>JAMJFZ010000597.1:1792500-2392500 GCA_026225945.1 Cricetomys ansorgei | reverse complement strand
TGTGATTTTGCTCCTTTGCTGAAACTCTCCTGTTCTGATGTCAGTGTCCTATCAGTTGTGATCTCATTGTCTGCTGGCTCAGTTACTATGTTCACAGTGTTTGTCATAGCCGTCTCCTATGCCTACATCCTCATCACTGTCCTCAAAATGAGCTCCACTGAGGGCCGCTCAAAAGCCTTCTCCACCTGCACCTCCCACCTCACTGCAGTCACTCTGCTCTACGGGACCGTCACTTTCACTTATGTGATGCCCAAGTCCAGCTACTCCACTGACCAGAACAAGGCGATGTCTGTGTTTTACATGGTGTAGACCCAATGTTGAACCCCATCATCTACAGTCTTAGAAATAGTGAGATTAAGGGTGCTCTGAAGAGACAGCTTGGTAAAAAAAATTTTCTTAGAGATGTTTAACAATCATTTATTTTATCACATTATATAGTAATGATACATTGAAGATGCAGCATTAAATGGAAAACATATTGATGGTTGGAATTCATGTTATGATGTATATTTAGACAGACTTGATGTCTGGTAGTAAATGTACATTGTGATTATTCATGTATCATAAAATAAAACGTATATTCATAGTAAGTTATACTTAATGACTTTTATATATAACTAAAAATGTTTCCACAGAAAATCCTATGATGGAAAATTTTCAGTCGTATTCATATTTTAAGTAATTTCCTGCTATGTAGAACTATTTACTGTGTAATTTTAAGTCTATTTCCATTTTAATAGCCATACCCTTTTGTCCGTACAATAATTATAATTTAATCAAACATATTTAGAGAGAAATGACAAGGTGGAGCAGACAATAAAATTGGAGATGCTTTTACTGTGGTAGCATTGTCTATTTGGATGGGACATCATACTCAGAGGCATTAGATTTGTGTTCCAATTCTGTGATGCCTACATTGGCTGTTTGTAAGAAGGGTGTCCAATGAGGGGGCGGGAATGAGATACTTTTGGATAGTATGCTGCCCTGGGAAACCACAGAGAGACTACGAGGACCCCACTCTGGGTCTTCTTGTCCAGAGAGACCCCGAGAAAGACACTGAGGCACGAATCGATGCAAAGACATGAGGTTTATTGATCCGACGCATCGGAGTGTCCTCCATAAAGTCTCCACCCTAGGAGAGGAGGCACACCCCAATGGGACTCACAAGTCTCTTTTTATACTCTTTAATTGGTCTACAGCTATTGTAACAGCATAACCTTTAAGCTGATTGGCCTATAGCTATTGTAACAGCATAACCTTTAAGCTGATTGGCCTATAGCTATTGTAACAGCAAAACCTTTAAGCTGATTGGTCTACAGCTATGACATAGATTGGTATAGTCCATGTGCATTGTTTGGTAGCTAGGGAGTGCTGAGCTGAAACTTATTCATATGTGAATATAACTGGAACTTTTCCTTATCTGGGTGTCAAGGTTTCCAGGAAAGTTCAGGCAAAGTTCAGGCCTACTTGTACATTTCCAATCCTGGCTAAAGTTTGGTCAAGTTTTAGCCTTTGCCCTTACAGCCCTAGGACATCTTTTGTTTTTAATTATGAGAGTGGAATCCAGTACATGGTGGAGTCAATGTACTCTGCCTGTAAATCATAGCCCTGGCTTTCCCAAAAAAAATTATTAATCTCTTTATGCTGCTGACTATCATACTTATTTATATTTCTCCCCAACTTACTTCCTTACAACTAGGGACCCCATATTTACATGAATTAACTGATTTAGAAGCTTAAAGGTATATACTCTCTCCCCTTATTGAGGTTCTATTTTGTCAGAAAGCTTTTAGATTGAAACGAGCATTGATCTACTACTGCTCATTGCTAGTGTCTCTATTTCATGCTGACATCTTTTGCAATGAATGGTGCCAATATGATGGTTAATTTAATGTTTCAACTTATCTACAGTGTGGTGTTCATATGTTTGTTCCAATACCAGTGCAAGTTAGCCTTGAATGGTGTGGAGAGGTAATTAGCATGTGCCACTCATTGAATAAAGCAGATTATCTCTCAGTATGAACAGACTTCTGCTGATAGGCTAAAGGCTTTAAATGTTGGGGCCACTGAAAGGAAGACCTGCTGCCTCCTTCACGGCTTTGGACTCCAAGCTGTAGCATGAACTCCTGCCAGCATAGTTAAGTTGTTCCCTCCTTTGTGGATTTAAAACTGGCCAATCAGGCAATTTCATGAGAAAACTCCTTTCTTGCCATCATACCTTTCCATCTCTCTGTTTCTCCTTGTGTATATGAATTGATGAGGCAGTTCCATAAAACGTGTGTGTGTGTGTGTGTGTGTGTGTGTGTTCATATGTGTGTGTAAACTTGAGTCTCTAGTGAAAATTGCTAGCTATCCTTGGTTGTCAACTTAAATACATCTGAAATTAAAACTGCAAAATGGAGGGCTCGCCTATGAGAGAATTTTGCATGAGATTTACTTCTAATCCAGATCTTTGAAGTCGGAAGACACGCCTTTAATCCACAATTTTAGAGTTGAGAAAATACACAAATTTAGTCCATATCATTTGAACTTGGGAAACCCACATCAAATCTGAGCCACACTTTCTGCTGGGTGCCTGTATAAAGACACGGAAGAAGGAAGCTTATGCTTTCTGCCTGCTCCCTCTTGCTTTGCTAGCAAGTCAGTTCCTTCACTGGCATTAGAACCTACTTGGATATTTCAGCATTTCTTGAAGACCAGCTAGGACATGGAGCCATGTAGACTGAGAAACTCCTGGACTTTGTGTTCGCGGCCATCCATTGCTGGAATAGCTTGACATCCTGTGAGTCATACTAATAAATCTCCTTTCTATATCTAGAGAGAGATTCATTCTATAGTTCTGTTACTTGAGAGAACCCTGATTAGTACTACAGTTCTTAAGCTTCTATTGCTGTGCCTCAAACTCTAATTCAGTCTCTGTGTGTCATTCACAGCCGTCAGTGTAAATTATCTTATTTTCTATGCTTCCAAGTTTTTGGATTGGACAATTTCTTTGCTTGATTTTCAAAAATTTCTTTGTATACAATGGTTATTAGTCTTCTATCACATGTAGAGTTGACAAAGATTTTCTTCTACTTTCTGGGCTTCCTGTGCACCTTTGCTGTGTAAAACTTCTCAGGATTACAAGTTCCCATTGTCAATTGTTGACATTAATTGTGGGCAAATGGAGTCCTATCTGGAAATTCTTTTCCTGTTCTTATATTTTGCAGAGGGCTGTCCATGTATTTTTTCTATCGTTTTAGAGTTTCAGTTTTCACATTAAAGATTTTGGTATATCTCAAATTAATGTTTGTACAGTGGAATAGATGTGTATCTAATTTCAGTCTTCTGCATGTGGACACCCAGTTTCCCAGCATCATTTGTTGAAGATGCTGTCGTTGCTCCAGCGTGTGTTTTGGCACCTTTGTCAAAGATCAGCACTTATTATTATGCCCAAAAGCTTGCTTCTCATCTCTCATGATTTTTTCTTAATACATGGTCACATGAAATTTGGGAGTCCTATGACTTGAATATTAGCTACTTGTTTTGGGAATGTTCACATTGAGATTCATTCCCTTCATGACTGTTTTGTCTAGAGACATATTTATTTTAAAAGGTACAGAGGACTTGTAGAATACAAGTGTTCTATACTTTATCACAAATGTTAATTTACTTCTACATAATAATAATTAACACTTTTATTTATGTTTCTCAGTTCTTTCACTCACAGCTTATTCCCTTCCAGTAATAAAGCACATCATCAACCACTGTACTGATTCAGCATCCTACAGGGAATGTATCTCTCCTCTGTCTGTGTTCCTACAGTAGAACAAGACCTTTTTATGTTATAGTAGTCATGAGTCTACCACTTCTCTCCATTGACACTGACGGTGAGTATTCAACTGGAAAACAGAGACTCACAGTTGAATTCTTAATCCTCTGACTCTTCCAATATTCCTGACTCTGATTCCAAGATGTTCAATGAGCCTTTGGTGGAGAACTTGTGCTATAGATTCATTCACTGGCTGGACCCACAATGCTCATTTAATTTCTATATTATAACCATTTCCGGTTTTCTGTAATAGTCTCCAACTACTGCAAAGAGAAGCTTCTTCAATGTGGAGTGAGAGCTTCACTTACCTGTGGATATGAGAATAAGCTTTAGAATGCTGTTAGGAATTGTGCTGATTTAGATAAGGGACAGTTGTAGGTTCTCCTCTAACATATGTACCCTCACCAGCCCAAGGCACTGATCAGGTTTTAATATCAGACATTATCTCCCTCCTGCTGAGCAAGCAGCTGGTCAAAGGAGAATAATCACGCCCAAGAATGAGCTCTGTAATTCGTTACACAATACAAAGTGGTCAGCACTGAAATCAGATACACACAAGCAATATTAAGTTAACTCAACAGGTTATATTTACATATTCATGCACTTCAACTACCTAACAACAAAAATCAGAGAGAAACAGACCATCAGGTAGAGAGGGAGTAGAAGGGCAAGTAAGGGGTCAGAGGGTGAAAAGAGAAGTTAGGAGTGGCTGTAATTGTATTACAACTAAATTAAAATGTACTGGCAAATGTGACATATACAATCAAAAGTAATAATAAGTGAGAGCCGTGAGTGCACTATCCACACCCATCTCAATAGCAACACTCGGAGCATATGGTGCAGAAGACTTGCTTCTTTAGTTCACATGGCCTCAAATCAAAAGGGACTGTGTTTAGTGAGGATCAACATGTGTGAGCCTGGTTTCAGTAGCATAATGGTGCAGTCAGTCTCGGTGCTGGGATGGAATGGTACCTGAGCAAGATGTCCATGAATTCTGTGGGCATGTTTCTTCTGTACTTCTTGCCATATTCTGTATTCAGTATGTCCATTTAATCTCTAGTGGCTTCTCAACTGGTGTCTGATTTTTCTAAGAGGTCAATTTTTAGTTAACCTATCTTCAGTGTTCACCCAGTTTCTAGAAAAGAACAAATATTTAACACATATTTTTGAAAGGAATGAATGATATTCCAATATCTGCTTGAGAAGCCTCATGTATGACAGTCATCCAAACTATACATTCTAGCATCCAAACTGACCTGAATTATTAACCTAAACTAATTCTAACCTGAGCCATGGATGCATTTGGAAAAGTAGTTTAAAATCAACCTCTTCTCACTCACATCTGTTAAAAAAAAAAAAAGATTGCTCGTGTTCAAATCATTAAACTAAGCTAAACTAATTGTCTGTGAATGTAATCCAATTGGTAGAATCCTTGCCTGGCATGTATAGACCCTGAGCTAGGTCTCCAATACCACATAAACTGAATGTTGGATGCTTGTAAATTATGTACTTGGGAGGTGGAAACGGGAGGATCAGAAGTTCAAAGCCTTCATTAGTTGCCTATCGAATTCATTAGCTGCCTATCAAATCCAAGTCAAGTTGTATTATATGAAACTGTCTTTAAAAGAAAGAGATAATTCACATCGAGTATTAAATATTCAGGAGGGCAAAGGAGTCTTAGACTGCCATCTATGACTATCATGTGTGTGATGTATGTATGCATGATAAGTATATATGTTCCTATGAGTCCAGGTCTTTGCATGCCATAGTATGCATACAAAGTTCACCAGGCAATGTCACCCTTCATCCGGAGTTTCCAAACCTCCTTAATACAGCAACTTTTGGTCATTCACTACTCTATACTACAGTCTACTGGACATGGGAGCTTCCAGTGTTGATCCTGTCTCTACGTCTACTCTGCCAGCGAGGACAGGAAACACTTTGAATTAAAATCGACCAATGCTCAATGGTCAACCACTTTTATCAATGTGATATCAAGGGTACAGTGTAGAATTTAGTGAAATTAATATTTGTATGAGAGTTGAGCTGACTCTTCAATTTGGTGATCACTGTACCTTATATCCTCCATTATGATGCATAAGTTCTGACAAGATGTCACTTGGAGGTATGAATTATTAAATGTTAATTCTTACCTGGAAATCATCTGTACTCACTTTCTAGGTAAACATTATTTATACGATAATATACTTCTACCTATTAAAATCATCTGTGCCTCAAACAATTATTCAACTTGGCATCTCATCCATCCCTATATTCATCAAAGCACCTACTAGGGTATGTTACATAAATGACTAAAATACTAAAAGAAAATTTGGTGCACATGAATGAAAGAAACAAAAATAGTCATTTTTATAATTGTTTAATATCTTCTAGCCTGAACTAACCTGAATCAAATATCAACCTGAAAGAACATTTACCTAAGATAATTTGTTATCACATACCTCCATAATTACCAAGTGAAAGCGCACCAACACTCACATAAAGAGGAAAACAAGAGACCACTTGAGACTGACAGACTCCATGAAAGTTACCTGTGTCTGTGTGAAGTGCACTGCTCAGCTCTCACTGGGAATGAAGTAATCATCCCTGAGGACTTGAACTCACACTGGAATCAGAGCCTCAGCAGGGACATAATCCCAGTGACAAACACTGACAGTGGGGACAGCTTGGCACCTATAAAATTATATTAACAATGAGCTTCTTACATCACAATGAGTTCTTGTTTGAAGAGGTAAGTGCTAAGGTTTGTAGGTAAATTTGGTTTACTGATTTGTCCTTTACCTTTGGAGAACTCTTTTTTCTTTGAAAATATATAAAAAATAATAAAATAAAATCCTAAAACAGAAAAGCTCATCTTATTATTATTTATTGTTTATTCTTATATTGTTTATTTATTTGTATTTATTCACGTGAACAGAATGGTGCAGAAGACATACCTTACACGTGGATCCCAAAAGACAACCTCCAGGGTTTGGTTCTTTCTTCCCACAATGTGAGATCCAGAAATTAAACTCAGGCCTTCAAGTGTTAATCTTGTTGGCAATAACTTTTCCTTGCCAAGCCATTTCACCAGGCTAAGTCTCATAATTCTAGAAATTTAAATTCAATTTTAAATTTTCAATTAACTTTGAAAATTTAATATTAAACTTTTTAAAAATTTAAAACTTTTGCTTAAATTAAGCTGGGAATGTTATCCTATAAATGAATGTAGACAAAAGCCACTTATTATTTGTACCACATTTCCAGCATTTCAACTTATATAATTTTGAAGGACTTATTGTATACACATATAAAAAATAATGAAAATGCTGGGTACAACATCTCTGAGTAAAATGTACAATTTTGGGAAACTCATCATGCTCTCCATGTGTGTACTAACTGAAATGTGGTGACCTATCCATAAATCCCTTCCTGTCATGTCTCCATCACAGTCTTGATCTGGCAGCAGCTGCACTGTCCCATGGCTCTCCTGGAGGAAGGGAACCACACTGCAGTGACAGAGTTCATTTTATTGGGCTTAACAGATGACCCAGTCCTTAGAGTCGTCCTCTTCACCATCATCCTGTGCATCTACCTGGTGACCGTGTCTGGGAACCTCAGCACCATCCTTCTCATCAGAGTCTCCTCCCAGCTCCACCACCCCATGTACTTTTTTCTCAGCCACTTGGCTTCAGTTGACATAGGCTTCTCCTCTTCTGTCACGCCCAATATGCTTGTCAACTTCCTGGTGGAGAACAATACCATTTCCTACCTTGGATGTGGTTTCCAGTTCAGCTCAGCTGATTTCTTTGGGACAGTTGAATGCTTCCTTCTGGCTGCCATGGCTTATGATCGCTTCATGGCCATCTGCAACCCACTGCTTTATTCAACCAAAATGTCCTCACAGGTCTGTGTCCAGTTGGTGGTAGGATCTTATATAGGGGGTTTTCTTAATGCTTCTTTTGCCACAGTTTATTTCTTTTCTTTTGATTTCTGTGGACCAGATAGAGTCAATCACTTTTTCTGTGATTTTGCTCCTTTGCTGAAACTCTCCTGTTCTGATGTCAGTGTCTCTGTAGTTGTGATTTCATTTTCTGCTGGCTCAGTCACTATGACAACACTGTTTGTTATAGCCATCTCCTACTTCTACATCCTCATCACCATCCTCAAGATGAGCTCCACTGAGAGCCGCCACAAGGCTTTCTCCACCTGCACCTCCCACCTCACTGCAGTCACTCTTTACTATGGGACTGTCATATTCATTTACGTGATGCCCAAGTCCAGCTACTCCACTGACCAGAACAAAGTGATGTCTGTTTTCTACATGGTGGTGATTCCCATGTTGAACCCCCTCATCTATAGCCTCAGGAATAATGAGATGAAGGGTGCTCTGAGGAGACAACTTGGTAGGAAAATATGTTCTTAGAGATATCTGTTATAGTGTTCCTTGATAGAGGACAAATCTCTCATTAGATATAGTAATAAAAATTGAGTGTATTTGATTGAAAATGTGTTGATATACTGACAGCAAATGAGGCAGCTTGATAAGAAAACTTGTTTTTAAAGGAATCTGTTATGTTCGAAAATTAATATTATAGTGGCAAACCAACAAGATCAATGTGACCATCATCTCAGGTTTGGTTATTAATCTTCTCTTTTTACTTTTATCTCTCAACACCTTTTCTCCTAGTGCGTATAGCTATTGTATTTTATTGCATTTCTATTTTTGTATTTTTCAATGTGTTTTCAAGGATATTATATAAAAAATAGTTTGATCTTGTTCACCTCCTCTCTCCAACTCTTCCCAGTCCTTTATCTCCCTCTTCACACACACACACAGCTCCGTGTACGTTTTTGTCAAATAATACTTGTTCTGCCTATATACATTTAGTTGTGTAAGATTCCACTGCACCATGATTAGCTTATCAGGCGCAGATGACTTTCTTATATCTGGCAGATATCAATTACCAGCAATTGCTCAGCTAAGGATGGACTTTATAACCCCATGCTGTTTCCATGCAAAGAGATTTTCTCCATTTTGAGCTGGTATGTGCTGAAACAGCCACCATGAGGTCACATCTACAACCATTCTGTTGTGTCTCAAAACTGTGATTCTTTGTAGTCTTCCACCACTTCTGGCTCTTACATCTTTGTGTCCAGTCTTTCACCATGACTCTTGAGCTTGGAGAGAAGAGAATGTGAATTAGATGTTCCATTTAGACCTGAGAATTCCACAGTCTGCCATTCTCTTCACATTCCCAAGTTGTATATAAATTACCATTATCTGCAAAAGAAGCTGTGTTAATGAGGGCAGAGATGTACTAATGTATGGTATGATCATAAATCATTGCAAAATGGTTTACTATTATGTGCATTTTTTAGGATAATGGTGATAGGTTCCCTAGGTTCTATGATATGTCTCGCAAAGGTTTTGGCCCTGAAAGTGGTGTTAGGTGTGGGTTTCAACTTGTGGATCTGGCCTTAGTTCCAGTCAGAAAGTACTTGGTCACTACCATAACATTTGTGCCACTATAGCCCCAATCAGCATATCTTACCATGTTGGATACCTTTACTGTACACAAGAAAAATTGTCTCTACTAAAAGTAAGTTATTTAAAATCATGATTCTGTTTGGCTACTCCTATTTAAAAATTTTAATTCCTTCCATTCATGTCAGAATAGAATTCAGAGGCACTTGTATCTTCCTTGTGTCTCTTCTTGGATTGCCCTGACTTGCTTTTTATTTCTTGAGTTTGTCAAGATCTGTGCAGTTGATATTTTCCATGTGGCAGCTTTTTCCCAACTCTCCATCCCTACAAGACTGTCTCAGGTTCCTGCTCAAATATCATTGTCCCAGGGGTATTTCCTTGCTATCATACCCTAGCTAACATCACCCATCCCTGCCGCAGATACCTTTAACACTCACATCACTTCCATTTATTCTTCCCCACCATGTTATATGTTCTAAAAGCTAGATCATTCTCTAGTATCTGTTTAAGTATTCATTTCATGAGAATTATTTTGCTCAGTAATGTATCTTTAGTATCTATGGTTGTACAATGTAATAAATATTCAACAACTAAATGGAGTGAATGGCTCCATGGTTAGCCTGTATCTACCTGTAAAACAATTTCAAATCTCTGTCACAATATTCCAAAAAGTATTTAAGGTTTTGAAGGCAGAAACCACTGGATTTGCATGCCTAGTCTCTGCCTTCCTCTTAAATTATCCTGAAACATGTGGAAAAACTGCAAACCTTTACGGATATGTAAATTAATGTTGCTTAGTGGTCACTAGCTTATCATTTCTCAATTATCCAACCTCAGCTAACAATAATGTAAAACATAGGAAACAGTTGTGCATTCTGACCGCAGAGTATGCATATTCAGTTTTTATTGGAGGCTAAGCTTTATGTTCAGTAATTTGAGGTTTATAGAGGTCTCAGTAGTCAGATGTACCTTAAAATTTTACCGGATATTTTGAGATATTTGTAAGGTAATTGAGACTAGAAACATGCTATCAGGAGAGGTAGGTATACAGCTGCCAACACATGAGTTCTTAAAATCAGGAAAAGGCTCAGTGGGAAAATTCAATGCCACCATGCCTGATAATCCGGCTTTGAGCCCTGGGACCTACTTGGGAAAATGTAAGAAACAACTCACACGTTGTGCTCTTATATATACACAGCGAGCCAGAGGGTGGGGGGAGTGAGAGGGAAAGAGAAAGACAGAGAGAGACACAGAGAGAGAGAAATGCTCAAAGAAACAGAGGAAAATAAAGAAAAACGGTAGATAGAGAGGAGATACAAGACAAGGGGACATAGGGTGGGATTAATAGGAAACCGGGTGGACTGAAGAGGTGGGGGAGTGATTAAGAGCACATACTACTCTTTCAGAGGATCTGCTTTCAGTTCCCAGAACCCACACTGTGGCTCACAACTATATACAATTCCAAGTCTAGGACATTCAGCATGCCCTTATGACTTCTACAGAAGCCATGAATGCATATGATGCAGATCCATGCAGACAAACCATTCATACACAACGTAAAGATAAATTTTTTTTAAAGAGGATATTGGAGAGAGTTTCTTTATGTGAAATTAAGAAATTAATCATTTTTTACCCTAGTCTTGAATCTCAAAATGAGTATCTGTTCCTCTGACAGAAATGCCCATAGTCTTAGTAGCAGATTTTACTCAGACATGTATTAGCCTCTCCTTTCCTATTTTACCTTGGAAACTCAACAAGAGAGTAGTGTGGATCACAGCACCCATTCACCGTATCTGGGTAGTGGAAATCATGACACATTTTCCTTAATTGATCCACATCTAACAGAAAGACCTGTCTCCTAACATTATTTTTTAATCTGTAGTTTTCTTATTTTCTACTGCTCTTCAAAACTGATTTACATGGTCTCTGTATTCTGAAATCTAGAGTTAGTTTCTTAGGCAAATTCCTGGAATGATAAGTGTTAAAATTATCTAAGCACAACTAACTACTTCATTACCTTGTATGCAGCCTCTCAGTAGTTCTGAAAGGACAAATATGCCTTCACACGGACTTTGTAGCTTATGAAACCTATATCCAGTAAACACCATCTGCCACCACTTCCCATCCCCGACCCAACTTTCTTTTTATATACTTTTCATTAGTGAGTAGATAATTACAGAATGGCTCTCATTTTGACAATCTCATGGCTGAATATAACAAATTGAGAAAATACCTACCTCTGTTAACCATTATCACCCCATTCTTAATGCTTCATAAATGTCACTCCCCACAAGCCTGCTCTTTCCAATCTGCTACTTCTAGTGTGGGGGGTTGAAAAGTTGTGTTATCAACAGAATTCCTCTTGTGGTATCTTATCCTACAAACTCAAAACATGACTCAGATTACCTCTTATCTATTAACATATTCCTTTTTCAATCTATGGAATTCAATTCCTAAAGGATCCAGTTAAGAACATCCTACTTGTGATAAAGAGGAAGATCTCACTCCCATGGAGAAGGTGTAGGGACTCCATTTTCTTAGACTATTTTGGTATTGGGAAATACATAAAGAGGAAAAGAATCACTTAAGATTGACAGGCTCCTGAAAATTACTTATGATTTTGTGAAGTGAATGGCTCAGTACTCACTGGGAATGAGGTAGTCATCCCTGAGGATTTATATTCACACCGGAGTCTAAAGCCTCAGTGAGCCCTTATTCCCAGTGACAAATGATGACAGTAGAGACAGCTTTGCAGCTATAAAAACATAATAACTTTGAACTTCTTAATTGAAATGAATTCTTATACCGACAGGTAAGATTTCGATTTGTTGGTAAATGAAGATACTTTGTTCTGTGAAATACACTGTATTTACAAACTATGTTGGTTAACAAGTTAGGAGTCAAGAAATCATGTAGCAGAGGGGAAATAAACAAACTTTTATAGAATGACCTTACATTTAGATAGGCAAATTATTGAGAATGATCAGGCATAAAACTAAGTTTTCAAAGATTCCATTTATCCCGACAAGAAACCAACATATGCACACAAAGTGTTCAGACGAAAGGCTAACAAGTTTGCCAGCTTTGAAATGCTGTGTCTGCTTACTGTCAGGGAATGTCCTGTGCAGAGACATGCTTGTTTATGGACTGAATGTTCCAGCATCACAGGCACTATTGCAGACAAAGGAGGATGTATCATAGAAAGTGAGGGATGAGAGTCAATCTGCCCCTTGCTGGGTGAACTTGGTAAACCTCCTGACTTCCTAGTTTGAATATTTATTGATCAGTGTTCTGTGATGAAAATCATGGGAATTCATTATATCACACTACAATTAGTAAGCACTGTAATACTGTGAAAGAATTTGCCTAAACAAAATTAAAAAGAAGGTGCAAAATATTATTAATATATTATATGATAATAAAAATTGATATTTCAAGTTATGTTAAGGAACAATGATCTATGTATTTAAAGTATTTAATGAGATTAAAATAGTATGTTCCAGTGTAAATTTACTATGATCTCTTTAGTTGAATAGACTTTGTGATCAAAGTCACCAACAAAGCACCTTCCTATGTATTAGCCATGGGAAAGCTGAAATGCTATCCTTCGGTCTGTCCCTAGGTTGTATATATGCTGAACTCCATGCCACCTTTCATTCATAGTGAGATTACTAAAAGTAATAGACTGAGTTCAACTTCCTTGTGTTAATACATTATACACTTTAAAAAGATCTGTTACTTTTACTTTGTGTATATGAGTGTTTATTGACTAAAAATATGAACATCCTATGTATTCCTGGCCCATGTGAGGAACTAAAGACGGCCTTGGGTCCCAGGGACAGTAAAAACAGAGCTGTGAGAAAGCATGTGGGTGATCAGGATCAAACCCAGGTCCTCCGCAAGTGCAGCAAGTGCTTTCTCTGAACCACTGATCAACCTCTCAAGACCCATAATATTGTCACCATATATATATTAAGGGGCAGAATTATATATGTGTGTGTGTGTGTGTATATGTGTGAGTGAATATGTTTTTCACACACACATGTTTATTAAATAACATATACGTTACTCATTTTTCTGCTGTAAAATGGAAATTATAAAAGAACTTAACGCTTTTTCATGGAAATAAGAATAGACATGCACAATTTTTTAAAAATCTCATGTTGGTGATTAAGTAAGCACTCAATGAAAGTTAACAATCATTTAAGTTTATGTTACATAATTCTTAGTTATATGTATAATAAATATGCTGTTATTTTCTAAGATTCATGTTATTTCATTTATCCATTTATTTGTGTAAAGGGAGTGGTAAAGGTACCACATCATACATATGGATGTCAAAGGACAACATTCAGGAGTTAGTTTCCTCCTCTCTTTGGAACCATGTGGGTTCCAAGATCAAACTCTGCTCCAGGAGCAGACTTGTTAGCAAGAACAATTGCCTGCCATGCCTTCTCTCCAGGCTAAGTCTTACGATGTTAATATTTAATTTAATGGTGATTAGGAATGATTTATTATAAATGAATGGAAATAAAAATTATTTCTTATTTATACCACTTTTCTAGCATTTCTACTTAAATAACTTGAAGAACGTATTACATAGAAATGTTTAAACAATGAAAACCCTGAGAAAAACATCCTTTGTGGGACCAGTGTTTTTGGATACTATTTTAGCTTGTCATGCTCTCCACGTACATATTAAATGAAATGAAAGATTTATTTATAAACCCCTTCCTGTAATGTCTCCATGACAGCCTTGATCTGGCAGCAACTACATTGTCCCCATGGCTCTCCTGGAGGATGGGAACCACACTGCAGTGACAGAGTTCATTTTATTGGGCTTAACAGATGACCCCGTCCTTAGAGTCGTCCTCTTCACCATCATCCTGTGCATCTACCTGGTGACCGTGTCTGGGAACCTGAGCACCATCCTTCTCATCAGAGTCTCCTCCCAGCTCCACCACCCCATGTACTTTTTTCTCAGCCACTTGGCTTTTGTTGACATAGGCTTCTCATCTTCTGTCACACCCAATATGCTTGTCAACTTCCTGGTAAAGAAAACTACCATCTCCTACCTTGGGTGTGGCATTCAGCTCGGCTCAGTTGCTTTCTTTGGGACAGCTGAGTTTTTCCTTCTGGCTGCCATGGCTTATGATCGCTTCATGGCCATCTGCAACCCACTGCTTTATTCCACCAAAATGTCCACACAGGTCTGTGTACAGTTGGTGGTAGGATCTTATATAGGGAGTTTTCTCAGTCCTTCTATTGTCATAGTTTATTTCTTTTCTTTTCATTTCTGTGGCCCAAATATAATCAATCACTTTTTCTGTGATTTTGCTCCTTTGCTGAAACTCTCCTGTTCTGACGTCAGTGCCTCTGGAGTCGTTATCTCATTTTCTGCTGGCTCAGTCACTATGACCACATTGTTTGTGATAGCCGTCTCCTATTTCTACATCCTCATCACCATCCTGAGGATGCGCTCCACTGAGGGCCGCCACAAGGCCTTCTCCACCTGCACCTCCCACCTCACTGCAGTCACTGTCTACTATGGGACCATCATATTTATTTACGTGATGCCCAAGTCCAGCTACTCCACTGACCAGAACAAGGTCGTATCTGTGTTCTACACAGTGGTGATCCCCATGTTGAACCCCCTCATCTACAGCCTCCGAAATAATGAGATTAAGGAGGCTCTGAAGGAACAACTTTATAAGAGAAAAATTTCACTGAGTAATCAGTTGTTCTGTAAAACTTTACATAGTATTGGTAACCAGCCAAGACCGATGTGACCATCATCTCAGGTTTGGTTCTTAGTCTTCTGGTTACTCCTTTTCCTCTCATCTCCTTGTCTCCCAGTATACATAGCCATTTTATTTCCCTGCATTTCTCTTTTTGTATTTTGAAATGTGTCTTTGAGAATATTATGCAATATATTTTGATCATGTTCAATTCTCTCCCAATTCCTCTCAGGCCTGTAGCTCCATCTCCTACACACCCAACACTACCTTCTTTTTTCTTTCTGCAAATCCAACTAGTACTGCCTGTATACACTTAGGTGTGTAGGCATGCATTTATGTGTGGTTAGCTTATCAGGACCACACTCTTAAAACATTTGAATCTCCTTCCCCTGGCAGATATCAAATGTCATTAGTACCTTAGCAAATTGTGGACTTCATGCCTACCTCCCCTCTGCATGCTGAGATTTTGTCTGATTTGAGCTTGTACACAGTTGCTGTGAGTTCATATATTAAACCATATATGAGTGTTAAAAACCAAATATCTTTCTACTCTTTTACCACGTCTGGCTCTTACAGTCTTTCTGTCCATTCTTTCACAATAGTTCTTGAGCTTGAAGACAAAGGGTGTGGCACAGATGTCCCTTTTAGTGGTGAGCAATCCAATCCAGTCTCTTCTCAGCACATTGACAAGTTGTGTGTTAATCATCATCTACTGTAAAAAGAAGCTACTCTGCTAAGGGTTGGAGATGAACTAACCTATGAGTATAATGGCAAGTCTTTGCATATTGATTTTATAGTATGTCTATTTAACAGAATGATGGTAGTAGTTTCTTCCCTATGGTCTATGGCCCCTTTAGCATAAGTTTTGGTCCTGGTAGTGGTATTACGTGTTAGATTCATTTTGTGGAATTATGTTGGAGCCCCAATACCCTGGTAACATGGATAAAGTATGCATGACAAAGTTCCAGACTCTCTGGCTAGGAAATTTCTCTCACCAGCCACTTTGCCCCCTCTCCTCCTTGCTGTAATGGTGACAAAAAGCCTTTCATCAATAATAATAATGTCTACATGGCCTAGTAGTATCTAAATTAATACCTGAGCTGACTATTGTTGGCTGAGAAGGGGACATAGCCATTTTACTCAAAAGTAATTGTAATTGTAAAATACCTTGCAAGCTTCTAAGTCCTGGCATGTGTAGAGCTACCTGTGCATACTGATAGCACATTGTAAGGCTGTTCCTGGGGTAGGCAGTTGGTCCTTCCAGGAAGAGACAAGCCTTTAACAGATAGAAGCAAAAAGAGCCTAGATAGAGAAAAAATAAATATGCACCAAAGAGTTAAAAACCATACAAACCCTTTCTTTGATGCCTGCATGGCACCCTGCCCTGTTTGAGGCCAATATCTGCTTGAGGCAGATGGAGATATTATTCAGCCAACAGTAACATTCAACCATTAATGGATTATTGTGTGAAATGTTTTTTAGTAGTAAACAAAATAACCTTGAAGCTTATAAGTTGCAGGAGGAAGGACACTGGCTCCTTCTTGAGTGTGACTGACTTCTGAAAGTGACTAACATCTGGATATCAAACTGGATCCTCCTGAGACCTGACAAACATCTACATACCAAAAAACTGCATTTTGGCTTTTTAACGTTTTTTGATGAGCAGTTCTCTCTCTTTCTGGCATGTTTCTCCCTTAGTAATGTACATTGCCAGTCTTTCTCTTCCCTTTTTCTTTTCTTAATATGTATACTGTTAATTCCCCTATTAAAAACACTCCTGCGTTTTATTTCTAAAGGCATGTTCTATACATGTCATTTCAAGGCACAATTGTGCATGACATTTTTCTGGATCTCATAGAAGAACAAGCTACTTTGTGAGTTTGTCATTCTCCCACACTTGTACTCCACTCCTGCGTAGAGTTGTCAGAAAATTGTGTAGTTGCTCCCATGATGTTTGTACCACTATAGCTGCAGTAGACATGTCTTACCAAGTTGGTGGATATTTTAGCTTGTTAGTTTCACAAGACAAATTATACAACACATATAATGTTTATAAATATGGTCCTATTTAGAGATTTTAATTCCTTCTATCTATGTCAGAATAGAATTCAGATACTCCTCTATCTAACTTGATTCTCTCCTTGAATTACCTTGGCTTGTCTTTTATTTCTTGAGATTTTCAAGATCAGCATGCCTGCTATTTTCTATTTGACAGCTTTTAGCTTACTCTCCATACATATAAGACCTTCTCAGTTTCCTACTCAAATGTCACTTGCCCATGGGGATCATTGATAGCCTACCTAAGCTAAAAACACCAACCATGGCCAAAGCTACTTTGGTAGATCATATCAGTTCTATTTATTCTTCTCAACCACATTCTAAGTTTTAAAATATTGCCTCTACTCTAATGTACTCTCTACTGAAGCATCAATTTTGTCAAGTTCTTTTAATCAGTAACATTTCTTTATTATCTACGTGGTTCTACAATACAGTAAATACTCAACATCTAGACTCAATGGTTGTCCTGTATCTACCTGTAAAATAATTCTAAAACTCTAGACAATATTCCATAAAGAAGTTTAGATCATGAAGGAAGACCTAAAGGTAGTGATTTTTGTTGCCTTTTCCCTGCTTACTTCCTAAACTGTGCTCAAACATTTAAAAAAATGTTAGAAAATTTCATAGATATGTAAATTAATGTTTTTTATTGGTTATTAACCTGTAAATTTTTCAATTATTCAAGTTCATCTGGTACTAACATAAAATATAGGAAAGAATTGAACTTTCTGACCTCAGAGATGTAGATTCAATGTTTATGGGGAGGCTAATCTTTATGTGTTGGAATTTGAGGATCACTTGACTAATGTTCTAAATCTCAGTAGTCAGATATACCTTAAAAATTTTACTAGATCGTGTGAGATATTTGTCAAGTGATAAAGACTAGGAACATGCTATCAAGAGAGGTAAGTATACAGCTCCCAACACGGGAGTTGTTAAGATGAAGAAGCAGAGGCTCAGTGGGAAAAGTTGATGCCACCAACCCTGTTGATCTGATTCTAATCTCTGGACTTACAGAGTGGATGGAAAGAAACAACTCAAACAATTTGTGCTCTCCACACACACACACACACACACACACACACACACAATGAAACAGAAACAAACAAAGAACAGGATAGACAAAACTAGAGATAAAATACAAAGGGATGCAGAGTAAAATTAAGAGGAGATTGGAGAAACTGAAGAGATGGCTCAGTGGTTAAGAACACATAGTACAATTTTAGAACCCACACTGTGGTTCACAACCATCTATAATTCCAAGTCTTGGGGATTCACCACACTCTTCTGGTCCAGCCTGGTCCCTGGAGAAGGATGTACAGGTTTGGCTGAGTGGAGAGGTTGGATGCAGTTTTGAATCCTTAATACTAAAAACACCTCCTGATCCATTTAATTATTTCTAATTTAGAGGCATAAATAATAGAGTTTCCATTTGGAAAATTATATTTTAGTTAATATTATTTGTAAAGTGCTTTCTATCTTCCTTAGTCAGCTCACAACAGAAATACTACATCAAACTCATCAAACTGAGAACTCCCAAATCCATCCCAGTTAAGTTTAAAAATGCATCCCACTGCTATGTACACATTCTCACAACTCCATTCCCTTCGAGAATCGTGTTACTCTGGTGCTGAAATTCTACACAAGGTCCTTAGGTAATCATAGAGACATAGCTTCCTTCTAACGGTGTTACTGCAATTCTTAAGGTTTTTAAGGCATTTTCCAGAAATAGGAAATGCAGGTGATAAGTGGCATGAGAATGTATTAATTCCTTTAACGTTTTCAAACATTTTCCTTATATTAAGTAATAATTTAGTTCCTCTGATGGTTGAGCTGAGGTCTGTATCTAGGGAATTGTGAAATGCAGTGGATCGACAGCTGCCGCCCGTTCACCAATGCATTCTATCTCTCCATTTTGAGCCCTTCCCTAGATGTGGTCCGGTTATGTTAGTAACAGGAAGTACTGCCCTTGAGGCTAGCTCTGTCATTTTTAAGATATGTTTTAAATCCTATGAGTTTTGCACGAATCTTTTAATGGTGCAAACCATCTATTTTCCTTCCATAGCCCTCAACTGCTTGTCTAGAGCTATCATGCCTCTGCTGTCTTATCATTTTCTAAATTTAAGCATCCATAGTTCCTGTTGTCCCTCTCACTGTGACATGCTTTCCAGATTTTTGCAATTCTTTATGTGAAACCCTAAACATAACTGTCTCGAGGAATGAGCCAGTCCTGCTCTTTGCCTTCTGTCTCAGCAGAGTTCATTGAGGAAAATCCTACTTCTTTTGTGAGTCTCTGAGAGTCCATCTGTGCTGACCACAGCATCGGGGGCTGGAGTCAGACAAGGAAGACACCGGACACATCGCACTATTTCATTTTGGCTCTCAGCTTTTTTTCTTGTACATTTGATTAAGTGCAAAAAGCTATATCATGCTTATGAACTGTAAACCTCAATATTACCAACGTGCCAATTTTCCAAAATTGCTCTATATATTTAAGACTCTCTGGTTTTAGGTTAACAAGCAATGATGTTGTAAAATTACCTTTAAAATAACAAGGTAATTTTGTAATGAAGTACATAATAGCCAGAAGTAGTGATAAAAATATCTATAAGAGAACATAATCAGCTAGTTTTGCTCTCTGTACAAGGAATTACCACAAATTCAAAGAGAACAGTATAAAATAGGTGAGAAGACAGATAAGTACATCAATTGAACAGAAAAGACAGTTCAAAATTAGTCCCACATATGCTCTCACGAACTGTATTCCCTTTTGCAGAGTTAAGGATTAATACAATATTCTGACATAATTTGCCCATGGCTAAAATCCTTACTTTCCACAATTTTTACAAATAGACATGTCAGCTTTATTATGTTGAACATTGCTTTATAATAAAAATAATCCATTTAATTGCATGTCTTTATTGTCTGAGGGAGGCATCAGCATACAGATGTGGAAGTCAGAGGACAACTTGTGGGAATCAGTTCTTTCCTTCTACTACGTGGGTCCCAGGCATTGAATGCAGGTTTTCAGGCTTGATGGTGAGGCCTTTACTTTTGTGCTGTCTTTCTGACCCAAAGATCATTCTTTTATAATAAGGTGCATCAAGAATAGGAGGACCACACATATAACACCCTTCTTTATGCCACATTCATCACTAACACAGTGATTTATATAACTCTAAACAACACTTGAAGGAACCCTATAAACACATATGATGTTATTTTAAGATGCACTGCATCTATGAGGGACACAGGGGTCCAATGGAGGCTTATCCTGAATGTATTTCCAGTGCAACACTATCATAAAATCCATGAAGAAAGTGCTCACCCACAAAGATGCCTGCTGTGTCCACCAATAGGTGATGTTTGCAGTTGATCCTATCATACATTATTTGTCATTTCCCTTTCTTAATTTTTTTTAAAGAAACAAAGGGCTTGGTTTACCTTACAATTTCTCAGAGACAGTTCATCATGTCAAGGAAGTCGTGAAAATAGAATGGGTATGTCAAGGTCTAGTGCGTTGGGGTCCCTGGGTACAGGTCGCTCATCAATCATGACACAGGGGATGCAGAGTAGCAAATACAACTGCATGCTTTATTGAAAGAATCAAATGCTTTTATAGAGAAACCTAAAAGTAGCAACATAGCAACGAGCAACATGCCATACACAATACAATATATCTCCAATAGATACCCTAAAATAATTAATTAAAGTCTGTCTAAGGCTATTCTGAAAATTATATGATATGCTTCAGTACATAGAAACAAAGTTATAAATCTGTGAACAGGTCCGAACAAGTCAGGAGACAAATGATCATGAGAGCACTTCTTTGACCCAAGACAATTGGCAGAACTTCAAGGCTCAAGATAAGGAAGCATGCTTCCTCATTTGCTTGGTTTGCAAGTGCCTTGGCCTGTTTAGTCACCTCATTTATCTTAGGGAGAAGTCTACATCTCAAGCCGTTTCTGTGTTTCTGTATGGGTAGGCATGGGGCAGGATCAGTAAGCTGATTGGTCACAGTTCATCGTCAGTGAGAAAACAGCATGATCAGGAAGTGGGGGTCAGGCTACATATCTCAAATACTGCCCCAAAGGGCATACTTCCTGCAGCTAGGCTCTACATCCTGATGATTCCATAACCTTCCCACACAGCTCCATGAGCTAGACATCAAATTCTCTGCTTTCCTTGACTTGCTTAACCTGCTTTCATAAACAACCAAGGACCACCTGCTCAGGAGTAACATTTCCCACAGTGAGATGGACACTCCCACATCAATCATTAATCAAGATAATAGTCCCACAGACTTACCTACTGGCCATTCTTATGGAGGCATTCTCATGATTCCTCTACCCAGATATGTCTGTGTGTATGTTAAGTTGATGAAAACCAACCAGTACAGTGCTCCAATGATTTAATTAGATTTTCTTGTTTTAGCATGAGTGAGTGGTTATTTACTGGAGGAAAGACAAGGTATCAGTGGCTATACCACTGAAAAAATCACATCCAACAACCATGAATTGCCAATAATACCTGGTGAAAGGGTGAAGCATCATAGACCCCTTCCCATCTGTGATGAAATGTTGACAGGACAAACCTTGGACAGATTTTGTGCAGGTACCTCAGTGCAGTTGAGTCATGAGTTCAGTGCTAACGATGTGTGAGGATGACACCTCTCTGCTGCACATCTCATCCTCTGGCTCCTTCATTCTTTTTGTCTCTTCTTTTCGTGAAACTTCTTTTGGAATGTATTTTTAGTGAAGTTAGAAGTTCAAAAAAATACTTTGATCTGTCCCCAAAGCTTGAAAAGACACAACAACAATGGAAAAATAATCCCTCACAGAGATTCCAGCTCCTAATTTCAAGAACCTGTGAGTGTCACTTTTGTGGACAGATTCTTTGCCCATATATTTTTTTTATATTTCATGTAGATTTCAATTTCAGCATTTTATTTATTTTTAGGGTGTCATTTTTCCCTTTAATTGAAAATAGATTTTCTTTTCTCACATAATAATCCTGATTATGGAATCACCTCCTTCAATTCTTCCAAGTTCCTCCCTACCTCCCCTCCTCTCTGGATCTACCACCTTTCTGTTCTCCATCACAATTGGACAAAACAAACAACCTGAAGGAAAAGAGCCCTAAAGGCACAATAAATGGTACAATCACATAGATCTGCTCATTCACACACTCAGGATTACCATAAAAGCAGTTAACTAGAAGTCATAATATATATGCAAAGGACCTAGAGAGTAAAAAGAGAGAAAGTGATATAATACTAATACTAATAATAATGAAAAATTTGATAGAATTTTTGAAAAAAAAAAAAAAAGGAAATGCATGACATGACATTATGAGGCAAGAAACCTCCAAAGATGCCCTGAGTTTGTTATCTGTTGGCCATCTACTACTGGGTATGCAATCTACCATTAAAAGTAGTTTGTTTCCCCAGTGAGAATTCTTTGGAGGAAACTAAATTTTCATTTGCATGTGCTTAACATTTGGAGATTGCTCCTGGTTTATAGATGGGGTTATGTAGGAGTACACCTACTGTGGAGACACAGCACAGAAGACAAGGAGGCATTTTTCATATATGAAAACCCTGCCAGACCTCAGCAGAGGGAACCACCATTCTGGCCAGTGCCAGACTTACAGCGGAACCCCGAGCACCTGTGAGCAGGTCTTATAGTGAGTCAGAGCTCCTCAGGTGCAGATCATAAGCAATTAAACATTCCCCACAGAAATCCAGCACCTGCAGACAATACTGAATGCCAAGACCTGGGCTAGCCCTTTACCCCACAGTGCATAAAACATTTTATACATAACTAAACTTCCACAATAGGGGTATGTGTCCATTTCTCCTTTCAGTTCTTGAACCTCACCTTTTGTCCACCTGTGCAGGCCCTGTGCATGCTGCCCCAGTCCCTGTTAGGTTATCTGTGCATTAATTTTGTTGATTTATAAGGCCTTGCTTTCTTGATGTCCTCTATCCCTTCTAGCTCTTACATTCTTTCCTTCTCATCTTCTTCAGGGTTCTCTGAGAAAATGGGATCTTGTTTTGAACTCATTGGCACAGGAAAATGCTTTCTGAACAGGGTACAAGTGGCATAAGCACTAAGACCAATAATTAATAAGTGGGACCTCATGAAAACTGAAAACTTTTGGTATATCAAAGAAACCATCATTTGGACAAAGGGGCAGACTACAGGACGAGCAAAGATTTTTACCAATTTTATGTTCTTTAGAGGGTTAATATTTAATATATGTAAAGAACTAAAAAACTGGACATCAATAAACAAATAACCCAATCTAAAAATGGAGTACAGAACTGAATGGAGAGTTCTCACAAGATGAAACACAACTAGCTGAGAAACACTTAAAGAAATTTTCAGCATCATTAGTCATCAAGGAAATGCAAGTCAATACTACTTTAAGATTTCATGGCAGAATGGCCAAGATCAACAAAACAAGTGACAACTCATATTGGCAAAGGTGTGGAGTAGGCGAACACTCATTCATTGCTGGTGGAATAAAAATTTGTACAGCCACTGTAGAAATCAATCTGACAATTCCTCGGGAAGCTGGGAATAGACCTACATAAAGATCCAGCTATACTACTCTTGGGCATACCCAAAGGACTCTACATCTTACTACAGAAACACTTGCTTATTCATGGTCCTTGCCTCTATATTTATAATACCTGAAAATTGGAAACACCCAAGATGTCTATCAACAGACAAATCAGGAAACAGATGGATCAGGAAAATGTGGTATATTTACACAATGCAATATTGTTCTCTTTTTAAAAATGCAAAATCATTAGGTGAAGGTGGCACATGCCTTAAATACCAGCACTTGGGAGGCAGAGACAGGCTGATCTCTGTGAGTTCAAGGCCAGCCTGGTCTACAGAGTGAGTTCCAGGACAAACAGAGTTACAGCCAAGTAACCTTGTCTTGAAAAACAAACAAGCAAACATACAAACCAACAAAAAAACAACAAAAGGCAGCAAGATCATGAATTTCCAATGCAAATGAATAGATATAAAAAGACATTATCATGAGTGAAGTGACCCAGATCCAAAAGAACAAATATGCTATGTGTCCTCTTACTCGTGAGTGTTAGATTTTAAGCCTTCAAGAGGCGTGCTAGTATCTGAATAAACACAGAGGTTTAGTATATAGTAAGGAACTAGTGGGAAAGGAAGGATCTCCCAAGGAAAGATAAATAGAATATATATATATATATATATATATATATATATATATATATATATATATATATATTTATATATTTATATATGTATATATATATTTTAGTTACAGTTAGTTAGAAAAGGGGGAGAATATGATGGGATTAAATGGGGAGTGGGAGGAAAGAGAGGAGGCTAAGGGAAGGAATGCTGGAGGGACAACTAATACTAAGGAGCATTTGAAGGGTCATATGGAAGCCTGCTAAAATAGAAGCTTCTGTAAATATATACATATATGAAAGAAATATACATGGAGATACCAAATAACAGAGAGACAAAACCCCAACTAGACATTTCTTAACATCAAGTGAAACCTCCAGTAGACTAAATGGGTTACATCTAATTGAGTTGTTGGCCAAGAGTCCCCACTGAAACACCCAAACAACTCAGACTACTGCCAACACTATTGGTTGCTCTTTGCAAAGTAGTGGTAAAGCCATATTGCTTAAGACAACATTTATATATCTTATTGAATGCAGAGAAGTGAATCTGATGTTTAACTAGTTCTGTCTACCATTTGTAATACATGTAATCCATAAGGTTAAGCTTTAAGTGTCTTATAGATGTGTAAGTTCATCTGGAAACAAGGAGAAGACATGAGTTAAGAAGTTCATACAAAGGTATCACGCATGAGTGTAAAATGGCACTCCCAGAAGCCAAAAGATTTCTTGATGAAATGTGGTGCCTTGTGGAAATGGTCACAAAGAAGCTGTGAGTCAAGGGCGCTTGCTATTGAGCTCATCCCAAAAGGCTGGTGGAAATTTGTCCCCTCCCCTCTGCACTGACAGACCACAAGCCACAGCAAACAACGCTCATTCTCGAAGGTGGGCTGCGATTGGCAGAATTGCGTACCTGTTCCCCAGGTAATATGCCTATCCCAGTATCCCTGTCTCAACCAATGGCCTTTACCCCTGAGTACCAAAAGATCCTTCCATGCCTCAACACCTTAAAATGTCACAATTCTTGCATTAAACTTGAGAGATGTTACATGGACAACACTCTTCCGGAATTCTTTGCATTCCGTCGACTCTTAGTTCCCTGATCTGGGACCCACTTGGATGCATTGACCCACTTCTGTGCTTCCCTTCCCACGGGCTAGGCTAAGTGGCCACTAACCTAGTCATGTGCTGGGAACAGAGGAAGAGAAAGAAACAGCCTACAGTGAATATCTTAGTAAAAAGATTGGGCTTATCTCCCTAAATGCTGTGGCCAGTGAAGCACCCTCCAAGGCACTACAAACTGTAAAGTCTATTGCTACTACATTGAGTTGCATGTGAGAGCTGAATGGTTAGTTCCTATCACTGAGGACACCACTTTCTTGACTGTATGACATAAAGAGGCTGGTATTGAACTGGAAGATCCTTCCTTTCCGAGTAGATTTCATACTGCTGCAAGATGCCGTAAAGAGTACTGGGAGAAATTGTCATTAATATTCTTCCCTGGTTATGGTCTCTGTATGCTACTGTAGTATCAATATGCCAGGCAATTATGCACACTGGTTCAATCGTGGCACGGCAGGCATGTATGTAACCAATTGCTTTCATGCATCCAGTTAGTGTAGGCCAAGTCAAAATTCGCCAGCTGGTGAATGAATAGGACCCAGTGATACAGCAACAGCTATTTTTCTATTAAGTAGATATGAATTGATTGTCAAGTTGCCTTCTAAACTTATGTGCTAATGCCAGGGTTATAATTTTTATCACTCACAGTTGATCATGAAAAGAAAATTCATTTTCCAAATGGGAAGTGTGTTATAGATGTTCATAACCAGTCAGCTCCTGAGAAAAAGTAGCTGTTTCTTTAGCAGAGTGGAACAATGCTAGATATACACAGAAATGAAATCAGACACCTATTTTACCTTCTACAGGGTTCAGGGAAAATTGCAGTAAAATATGTTAGCTCATTGATAACAAAATAGTTATAAACTGGACATATATTGAATGAAAGAAGCTAAAGTGACTCATCCTGTATTTATAGTTTAGCCTACTCTAACCTGAACTATAAAATAAACTGAAAGCCATTGTTCCCCTGACATGAATTTTATCAGATACTTTGAATAACTATCAAATGAAAACAAGTTAATTCTTAATAAGAGGAAAAAATATCATTAGCATTAGCAGGCTCCTTGAAAGGTAGTCATGTGTGTGTGTGAAATGAACTCTTCAGTCGTCACCTGGGAATGAGGTAATGATCTCAGATTATTTGAATTCACACTTGAATCTAGAGCCTCTGCAGAGACTTATCCTCGGTGACAATGACAGTAGGAGACATCCTTGCAGTCAAAAAAGAAAAGTATTCTTGACCTTACTACTTCGAATTGAATTCATATTTGAAGAGGTAAGTTTGAGATTTGAGTAAATCTGGTTTACTGCTTTGACCTTTACATTTGGAGAAAACTTTAGTCTTTAAAAAATATATCTAAATTTATTAGCTTCAGTGGAGACACAAATCAGGTGAAATAAAGCAATAAACTGGACCAAAAATTATCTGAATCAACTTCTATTTTCATATTAAGTCTCTGGTGGATATTCAGGTAGCCACCATGGTTAAAGATCACTAACTTATCTAGTTTCTGTTGAAAGCAAAATCCAGCTTGATCTTTAACAGTAGAAGCTTACCACTCAGGAAAATAAAGTCACTATATTTAAGATGTTTTGATGGCTTACTATTGACAATTGTTATTGGTAATTGTGGGAACCACTGCTGTGCTTTTTGACTGAATGTCCTAGTATCACAAGCACCAGATATTTTAGCCAAACAGAAAATACAATGCCAAAAATCTTGAGATGAGAGTACATATTGCCCCAGCTGGGCAAATCTGATTTAACTGTTTAGGTTGAGTATTTATTCACTATTGTATTGTGTAGAAAACCATGTGATTTCCTTCCATCACATTCCAGTTAGACTATACAGATTTCTTTCTATTTTTCCAAGATCTGTAAGAAAATTTACCTTGGTGTGGCCTTGCTTCACTAGCAGACAATATGATCTACAAACTAAGAAGCTCAGCTTTTGTGTACTAACCAACCAAATGCAGAAATACTCTGCTGTGCATCCCAAATTTATCTGTACTTTGAACTTCATTGTAACTCTTTCATAAATAGTAGTTACTAAAGGGTCAGATTTTAACTTCAGTCTATCTAGGTTTTATCCTCATTCTAGACATCTTATGTAGTTTTAAGCTATTTACCAATTTTCAAACAAAATATTTTCAATGAAATAGAAAAAAATAAAAGCACTTAATACTTCCTCTTGGAAATGAAGCAATTATATGTAAAATTCTATGTCTTGTCCTGGTAATTAGTGAGCAGTCAGTAAAAGTTAGACTTTATTTAAGTCTTGATCACACAATTCTGTGATTGCATATTTTAATCTCTTGTGGTATTTATAACTTAAGCAATTTACATAAGTCTCATGCTATAAAATTTTAGATATAAAGCCACATAGGTATATTTCACCATAAATAAATACAAAGAAAAGAGATACATTATATGAATGAAGTGTTCTAGCATTTGTATTTATAATTTTAGTCACATTAATTGTACATGAATGTATATAAACCAAGAGTCCTGGGCAAAACTTGATCAAATTGTGACAAATTCTCTTTAATTGATACATTTCTTTGAGATACTGTCATGTATGCTACTTAATTATAAACCCCTTCCTATACTTTCTCCAACAGTCTTAACCTGGCAGCAGCTGCACTGTCCCATGGCTCTCCTGGAGGATGGGAACCACACTGCAGTGACAGAGTTCATTTTATTGGGCTTAACAGATGACCCCGTCCTTAGAGTCGTCCTCTTCACCATCATCCTGTGCATCTACCTGGTGACCGTGTCTGGGAACCTCAGCACCATCCTTCTCATCAGAGTCTCCTCCCAGCTCCACCACCCCATGTACTTTTTTCTCAGCCACTTGGCTTCTACTGACATGGGCTATTCGTCTTCTGTCACACCCAATATGCTTGCCAACTTCCTGGTGGAGAGAAACACAATTTCCTACCTTGGATGTGCCATCCAGCTCGGCTCAGCCGCTTTCTTTGGTACAGTAGAGTGCTTCATTCTGGCTGCCATGGCTTATGATCGCTTTGTGGCCATCTGTAGCCCACTGCTTTATTTGATCAAAATGTCCAAACAAGCCTGCGTCCAGTTGCTCTTAGTAGCTTACATAAGTGGTTTTCTTTCTACTTCCTTATCCACCCTTTCCTTTTTCTGTTTTTCCTTCTGTGGACCAAATAGGATCAATCACTTTTTCTGTGATTTTACTCCTTTGGTTGAACTTTCCTGTTCTGATGACAGTGTCCTTATTGTTTTTGTCACTATTTCTGTTGGTGCCCTCATTGCGATTACAGTGCTTGTCATAGCCGTCTCCTACATCTACATCCTCATCACCATCCTGAAGATGCGCTCCACTGAGGGCCGCCACAAGGCCTTCTCCACCTGCACCTCCCACCTCACTGCAGTCAGTCTTTTCTATGGGACCATTACCTTCATCTATGTGATGCCAAAGTCCAGCTACTCCACAGACCAGAACAAGGTATTGTCTTTGTTCTACACGGTGGTGATCCCCATGTTGAACCCCCTCATCTACAGCCTCAGGAATAATGAGATTAAGGATGCTCTGAAGAAACAACTTGATAGGAAAACATTTCTTAAAGACATCCATTATGTTGTAGGACTTGTTATAGCAATAATGTCTCATAGATGCAGTAATAAAAAGAAGTTGAGTGTCTTTGATTGAAAAAGTCTGTTGATATAATATTAATAAATAAGGAGCACTGAAATAAATATCATAGTTCAATTTTCAAATTACAGAAGAAATAACAAGGTCATAGTAAGATACTTTTAATAAAATCAAATAGGAATTTAATTAACAGCATAAATCCATTCCTATAAAAACACAATCTGCTGAAAATAGTTTGAAGTTATTTTCATATATTTTAAAATATTGCATCATTAACTTTGTTACAGATTGCATTTTACCTGTCCCCAAAGTCTCATGTGCTTATAAATGTCTGTTCCCTGGTGCTGTTAGGAAGAGCTAGAATCAGAGAGGTCAAGCCTACTGGGCAATCTGTAGTTTACTAGGGCTATGTAATAAAGGAAATTTGACAATCAGAATATTCTTTGTCTTTTCCCTTTATTGATCATAAAGTGATCCACCATGTGCTTCTTTGGTTATGTACAATCACAGATACACATCCATGGAGTCAATCCATAAGGGACTGAGACCTCAAAAAAACATTGTGCTAAGAATAACTCCTTATCTTCAGTGCGAGTTGATTAGTTCAACTATTTATTATAGCAACAGAAAACTTACTAACACCCATCAGAATCCTTCATGCTGTCTGATTCAATACCTTCTGATCCTGAGATAAATTTGAGAACTATAGTTATCTCTGCATGTTGTAAGAGAAATGGCAGAGCAACTAGGGGGTAAAATTGGTAGAAATGTTATTTTATAGAAATGTCACCTTGAGATCTGAGTTTTATGTACCCGTAAAAATCTGATGTGTTGCACAAACCAGTGGGGCTGGCCTAGCTGTGAGGTCCATTAAAACAATAGAGAACCCATCTCTGACAAATTTGAATTTCTGTCATGGTCAAAAGTTGGTTTCTGCTGTAGACGGAGTCATATTCTTGAGCTTGCACAGACCAAAGAAAACAAACAAGCAATCAGAAAAGCAATGGAAATGGTTTCCTAGAAGAGAGACAAGTTTGTAAGTCCAACACTGATACTATGAGGGAGAAATTTTTAGAAAGGCTTTATGGTCAAGACCTTCATCCTCATGTGCACATGGAGCAGACCTGGCTACATCTCCTGTGAAACTCTGACTCCCTTTAGGAGAGATGCAATTCATCTTCACATGTGGATGATGGTCACATTTACTATCCTTTGCCCTGCTTTTTCACTGTTTTAGAAACAAATACCATATTCTTTCTGATAGAACCAAAGGTGCTGATATTTTTATTCATTCTTTACATTTTCATGCATTCCAGAACTGTGTACAGTGATTCTCACATTTCATACGTTAGTCTAGCCCTGTGGATGGGTTGTAAATGAAAACTGGCAAGAATGGAGTTTATCTTTTTATTTCCAGACAGGGTTTCTCTGCTGTAACTCTGGCTGTCCTGGAGCTCACTCTGTAGACCAGCTGGCCTTGAACTCACAGAGATCCACCTGACTCTGCCTCCCAAGTGCTGGGATTAAAGACTTGTGCCTCTACTATCCAGCTTATAGTTTATCTTTTAATACAGGATGTTGACAATAAAACTAAAAGGTAAATTATTTAGACTATCAGAAGGGGTTGAGTACTGTTGATAAAACAAAAATCAACAACAGAAACCTAGGTCATATGTAGGATGTTTATTTCCACATACAAGGTGGTGGTACATATATCACTGAGAACCTAACATTAGAAAAAGGATTGTAGGAAATGAGGACACTCATTTGTCAAAAAAATTGTATCTATGTGAGTTAGGTGTGTAAATACAATACTGCATATATGTGCATGTTTTATACTATCGAGAGTTCTGTTGAAACAATGGCAGAACTATTCATTTTAATCAACCCTGTAGTACACACAAGAGGAAAAATGTTAAAATTTTAAGTATATATTCAACATTGAATAAGTGACAGTATAAGCATTTTGTAAGCATCTCCAGATAATGCTACAAATCAGAAATGCAAATCAGAAGTTATATATTTTATATAATGAATATATACTAATTATATATACATAAATAGTTATATATAAATATATGCATATATACAATTATTAATTAATTATACATTAAATATCAATTATACATTAATTATATATATATTAATGTCAGAGAGACGGTGATATTAGTGAACGGGTTAAAATCCTTACCACAAAACCTGGTGACTTGAGTTCGTTTTTCATTTCCTACAACCCACATAAGAGTCGAAGGAGAGGAAGCCTCACTTACACAACCATACAGTGAGAAATGTATTTTTTTCATTGAAAGAATTTGAAAATTCTGAAGAAAATACTACAAAGTTGTGATAAATTCAATATGAAATGCTGGATTGGAGGCTTAAGAATCATAAACTCAGGCATGACCTTGGGAGAAATCTGATCAATACACATCACATATATCCTCATACTTAAAGAAACTGAAGGCAAATGAGCCTTGTACAGGTTGTAGCCACAGTGGGATAGGGACTCTTAGTCCTCAAACTTGATCTAATACAGTCAAGAACAAGTGGCCTGTCAGGACTAACTGAGTAAATGAATATCAATTATCCTGTTAAACACAGAGAAAAATACTGGCTCACTGAATGGAACCCCAGGATGATGAACAGAGAAACCAATGACAGTCTACAAGAGAAACAAAGCCACTAGATTTAGCATATGAAAGTTCATCCACCTACACGGTAGTATTACTTTCACTGAAAAGATGAGGGGCAGCTGAAATGTGTCCAGTATCAGAAAATGAAAAATGAAACCATATACTTTCATAACAGAAACGTTACACATCATTTGTCTTTGCAGAGCACTCTCTTCTGGTTTTGAGACTGTGTTTCTGGAGGCAGTACAAACATGGGGGACAGCCTGGAGAAGAGCCCTGGGACTCTCTGCAAGAAGGATATGTTAAAATAGTGGCAGTTATTTTCTCATGGTTCCTGCAAGGGTGGTTAGACTTTTAGGAGTTGCTGTATTCAGGAAATCAGATTGTGTACAAGAGAACACAATTGGAGGAGGTTTGAAAGTTGGTTAGTGCTCAGTGGGCAGCAACTTGAAGCAAGGGGCCACTGAAGAGAGAGTGAATGTCTCCATAAAATTAATGTTATCAAGAGTAGGACTAGGCGTTCAAGTGGAAAAACACTGTTTCTACCACTGTCCATCACAAAACAAAGCCAAAACCTGCTTGAGGTGTGAAATATAAGACACCAATTCTCATTTGAGGACCAGTCATGTGTCTTCTTATTCACAGTTTTCTATGTAACAAGAGTCTATTCCTTTGGATGTACGAATTATGCGTGTCTTAAGTAGTTATGTGAAAATCAACTTTTCCTCTCCGCCCTCTCCTTATCCCTCATGGTACCTAATTAAGAGTATTATATCACTTACTACAAAATACTTAAACAAATGAAAAGATACTGAATACAAGAAGCCAATGTTGTCTATTTCTAACTCAAAAACACTAAAATGAAGTATAAAAATTAACCTGAGAACCAACATTTAACTGAGATAATTTGTTATAATACATTTCTGATAATTATCAAATGAAGGTATACAAATTCTCTCATAAAAAGAAAAAAATCGGATTGACTCATTGAAAGCTGTGTTCACGTGAAATGAGCAACTTTTGCCTAAGAGAACAGTCTCTGGGGACTTGAATTCACAGTTGACTCCAGAGACTCTTCAGAGAGTTATTCTCAATGGTAAACATGATTATGGGAGTCAGCTAAGAGTGTATAAAATCATGCTTTCATCATCTTCACTTTCTTACTTTAAAATGAATCCCTATTTCAAAAGGTGAGTTTACTGACTTCCCTCCACCACTGCAGATAATTTGTTCCTTGAAAATGTAGATATGTTTATAAGCTGTAGTTGAGAAACAAGTCAGGAGTAACAAAATTTTTTATCAGAATCAACTTATATTTTATAGTCTACTTCCTATGAATAATTAGTTTTCAAAGTTATTTATCTGAACACTTAGAAGACTGGAAACCCACAAGGTCTTTAATAGCACACAAGTTCAGTGCTCAAGGTTAAAAATGCTGATAAATTCACTTTGACGTACTTTGGTGATTTCCTGACAAATCTCTCATGGAAAGATAGACTTTGTGTGCTGACTGAGAGCTCATGCACCACAGACTCAGGCACCATGGACGAGCACAAGAATATGGGGCTGAAAATCTCAAGAGATGGGACGTGGCCTACTCCTACCTCAGTAAACTTAATATTCCAGGTTGAATATTTATTTATTTACTGTGTTGATCATCCCATTGTTTCATTCCGTTGTACTCCAGTTAGAAAACGTTATTATGTTAGGATAGGATTTTTTTCCCAGTGTGCAAATAAGCACATACTATTATTTAAAATAGTATTCACCTTTTTACAGGATTTTGGATTGATATTAAGAATGACTTGATAAAGCAACAGCTTAATTAGTAACTGTTTGAAGTACTTAGCACGTTTATAGTAGGTCCTTCTATTATACTTTTAGTATGAGCTCTTTTTATTTATTTTGAGTTCTTGCAATAAATCTTATTTCTTGCTGTAAAAAATGGCCTTAAGGCAATCAGTTTAGTCTTGATAGCCCATGTCCCTAAACAAGGAACTCTTGTTTGTACCAAAAAGCTGACCTATTGTCTCCCAAATTAAAATGTGCTCTGCACTCTGTTGCAACTCTGCATGCAGGGTAAACTGAGTAGACTGAGTTCACACTGCCTGGGCTGGTATCCTCATTCTAGTCTGTCTTATGTAAAGCAAAGGTATTTAACATTTTTAAATCACATATAAAATCAATTATAAAATTTAAAGTAAAACTTAATGTCATAAGGAAAAAAATACTGAATTAACTTAAATAAAACAATCACAACACAAACCATTGTATCCTGGAAAAGCATACAAAAAATATCTTCCATTTTTAAATTTTTTTTCAGGGCTTTTTAAGTACGTCGTATTAGGGTTAGTGTGTGCTGTGGGCCAATGTTTCCGTATCCCATCTCTTTTATTAAAGTAGCTTGTAATATTATGGAAAAAAGTTAATCAATAAGAGTCTTAACATTATTGCAATAAAATGGCAGTAGTGCTCCATGAAATCTATTAAATCCTGCACAGGTAATTTGGAAGGGATTCAGAAGCAATTACTTAAGACTTCATCACATAGTTTTATGTTTGTAGAGTTTAATCCTTCCTTGTACGTATGATATTTTGTATTTTCATTTCTGACACTTTACATACTTAGCTTTAAATCCACTTAGTTATGTTTTATTATATATGTAAAGGTAAATTTAAGATACATTATTTGAAGGAAAATTGTAGCATTTCATTTTGAAATGACTTCACAAGTTAATGAAAATGCAGCCACATATTTATACATTCTCTCCTGTAACTTCTCCATCACAGCCTTGACCTGGCAGCAGCTGCACTGTCCCATGGCTCTCGTGGAGGATGGGAACCACACTGCAGTGACAGAGTTCATTTTATTGGGCTTAACAGATGACCCCGTCCTTAGAGTCGTCCTCTTCGCCATCATCCTGTGCATCTACCTGGTGACCGTGTCTGGGAACCTTAGCACCATCCTTCTCATCAGAGTCTCCTCCCAGCTCCACCACCCCATGTACTTTTTTCTCAGCCACTTGGCTTCTGTTGACATTGGCATCTCATCTTCTGTCACACCCAATATGCTTGTCAACTTCCTGGTAGAGAGAAATACTATCTCCTACCTTGGATGTGCCATCCAGCTCGGCTCAGCTGCTTTCCTTGGATCAACTGAGTCTTTCCTTCTGGCTGTCATGGCTTATGATCGTTTTGTGGCTCTTTGTAACCCACTGCTTTATTCAACCAAAATGTCCACACAGGTCTGTGTTCAGTTGCTTGTGGGATCTTATATTAGTGGGTTTCTAAATGCTTCCTTCTTTACCGTTTCTTTCTTTTCTTTTTTCTTCTGTGAGCTGAATAGAGTCAATCACTTTTTCTGTGATTTTGCTCCTTTGGTGGAGCTTTCCTGCTCTAAAAACAGTGTCCTCATAGTCCTTGCTTCATTTTCTGCTGGCTCCATTATTGTGGTGACTGTCTTTGTCATTGCTGTCTCCTACATCTACATCCTCATCACCATCCTCAAGATGCACTCCACTGAGGGCCGCCACAAGGCCTTCTCCACCTGCACCTCCCACCTCACTGCAGTCAGTGTGTTCTATGGGACTGTCACATTCATCTATGTGATGCCCAAATCCAGCTACTCCACAGACCAGAACAAGGTGATGTCTGTGTTCTATATGGTGGTGATCCCCATGTTGAACCCCTTCATCTACAGCCTAAGGAATAACGAGATTAAGAGTGCTCTGAAGAGACAGCTTGTTAAAAATTCATTTTCATAGAGATGTTCTCTAATCTGTCATTTTGTCACATGCTATATACTAATGATATATCACAGACATAGTATTAAAAGGAGTCTGGGTTTTAATGGTTGACATGCATGCTATAATATATAACCAAACTTGAAGTTTGGTAGTAAATGTATAGGGTGATATTTTATACATGGAGAAGTAAATCATATGTTCATATTAAGTTATACATGTATTGTATAACCCAAAATTTTTCCACACAAAGTCAGGTGAAAAAATTTTCAGTTTTCTTCATATTTAAAGTAGTTTCCTGCTATACAAAAACTATTGATTGTATAATTTTTTAAGTCTACCCTTAAGTGTTTATAGTAACAGTAGTTAGAATCATGCATATTTAGAAAGAAAATGAAAAGTCGAAACAGACAACAAAATTTTTGGAGATGTTTTTATTGTAGTATTATTGTCTATTTTGAAGGGACTTTCATATCCATAGCCTTTAGAATTGTATTCCAATGCATGATGTCAATCCTAACTGTCTGTAGGAAGGGTGTCCCTTGTCTCGTGTAGAATAAGATACTGCTGTATAATATGCTACCCTAGGAAATATTTGGGTTTTAATTATGATAGTGACTCCAAAGCCTGATAGAATTCATATGATCTACCTGTAAGGCATAGCCCCAGCTTTCTTCCAGAATATTGATTTATCTCCATTTGCTAATGACAACCATATTCATTTACTGATCCCTTGGTGAATGAAAAAAGTAAATTAATGAAAGAAAAGACATGTGCTCTGTCTGAAATAACTGATTCTGCTGCTTGTGGATATGTTACAAGGCATATAATCCATCTCTCTGTAGACTAAGGAAAAGATCATGGGCACAGACATTTGCCATTCTTTAAGACTGCTTTCTTGAGGAGTGGAATGGTCAGCTTTGGAGAACTCTCTACCACTAGGGGACTCTGTTTTTGGCACATTTCTCTTAGTAAGTTCTTCCAATCCTGTCAGTCTTGGTCTGACGATCTCTCTCTCCCTTGCTCCTGCCTGCCTTATCCGATTACCACCCCCAGTCCCCAAACCACCACCCCCCGCCAGACAATGGGATCCAGGGCAGGAACCTGGGAAGGGAAGGGACACAGGGCCTATTGGCAGAAGATCTAGTCAAGATGCAGAGAACCCAGCAGAATAAGTGAATTTTACCCTGGGACTTCCATTCAGGGATGTTCAACAAAGTCACTTTATTTTGAGGGCATAGGCAAATATCAGGGTGTGGAGGCGGGGTGGGGGGGTGGGGGGACAGATAGCCAGTCTGCCAGTCACTTGTTCAGAGTGGCCAGGGCATGGATGCCTTGACGCATGGGGGGAGGGGTCTGTAGCTTCTTCTGCTTTGACAGCAGGTGCTGTTAGCACCCTCAACCTGGCATGCGAGGCTTTGACCATTTCCATGGCTCTGCACCATCCTAAATATGAAAGGCCTCCACCTCTGAAATGTTATACCGGATTGTATTCAAATAACTTCTTTAAAAAAGAATGAGAGTTGGGAAAAATACTTTTGGTACTATTATATAAAAAAGTATAGGGACACTTTCAAAGGTAAAGGAGATGAACTGCTTGAATGTTTCAGGACTGGGGGCATAGCAGCCTGGCAGGGATTCTCTTGAGTTTCATGTTTTCATTTACTGAAGATAATGTGGAGCTTCCACGAGAACCCAGACAGTCACAGACAAGAAAGCTGTAAGTCTGAGATTCCTAATGAAGTAACAGTTAAACATTGGCCCTAGTCCAGCAGAAACTCCTTGAGCAATACTTGCCAAAATTCAACCAAATGCAAATGAAGAAGTAACACAATCCTACTCACCCTCTTTTGGTGGCCCAATGGGAGAGGATTCATCTTACACTCTTTTCTGGTCTCTCTGCTTCAGGCAACATTACACTGAAGAAGTGAGCCCCTCTGTCATCCCACATCCTAATGAGATGAAGTGTTTTTTTTTTTTTTTTTTTTGATTTGTTTTTCAACTGAACTGAATGATATCTGGGAAAGGGGGACCATAGATGATAAAATGCCTCCACCAGACTGGCCCGTGGGCAATTCTGTAAGGCATTTCTTGCTTAATGATTACGTTGGAAGGCCCAGCTCACTGTGGGCAATGCCACTCCCTTGTGTGGTATAGGAATCAGGCTGAGCAAGCATTGAGAGCAATCCAGCAAGCATTATTCATCCATGGTCTCTACTTCAGTTCAAGTCTCCAGATTCCATCTTTGAGTTTTGTCAATGTCAGATTTGACTTCTGTCAAAGTCAATCTTAGTGATTGACGGTGTCATGGACGTATAAGACTAATCAACTCCTTGTCAAGTTGGATTTTTGTCAGTGTATTACCACAGCAACTGTTGCCACAGAAAGAGAGAACAATGGCAATGAGATGATTACCAAACAGTTAAAGAAATACTATGTGAAATATCCCAACATTGGGGAAACAATGAAAAACAATGCCAGGAACACAGTGGACAGCAGGAACAGTGCAGATAATGCATTCTACTTCAAACTGAGAGAAAACAGAGTTTAACCCTGAGATGAACCTCCAGGTCCTTGCGGTTACAGATTCAGGAAGCTATGTACAATTTTTGACTAAAGAAACCCAGAGCAAGCCATATGCAGATTAAAATTTCAAAATGAAAGATAGAAATATATTGAAGTAGCCAAAGACAAAGGATTCATCATTTAGAGAGAAAAGTTAATCTGCAAGATGTTTTGTCATCTGATAAGCATGAAGTCAAATGAGGGACATAGCATTTCCTTTTCCTTTTTTAACTGTGTTGTTTTTTCTATTCTCTCTCTCTCTCTCTCTCTCTCTCTCTCTCTCTCTCTCTCTCTGTGTGTGTGTAGGGATATGTTGTAGAGTACATGTTGAGGTCAGATGACATGACATCACTTCTGGAGTCTGCTTTCCTTCCAACTTGTTTTGAGGCAGTTTCTCTTACTTCCGTCCACTGCACACTCCAGGTTAGCTGGCATTAAGTTTCCACAAAATTCTCTGCTCTCATCTCATCACTGAAGCACTGGAAATATAGATGCATACTAACACAGCAGGCTTTGCTGTAGATTTGGATTAGTAAAATCAGGTCCTCAGGTTTGAGTGGCAGGCACTTTTACCTCCTGAGTCATCTCATAAACCATGATCTCCTCAGTAGTAACAAAAACGTTGTCTAGTCACACCATGGATTTTCTCTCTAGGGTAAGCTTTCTAAGGTTGAATCTCATTTTGATATCCTTTCAAAAATTCATTTATTTTTCTTCTCTTATATATTATATCTGACACCCCTCCTCCCCTCCTTCTGCTCTTCCCAGCTCTCTCATCTCCCATCTCCCAAAGACCTATGGACTCTGCCTCTGTCCAGATAAGAGCAAGGTTATATTCTCCCAAGATTACCTCTCAAACTGGGCATAAAAAGCTGGAAGAGGATTGGGCACTAATGTCTGCACCAAGGGTGGATCAGGCAACCCAGCAGGAGGAAAAGAGTCCCAAGGGCAGGCAAAAGGGTCAGAAATACGCCCCCTCCTCACTCCAGTCTATAGGCACTCCACAAGAACACCAAGCCTGACAACCATAAGCCATACCTGCAGGTTTCAAGCCTGCCACTTCAGGCTTTCTGTGTCCCCAAGAGTACTGGTCAGTTCACTCCATGGGGCTTGTGCTCTTGGTGTCCTCAAGCCCTCTGGTCCCTGAAAATCCCTCCTCCCTCTCTTTTAAGGGGTTCCCTGAGCTTTGCATGATGTTTGGCCCTGGGCCTCTGTATCTGCTTCCACCAGCTGCCTGAGAAAGCCTCTCTGATGAAGAGTGGGCTAGGCACCGATCTACAAGCAGAGCAAGATAACATAAGAAATCATCTCCCAGCTGTCCACTCTCTAGTTCCTGGTCTGCTCAGCTATTGTAGGCATGGTATCTCTTCTTTGGCATGGGGTTCTGCCCTTCCATTGTCCCAGTGGCTCCTGTAGGGAGGATAGGTTATAGGTAGAAAGTTTTGTGGCTTCTATGGTGTTCCAGAGTTGCCACTGGAAGACCTCGATTAGGCCTTCTCCACCTGCACCTCCCATCTCACTGCAGTCAGTGTGTTCTATGGGACTGCCATATTCATCTATGTGATGACCCAATCCAGCTACTCCACAGACCAGAACAAGATGGTGTCTGTGTTCCACACAGTGGTGATGCCCATGTTAAACCCCGTCATCTACTGTCTCAGAATCAAGGATGTTAAAGAGGCCATGAGAAAACTAATGGCTAAAGCTAACTGGTAGCCATAAATATCTGGACTTTTAAGCAGTGCAATGAGCTGTCATCTTCCAGGTGAATGGGCAATATAATAAGTAAAATTATAATTATATTGATGATACTATAGACATACATTTGATATTCTTATTATCAACAATATCTGGGGCAGTGATAGTAGTTGTACTGGTTGTACACTCGGAAGGCAGAGGCAGGCGAATCTCTGTGAGTTCTAGGCCAGCCTGGTCTACAAGGGAAAAACCTTAATCACAAAAATGTTAGGTTTACTAAAATAGTAATACTTAGCAATTTTCTCATTGCTTTATTTATTTATCAGCCAACATTCTCAGCAGCTATGAACACAAATCTCTCACGTAAGTTCTATATTCTTTGAATGCAGCCTTTAGATTGAAACTGTAGAATTATCTGGAATCCTTTGAGTGAGGCTAGTATTGTCATCCATAATCTTAACCTAAAAGTAATGACTTTCTGCTTTACAGAAATCTAAGAGTTGAAGACAGAGGCGTCCTCTTTTGCTATCTTAGCCAGCCAACTCCAATTCTCTTTTATTTACTAGCCCTTTCTTTTTTTGTAGTCTGTTTTTCTCAATGCCTAAGGAGCTCTTTAAGGACATCCTACTGGGGATAATTGGGGCGATCTCACTCCCGTGGAGATGAATGTGTAGAGATTCAGATTTCTTGAATTTTTAAGTCTTGGGAAATACTGTGCACTTCTGCTGTACTTTTTGAACAATTTATTTCTTGATGCCTCTAAAGCTGGAAATTCTCAGCATCTTACACATAATTACAACACTGTTACAATATTTGAAATGCTGTTCCTGAACCAGACCAATTTTAAGTTTTGCAATTAAAATTTTTGTGTGTTTTAATTTGCCCCTTTGGTGTTTATATAATCTATTGTCTTTTGTATAAATACATATTTATCAAAAAGTATAACATTTCCACCACTCCTGCCAGGGAAGCAGGTAGGCTGAGAGCCAATCTTCACCTGTCCTCCTGCTCCTTCAAATCTAATCCCCTTCTCAACCCCAGATCTGTAGCAGAACACCTGCTGTGGAGTCCTTTCCTCTCCGACCCCATCTCTTCCCCCATTGGATCAGAAAGATCTTCTCTTCCAAATTTCCTTCCCCCAACACATTCCATTATCCTGTCCTCTAAAAGCAGCAGGAATTCCCTGGGAACACAGCAGCTGAGCAGGCCAAGGAAACAGGTTAGCTAATTGAAGACATTCACTACTTTCTTCTCTCCTCTAAATCCAGTTCCTCAGACTCTTCCCAACTCTGCAATAGAACACATAGTACATCTTTCCTCCCCTCAGCTCACATCTCCTGTGGATCTCACAGACTTTCCCCTCCTAAACTTGCTCCCACATTCATTGTTTTATTCCAGCCCCCAACTCCAGCAGGCACTCTCTGCTAACCCACAGGCCAGTTCTGCCAGTCAAGCAGACCAGCTGTCTGAAGATCACCTCTGCTTCCTTTTATCCAGATCCAATCCCCCAATCTCATCACTGACTCTATAACAGATCGTCTTGGATAACCTCTCTTCACTCTCTGCCCTCATTACAAGGAGATTAAGTAAGCAGATCCTGCTGGAACACTCCACTTTCTTTCTTCTTTTGAGCCCTCCCAGACCCTAGGCTATCCCCATTCCTAACTGTCAGCTCCCAATACACAGTAACACATTGTAATTGGAACCCCCAGTGGCCACATCTATCTGTTCCACAAAAAATTCCTACCATGCAACACATAGACATCACATTCTCCTAAAATCTAGAAAGGAAACAGATGACAAAGACTAAAACACCTACCCATCAAAGACAAAACCAGATATCACCACCTAGAGCTATAACCTTCCAGATGCTTTGATCCCAATATAAACACACAATCAATAACTAGCAGGATATTACGTCTTCACTAGAGCTCAGCAACACTACCACAGCAGGCCCTGAATATGCCAACATAGATGAAGCAAAAGGAAAAAAAATAAATAAAACAGTCTGTATGAGTATGATAGCAGTCCTTAAGGAGGAAATGAAATCCTTAAAGAAATATAGAAAAACACAAACAAATGTGTAAAGAAAGAAATAAAACTGCTTAAGACCTGAAAATAGAAATAGAATCAATAAAGAAAACACAAACTACCTGAGGCATGCTTGGTTCAGTTCCCATAATCCATTCTTCCATAGTCTCCACCCTCCTCTCCTGCTCCACTGGAGCTCCCAAATCCAGCAGCCACATCTCACTCAAGTACATCCCAGGCCACCCAGAGGAACAGGTAGGACACAGGCTTGCAAACCTTACCTACTGTCTCTGCTCCCCCAGACCTAATTCTACAGTTCTTCCTCAGTGCTGCAACAGAACACCAGCTACAGGCTCCCTTCTCACCTGCTCCACACCTTCCCTTCACCCAGCTCCAACAGCAGCAAAAATTCCCCACAAGCACACCAGCTGAACAGGCATATAAAACAGGCAACACAAACCCAACCCAGTCTCCAAAAATCCAGAGAAGAAACAGAAACCAAGAAACAAAATACACACCAAAGACAAACCCAGAAATCAGCACACGGGCCAATAATCATCCCAAGACCAGAAGCCTCAATGACAGGGAAAGAACACAATCAGTAAGAGCAAGGATAATATAGCCACACCAGAGTCCAGCTATCCTACTCAGCAGCCCCTAGACTTTCCAGCATAGTTAAATCACAAGAAAAAGACTCTCAAACCAACTTTACGAAGATAATAGAGACCCATAAAGAGAAAACGAATAAATCTTTTAAAGAACCCCCTCAAAAAAAAAAACAATTGATAAACAAAACAAAATAAAACAAAACTATTCAAGACTTAAAAATGGAAATAGAAGGAATTAAAACACACACACACACACACACACACACACACACACACACACACACACAGGGAATTCTAGAAATGAAAATCTAGGTATGCAAACAGGAACTATATAGGCAAGCTATCCCAAAAGAAAAAAACAGATGGAAGAGAAAATATGAGGCATTAAGGATACAACAGAAGAAATAGATCTATCGGTCAAAGAAAATATGAAATCCAAAACATTCCTGACACAAAACATCCAAGAAAGCTGGGACACTATGAAAAGGCTAAACCAAAGAGAAATAGGAATAATGGAAGAAAAAGAATCCCAGGTGAAAGGCCTAGAAATATTTTCTTAAAAATCATAAGAGAAAATTTTCCTAACCTAAAATAGGAGATGTCCATAAACGTACAAGAAACACATGGAACACTAAATAGACTAGATCAGAAAAGAAATTACACTTAGCACACAATAATCAAAACACTAAACATACAGACAAAGAAAGAATACTAGATAAACTACAAAGGAAAAAGCTCAAGTAACATGTAAAGACAAACTTATTAGAATTGTATTTCACTTCTCAGCACAGACTCTAAAAGTCAGAAGGTTCAGGACAGATGTGTTACAGACCCTAAGAAATCACAGATGCAAGCTCAGAACACCAAAAGTTTCAATCACTACAGAGGAGAAAACAAGGTATTCCATAGTAAATCCAAATTTAATCAACATCTAGCTACAAAGCCAGCCCTGCAGAAAGTGCTAGAAAAAAACTTCCAACTCAAGGAGTTTAGCTACACCCATGAAAAGACAGGAAAGAAATAATCTCACACCAACAAAACAAAAAGAAGGGAAACACACAACTCAAGCACATACGACACTACCATGAAAATAATAGGACTCAACAATCATTGGTCATTAATATCTCTCAACAATGGTCTTAACTCCCTAATAAAAAGACACAACTAATAGAATGGATGTGAACACAGGATCCATTTTTCTGATGCATACAAGACAACACCTCAACATCAAAGATAGACATTTCCTCAGAGTTAATGGTTGGAAAAAGTTATTTCAAGGAAATAGACCCAAGATGCAAGCTGGTGATGTCATTTTAATACCTAACGAAATAGACTACAAACAAAATTTAATCAAAAGAGACAGGGAAGGACACTAGATACTCATCAAAAGAAAAATCCACCAAGATACATTTCAATTCTTAACATCTATGCCCCAAACACAAGGACAACCAAATTTGTAAAAGAACACTACTACAGCTTATATCACATGTTGACCCTCACATGTTGATAGTGGGAGACATCAGTATCCATGCTCACTAACAAACAGATCATCCAGACAAAAACAAAACAGAAATGCTGGACCTAACAGGCGTTATAAACCAAATGGACCTAACAGATATCTACAGAAAATTTCACCCACACAAAAAAGAACAAATCTTTTTCTCAGTACCTCATGGAACTTTCTCTAAAACTGGCCACATCCTCAGTCACACAGCAAGTCTCAACAGATATGAGACAGTTGAAAAAAACCCCTGCATCATATCAGAACACCACGGATTGAAACTGGATTTCAACAACAGAAAGCCTACAAAGTCATGGAAATTGAGCAGCTCTCAACTGAATGGCTACTAGGTCAAGACAGAACTAAGAAAGAAATTGAAGACTTTCTAGGACTCAGTGAAAACGAGTACACAACATACCCAAACTTACGGGACACGATTAAAGTGGTGTTAAGAGGAAAGTTCATGTCGCTAAGTGCTTACATACATAAAATGGAGAGATCTTACACTAGCAACTTCACAGCACACCTGAAAGCACACCCAAGAGGAGTAGATGGGAAGAAATAATCAAACTGAGGACCAAAATCAATAAAATATAAGTAAAGAGAATAATACAAAGAATCAGTGAAACAAAGAGTTAGTTCTTAGAAAAAATCAATAAGTTCAACAAACCTTTTATCCAAACTAACTAAAAGAAGGAGAGAGAATATTCAATTCAAATGCAGAAATACGTAAATATAACGTGAGGAGTTTGCTTACTGGTATTTCTGTGTATATTACCTGAATGCAACAACAGCTTTATTGATGGATTTCAGGCTTATTCCCCTGTCATTTTTAGGAGACAGTCTCACATGGACTTAGTCCTGTGACTCTTACACATTTTCTGCCCCTCTTTCAAGATGTTCACTGAGCCTTAGGTGCAGGGTTTGTGTTATAGATATAGCCAGTGAGTTAGGCTTCCAGGTTTAGTCGATCTCTGTATTACAACCAGTTGTAATAGTCTGTAATAGTCTCCATCTGTTGCAAAAAGAACTACTTTGATGTTCAGTGAGAGCTTCACTTATCTGTTGGTACAAGAATAAGCTTTAGAATGCAGTTAGGAATTATGCTGATCTAGTAAAGTGGCGGTAGTAGTTCTCTAAGATGCATAACTTGACTAGCCCTGGGTACCTGGTTATGTTTCTAATATCTAATAACTGTTTACCTCATGTTGAGCAGGCTGCTGGTAGAGGGAGAAATATTCTTCCCCAGGGATGAACCCTCTAATTCTCTATCCAATAAAAAGTGATCAGCACTGAGTGTCTGACCTGGATTTTAATCACATGATGGTACAGTCAGTCTTGGTGCTGGGATGACATGGTGTCTGGTGTTCCAGAGTGATGTGTTTGTGTGTGTGTGTGTGTGTGTGTGTGTGTGTGTTGTATACATATAGGTGAATGCATGCCACAGTACACATATGAAAGTCAGAAGACCATGTCACTGTCAGTCCTGACCTTCCACCACTTTGTATATAAGGACATTTTTGTCATTCACTGCTCCATACTATAGACTAGTGGACCAAGCAGTTTCCAGTGATGATCTGTCTCTGCCTCTTGTCTGCCAGCAAGGACAGGAAACACTTTGAATTAAGTGTTCAGTGATCAACCCTTTGTATCAAGGCAATATCAAGGGCTCAGCATAGAACTTAATGAAATTAAGATTAGTGTGAGATTTGAGATGACTCTTTGGGTTGAGGATCTCTGTGTCTTCCCTCTTCTGTTATATCTTGTAAGCTGAGACTACCTGTCACTTTTTTGAGGTATGAATTATGAAATGATATTCTTTAATTCTTACAAGACAGCATACATACCTCTGTGTACTGACTATTTTGTAAATAACAATGATATTTTACACTCTTGCCTATAAAAATTGTATGTGCCTCAAATAACTGCTATTCAATTTTGTATCTTATCCCTCCCTATATCCATCAGAGCACCAAATAGGGAATGTTACATCAGCCACTAAAATACTGAAGGAAAAATTGTTACATAGGAATGAAATTAGCCAAAATAATCAGTTTTCATATTTGTTTTAATAACTTCTACCCTGAACTAACCTGAATCTAATACCAACTTGAACGAACAATTACCTAAGATAATTTGTTATCACATACCTCCCATAATTACCAAGTGACAGTGCACCAACACTCACATAAAGAGGAAAACAAGAGACCACTTGAGACTGACAGACTCCATGAAAGTTACCTGTGTCTGTGTGAAGTGCACTGCTCAGCTCTCACTGGGAATGAAGTAATGATCCCTGAGGATTTGAACTCACATTTGAATCCACAGCTTCATCCCCGGTGACAAACACTGACAGTAGAGACAGCTTTGCTCCTATAAAATCATATTAACAATGAACTTCTTACTTTGAAATGAATCCTTATACCAACAGGTAAGATTTTTTACTTTGTTGGTAAGTGGGGATATTTTATTTTTTGAAATGCACTGTATTTTCAAACCATGGCGGAGCAACAACTCAAATGGAGTCAAGCAATTGTGTAGCAGAAGGGAAACAAACATGTATGGAATCACCTTATACTTCCATAGGAAAGGTATTCAGAATGATCTGGCATAAAAACAAGTTTTCAAAGATTTCTCATTTATTCATCCGTTGGTGAGACCAGGAACCAGCATGACTTTCAAAGGTATACATGCTTGTAGCATTCAGCCAAAAGGCTAGCAAGTTCACCAGCTTTGAAATGCTGTGTCTGCTTACTGTCAGGGAATGTCACATGAAAGACCTGCTTTGTTTATGGACAAAGGTTCCAGCATCACAGGCACCACTGTGGACAAAGGAGGATGTAACATAGAGAGTGGGGGATGAGAGTCAATCTGCCCCTGGCTGGGTAAACCTTGGTAAACTTCCTAACTTCTTAGTTTAAATATTTATTAACCAGTGTCCTCTGTTGAAAATTGTGTGAATTTATTCCACCACACTCCAGTTACTAAGCACTCCAACAGTGAAAACAGATTTGTTGTGTGTAATAAAAAACTCATAATAGTGTGCTAAATTTTGTTTGTATTTTACATGATGATAAATTTGATATTTCAAATTACTTTAAAGAGCAACGATCCATTCAGAATCGGTTAAAATATTTAACGAGATTACAACAGGAAGTTCCACTTGTACTTTTAGTGTGATCTCTTTTCTATCTCTTCTCAACTCTAACAAGAAGATTTATAATCTTTTAAAAAGTTGATCAAGAAATGATAGACTTTGTGATCAATGTCACCAACACAGAACCTCTCTATGTATTAGCCATTGGAAAGGTGAAATGCTACTCTGCTGTGTGTCCCTAATTTGTGTGTGCTCTCAACTACATGCTCTCATCTTTTTTTATGGTGTGGTTCTTAAAAGGAATAGACTGAGCTCAGCCTGCCTTGTGTTTGCATTAAATTCTCTTTTTAAAAATTTGTTATTTTATTTTGTTTGTATAAGTTCTTCCTGAGTGTGTGTGTGTGTGTGTGTGTGTGTGTGTGTGTGTGTATGCACCACGTGCATGCTTGGTGCCTGTGAAAAACAGAAGAGGTCAATGGGTCCCCCAAACTAGAGCCATAGTTCCCTAAGAGGAACCATGGGAGTTCTGGATATCAAATCCAGGTTCTCTGCAACTATAGCAAGTTCTCTTAACCATTTACTATTTCTTACCCATATATATATATGGGTAAGAAATATATATATATATAATTATATATATAATTATATATATATATATAAAATTATATATATATAAAATTATTATAAAATATATATATAAAATTATATATATATGTAATTACTTTCTGCTGTATAATGAAATGATAGAAGGACTTAATGCTATTTCATGGAAATGAAGATAAACATGCATGCAAAACTTTTAAATCTTGTGTTGCTGATTTATTGAGCATTCAATAAAAGCATTGATTTAAATCTTCATTACATAATTCTATGCTTTTACATTTTAATCCTACATCTTAATATATAAAATATATCGTTATTTTCCAAAGACTCATACTTTCTATTTATTTATTCACCTGTTTTTTTGTGTGTGTGAAGGAGTGGTGCAGGTAACAAAGCTTATGTGTGGATGCCATAAGATAACACCTAGGAGTTAGTTTTCTCTTCCCACCATTGGGTTCCAGGAAACAAACTTTGGCCATCAGCTGTCAGGCTTGGTGGCAAGAACCGTTACCTGAAAAACTGTCTCACCCAGCAAAGTCTCATAATTTTAAATCATTAGCTTTAACGACAATTAGGTAAGTTTTTATTTGTATTTGTATGTATGTATGTATGTATGTATGTATTTATTTATTTACAACAGGTTTCTCTGTTGTAACATGGGCTGTCCTGAAACTCACTCTGTAGATCAGGCTGTCTTCAAACTCACAGAGATCTGCCTGCCTCTGCCTCCTGAATGTTGAGATGAAAGGTGTGTGCCACCAACACTCAGCCTAGGTATGTCTTCTTATAGATAGATGTAAGAAAAAGTTATATATTATTTGCAATACATTTCTAGCATTTGGACTTAAAATTTTTAAAATTAAGTAATTAATTTGTTTTTTCGTTTTTTAAGTTTTTCCTGTTCCCTATAATATATCCTGATTCCCCCTCCACTCCCCTTCCTTCATTCCTCCTAATTCCCCCATCTCCCTTCTCCCCCAGAAGATCTACCCTCCACACCTCATAACCCTGCTTCTCCTCAGAAAAAAGCAGTCCTCCCATGATTACAACTGGAACAGGGCATAACAAGATGGAACAAGGCTGGGCACTATCTGCTATATCAAGGGTGGACAAGGCAGCCCAACAGGAGGAAAAGGGTCCTAAGGGCAGGTAAAAGGTCAGAGACACCCCCCCACCTACTCTAACTTGTAGGAGTTCTGCAAGAAACTTAAGCCAGACAACCATAAAATATATGTCGGGGACCCTGCAGGCTCCATGTCTGCTGCTTCAGTCTCTTTAAGTCCCTAAGAATTCTGGTCAGTTGATTCTGTAGGGCATGTTCTCCTGGTGTCCTCGAGGCCTCTGGTCCCCATAATTCCTCCTCTCCCTCTTCTGTGAGGTTCACTGAGCTCTGCACCATATTTGTCCCTGGACCTCTATATCTTTTCAGATCAGCTGTGAGAGGAAGTCTCTCTGATGAAGTTTGCACCAGGCACCAATGTATGAGCAGAGTAGGATATCACTGGAAATCATCTCCTTGCTATCCAGTCTCTGCCTGCGCTGCAGTGTCAAGCATGGATTTCCTTCTTTGGAATTGGGTTCTGTCTTTCCATTGTCCCAGCAGATCCTGCAGGCAGGATAGATTATAGGTTGAAAGTATTGTGGCTGGGATGGTATCCCAGTTTCATCCCCGGAAGCCTTGCCTGGCTATACGAGATGGCCTTTTCAGGTTCCCTATACCCTTTTACTAGAGTTTCCACTGCACTAGGTCTCCTGATTCACTCCTAAATGTCCTTCAATTTCAGATGTCTCTCCCTATATTTTATCCTTGCACTCCCCCAAATATGGTCCCTTTTGTTCCCATTCCCATCTTCACCCAGCCCACCTGCAACATCTGTTCTATTTCTACTTAACCAGGGAGACCTCTGTGCCCGCATTGAGGCCCTCCTTGTTGCACAGCCTTTATGGATATGAATATTGTAGTACCTTTGTCCTTTGCTTAAGAGTTGATATCTAGATATAAGTGAGTACATGCCATGTTTTTCTTTCTGGAACTGGGCTACCTTACTCAGGATGATTTTTCTAGTTCCATCCATTTGCCTGCAAAATTCATGATGTCAGTTTTTTAATAGCTGAGTAAAACTCCATTGTGTAAATGTACCACATTTTCTTTATCCATTCTTCAGTTGAGGAACAGCTAGGTTGTATCTAGTTTCTGTCTATTATGAACAGAGCTGCTATGAACATAGTTGAACAAGTGTCCTTGTGGTAGAATGGAATGTTCTTTGGTTATATGCCTAGGAGTGGTATAGCTGGGTCTTAAGGTAGGTCAATTCCCAAATTCCCTGAAGAATTGCTATATTGATTTCCACAGTGGCTGTACAAGTTTTCACCTCTACCAGCAATGAAGGAGTGTTCTCCTTGCTCCACAACCTTGCCAGTATGAGCTATCCTTTGTCATTTTGACAGGTGTAAGATGGGATCTCAAAGAAGTTTTGATTTTGCATTTCCCTGATGGCTAAGGATCTTGAACACTTCTTTAAGTGTTTCTCACCCATTTGAGATTCATTTTTTGAGAATTCTTTGTTTAGATCTGTACCCCATTATTAAATTGGATTTTTTTGTCGATGTCTAATTTCTTGAGTTCTTTATATATTTTGACTATTAGCCCTCTATTGGAAGTGGAGTTGGCAAAAATCTTTCCCCATTCTGTAGGCTGCTGTTTTGTCTTAGTGACAGGGTTCTTTGCCTTACAGAAGCTTTTCAGTCTCATGAGGTCCCATTTAATAATCATTGATCTTAGTGCCTGCACTATTGTTCTGTTCAGGAAGTTGTCTCCAGTGTAATGTGTTCAAGGCTATTCCTCATTTTCTCTTCTATCAGGCCAGTGTATCTCATTTTATTTTGAGGTCTTTGATCAATTTGGACTTGAGTTTTATACAGGGTGATAAATATGGATTTATTTTCATTCTGCATAAAGATATCCAATTAGATCAGCACCATTTGTTAAAGATGTTTTCTTTTTTTTTCATTGTATATTGGTACATTGTATGATGGTACTTCTAGAAGTTCTTTTATTGTCAAAGTTATTTTAGCTATCCTTGGTTTTCTGTTTTTCCATGTAAAGTTGAATATTTTCCTTTCAAGGCCTGTAAAGAATTGTGCTGGAATTTTGATAGGGATTTCATTGAATTCGTAGATAGCTTTTGGTAAAATGGCTATTTTTAACTATGTTAATCCTGCCAATCCAGGAGTGTGGGGAGATCTTTCCATCTTCTGAGCTTTTTAATTTCTTTCTTCAAAAATTTGAAGGTTTTGTCATACAAATCTTTTACTTGTTTGGTTAGAGTTACCCCAAGATATTTTATGTTATTTATGGCTACTGTGAAGAGTGTTGTTTCCCTGATTTCTTCTTCATTCAATTTTTTCATTTGGACATAGGAAGACTACTGATTATTTTTTTATTTTAGTTGTTTATCAGCTGTAGGAGTTCCCTGGTATAATTTTTGGGCTTGCTTATGTATGCTACCACAACATCTGCAATAATGATACTGTGACTTCTTCCTTTCCAATTTGTATCCCCTTGATGTCCTTCTGTTTTCTCATTGCATTACCTAGGACTTCAAGTACTATATTGAATAAGTATGGAGAGAGTAGACAACCTTGTCTTGTTCCCAATCTTAGTAGAATTGCTTTGAGTTTCTCTCCATTTAATTTGATGTTGACAGTAGGCAACATCAAATAAAGGCAAATTGCCTATATTATGCTTAGGTATGCTTCTTGCATTCCCAATCTCTCCACTTTTTACCATGATGGGATGTTGGATTTTGTCAAAAACTTTCTAGGTATCCAGTAGGATGATCATGTAAATTTTTTTTCCTTTCAGTTTGGTTATATGGTGGATTACATTGACTGATTTTCATATATTGAATCATCTCTGCATCTCTGGTTTATAATTTTTTGATGTGTTCTTAGATTTGGTTTGTGAATATTTTATTAGTTTTACATCTATGCTAGTGAGGGAAATTAGTCTGTAATTCTCTTCCTTTGTTGAATCTTTTTGTGTGGTTTGTGTATCAGGGTGACTTTGGCCCTGTGGAATGAATTTGGCAGTGTTCTTTCTGTTTCTATTTTGTGGAATCCTTTGAGGTATATTGGCATTAACTCTTCTTTGAAAGTCTGTTGGCATTCTGTCCTAAAAGCATCTGGCCCTGGGCTATATTTTATGGGAAACCTAATGACTGCTTCTATTTCACAAGGGGATATAGGTCTATTTAAATTGCTTATATGATCTTGATTTAATTTTTGTAAGGGGTATCTATCTAGGAAAATATCTATTTCGTTTAGATTTTCCAATTTTGTTCAGTTTTTTAAAGTATGACCTGATGTCTCTTTGGATTTTCTCAGTGTCTGTAGTTATATCCCTCTTTTCATTTCTGATTTTGTTAATTTGGATATTCTCTTTCCATCTTTTAATTAATTTGGACAGGGTTTTGTCTGCCTTGTTGATTTTTTTCAAAGAACCAACGATTCTTTGACTTGTTCTCTTTGTTTCTATTTTATTGATTTCAGCCCTCAGTTTGAAAATAACTTGCCATTTACTCCTCTTGAGTGCATTTATTTCTTTTTATTCTAGAGCTTTCAGGTATGCTGTTAATTTTCTAGGACATGAGATATCTCTGCTCTTTTCTTGTAGGCATTTTGTGCTTGGAGTTTTCCTCTTAGCACTGCTTTCATTGTGTACCATAAGTTGAGTATGTCATATATTCAATTTCATTGAATTCTAGAAAGCCTTTCAATTCTTTCTTTATTTCTCTCTTGACCCAGTAGTCTTTTATTAAGAGTAATTCAGTTTCCATGAATTTGTAGGCATTCTGTTGCTGTTGTTAAAATTTAGCTTTAATGCATTGTGGCCTGCGAGGATGCAGGCAGTTATTTTGATTTTCTTAGATCTGTTGAGACTTGCTTTGTGGCTGAGTATGTGGCCAATTTTGTATAATGTTTTGTAAGGTGTTGAGAACAAGGTATATTCTTTTGTGTGTGAGTGAAATGTTCTATAGACATGTGCTAGGTATATTTGGTGGTTAAATAATTTGAAGGATTTATTGCACTCAAATATGTAAACTATGAAAATTCTGAGCCAACCACTCACTGTTGGTTCAATTTTTGGAATAATATATTAGCTTGTCATGCTCTCCACATATGTACTAACTAAAATGTGGTGACCTATCCATAAACCCCTTCCTGTCATGTCTCCATGACAGCCTTGATCTGGAAGCAGCTGCACTGTCCCATGGCTCTCCTGGAGAGAACCAGGAACCACACTGCAGTAACAGAGTTCATTTTATTGGGCTTAACAGATGACCCAGTCCTTAGAGTCGTCCTCTTCACCATCATCCTGTGCATCTACCTGGTGACCGTGTCTGGGAACCTCAGCACCATCCTTCTCATCAGAGTCTCCTCCCAGCTCCACCACCCCATGTACTTTTTTCTCAGCCACTTGTCTTCTGTTGACATAGTCATCTCATCTTCTGTCACACCCAATATGCTTGTCAACTTCCTGGTGGAGCAAAATACAATCTCTTACCTTGGATGTGGTATCCAACAAAGCTTAGCTGCTTTCTCTGGGGGACTTGAATGCTTCCTTCTGGCGTCCATGGCTTATGATCGCTTCATGGCCATCTGTAACCCACTGCTTTATTCCACCAAAATGTCCACACAAGTCTGTGTCCAGTTGGTTGTAGGATCTTATATAGGGGGTTTTCTTAATGCTTCCATTGCCATGGGTTACTTTTTCTCTTTTTTCTTCTGTGGACCAAATAAAGTCAATCATTTTTACTGTGATTTTGCTCCTTTGATGGAGCTCTCCTGTTCTGATGTCAGTTTCTCTGCAGTTGTTATCGCATTTTCTGTGGGCTCAGTCACCATGATTCCAGTGTTGGTCATTACCGTATCCTACTCCTACATCCTCATCACCATCCTGAAGATGCGTACCACTGAGGGCCGCAAGAAGGCCTTTTCCACCTGCACCTCCCACCTCACTGCTGTCACTATCTACTTTGGGACTGTCACATTCATTTATGTAATACCTAAATCCAGCTACTCCACTGATCAGGACAAGGTGGTATCTTTGTTCTACATGGTGGTGATCCCCATGTTGAACCTCCTCATCTACAGCCTCAGAAATAATGAGATTAAGGATGCTTTGAAGAGACAGCTTGGTAAGGTAACATTTTCTTAGGGTAATCTCCTGTTTTGTAAAATGTAATATAATAATATTAATCATGCAGGACCAATGTGACTATCATCTCAGATTTGGTTCCTAGTCATCTTGTTACCCCTTTTCTCCTCATCTCCATTTTCTCCCAGTATATATAGCTATTGTATTTTATTGCATTTCTTTCTTTTATGTTTTTAAATGTCTTTGAGACTCTAATATGATCTACTTTGATCATGTTCACTCCCTCTCTCCAACTCCTCTCAGTCCTATTGCTCCCTCTCTCACATATCAAATACATTTTCTTTTTTTGTGTGTGTGAAATACAACTTTTAATGCCTGTATACACTTAGGTATATAGGCACTCATAGAAACATGGTTATCCTACCAAATGCCACAACCTTAAAAATATTGACTCTCCTTCTCCTGGAAGATATCAATTGCCAACAACTCCTCAGCTATGAATGGAATTCATGCCCATCTCTGTAGCAGTAGTTAGCTACTGGATGTCTCATCAATGAAGACACTGAGGCATTCTCATAGGTGCAAACCCTTCCCAACTTTAGCAGAGAGAACCCCTATCATGGTAAGCACCATACTGGGCAGTGGAACCCCGAGTGTCTCATCTTAGGTGTTTTTATTGATACCTAAGCTCCTCAAGTATTCTTTAAATACCAGGTGCAGATCATGTGGAATCAAAAATCTTTTACACAAAGCCAGCACCTGCAGACCATACATAATTCCAAGGCATAGCCATCCCCTTTCCCAATAGTGCACAAAATTACCATTTGAAACATAAGTAAAAATAAAGTTCTATAACACACCTCTGCTCTTCATGCTGGGGTTTTTGTATATACAGCTACCATGCATTCATATCTACAACTATTCTGTTGTGTTCTGAAAATAAGGTTTCTTTGTAGTCTTCCACCATCTCTGGCTTTTTCAATCTTTCCACCCACTCTTTCATAACAATTCCTGAGCTTGGAGAGAAAGGGGTGTGATATAGATGTCCCATTTAGAGTTGAGCATTCCACAGTCTCTAGTTTTCTGCATGTTAAAAAGTTGTGTGTTAATCACATTCTATTTCATAAGAAGCTGCACTAATGAGGGTTGGAAGAAACACTAATCTATGGGCATAATGATCTATCACTGTGAAGTGGTTTCATACTATGTCCATTTAGCAGTATAATAGTGATCCATTCTTCCCTTGAACTTATGACCTGTCTGGCACAGGCTGGTCCTGATAGTGGTTCTAGGTGTGGGGTTCATCTTGTGGAACTAGCTTTAGATGCAGTAGTAAAGTAGTTGGTTACCCCATGACATTTGTGCCATTATAGCATCATAGGTAAGTCTTGCCATGCCTCTGGTTATTGTTGCTTGTATGGTTCATGAGATAAATAGTCTATCTAATACATATTATATATAAAAAATGGCCACATTTGGTTATCATATTGAAAATTTTTAATTTTTTCCATTCACTTCAGAATAGAATCCAGCTGTTCTTCTATCTTTATGAGTATACTTTGATTACCCTGACTTGCTTTTTATTTCTTGAGATTATCAGGATCAGTGCACTTATTATTTTCCATCTGGCAAATGTTCGCCCAATCTCCATACCCACAAGCTATTCTCAGTTAGCTGCTCAAAGATTTCTTGCTCCATGCGGATTTCATTGCTGGTCTACCCAAGCTAAAACCACTCATCCTTGGTACAGCTTCATTTAACACTCATATTATTTCCATTTATTTTTCCACATTAAGTTCTAATTTTTTTTTCGAGACAGGGTTTCTCTGTTGTAACTATGTCCTGGAACTCACTCTGTAGCTCAGGCTGCCCTTGACCTCCAGAGATCTGTCTGCCTGTGCCTCCCAAGCACTGGGATTAAATGTGTGAGCCACCACTGCCTGGCTGAAGTTCTAAGTTTTAAAAAGTTGATTCTTCTCTAGTGTATCCTCTACCCAAGTATCAATTTCATTAGAATTATTTTATTCAGTAATATTCTTTACTATCTACTTGATTCTACAGTGCAGTAAATACTCAGCATCTAGATGGAATGAATGCCTCAGTGGTTATCCTGTATCTTCCTGTAAAAATAATTCCAAAGCTGTGATACAATGTCCCATAAAGAATTTGAGGTCATGAAGGCAGACACCACTGGGTTTTGATAATGCTTGTTCCCTGCCTTCTACTTAAACAATCTTCAAACTTGTTGAAAAAGAGCTAGAAATCTTCACAGATATGTAAATTAGTGTTTCTTATTTGCTAGTAATTTATTATTTCTCAACTATACAAGCTCAGCTAATAATAATGTAAAATACAGGAAACAGATGAAGTTTCTGACTTCAGAGAGATGGATTCAGTGTTTATGGAGAGGCTGATCTTTATGTGCGGGAATTTGGAGTTTTCATGACTAAAATTCTAAGATCTCATTTAGTCAGTTATATCTTAAAAGTTTACCAGACATTTTGTGATGTTTCTTAAATGATAAAGACTAAGAATAAGCTCTCAGGAGAGGTAGGTATACAGCTCCCAACACAGGAGTTCTTAAGATAGAGAAACACAAGAAAAGCCAATGCCACCAACACTGACCATGGGGACCTGCATGGTGGATGGAAAGAACCAACTCTCATAAGTTGTCTCTGACTTACACACACACACACACACACACACACACACACACACACACACACACACACGCATACACACACACTAAATGAAAGAGAAAACAAATTAAAGAAGCAATTAAAGAATCAGGTTAGACAGCCTAGGGATACAAGATATGGTAGAATTAAGAAGATATTGGAAGGACTGGAGAGATGGCTCAGTAAATAAGAGCACATACTACTCTTGCAGAGGACCTCAGTTCAGTTTCCAAAACCCACATTTGTCTCACGACTATCTATAATTCCATGTCCAGAAGATTCAGCATTATTCTGCTTTCTACATGGACTTGGTATGCTTACGGTGCACATCCTTGAAGGAAAAACACTCAGTTAGCCAGGTTGTTGTGTTTGTATATACAATGAATTTAGAGTTGATCTGGCATATAGCAAGGGGAAATTGTTTTTTGCTACATAAGTTTTAAAAAGGAAACTTTCTTGATATCAGAGGGAGTTCCATACTTAATATGAGAATCACTTTTAAATACTTCAAGATTGCCCCCAAATGAAACACAAGATTAAAGTGAGATTTAGAGCAGAAAAACAAGGTAAATCTCATGTGATGGACACTGAGAGTAATATGCATGAATTAAATCTCTTTATTGTTCCTCAAAAAGAACATATTTTATGAATGTCTATTGATGGTAGCCTTCCTCAGGGCATCCTTATATCTGTTCCTCAGACTATAGATGAGGAGCATCTGTAGTCTTCAGCATTGGGATCACCACTGTGTGGAACAGAGATACCACCCTGTTCTGCTTAGTTGAGTAGCTGGACTTGGGCATCACATAAAAGGTTCCATAGTAGAGAGAGACTGCAGTGAGGTGGGAGGTGCAGGTGGAGAAGGCCTTGTGGCGGCCCTCAGTGGAGCGCATCTTCAGGATGGTGATAAGGATGTAGATGTAGGAAACAGTAGTGACAAACACCGTCACCACGATGATGGATCCAGAAGAAATGGAGGGGATGATTCCAATAATGGAGACATCTAAACAGGACAGTTTCAACAAAGAGGAGAAATCACAGGAGAAGTGATCTACCTGATTTGCTGCACAGAAAGACAGACATAATAAGCAACCGGTAAATGTCCAATCATTCACACAGCCACCCACATAGGAAGCCCCAACTAAGACAAAGCAGATGTGGGGAGACATATGTGTAGAGTAGAGTAGGGGAGAACAGATAGCTACATAGCGGTCATAGGCCATGGCAGCCAGCAAGAAGCACTCAGCTGTCCCAAAAGTCACCACAGAACAGAGCTGGGCTTCACAGCCATGCACAGGGAGGGCTGTTCCGTGTACAATGAATCCTATCAGCATTATAGGTATAACTGATGTGGAATAGCCAATGTCCACAAAAGCAAGATGGCTAAGGAACAGATACATGGGGGTGTGGAGCTGGGGACAGATTCCTACTAAATTGATTATACTGATATTGCCTACTAAAGTGACAATATATATTCCAAGAAAAAAAACAAAGAAGATGACACAAAGCGCAGGGTCATCTGTTAACCCTAAAAAGATGTACTGTGTCGTGGTGGTGTGGTTTCCAGGATTATTTTCTTGTGTGAATTGTTCCTCTGCAAAAATGAGAAATTCATTTATTTAATATTCTCATTCTATTTATTCCTTGTTGCATATACTTATTCTCCAGATTCAATCAGGTTTTCCTAATCCCAAATTGTACTTACTAGCATTCTCTAGTATTGGGGCTTTTATCCTTTTAATAAATTGAGAATGGTTGAGTCTCACTCTCTGACATGTCATGTGTTATCTTTTGAAGTTGATTCTCCAGGCTTCTATTATTGGTAGAACTGTTTCCCAAAGTCCAGATCCAGTTCCAGTGATGTACTGGGATTCTCATCATGATTGATGACATGCTGAAATTTCAGGCACACCTCATACCCTGTCTTTCATATATCTTTCTCTTTAACCACCTTTTCTCTAACTTATATTCATGGAATGACACCACAACAACACAGTAACTGTATCTGTAATTTGGGAGACTTCTTGACCTAAATCAAAGATTTAACATTTGCTACATTCCTCTCTAAAGTCTACTCCTTCCAGATATAATTTAAAATGACTTTAGCACATTATGAGTACATAATTTGATTGTAGTAGTTATACTTTACATTTTCATATAAAAATCATGTTACATCAAGTTTTTCTGAGCAAGTTTTTAGAATGGTCTGATAGAACACTTATTGACATTACTTTACTTTGATGGATGTTAATTTAAAGGGATGGTGATCACTTCCTTTTGCATGTTCACCTTCACTCTTTACTTTCAGAACTAGGAATCCTATTATATAAATCAAGCCTTGGGAAAAAAATATGGTAAGAAATGATCAATTTAAATAATAATAAGATGATTTTCACTTACTTTTCTTAAGGCAATAATTCAGAAGAAATATGACTGTGCTCCAAGATATGTCTATCCTTTTGATTTGGAGTAATGAAAATATTACATCAATTTGTTTGCTGTTACTCATCGACTTTTCTGTGTGTGTACTTTGATGCATTTTTACTGAAGAACTTAGTGTCTTCTTTATCTACTTAATGGTGACAAACACGAGGTTCTTGTGTTTTGAAGTAGTTCCAAGACATCAAATAGTGATAAATAACAGTTACCATTAATTAGAAAAGAAAAGAAAAATGCTACAGCAGCCATACTAAAAGTGCAATGAAATTTTTAAAAGGTTATATTTTTGATCTAAAAAGGTCACAGAATAAGAAATAATTCTAAATCATTTCAGTCAAAGATATGGCTCAGGTGTTGAGCACTTCCTTACTCTTGCAGAGGACCTGGGTTCCATTGTTAGCACCCACAAGGCTCAAAACCATAAATGACTCCAGTTCCAGGCCTCCAAGTCCTTCTTCTGACTACATGGGGTACACATATACACATGCAGAAAAACACTCATCACATAAAATACTATTTCTTTAAGCTTTTAATAAAGTTATTTTAATTAGTTATTTTTTAACTAATTTAATTAATTTATTTTAATTATTAAAAATTAGGATTTTTCAGTGTCAGAATTTTCATTTATTCATGTCTTATTCTATCTACTCTAACTACATAATAACACCTTTGAGTAAGATCTATTGATAACAAATCTCATCAGTTTGTGTTCCTTTAGCTAAAGAAAAATCAATTCTATGGGGAGAGTCAGACTGACTCACTAGTTTAGACCATGAAGAATGAAGTGCAGGATTTGGCTGAGTGGAGAGGTTGGATGTAGTGTTGAATCCTTAATTTTCAAAACACCTCATAGTCTCCTTAGTTATTTTAATTTTGGGGCATACATAATAGTGTTCCCATTCAGGATACTACATTCTAGTTAATATTATTGGTAAAATGCTTTTCATCTTCCTGAGTCAGCTTCACAACATAAATTCTGCATCAAACACATCAAACCAGGAACTCCGTAATCCATCCCCAGTTACATTTTGAAATGCATCCCAGTGCTATGTATGCATTCTTACAATTTCATTTCCTTCGAGAATTGTGTAACTATGATGCTGAACACACGGCCCTTAGTTAAGTAACTCAAGTTAACTTAGTTAACTTAGTTAAGTAACTCGTAGTAACTCAAGGCCCTTTAGTCAAGGACTGATTATAGAGACATACCTTTCTACTAAGAGCATTATTGTAGTTCTTAAGGTTTTTAAAGCATTTACCAGAAATGGTAATGGTATGAGAATATATTAATTTCTTTAAAAATTTCAAGTGTTTTCTTTATAGTAAGTAATAATACAGTTCCTCCGATGGCTGGACTGGTCTTTATCTAAGGAATTATGAAATGCAGTGAATCAATAACTGAAGCCCATTCAAAAATGTGTTCTCTCTCTTCGATAACCCTTCCTTAGGCGTGGTCCAGTTACTCTAGTAACAGGTAGCATAAATCCTATCAACTTTGCGCAATGATTTTAAATGGAATAAATCATCTATTTTCTGTACCAAGCCCTTATGTTTCACTAGAGATATCATGCCTCTGCTGCCTTATAGTTTTTAAATTTAAGCATCCATATTTCTGTTGTCTCTCCCACTGTGACATGCTTTCCAGATTTTTGCAGTTCTCTTTGTCAAACTCAGAACACAACTGGATTTGAGGAATGAAGCCAGTCCTGCTCTTTGTCTTCTGCCTCAGCAGAGTTCAGTGGGGGAAATCCTACTTCCACTGTGATTCTCCAAGAGTCCATCTGTGCTGACCACAGCATCGGTGGGTAGGGGTGGGGTCAGACAAGGCAGATGCTGGACATATCACATAATTATATTTTGGCTCTTTTTTTTGTACTTATACAGTTGGATTGTTACCCATACAATGTAATTTTGTTGTGAAATTAAAGAAAATATTTTGCAAAATCAAGAGAAATACCGTACTATCTATAAAATTCCCAGAGGTATTTGGTCAAAGGTGATGAGGATGATGGCAGGAGCCTGTGTGATTGTGGGAGAGAAAGAAGACACCTGTCAACATGAAAAATGCTCTGGGGCTTTTGCTATTTGTCCCTTAAAAATAAAAGTCAATCGGCTTGTTGTATAAAGGACTGATTGAGCCAGGTGACTCATTAAGGCTTGCTTAATATTCACGACAGTAAAATGTAACAAAGTTCCTTACAAAAATAGGTTCCAAGTTTACACTGAATCTAGTTTCAACTCTCCAATATGTATTTAAGGATAAATACTTTATAGTGCCATCTGAAACGTGTACCATTATGTGTCTTGAGAAAACATGCAGGAAAGCTGCACGCAAAGCTGAGTTTTAAATAGCAAAACTTTTTAAAGACATGCCCATCAACATATTAGAAGGAAGAACATGAATGCCTTCAAAGTAAACTAAAAAATAAAATTTACAAGAGTGTGAATGATTTCCATAATGAAAAAAAAAATGTCCGCGTGTCACCAACTGAGCAGCACCCTAGGTGGAGATAGATCGTGGCAGAACATCAACTCTTCAAAGACTCAGTCTTACCGTAGCCAACACGGTAAGATATGCTGATTGCAGCTATAGTGGCACAAATGTCATGGGAGTAACCAAGTACTATCTGACTGGAACGAAGGCTAGATCCACAAGATGAAACACACACCTAACACCACTCTCAGGGCCCAAACCCTTGCGAGACAGGTCATAAGACCTAGGGAAGAGCCTATCACTATTATCCTAAAAAATGGACATAGTGGTAAACCACTTTGCAATGACTCTCAACCCTCATCAACACAGCTTCTTTTGCAGATAATAGTAATTTATATACAATTTGTGGGTGTGAAGAGAATTAGAGACTGTGGAATTCTCAGCTCTAAATCAAGCATCTAATTCACATCCCCTTCTCTCCAAGCTCAAGCGTCATGGTGGAAGAGTGGGTAGAAAGATTGCAAGAGCCTGAAGTGGTAGAAGGCTACAAAGAAACACAATTTTGAGGACACAACAGAATGGTTGTAGATGTGACCTCATGGTGGCTTTGTCAGCACATACCAGCTCAAACTGGAGAAAATCTCTTTGCATGGACAGGGCATGTGACAATACAGTTCATTCTTAGCTGATCAATTGCTGGTAATTGATATCTCCAGACATAGGATAGTCATCTGTCCCTGATAGACTAGTCATGGTACAGTGGATTCTTACACAACTAAGCGTATGCAGGCAGCACAAGTATTAATTGACAAAAATGTACATAGAGTTTCGTGTGTGTAGGACAGGGAGATAAAGGACTAGGAGGAGTTGGAGAGAGGAGGTGACCAGGATCAAACTATTGTTTACAAGGATATTGTATAATATCCTTGAAGACACATTTAAAAATACAAAAAATAGAAATGCAATAAAATACAATAGCTATATGTATTAGGAGAAAAAGTAGTTGAGTAGAAAAGGTGTAAAGAGAAGGTTATTAACCAAACATGAGACGACGGTCACATTAGACTTGTGTGATTGCCACTACGATATTAAGTTTTACAACCCAACAGATTCCTCTAAGAACATGTTTTCTTACCAAGCTGTCTCTGCAAAGCACCCTTCATCTCATTATTCCTGAGACTATAGATGAGGGGATTCAGCATGGGGATCACCACCATGTAGAAAACAGACATCACTTTGTTCTGGTCTGTGGAGTAGCTGGACTTGGGCATCACGTAAATGAATATGACAGTCCCATAGAATATGGCAACTGCAGTGAGGTGGGAGGTGCAGGTGGAGAAGGCCTTGTGGCGGCTTTCAGTGCTGTGCATCTTGAGGATGGTGATGAGGATATAGAAGTAGGAGACGGCTATAACAAACAGTGTCATCATAGTGACCGAGCCAGCAGAAAATGAGGTAACAGCTATAGAGACACTGACATCAGAACAAGAGAGTTTCAGCAAAGGAGCAAAATCACAGAAAAAGTGATTGATTTTATTTGGGCCACAGAAATGAAAAGAAAAGAAGTAAACTATGGCAACGGAAGCATTAAGAAAACCCCCTATATAAGATCCTACCACCAACTGGACACAGACCTGTGAGGACATTTTGGTTGAATAAAGCAGTGGGTTGCAGATGGCCATGAAGCGATCATAAGCCATGGCAGCCAGAATAAAGCACTCAGCAGTCCCAAAGAAATCAACTGATCCAAGCTGGATGCCGCATCCAAGGTAAGAAATGGTATTGTTCTTTGCCAGGAAATTGATAAGCATATTGGGTGTGACAGAAGATGAATAGCCCATGTCAACAAAAGCCAAGTGGCTGAGAAAAAAGTACATGGGGTGATGGAGCTGGGAGGAGACTCTGATGAGAAGGATGGTGCTAAGGTTCCCAGACACGGTCACCAGGTAGATGCACAGGATGATGGTGAAGAGGACGACTCTAAGGACGGGGTCATCTGTTAAGCCCAATAAAATGAACTCTGTCACTGCAGTGTGGTTCCCATACTCCAGGAGAGCCATAGGGACAGTGTAGCTGCTGCCAGGTCAAGGCTGTGATGGAGACACTACAGGAAGGGATTTGTAAATAAACCATTTAATTTCATTTAATACACAAATGGATAGCATCACAAGCTAAGAAGGTATCCCCAAATTGGATGTTTTACTCAGCATTTCCATTGTTTTTTTATATGAGTGTGCAATAAGTCCTTCAAAATTATTTAAGCAGAAATGACAGAAATGTGGTATACATAGTAAGTAGCTTTTATTTACATTCATTTATAGTAAATCATTCCTAGTTTTAATTTAAGCTAAAGGTTTAAATTTTATGGAAATTTTAAATTTAACTTTTAAAATTAATTGAAAATTTAAAATTGAATTTAAGATTTTAAAATTATGAGACTTAGCTTGGCAAATAAAGGTTCTTGCCAACAAGCTTGACACTTGAAGGCCAGTTTAATTTTTGTACTCACATGGTGGGAAGAAAGAGCCAACTCCTGGATGTTGTCTTTTGGCATCCACATGAACGGTGTGCTCTCTGCACCATCCTGTTCACATAAATACACACAAATAAATAAATAAATAAATAAGTATAGAACAATATGAGCTATTTTTGTCTTTTATTATTGTTGTTGTTGCTGCTGCTGTTGTTGTTGTTATTTGGTATTTTTGAGACAGGGTTTAACTCTTGTAACCCTGGCTGTTCTGGAACCCACGCTGTAGAACATGCTGGCCTCAAACTCATAGAGATCCTTCTGCCTCTGCCTCCCGAGTGCTGGGGTTAATGTCGTGTGCCACCACCGCTTGGCCGCTTTAAGTCTTAATAACAGTGTCATTGTTATGAGGATAACAAAGAATAAAGATGTAAAAGCATTAAATTATTCGTTGAAGAATTATACTTTTGTTAACTTTATTGAATGTTTAGTGCACCACCAGCGCAGGATTTGAAATTTTGTAGATTTCAATTTTTATTTCTGTTATCTATTAATTTATTTTATCATTTCCATTTTACATTAGAAATTAGTTTTTAGTTAAGTAATATATATGAAGTGGCAGAATTATGGATCTAGAGGGATGTTTCAATTTTTAAGAGCACTTAATGTACTTACGGAGGACCTGTGCTTGATCCACAGTTCTCATATCTGTGGTTTCAGTTCTGGGGAACCAAATCCCTCTCTGGTCTTCACAAGCACCAGGCATGCACGGGTTGGGGAGCATATACATGTGTACGTGTAGACAACACTTACACACAAAAGAAAAATAGAAAGTATTTAAAAAGAGAGTTTGACATAAACACAAGGCTGTCTGACATTAGTCTATCCCTTTTAGTAACCACTCTGTAAGTAAAGGGTGGCAGTGCAGTTGTGAGCACATACAAATTAGGGATATAAAACAGAGTGGCCTTTCAGCTTTCAAATGATTCATACACAGAAAAGCTCTTGGGTGTGACATTGATTACAAAGTCTTTCCTTTCCATAAGTATGCACATGACTTGATCAATTTTGAGAAAGATAACAGATTTTCTTGTTAGAACTGAGCAGAAATAGGAAAGAGATCACATTAAAATTAGAAATGAAACTTCCTCTTGTATACTCACTAAATATTTTAAATGATTCTAAAGAGCTCATCACTCTATGAAGTCATTTAAAATATCAAATTCATCATCCTGTAAAACATGAATAATATTTAACATATTACTATTAATTTTGAAAATTAGTCACAGCAAGTCTTTTACCAATGTTGCAGTGTGTCTTACTGAAGTGTGACGGAGCATTGGACCCTGGTCAATACAGATTCAAACTAGCGAGTTAAAAGGTTTATCAGGGTTCACCCAGCAAGAGGCAGATTGAGTCTCATCCCTGACATTCTATGGTGCATCTTTCTTTGTCCACAAGGATGCCTGTGATGCTGGAACCTTCGTCCCCAAACAAAGCAGGATTTGCATATGATATTCACAGGAAGTAAGCTTCTACAGCATTTTAAACCTGGTCACTTGTTAGCCTTTTGACTGCATGCTACGAGTGTACACTTGTGAAGGTCGTTTTGGTTTCAGGTCTTATGTATGGATAGGAAATCTTTGAAAACTTACCTTTATGTCTGATCATTCTGAACAGTTTGCCTATGGAAATACATGGTGATTTTGTGAACTTTTATTTTACTCTTACATGATTGTCTGATTCCATGTGACTTGTTTCTTCAGCATTATTTATAAATAAAGTATATTTTCAAAGAATAAAGAGTTCTCCAAAGGTAAAGGACAAATCAGTAAACCAAATTTACCCTCAAACCTTAACACTTACCTCTTCAAACAAGAACTCATTGTGATGTAAGAAGCTCATTGTTAATATAATTTTATAGGTGCCAAGCTGTCCCCACTGTCAGTGTTTGTCACTGGGATTATGTCCCTGCTGAGGCTCTGATTCCAGTGTGAGTTCAAGTCCTCAGGGATGATTACTTCATTCTCAGTGAGAGCTGAGCAGTGCACTTCACACAGACACAGGTAACTTTCATGGAGTCTGTCAGTCTCAAGTGGTCTCTTGTTTTCCTCTTTATGTGAGTGTTGGTGCACTTTCACTTGGTAATTATGGAGGTATGTGATAACAAATTATCTTAGGTAAATGTTCGTTCAGGTTGATATTTGACTCAGGTTAGTTCAGGCTAGAAGATATTAAACCAATTATAAAAATGACTATTTTTGTTTCTTTCATTCATGTGCACCAAATTTTCTTTTAGTAATTTAGTCATTTATGTAACATACCCTAGTAGGTGCTTTGATGAATATAGGGAGGGATGAGATGCCAAGTTGAATAATTACTTGAGGTCCATACAATTTTAATAGGTAGAAGTATAAAATTATTATATTTATAATGTTTACCTAGAAAGTGAGTACAAATAGGTAGGATGATTTCTAGGTAAGAATTAACATTTCATCATTCATACCTCCAAGTGACATCTTGTCAGAACTTATGCATCATAATGGAGGATATAAGGTACAGTGATCACCAAATTGAAGAGTCAGCTCAACTCTCATACAAATATTAATTTCACTAAATTCTACACTGTACCCTTGATATCACATTGATAAAAGTGGTTGACCATTGAGCATTGGTCGATTTTAATTCAAAGTGTTTCCTGTCCTCGCTGGCAGAGTAGACGTAGAGACAGGATCAACACTGGAAGCTCCCATGTGCACTAGCGTGTAGCATGTAGTAGTGAATCACGAAATGTTGTTGTATTAAAGAGGACCAGGGTGACATTGTCTGCTGACCATTGTATGCCTATTATGGCATGCAAACACCTAGACTCATAGGAACACATATACATATCATGCATACATACATCACACACATGATAGACATAGATAGCAGTGTAAGACTCCTTTGCCCTCCTGTATATTTAATACTGGATGTGAATTATCTCTTTCTTTTAAAGACAGTTTCAGGTAATAAATCTTGACTTTGGATTTGATAGGCAGCTAATGAATTCGATAGGCAACTAATGAAGGCTTTGAACTTCTGATCCTTCCGTTTCCATCTCCCAAGTACTTAATTTACAAGCATCCAACATTCAGTTTATGTGGTATTGGAGACCTAGCTCAGGGTCTATACATGCCAGGCAAGGATTCTACCTATTGGATTACATTCACAGACAATTAGTTTAGCTTAGTTTAATGATTTGAACACGAGCAATCTTTTTTTTTTTTTTTTTAAACAGATGATAGAAAGAAGAGGTTGATTTTAAACTACTTTTCCAAATGCATCCATGTGTCAGGTTAGAATTAGTTTAGGTTAATAATTCAGATCAATTTGAACTCTGGAATGTATAGTTTGAATGGCTACCACTCATGAAGCTTCTCAAGCACATATTGGAATATCATTCATTCCTTTCAAAAATATGTGTTACACATTTGTTCTATTCTAGAAACTGGGTGAGCACTGAAGATAGGTTGATTAAAAATTGACCTCTTAGTAAATTGACCTCTTCTCCTTAGTGGAGAAGCCACTAGGGAATAAATGAAGATATTGAATACAGAATATGGCAAGAAGTGCAAAAGAAACATCTCCACAGAATTCATGGTCACCATGCTCAGGTACCATTCCAACACAGCACCGAGACTGACTGCACCATTATGCTATTGAAATCAGGCTCAGACATGTTGATCCTCATTAAGCACAGTCCCTTTTGATTTGAGGCCATGTGAACTAAAGAAGCAAGTCTTCTGCACCATGCTCTCTGTTAGGAGCTATTGAGATGGGTGTAGACGCTGCACTCACTGCCTTCATTTATTATTATTTTGATTGTATATGTCAAATTTGCCAATATATTTAATTTTAGTTAAAATATAATTACATCAATTCCTTTCTTCTCTTTTTGCCCTCTGACTCCTTACTTGCCCTTCCACTCCCTCTCTGCATGATGGTCTATTTCTCTTTGATTTTTGTTGTTAGGTACTTTAAGTGCATGAATATGTAAACATAACCTGTTGAGTTAACTTAGTGTTGCTTGTGTGTATATGATTTCAGTGCTGACCACTTTGTATTGTGTAACGAATTACAGAGCCCATCCTTGGGAGTGACTTATTCTTCTTTTACCAGCAGCTTGCTCAACAGGAGGGAGATAATGCCTGACATTAAAACTTGATCAGTACCTTGGGATAGTGAGGTTATATATCTAGGAGGAGAACTTATGACTGACATTTTCCTAAATCAGCATAATTTCTAACAGTATTCTAAAGCTTCTTCTCATATCCACAGGTATGTGAAGCTCTCACTCCACATTGAAGAAGCTTCTCTTTGCAGTAGATGGAGACTATTACAGAAAATTAGATGTGATTATATGACCGAAATTAAATGAGCATTGCGAGTCCAGCCCAGTGATTGCAACTATAGCACAATAACTCCATGTAAGGCTCATTCAACATCTTGGAACCAGGGGCAGAAATATTGGAAGAGTCAGAGGATTAAGAAGTCAGCTGTGAGTCTGTGTTTTCCAGTTGAATACTCACTGACAGTGACAATGGAGAGAAGTGGTAGACTCATGACTACTATAATGTACAAAGGTTTTATTCTACTGTAGGAACACAGACAGAGATAAATTCCCTGCAGGATTCTGAATTAATACATTGGATGATAATCTGCTTTATTACTAGAAGGGAATAAGTTCTGAGTGAAAGAACAGAGAAATTTAAATAAAAGTGTTAATTATTATTATGTAGAAGTAAACTAACATTTGTGATAAAGTATAGAACACTTGTATTCTACAAGTCCTCTGTAACTTTTAAAATAAATATTTTTCTAGACAAGACAGTCCTCAAGGGAATGAATCTCAATGTGAACATTCCCAAAACAAGTAGCTAATATTAGATTCAGAGGACTCCCAAAGTTCATGTGACCATGTATTAAGACAAAATCACGAAGATGAGATGCAAGCTGTTGGGCATAATAATAAGTGTAGATCTTTGACAAAGCTGCCAAAACACACACTGGAGCAAAGAAAACATCTTCAACAATGGATGTTGGGAAAACTGGATATCCACATGCAGAAGAATGAAAATACATCCATACCTATTAGCCTGTACAAACATCAATTTCAAATGTATCAAAGACTTTAATGTGAAACCTGTAACTAAACAGCTAGAAAAAAATCATGGACAGCCCTCTGCAAGATATAAGTACAGGAAAAGAATTTCCAGATAGGACTTCATTTTCACACAAATTAATGTCAACAATTAACAATGGGTACTTGTAAGCCTAAAAAGGTTTACACAGCAAAGGTGCAGAGGAAGCCCAGAAAGTAGGAGAAAATCTTTGTCAACTCTATATCTGATAGAAGATTTATAACCGTAGTATGCAAAGACATTTTTGAAAATCAAGCAAAGAAATTGTCCAATCCAAAAACTTGGAAGCTTAGAAAAGAAGATAATTTACACTGATGGCTGTGAATGATATACATAGATTGGATTATAGTTTGAGACACAGCAAAAACCGTTCGGAACTATAATACTACTCAGGGTTCTCTCGAGTAACAGAACTATAGAATGAATCTCGTTCTAGATATAGAAAGGAGATTTATTAGTCTGACTCACAGGCTGTCAAGCTAATCCAACAATGACTGGCTGTGAATAGAAAGTCAAAGAGTCCAGTGACTGCTCAGTCTACAATGATGGATGTCCTCGCTGGTCCTTCGTTATAAACTAAAATCTCAATGAAGTAGGTTCTAATGCCAGTGAAGGAAATTGACTTGCTAGCAAGGCTAGAGCAAGCAGGAAAAGAGCACACGCTTCCTTCTTCTAAGCTGTGAATTAAAGGTATGTCTTCCTATGTCAAAGATCCGGATTAGAAGTGAATCTACTACTTCAGATTAAGCAAAATTCTCTCCCAGATGTGCCCTCCATTTTGCAGTTTTAATTTCAGATGTAGTTAAGTTCACAACCAAGGATAGCTAAAACATATTGACCACAGAATCAAATTATACACACATATGAACACACACACACACACAAACACACACATTTACATAACAATATCTCCACACATATTTTATGGAACTGCCTCATACAATTCACATACACAAGGTATAACAGGAAGATGAAAAGGAAGAGAAGGCAAGAAAGAATTTTCTCATGAAATTGCTTGCACAACCAGTTTTAAATCCACAGAGGAGGGGAGCAGCTTAAGTATACGAACAGGAGTTGATGCTATGGCTTAGAGTATAAAGCCTTACTGGAGGCAGAAGATTTTCCTTCCAGTGGCCCCAATATTTAAAGCCTTTAGCCTATCACAAAAAGTCTGTTCATATTGAGAAATAATCTGCTTTATACACTGAGTGGCACATGCTAATTACCTCTCCACTCCATTCAAGGCTAACTTGCACTGGTATTGGAACAAACATCTGAAAACCACATTGTAGTCAGGTTGAAACATTAAATTAACTTCTTGTTGGCACTATTTATTGCAAACAAGGTCAGCATGAAGTGGAGACACTAGCAATGAACAGTAGTAGATCAGTGTTAGTCTCAAATCTATAAACTTTCTGACAAAGTAGAACTTCAGAAAGGGGAGAGAGAAAATACCCTTAAGCTTCTAAATCAGTTAATTCATCTAAATATGGGGTCTCTAGTTGTAAGGAAGTAAGGTGGTAGAGAAATATAAATAAATATGATAGTCATCAGCATAAAGAGATTAATAAATATTTTTTTGGGAAAGCTGGGCTATGATTTACAGGCAGAGTACATGGACTCCCCCAGGTCCTGGATTTCACTCTCATAATTAAAAACAAAAGATTTCCTAGGGCAGCATACTATCCAGCAGTATCTCACTCCCCCCATCATGGGACACCCCTCTCACAAACAGCCAATGTCGGCTTCACAGAATTGAAACACAAATCTATTGCCTCTGAGTATGATGTCCCATCCAAATAGACAATGCTAGCACAGTAAAAACATCTCCAGTTTTATTGTCTGCTCCACCTTGTCATTTTCTCTCTAGTGTGTTTGATTCAGTTATAATTACAATATGGACTTAAGGGTATGGATATTAAAAATGGAAACAGACTTTAAAATTATACAATAAATAGTTTCTACACAGCAGGAAATCACCTAAAATATGACTGAAAATATGACACCTAAAATAAATCACCTAAAATATGACAACTGAAAAAACTCTGTCATGTGATTTTCTGTGGAAAACTTTTTAGTTATATATAAAATATATTAAGTATAACATACTCTGAATATACACTTTATTTTATGATATGTGAATACTCACTTTGTACATTTATGACCAGACATCAAGTTAGACCAAGTATGTATCATAAAATATATGCCAACCATCAATATCAGTTCTCCATTTAATGCTGCATCTACAATGTATCATTACTATATAATGTATGATAAAATAAATAATTGTTAAACATCTCTAAGAAAATGTTTTCTTACCAAGCTGTCTCTTCAGAGCACCCTTAATCTCACTATTTCTAAGACTGTAGATGATGGGGTTCAACATTGGGTCTACCACCATGTAAAACACAGACATCGCCTTGTTCTGGTCAGTGGAGTAGCTGGACTTGGGCATCACATAAGTGAATGTGACAGTCCCGTAGAGCAGAGTGACTGCAGTGAGGTGGGAGGTGCAGGTGGAGAAGGCTTTTGAGCGGCCCTCTTTGGAGTTCATTTTGAGGACAGTGATGAGGATGTAGGCATAGGAGACGGCTATGACAAACACTGTGAACATAGTAACTGAGCCAGCAGAAAATGAAGAAACAGCTGTGGAGACACTGACATCAGAACAGGAGAGTTTCAGCAAAGGAGCAAAATCACAGAAAAAATGATTGACTCTATTTGGGCCACAGAAGAGAAGAGAAAAAAAGGAAAGGGTAAAGGAGGAGGCATTAAGAAACCCACCAATGTAGGATCCAACAACCAACTGGACACAGACTTGTGTGGACATTTTGGTTGAATAAAGCAGTGGGTTGCAGATTGCTACAAAGCGATCATAAGCCATGGCAGCCAGAATGAAGCATTCAGATGCCCCAAAGAAAGCAGCTGAGCCGAGCTGGATGCCACATCCAAGGTAGGAGATTGTATTTTGCTCTACCAGGAAGTTGACAAGCATATTGGGTGTGACAGAAGATGAGATGATCATGTCGATAGAAGTCAAGTGACTGAGAAAAAAGTACATGGGGTGATGGAGCTGGGAGGAGACTCTGATGAGAAGGATGGTGCTGAGGTTCCCAGACAGGGTCACCAGGTAGATGCACAGGATGATGGTGAAGAGGACGACTCTAAGGACGGGGTCATCTGTTAAGCCCAATAAAATGAACTCTGTTACTGTAGTGTGGTTCCCATCCTCCAGGAGAGCCATGGGACAGTGCAGCTGTTGCCAGATCAAGGCTGTCATGGGGACATTACAGGAAGGGATTTATAAATATGTGGTAACATTATCATTAACACATAGACCGAAGTTATTAAAAACAAGTATATTATTCAAAATCTATAATTGAAATATTAGGTTGGATTCCCAGTGTTTATATATTTATGTGAATTGATTTTTTAATAAATTTCAACATGAAATGTTAGAAATTTCCTTCAAGTAATATATTTTTAATTAAAATTTATGTTTGTAATAAAGTATATTTAAATGACTATAAACCTCAGTTTGTAAAGTGTAAGACTTTCTAAAATAACAAAACAGTTATCATATGTACAAGAAAGAGTTAAACTTAAGAAATGTAAAATCATGTGAAGAAGTCTTAGATAATTGCTGAGCTTCACTGATTTCTTTCCAAATTACCTGTTCAGATTTAAAATATTATATGGTGCTCTACTGCCATTTCCATGGGATATTTTAGGACTCTATTGATTCAATTATATAGTTGATAAAATGTGAGATTTGACAATGCTAGGTAACTTTGTTTAACAGAAGAAGCACTAGAGCTTCCTTGATGGAACCTTGGCAGATTGAGTTCCGTCTACTCTTAGAATACTGTGTATTAAGTGTGGTAAAAATTTAAGAGTGCATGTCAGTTTGGACAAGACTAACCCTTGTTAGTGACATATTGACAAAATCTATCAACTGCCTGATTGCCTGCAGGGCAGTTTTAATAGCAAGAAATAAGATTTTTTTTCCCAGAATTGAGAAATAATGGAAAATAACTCATACTAATATTATAAGTAAAGATTTACTATAAATTTAGCAAACTTTACTAATTTGTTTTTCAAGTCATTTTCATTATCAATCTAATTACTTGCTAGTATATCAATACTATTTTAAAAAATATATGTTGTTATTCACACATGCATCCAATCCTTTCCCACATAACAATGTTTTCTGTCTGGAGTACAATGGAATGAAATAATGTGATTGTGGACAGACTACACAGGTAAATATTCTACCTGGAATATTGCTCACCCAGGTTCACCCAGCACAGAATGGTCTATCTCTTACCTCCTGAGATTTTCCAGCTCTATTTTCTTGTACTTACCTGTGGTACCTGGAGCCTGTGATGCATGAGTTTTCAGTCAGCATACAAAGAATGTCTTTCCAAGAGAGATTTGTCAGGAAATTGCAAAAGAATGTCAAAGTGAATTTTTTAGCAATTTTTCTTTCTTGATCACTAAGCTTCTATATCATTGGAGAATTTTTGATTGCCAGTCTTCTGTTTGAATAAATAAGAAAGCTATGAAAGCTAAGATGTATGCGTAATCATTCACAGGAGTTTGACTATGGTGATATGCTGTTTCTGTTAAATTTTTTTTATTATTACACTTGACTTGTTTTTTAAACTACAGCTTATATAATATAATATAACATAACAATATAATATAATATAATTAACATAATATATATTAATATGTATGTTAAATATAAATTTATATAGATTATATATAGATTATATATCTATATAATATATAGATTCACATTTTTTCAAATATTTCATAGTTAATTCTGTAAGAGATTATATCTTATCTGTTAAAATAATATACATAAATAATATATATTAGATAACATATAATATATATTATGTATTATAAATATGATTTCATATAAATATACAAATATATATATATTTCAAAGAATAAAGTATTCTTCAATGGCAGAAGGAAGTAAAAGAACTCACCTTTTGAAATAAGGATTCATTTTAAAATAAGAAAGATAGGAATTATAACACAATTTTAAACCTCCTAGCTGTCTCTAACAATCATTGTTTACCACTGAGAATAAGTCTCTCAAGAGTCTCTGGATTCAAATGTGAATTCAAATTCCCAGGTAACATTTTCTCAGGTGAAGATGAGCCATTATTTCACAGGAGCACAAGTTTTAATGAGTCAATCTCATTTTTTTTCTTTTTATGTGAGAATTGGTGCACATCAACGTCCTATACGTGACTTTGGCTTCCGATGTTGATCTTTGTTTTATCAACAAGACTCAACCTCTTTTTATAGCGTAGATCACTATTAGCTTTTTAAACCTTTTAGCTTTGTTGTTAAGGTCTTATATTGGAGGATAAATTCTACCCTTGACAGTTTCCATTGATTACCCCAACCAGTGGGCTAGACTAACATCTGAAACATGAGAATCACTGGACACAATTTTGGAATGTATGAAAATGTAAGGGAATGAATAAAAATAACACCTTTGGTTCTGTCAGCAAGAAGGAATTTGTTCTGAAACAGTAACGTGGCAAGGAAAGGGTAGCATTATCCACGTATGAAGATTGATCCTAGAGGTAGTCAGCGCTTCACTGGAGTTGTAGCCAGGTCTGCTCCCATGAATGAGAGTCTCACCCACAAGGTCTTTCTAAAAATTTCCTCTTTACAAACTCAGTGTTGAAATTATGAACTTGACTGTCTTCTAGGTAACCTTGCCCACTGTTGTTCTGTTTGTTTGTTTGTGTTCTTTGGTCCTTGCAAGCTCAAGGATATGACTCAATCTAAAGCAGGAATTCAACTTTTGAACCTGACTATGGACTCACAATTATGCCAGTACCACAGGCTTACAATACACACACGATTTTTTTGGGAGAATAAAACCCATATGACAAGCAACCTTCCTATGAAAAGATCATCCACCAATATTACCTTCTAGTTGGTCTCTATAGTTTCTCTTACAATGTTAAGAGATAAGCATAGTTATCAGTTGTTGCAATTATAATAGGATCTTGAACCAGACACACCTGAAGGATTGTGATAGATGTTTGTAAACTTTGATTTGCTATAGCAAGTAGTTGAGCTAATTACTGGGAACTTGGAAGAATTGAGGGAGGTAAATCCATAATTAGGATTATTATGTTAGAAGAAAAAAGTCTATTTTCAGTTAAAGGGGAAAATGACACCCTAAAAATAAATGAAGTGTTCAAATTGAAATCTGCATGAAATTTAAAACAAAAAAACAAAACATATGGCCAAACAGCCTGTCTACCAATGTGACACTCACAAGTTTTTGAAATCATGAGCTGGAATCTCTGTGAGTGATTATTTTTCCATTGTTGTGTGTGTCTTTTCAAGCTTTGGGGTTCAAATCAAAGTTTTTTTTGAACTCCTAACTTCACACAAAAATACATACATTCAAAAGAAGTTTCATGAAAAAGAGGCAGAAAGAATGAAGGAGCCAGAGGATGAGATGTGCAGCAGAGAGGTGTCATCCTCACACATCGTTAACATTCAACTCATGACTCAACTGCACTGAGGTACCTGCCCAAGACCTGTCCAAGGTTTGTCCTGTCAACATTGTCCTATACAGATGGGAAGCTCCATCCTTTCACCAGATATTATTGGCAATTCATGGTTGTTGGATGCGATTTTTTACAGTGGTATAGCCGCTGATAAATTGCCTTTTCTCCAGTAAATAATCACTCACCCATGATAAAACAAGAAAATCTAATGAAATTAGTTGGAACACTGTACTGGTTGCTTTTCATCAACTTTACATACACCTAGACATATCTGGGTAGGGGGATCTTTTTATGAGACTGCCTCCATAAGAATGGCCTGTAGGTAAGTCTGTGGGACTATTATCTTGATTAATGATTGCTGTGGGAGTGTCCAGCTCACTGTGGGCAGTGCCACCTCTGAGCAGGTGGTCCTTGGTTGTTTAAGAAAGCAGGTTGAACAAGTCAGGGAAAGCAGAGAATTTGACTTCTAGCTCATGGAGCTGTGTGGGGAGGTTAGGGAATCATCAGGAGGTAGAGCCTTGCTGTAGGAAGTATACCCTTGAGGGCAGTATGAGATATTGTAGCCAGACCCCCACTTTCTGATCGTGCTCTGCTTTCTGATTGTAGATGAACTGTGACCACAGCTTCCTGATCCTGCCTCATGCCTTCTATACATACACGTTCTATTTTCATGCCTTCCTTCCCACGATGGACTGTCTCTGAGAAATTGTAAGGTAAACCAAACCCTTTGTTTCTTTTTAAAAAAATAAGAAAGGAAAATGGCAAATAATATACGATAGAATCAACTGCAAACTTCACCGTGCGGTGGACACAGCAGGCATCTCTGCGGGTGGGCACTCTCTTCATGGGTTTTATGACAGTGTAGCACTGGCAATATAGGCAGGAAAGACATTCACAGGACCCCCGTGTCCCTCATAGATGCAGTGCATCTTAAAATAACATCATATATGTCTTTAGGGTCCTTTCAAGTGTGGCTTAGTGTTATTTAAATCACTGTGTTAATGACACATATGATCCTCTTATTCCTGATGCACCTTATTATGAAAGAAAGATTTTCTTTGAGTCAGAAAGACAGCACAAAAGTAAAAGCCTCACTATCAAGCCTGATAACCTGCATTCGATGCCTGGGACCCACATGGTAGAAGAACTGACTCCCCCAAGTTGTCCTCTGACTTCCACCTCTGTGTGCTGAAGCCTCCCTCAGACAATAAAGACATGCAATTAAATGGATTATTTTTATTATAAAGCAATGTTCAATGTAATAAAGCTGACATGTCTATTTGTAAAAATTGTGGAAAATAAAGGTTTTAGCCTTGATTAAATTTTGTCAGAATATTGTATTAACCCTTAAATTTACAAATAGGAATACAGATGATGAGATATGTGGGACTAATTTTGAACTATCTTTTCTGTTCAATTGATGTATTTATCTGTCTTCTCACCTCTTTTATACTGTCCTCTTTGAATTTTTGGTAATTCTTTGTACAGAGCAAAACTAGCTGATTATGTTCTCTTATAGATTTTTATCCCTAGTTCTGGCTATTATGCACATCATTACAAAATCGCCTTGTTATTTTACCGGTAATTTTACGACATCATTGCTTGTTAACCTAAAACCAGAGAGCCTTAAATGTATAGAGCAATTTTGGAAAATTGTCACGTTGATGATATTGAGGTTTACAGTCCATAAACATGATAAGGCTTTTTGCACTTAATCAAATGTATTTACTTTCTCCTCAAAATTTCATTAAGGGAATTTTTCATAGATGATCATACATTTATTTTCCAATGTATTTTTTTCTGTGTTAACGATTAACTGACCCATAAAACTATACTATTTTCATTTATGTTTTAAATTATTAAATTAATTCTGTGCTTCCAGATTTCCTTTAGATTTGTGGTGAAAATCCTCTGAAATGTTGAATAAGAAAATACATCTAATCCAAATATTGAATAATTAAAAGCCTGTCAGTATCTTATTCCTATTTAAATTTAAAAGATACTCAATCCTGGCATGTGACTAAATAGCTGTGAGAATTTTATAGATAGCATGTCTTTTAATTTTATAAAACATCTTAATTTCAGAACAGAGCTACCTTGCCTGGGTAACAATCCAGTTATACAAGAAAAAACGCTGAGAGCCAAAATGAAATAGTGTGATGTGTCCAGTGTCTTCCTTGTCTGACTCCAGCCCCCGATGCTGTGGTCAGCACAGATGGACTCTCAGAGACTCACAAAAGAAGTAGGATTTTCCTCAATGAACTCTGCTGAGACAGAAGGCAAAGAGCAGGACTGGCTCATTCCTCAAGACCTAGCTATGTTCCCAGCCTGACAAAGACAATTGCAAAAATCTGGAAAGCATGTCACAGTGGGAGGGACAACAGGAACTATGGATGCTTAATTTTAGAAAATGATAAAACAGCAGAGGCATGATAGCTCTAGACAAGCATTTGAGGCCTGTGGAAGGAAAATAGATGGTTTGTATCATTAAAAGATTCATGCAAAACTCATAGGATTTAAAACATATCTTAAAAATGACAGAGCTAGCCTCAAGGGCAGTACTTCCTGTTACTAACATAACCGGACCACATCTAAGGAAGGGCTCAAAATGAAGAGATAGAATGCATTGGTGAACGGGCGGCAGCTGTCGATCCACTGCATTTCACAATTCCCTAGATACAGACCTCAGCTCAACCATCAGAGGAACTAAATTATTACTTAATATAAGGAAAATGTTTGAAAACGTTAAAGGAATTAATACATTCTCATGCCACTTATCACCTGCGTTTCCTATTTCTGGAAAAAGCCTTAAAAACCTTAAGAATTGCAGTAACACCGTTAGAAGGAAGGCATGTCTCTGTGATTACCTAAGGGCCTTGTGTAGAATCTCAGCACCAGAGTAACATGATTCTCGAAGGGAATGGAGTTGTGAGAATGTGTACATAGCAATGGGATGCATCTAAACTTACTGAGGTTGGATTTTGTCATTCTCAGTTTGATGAGTTTGATGTAGTATTTTTGCTGTGAGCTGACTAAGGGAGATGGAAAGCACTTTAGTCATAATATTGTCTAGAATATAACTTTCTAAATGGAAACTTCTATTATTTATGTCCCCAAATTAGAAATATTTCAATGGGTTTGGAGAGTTTTGAATATTAAAGATTCAATACTACTTCCAACCTCTCCACTCAGCCAAACCTGCACATTTGTTTTCCAGGGTTCAGGCTGGTTCATCAGCCTGTCCATAGAATAGACTTTTCTATAGCTAAAAGAAAACACAAACTGATGGGATTTGTAGTCAATAGATTTTACTCAGATTGTTATTATTAAGTTGGAGCAATTAGCATGAGATGTGAATAAGTGACAATCTGACAGTGAAAAATTCCTGATTAAAATAAGTTTATTAAACTTGTAAAATTGATATTATTTTGTGTGCATGGATGTTTTGTTTTTCTGCATGTGCATATGTTCAGCCCATGAGGTTAGAAGAAGTCCTTGGAGTCATAGAACTGGAGTTATGCATAGTTTTGTGCTATATGGGTGCTGGGAATGGAACCCAGGTCCTCTGTAAGAATAACAAAATGCCCTTAACCCATGAGGCATATATTTGACATAAATGCTTTAGAGTAATCTTTTATTCTATATAAATTTTATAACAATAATATAACCTTTTTAAATTATCACTGAACTTTTATTGTGGCTTCTGTACCATTTTTCTTTTCTAACTAATTATAAATGTTTATCATTATTTATGCTGCCTTAGGACTGTTTAAAACTCAAGGACTTTTTGTTTGTCACAGAGAAGGGGCTAAACTGAGAAGGCACTAAACTCTTTAGTGAAAACTCATGAAAGTACCTACATACGCAGAAGATGAGCATTAGGGAGTAAATTGGATTAATATTTTCATTACTACAAGTGATGGGGACAAACTTATCTTGGAGCACAGACATACTTCTTTTGAACCACTGCCTTAAAAAAATAAGAGAACATCATTCCTTAACGTGTTTCTACAACATCTGCTTTCTCCTATTTGTGGCTTTCTATGTGGGTGGCTGTGTGAATGCTTGGAAATTTACCAGTTGTTTAGGTCTGTACTTGTGTGCAGCAAATCAGATAGACGGCTTCTTCTGTGATTTCTCCCTTTTGTTGAAATTTTCTTGCTCAGATGTCTCCATTATTGGAATCATCTCCTCCATTTCTACTGGATCCATCACTGTGTTTGTCATACCATCTCCTACATCTACATCCTCATCACCATCCTGAGGATGCGCTCCACTGAGGGCCGCCACAAAGCCTCCTCCACCTGCACCTCCCACCTCACTGCAGTCACTCTTTACTATGGAAACATTACTTTCATTTATGTGATGCCCAACTCCAACTACTTGACTAAGCAAGAACAAGATGGTATCTCTGTTCAATACAATGGTGATCCCCATGCTGAATGTCCTCATGTATAATTTGAGTAACAGAGTTGTAAAGGAGATGCCCCAAAGGCCACCATTAGAATATAGTCACAGAATCTGTTATTTGAATAAAACCTATAAATGTATTATATGTTTATATATATATATATTTATGTATATAGAAATATAAATATATTATACTTGTATGTTTATTCATTTTATATAATAAACATATATAATAAAACATATAAATAAAACATATAAATGGTTTATTTATCCATGTCATTCAGGATCTGTCACATGAGGCTTAAGTTAACATCTTATTTTTCTGTTCTAAATTTGTGTTTTAATCTTGTATATCATTTGGAGGCTGTCTTGAAGTTTTTAAGAATTTGTTTCTTTTTATGTATGGGATTCTTGTTAATGTCAAGGAAGTTTCCTTTGTAAAATTCATGTTGTAGACAAGAATTTGCCCTTAATGTATGCCAGGTCCACTCTAAATTTACTGTATACACAAAAGCAATAGCCTGATGAAATGATATCATTAGTTTTATTTTACAAATAATTTGACTGAGGAATTAGTTAGATTATCACACTCATGTTGATAAGCAGATGCAAGATAAATATTGAACCCGGAATATATGCCTCTACAATCTCCACTTTTATAGTTAATTTCCATAATAAGTCTATTGGCCTGACATTAAAAACTCCCCCAATTCACGGATGAGAAAACATCACTGAGGGACTGGTCTGACAAGGACCAAATAGTTTGTCCTAATTGGCACAGGTTCCAGTCTCTTGATTCTATGCTACGTGCACTGAGCTTAGACTCCCCTACCACAATCAGTGAAGTGATTTGTGCACTGACAGTGATGTCAGGGACTTGCTTGATAGTACACTGCATTAGTCTTTTGTAGAAACTATAAGTAAAGATAGTCTACGATGTAACAACACAGGGAAAATGAAATATGGAAAAACTGGATTGATTCCAATTACATGTTTGTTAAATTTATACTTTTATGTAAGTAGGTCTTGAAATTATGATCACGTCATTTGTCTGGAATTCCAGCTGTGCTTAAATACACATTGAAACATACAGTGTTTCACTTTTCTGTGGAAAGGACAATGTTTCATTTCTGTTACCCTCTTATGAGTCAGGAAGGAGCAAAGCAAAATTTGCTAGAATCTGGGACCTCAAATCAAATGTTTTAACAACTGCTTATGAGACATGAAAGCCAGACTCAGAGTCCTACTGCCCTTCCTCAGTGGGAAGAGGTCAAAGATATTAAGGCTTGGAGATGTTATACTTCACCACTGAGCGAAACCGTACAGTACTGTCCAGTGAAAGCCTAAGCAAACTGAAAGGAAGCATAAATGCATAAAAGTATGAAGTGCTGCATAGATATGTTATGTTTTTAATTTCTCATAGTAAAGCTTTATTTAATAAGGAGAAACATTGAAAATACAGAAAATTAGGCTAGCAAGATGGCCCATTGAACAAAATTTCTTGCTATCATGTTTGGTGGTCTGAATTCATGCATACTGACAAACACAAAGTTAAAGTATACATAATGAAATTTGAAAAATCCAAGAAAGGAATTAGCACATACTGGCCCACAAATCTCTCATCTGCCCCAACAGGCAGAACATATAGTTCTGGGTTTCCCCTTTGGGTAGCAGCAGGAAGTTAGACTGCTTGGCCAAGGAGAGGAGAGCTATAGTCATATAGAAGTCTCTGCGAGCTGGGAAAGAAAGGCTTGCTACTCCAGGCCAGCATCTTGTTTACCAGTGACACAGGGTTCTCATGGTGCTGTTTAGTCACTTCCATTATGCTCAGCTGTTTAGTGAGCATTAAGCAACAGGCGTTGTGCAGATATAAAAATACTCAAATCCATACCTGACTGTAAACTATTACAACATCATACAAACCCTTGTGTTTCATTTTCTAGAGCTATTTTGGTACTGAAGTTTCAGTGTCGTGTATGCAACAAAAAGCAGTAGGTCACAGTGGCTTCATTCTCCCTACTAGGATTTAAATGACCATTTTTCAGAAAATAGAGCACACAAACAAAATCTTACAGTATGACTAGATAAAAGCACGATTAGGGCAGTGGGGATAGGGAAACCACACTGAAATATCAGATTTGAAAGAGCAGGGTCTGTGGGAATGACATATTTGAAGCATCAGGAATGGGGTGGTAGTAACAGGTAGTAGCAGGGTTGGCTATACTTTCAATGTGTTATATTCATGTACAAGATTGCCAAAGTGAGAGCCATTCTTCAACATCTACTGACAGTGTAAAAAAGATATAAAAAGAGGCTTGGGTTGAGTACAGGAAGTGGTGAGAGGTGATGTTCACTGGATATAGGTTTCAGAACCTACAAAGTCCATGTGAAGTCATATTTGTCCTTTCAGAACTACTCAAAGGCTGCATGCAAGGTAATAAAGTAGTTAGTTGTGTTTAGATAATTGTACCAACTATTATTGCAGGAGACTGACTAGGAATCAATCCCTATGCCTTCGAAATACAGAGACCACATAAATCAGTTTTGTACAGAAATAGAAAATAAGGAAACTACAGATTGTGAGGAATTAGGAGACAGAATTTCTGGTTATTAGATAGGATCGATCAAAGAGGAGGTATCATAACTCCCATGGCCCAGATGTGGTGGTGAATGGATTCTGAGATCCACGCAGTTCTCCTGTTGATGTTCCAAGGTGAAGTAGTAATGCAGAAGCTAATGCTTGTATTAGTAAAATCTGTTATTCAAACTATGGCCATTGCTAACATAGAAAGAGACAATGAGTTTAAAGACCCAGATAAAAAAATGGGTAATTCCTTAAATTCACATAGGCTAGTCCTCACTAATATCCTCTCTTTTCATTTAATAAGATTAATTTATTTTTGCTTTTTAAGAATATGTGTGCTTTGCCTGCATGAATGTGCTCTACATGCATATCTGGTCCTCACAGAAGAGTGCGGTGAATCCCCAAGATCTGGAATTATAGATGCTTGTGAGTCACCATGTGGGGTCTAACGCTGTACTATGTGCTCTTAACCACTGAGCCATCTCTTCAGTTTCTCCAATCTCCTCTTAACTTTACTCTACATCCCCTTGTATTATACCTCTAGTTTTGTCTAATTTTCTCTTTGTTTCTTTTTCACCATATATGCGTGTGTGATGACATTGATGCATCAGTAAACTAGAGTAGAATCAATATTTTAAAACTTAGAATGTGGTTGGGAAGAATAAGTAGAACTGATATGAGTTACTAAGGAATCTTTGGCTGTGGTTGGTGTTTTTAGCTTAGGTAGGCTAGCAATGAAATCCACATAGGCCAATGACATTTGACCAAGAAACTGAGAAGGTCTTGTAGGTATGGAGAGTGGGCTAAAAGCTGCCAGATAGAAAACAGCAGGCATGCTGGTCTTGATAATCTCAAGAAATAAAAGAAAAGCCAATGTAATCCAAGGAGAGACTCAAGTTAGATAGAGGAGTATCTGAATTCTATTGTGATATGAATGGAAAAATTAAAATCTCTAAATAGGAATATCCTAATATGACCATATTTATAAACATCATATGTGTTGTATAGATCATTTGTCTTGTGAAACTAACAAACTAAAATATCCAGCAGCCTGGCAAGATGTGCCTTCTGCTGCTATACTGGCATAAATATCATGGGAGCAACTAGCCACTTTCTGACTGGATCTAAGGGTAACTGCACAATATTAATCCAACACATAACACTACTACCAGGGCAACAACCTATGCTAGAGGGGTGATAGGCCCTAGTGAAGAAACTAGTACCGTCATAGACATACTATTAAATCAATACACAAAGACTTGCCGTTATACTCATAGATTAGTTCATCTCCAACCCTTACCAGAGTCGCTTCTTTTTGCAGTAGATGATGATTAACGCACAACTTGTCTCTTTGCTGAGAGTGAAGACTGTGTATTGTATTGCTCAGCACTAAAAGGGACATCTGTGCCACACCATTTGTCTTTAAGCTCAAGAATTATTGTGAAAGAATGGACAGAAATATTTTAAGAGACAGATGTGGTGAAAGAGTACAAGGAAATCTGGTTTTTAGGACTCAAAAATGGTCTAATACATGAACTCACAGCAACTGTTTACAAGCTAAGCCAGCTGAATCTCATCATGGAAAGGGGAGGTTGGCATGAAATTCACAATTAACCGAGGTATTAATGACATTTGATATCTGCCAAGGGAAGGATAATTTCACATAAAGAAGCTCTCTCCAATATCCTCTTTTTCGTTTTACAAAAAAAAATTATCTATTTTTCTTCATGTGTATGAGTGGTTTGTCTTCATGGATCTGCATCATATGCATTCATGCCTCTGTAGAAGATATAAGAGCATGCTGAATGCCCTAGACTTGGAATTGTTTATGGTTGTGAGCCACAATGGAGCTTCGGGGAACTGAAAGCAGGTCCTCTGAAAGAGTAATATGTGCTCTTAATCACTTCCCCATCTCTTTATTCCATTCAGTTTCCTATTAATTCCACCCTATGTCCCATTGTTTTGTATCTCCTCTCTACCTAGCCTGTTTCTTTGTTTTCTTGTGTTTCACTGAGTGTTTCTCTCTCCCTCTCCCCCCACTCTTTCTGTATAAGAGTACAGCTTGTATGAGTTGTTTCTTTCATTTGACTAAGTAGGTTGCAAGGCTCAAAGCCAGATCATCAGGCATGATGGCATTGAATTTTCCCACTGAGCCTTTTCCTCATCTTAACAACTCATGTGATGGCAGCTGTATACCTACCTCTCCTGATGGCATGTTCCTAGTCTCAATCACCTTACAAATATCGTAAAATATCAGGTAAAATTTTAAGGTTCATCTGACTACTGAGACTTAGTAAACTCAAATTCCTGAACATAAACACTGAATCCACATCTCTGAGGTCAGAATGTTCAACTGTTTCCCATAGTTTACATTGCTATTAGCTGAGCTTGGAAAATTGAGAAATGATGAATAAATGACCAACAAGAAACATTAATTTACACATCCATGAAGATTTCTAGTTTTTTTCCACATGTTTCAGAGTAATTTAAGAAGAAGGCAGAGAATAAGAATTCAAATCCAGTGAAGCCTGCCTTCATGACTTTAAATTCTTTTTGGAATATTGTGACAGAGATTTGAAATTGTTTTACAGGTAGATACAGAATAATCATTGAACCATTCATTCCATCTAATTGTTGAATATTTATTATATTGTAGAACCACAGATACTAAAGATATATTACTGAATTAAATAATTCTCATGAAATTAATATTTTAATAGACAGTACACTAGAGAATAATCAACTTTTAAAACTCATAACATGGTTAAGAATAAATAGAACTGTGTGAGTGTTAAAGGTATCTATGGCAGAGGTGGGTGATGTTGGCTTGAGTATGGTAGCAATGAAAGACCCATGGGAAAATGATATTTGGGCAGGAACCTGAGACAGTCCTATAAAGATGAGGAATTGGCAAAAAACTGTCACATGGAAAATATCGACTGCACAGATCTTGACAAACTCAAGAAATAAAAAGCAAGACAGGGCAATCCAAGAAGAGACTCACGGAAAGTAAGAGTGCATCTGAGTCCTATTCTGAAATGAATGGAAGGAATCAAAATTTTTAATAGGAGCAGCCAAAGAGGATCATTATTTTAAATAACTTACTTTTAGTAGAGGCAACTTATCTTATGAACAGTACAAGGGGACCAATATGTTAAGATATGCTAATTGGTGCTCTAGTGGTACAAATGTCATGGGAGTAACCAAGATCTTTCTGATTGGAACTAAGGCTAGATCCACAATATGAAACCCATATCTAATAACATTTTAGGGCAAAACCTTTGCTGGACAGGTAATAGGACCTAGGGAAGAACCTATCACCATTATCCTAAAAAATGGACACAGTAGTAAACCACATTGCAGTAACTTATGATCATACCCATAGATTATATATCTCTCAACCCTCATCAACACAGCTTCATTTTGCAGATAATGGTAATTTATATACAACTTACGGATGTGAAGAGAATTACAGATTGTGGAATTCTCAGCTCTAAATCGAACATCCAATTCACACTCCCTAATCTCCAAGCTCAAGAGTCATGGTGAAAGAGTGGGTAGAAAGATTGCAAGAGCCTGAAGTGGTAGAAGACTACAAAGAAACACAATATTGAGGACACAACAGAATGGTTGTAGATGTGACCTCATGGTGGCTATGTCAGCACATACCAGCTCAAACTGGAGAAAATCTCTTTGCATGGAGAGGACATGTGGCAATACAGTTCATTCTTAGTTGAACAGTTGCTGGGAATTGATATCAGCCAGATATAGGATAGTCATCTGCCCCTGATTGGCTAACCATGGTGTGGATTCTTATACCACTAAGTGTATACAGGCAGGACAAGTGTTAATTGACAAAATCGTACATGAGTTGTATAGGAGTGCATGTTGGAGAGGGAGATAAAGGACTGGGAGGAGTTGGAGAGAGGAGGTGAACAGGATCAAACTATTTTGTATAATATCCTTGAAAAAACATTTAAAAATACAAAAAAAGAAATGCAGTAAAATATAATAGCTTTATGTACTAGGAGAAAAGGAGTTGAGAGAAATGGTGCAAAGAGGATTGATTACCAAATCTGAGATGATGGTCACATTGATCTTGTGTGATTGCCACTATGATATTAAGCTTTACAACATAACAGATTCTTCTAAGAACTTGTTTTCTTACCAAGCTGCTTCTTCAAAGCACCCTTCATCTCATTATTCCTGAGGCTGTAGATGAGAGGGTTCAACATGGGAATCACTACCATGTAGAAAACAGACATCACTTTGTTCTGGTCAGTGGAGTAGCTGGACTTGGGCATCACATAAATGAATATGACAGTCACCATAGTAAAGAGAGACTGCAGTGAGGTGGGAGGTGCAGGTGGAGAAGGCTTTGTGATGGCTCTCAGTGGAGCTCATCTTGAGGATGGTGATGAGGATATAGAAGTAAGAGATGGCTATAACAAACAGTGTCATCATAGTGACCGAGCCAGCAGAAAATGAAGTAACAGCTATAGAGACACTGACATCAGAACAGGAAAGTTTCAGCAAAGGAGCAAAATCACAGAAAAAGTGATTGATTTTATTTGGGCCACAGAAATGAAAAGAAAAGAAGTAAACTGTGGCAATGGAAGAATTAAGAAATCCCCCTATATAAGATCCCACCACCAACTGAACACAGACCTGTGTGGACATTTTGGTTGAATAAAGCAGTGGGTTGCAGATGGCCATGAAGCGATCATAAGCCATGGCGGCCAGAAGGAAGCATTCAACTGCCCCAAAGAAAGCACCTGAGCCGAGCTGGATGCCACATGCAAGGTAGGAGATGGTATTTTTCTCCACCAGGAAGTTGACAAGCATATTGGGTGTGACAGAAGATGAATAGCCCATGTCAACAAAAGCCAAGTGGCTGAGAAAAAAGTACATGGGGTGGTGGAGCTGGGAGGAGACTCTGATGAGAAGGATGGTGCTGAGGTTTCCAGACACGGTCACCAGGTAGATGCACAGGATGATGGTGAAGAGGACGACTCTAAGGATGGGGTCATCTGTTAAGCCCAATAAAATGAACTCTGTCACTGCAGTGTGGTTCCTATCCTCCAGGAGAGCCATGGGACAGTGTAGCTGCTGCCAGATCAAGACTGTGATGGAGAAGTTACAGGAAAGGATTTGTAAATAAGTAATTTTATTTTATTCACAAGTGGAGACCATTATAAGGTAAAAAGTGTCCCAAAATTGTATGCTTTACTCAGATGAGTAGTACTCAGCAGTTTCATTGATTTTTTTTATATGTGTGTGCAATAATTTCTTCAAAATTATTTAAGCAGAAATACTAGAAATGTGGTACAAATATTAAGTATGTTTTATTTACATTCATTTATAGTAAAACATTCCTTGTAATTTAAGCTACAGTTTTAAACTTTTAAAAAATTTAAAATTTAATTTTTAAAGTTCATTGAAAATTTAAAATTGAATTTAAATTTTTAAAATTATGAGACTTTGGCTGGTGAAATGGTTTGGCAGTTAAAGGTTCTTGCCAACAAGCTTGACACATGAAGGCCTGAGTTTAATTTCTGGAACTCACATGGTGGGAAGAAAGATCCAACTCCAGGTGTTGTCTTTTTGCATCCACATGAAAGGTATGTTCTCTGCACCATCTGTTCACATAAATAAATACAAGTAAATAAACAAATATAGAACAATATGAGCTTTTGTTATGTCATTGTTATAAGTATAAAAAAGAATAAACATGTAAAAGCATTCAACATTCATTGAAGACTTATACTTTAACTAATTTTTATTGAATGCTTAGTGCATCATCGCACAAGATTTACAATTTTGTGTATTTTAGTTTTTATTTCTGCCATCTATTAGTTTATTTTATTATCTCCATTTTACATTTGAATTTGGTTTTAAGTTGAGTAACATATATATATATATATGTATATATATATATATACATACACATACATATATATGAAGTAGCAGAATTATGGATCTAGAGGAATATTTCAATGATTAAGAGGATTTAATGTACTTACTGAGGACCTGTGCTTGATCCTCGTCCTCATATCAATTCTGGAGAACCAATACCCTCTCTGGTCTTCACAGGCGCCAGGCATGCATGAGGTGGAGAGCATATACATGTGTATGTTCAGACAAAACTTACACACAAAAGAAAAATAGAGAGTTTGATGTAAACACAAAGGCTACTTTACATTAGTCTATTCCTTTTAGTAACCACACTATAAGTAAAGGGTAGTAAAACATTTGAGAACACATTCAAATTAGGGAGATAAATCAGGGTGGCATTTCAGCTTTCCAACGATTAATACATAGAAAAGCTGTTTGCTGTGACATTGATCACAAAGTCTATCCTTTCTATAAGTAAGCTCATGACTTGATCAACTTTGAAAAAGGTAATTGATTTTCTTAGAACTGAGCAGAAATAGGATAGAGATGACACTAAAATTACAAATGAATTTGCTGTTGTACACTATTTAATATTTTAAATGATTCTAAAGAGATCCTCACTCTATGAAGTCATTTTAAATATCAAATTCATCATCCTGTAAAATATGAATAATATTTAACACATTATTATTAATTTCTTTTTTTAGACACAAGTCCTTTACCAGGGTTGCAGTGTTTACTTACTGAAGTGTGAAGGAATATAAGACCCTGGTCAATAGAGATTCAAACTAGGAAGTTAAAAGGTTTACCAAGTTACACCCAGCCAGGGGCAGATTGACTCTCATCCCTACATTCTATGGTGCATTCTCCTTTGTCCACAGGGGTGCCTGTAATGATGGAACCTTTGTCTATAAACAAAGCAGGGTTTTCATATGATATTCACTGAAAGTAAGCTTCTACAGCATTTCAAATCTGGTGAGCTTGTTAGACTTTTGAATGAATGCTACATGGGTACAGTTTTGAAAGTCGTGTTGTTTTCTCATCTTATGAATGAATGCATGAATAGGAAATCTTTGAAAACTTAGCTTTATGTCTGATCAGTCTGAATAGTTTGCCTATGAAAATACATGTTGATTCTGTGAACTTTCACCTTACTCTTACATGGTTGTCTAATTCCATGTGACTTGTTTCTTCACCATTGTTTATTAATACAGTCCATTTTCAAAGAATAAAGCATTCTCCAAAGGTAAAGGACAAATCAGTAAACCAAATTTACCTATAAGCCTTAAAACTTACCTGTTCAAACAAGAGCTCATTGTAAAGTAAGAAGTTAAAAGTTATTATGACTTTATAGATGCAAAGCTGTCTCCACTGTCAGTGTCCGTCACTGGGGATACATTCCTGCTGAGGTTCTGGATTCCAGTGTGAGTTCAAATCCTTGGGGAATCATTGCTTTATTCTCAGTGAGTAATAAGCAGTCCATTTCACATAAACACAAGTAACTTTCAGGGAGTCTGTCAGTCTCAAGCGATCTCTTGTTTTCCTCTTTATGTGAGTGTTGGTGCACTTTCATTTGGTAATTATGGAGGTATATGATAACAAATTATCTTAGGTAAATATTCATTCAAATTTATATTTGATTCAGATTTGTTCTGGCTAGAAAATGTTAAACAAATCATAAAAATGGCTATTTTTGTTTGTTTAATTCATGTGCACCAAATTTTCTTTTAGCATTTTAGTCATTTATGTAACATACCCTAACAGGTGCTTTGATGAATATAGGGAGGGATGATACCAAGTTGAATAATTATTTGAGGCACATACAATTTTAATAAGCAGAAGTATAAAATATTATAAATATAATTTTTGCATAGAAATATAAATTTTGCATAGAATTTTTGAATACAAATAGGTAGGATGATTTCCAGCTAAGAATTAACATTTCATAATTCATACCTCCAATAAGTGATATCTTGTGACAGTTTATTTGTTTTAATGGAGGATATAAGGTACAGTGATCACCAAGTTGAGGACTCAGATCAACTCTCATACAAATATTAATTTCACTAAATTCCACACTGTACCGTTGATGTCACTTTGATAAAAGTGGTTGACCATTGAGCATCGGTCAATCTTAATTCAGAATGTTTCCTGTTCTAGCTGGCAGAGGAGATGTAGAGACAGGATCAACACTGGAAGCTCCCATGTGCACTAGCCTGTAGTATGGAGCAGTGAATGACAAAAGGTTGCTGTATTAAAGAGGGCATAAACTCAGGACCAAGGGTGACATTGTCTGCTGACCTTTGTATGCATACTATGGCATGCAAACACCTGGAGACATAGGAACACATATACATATCATGCATACATACAGCACACACATGATAGACATAGATGGCGGTCTAAGATTCCTTTGCCCTCCTGTATATTTAATACTGGATGTTAATTATCATTTTTTTTAAGATGGTCTCATGTAATACAACTTGACTTTGAATTTGATAGGCAGCTAATGACGACCTTAGACTTCTGATCTTCCTGTTTCCATCTCCCATGTACTAAATTTACAAGCATCCAACATTCAGTTTATGTGGTGTTGGAGACCTAGCACAGGATCTATGCATGCCAGGCAAGGATTCTATCAATTGGATTACATTCACACAATTAGTTTAGCTAAGTTTAATGATTGGCACAGAGCAATAATTATTTTTTACAGAGAGTGAGCAGAGATTGACTTTAAATTACTTTTCCAAATGCATCCGTGAGTCAGGTTAGAATTAGTTTAGGTTAATATTATAGTGTTAGGTCAGGTTATTATTAGTTTAATAATTCATGTCAGTTTGGATGCTAGGACGTATAGTTTGGATGACTGTCACTCATGAGGCTTCTCAAGCAGATATTGGAATTTCATTCATTCCTTTCAAAAACACGTGTTACACATTTATTCTATTCTAGAAACTGGGTGAACATTGAAGATAGATTAACTAAAAATTGACCTCTTAGGAAATTTAGACACCAGTGGAGAAACCACTAGAAAATAAATGGACATACTGAATACAGAATATGGCAAGAAGTGCAAAAGAAACATCTCTCCAGAATTCATGATCACCTCACTAAGATACCATTCCATGTTAGCACCGAGACTGACTGCACCATTATGCTACAGAAATCAAGCTCAGGCACGTTGATCCTCATTAAACACAGTCCCTTTTGATTTGAGGTCATGTGAACTAAAGAAGCAAGTCTTCAGCACCATGCTCTCTGACACTTGCTATTTTGAAGGATGTGGACTCTGCATTCGCTATTATAATTTATTCATTATTTTTGTTTATTTATTTGTTTATTTAAATTATTTGTTTATTTATTTTGATCATATATGTCACATTTGCCAGTACATTTTAATTTTAGTTGAAATATAATTTCATCCATTCCTTCCTTCTCTTTTGCCCTTTGACTCCTTACATGCCCTTCTACTGCCTGTCGACATGATGGTCTGTTTCTCTTTGATTTTTGTTGTTAGATAATTTAAGTGCATGAATGTGTAAATATAGCCTGTTGAATTAACTTAATGTTGCTACAGTGTGTATATGATTTCAATGCTCAGCACTTCGTATTTTGTCATGAATTTGGGAGTGTATCCTTGGGAGTGACGTATTCTCCTTTTACCAGCTGCTTGCTCAACATAAGGGAGATATTGCCTGATATTAAAATCTGATCAGTACCTTGGACTAGTGAGGTTATATATCTAGGAGGAGAATCTATGACTGCCACTTTTCTAAATAAGCACAATTCCTAACATCATTCTAAAGCTTCTTCTCATATCCACAGGTAAGTGAAGCTCTCACTCCACATTGAAGAAGCTTCTCTTTGCAGTAGATGGAGACTATTACAGAAAACCAGAAGTGATTATAACACCAAAATTAAATGATTATTGAGAGTGAAGCCTAATGGATCGAACTATAGCGCATTCCTCTGCCTAAGGCTCACTGAACATTTTGGAATCAGGGGCAGAAATATTGGAAGAGTCAGAGGATTAAGAAGTCAGCTATGAGTCTGTGTTTTCCATTGGAAAACTCGCTGTCAGTGACAATGGAGAGAAGTGGTAGACTCATGACTACTATAATGTACAAAGGTTTTGTTCTATTGTAGAAACACAGACAGAAGAGAGGGACAAATTCCCTGCAGGACTCTGAATTAATACATTGGTTGATGATCTGCTTTATTACTGGAAGGGAATAATTTGTGAGTGAAAGAGAGAACAGAGAAATATAAATAAAAATCTGAATTATTATCATCTAGAAGTAAATTAACATTTGTGGGAAAGTGTAGAAGACTTGTATTCTACAAGTCCTCTGTATCTTATAAAATTAATATTTCTAGACAAAACAGTCCTCAAGGGAATGAATCTCAATGTGAACATTTCCAAAACAAATAGCTAACATTAGAGTCAGAGGACTCCCAAAGTTGATATGACCATGTATTAAGAGAAAATCATGAGATATGAGAGGCAAGCTGCTGGGCATAATAATAAGTGTAGATCTCTGGCAACCCTGCAAAGCACACACTGGAGAAAAGACAGCATTTTCAACAAATGATGCTGGGAACACTGGATGTCCACATGCAGAAGAATGAAATTAGATCCATACCTGTTACCCTGTACAAACATCAATTTCAAATGTATCAAAGAGTTTAATGTGAAACCTGAAACTAGAAAAAAAAAAACATGGACAGCCCATTGCAAGATATAAGAACAGGAAAAGAATTTCTAGGTAGGACTCCATTTTCACACAAATTAATGTCAACAATTGACAATGGGAACTTGTAAACCCAAAAAGGTTCTGTACAACAAAGGTGCAGAGGAATCCCAGAAAGTAAAATATCTTTGTCAACTCTACATCCGATAGAAGATTAATAACCATAGTATACAATAGAATTTTTGAAAAATCAAGCAAAGAAATTGTCCAATCCAAAAATTTGGAAGCATAGAAAAGAAGATAATTTACATTGATGGCTGTGAATGATATACATAGACTGAATTAGAGTTTGGGATTACAGCAATAAAACTTTAGTGAACTTTAGTACTAGCCAGGGTTCTCTAGAGCAACAGAACTTATAGAATGAATCTCTCTCTAGATGCAGAAAGGGGATTTATTAGTTTGACTCACAGACTATCAAGCTAATCCAACAAAGACTGGCTGTGAACACAAAGTCCAAGAATCCAGTAATTGATTAGTTTACAAGGCTGGATGTCCTAGGTAGTCTTCAAGAAATGCTGAAATCTCTAAGAAGTAGGTTCTAATGATAGTGAAGGAATTGACTTGCTAGCAAGGCGAGAGCAAGCAGGCAAAGAGCATTAACTTCTTTCTTCCATGTCTTTATATAGGCCTCCAGCAGAAAGTGTGGTTCAGGTTAGATGTGGGTTTTCCCAGCTCAAATGCTATGGACTAGAATTGTGTATTTTCCCAACTCAAACGTTGTGGATTAAAGGCATGTCTTCCCGGTTCAAAGATTTGGATTAGAAGTGGATCTTTCTTGTTTTGGAAGTTTACTTTTGGTTATGTTTAAAATGTTTGAATGTACTATTGGGTGAGGGGTTGCCCTAGGTCTTGGTGTTTTGTATTGTCTGAAGGTGTCAGGTTTATGTGGGGGATGTTTAATGGTTTGTATGCACATGGTATCAGTAAAACACCTAAGGGGTTCTGAATCAAAAAAACACCCTAGCACAAATGCTCAGTGTTCTACTGTGAATTAGCTGCTGGCCATGATGGTGGTTCTCAATGCTGAGGTCTGGCAGAGTTTCCACTTATGAAATAACTTCTTGTCTTCTTGGTGAGCTGCCACAGCAGCACACTACTGCACTCCCTACTTCAAATTAAGCAAAATTCCCTCACAGGTGTGCCCTCCATTTTGGGGTTTTTTGTTAATTTCAGGTGTTGTGAAGTTGACAACCAAGAATAGCTATCACATCCTCACCAGAGAAACAAGTTTATACACACACACGTATATATGTATATGTATATGTATATGTATGTGTATGTGTATGTGTATGTGTATATACACATACACATACACACACACACACACACACACACACATTTGTATAACCATCTCTCTGGACGCGTTTTATAGGACTGCCTCATACAGTTCACATACACAAAGATAAACGGGGAGATAGAAAGGAAGAGATGGCAAGAAAGGAATTTTCTCATAAACTGGCAGTTTAAAATCCACAGGGGAGTTGAGGTATACTGGCAGGAGTTGATGCTATAGCTTGGTGTACAAAGCCTTGCTAGAGGCAGCAGATTTCTCTTTCAATTGCCCCAATATTTAAAGCCTTTAGCATTTAGAAAAAGTCTGTTCATATTGAGAAATAATCTGCTTTATACAATGAGTGGCACATGCTAATTACCTCCCCACACCATTCAAATCTAACTTGCACTGGTAGGAACAAACATCTGAAAAACACAGTCAAGTTGAAACAAATTGACCTTATCATTGGCACTATTTATTGCAAAAGAGGTCAGCATGAAATAGACACACTAGCAATGAACAGTTGTAGATCAATGTTGGTTTCAAATCTACAAACTTTCTGACAAAGTAGAACCTCAGAAAGGGGAGAGAAAAAACCCTTAAGCTTCTATATCAGTTAATTCATCTAAATATGGGGTCACAAGCTGTAAGGAAATAAGTTGGGAGAGAAATATAAATAAGTATGGTAGTCATCAGCATAAGGAGATTAATGAAGTTTTTTTTTGGGAAATCCGGGGCTATGATTTACAGGTACAGTGCATGGATTCCACCGGGTTCTGGATTATACTTTCATAATTAAAAACTAAAAAATTTCCTAGAGCAGCGTATTATCCAGCAGTGTCCCATTCCTTCCTTATGGGACACCCATTTTACAAACAGCCAATGTTGGCATCATAGAATTGGAACACAAATCTAATGCCTATGTGTATTATGTCCCATCAAAATAAATGGTGCAACCATCTCCAATTTTATTGTCTGCTCCACTATGTCATTTACTCTCTAAATATGTTTGATTAAATTATAATTACTAACAGACTTAAGGGAATTTCTGTTGACATTGGAACTGAGCCAGCAGAAATTGAGATCACAACTGATGGGACACTGACATTAGAACAGGAGAGTTTCAGCAAAGGAGCAAAATCACAGAAAAAATGATTGACTCTCTTTGGGCCACAGAAGAGAAGAGAATAATAATGGACATAATTAAAAATTATGCAATCAACAGTTCCTACATAGCAGAAAGTTACCGGAAAATATGAATTCAATTGAAAAATTTTCAACATAGATTTTCTGTGGAAAGCTTTTTATTTATATATGAAATTTATTAATTATAACTTGCTATGAACATATGCTCTACTTTATGGTATATGAATACTTACATTGTACATTTACTACCAAACATCAAGTCTCTCTTAAATATATCAAAACATGTATTTCAACCATCAATATCTGTTTTCCATTTATGCTACATCTATGGTATATCATTACTATAAAGTGTGTGACAAAAATAATTGCTTATCAAACATCTCTAAGAAAATGTTTTCTTACCAAGCTGTCTCTTCAGAGCACCCTTAATCTCATTATTCCTGAGACTGTAGATAAGAGGGTTTAACATGGGGACTACTACCATGTAGAATATAGACACCATCTTGTTCTGGTCTGTGGAGTAGCTGGACTTGGGCATCACATAAATGAATGTGATGGTTCCATAGTAAAGAGTGACTGCAGTGAGGTGGGAGGTGCAGGTGGAGAAGGCTTTTGAGCGGCCATCAGTGGAGCTCATTTTGAGGACAGTGATGAGGATGTAGGCATAGGAGATGACTATGACAAACACTGTGAACATAGTAACTGAGCCAGCAGAAATTGAGATCACAACTGAAGGGACACTGACATCAGAACAGGAGAGTTTCAGCAAAGGAGCAAAATCACAGAAAAAGTGATTGACTCTATTTGGGCCACAGAAGAGAAGAGAAAAAAAGGAAAGAGCATAGGAGGAGGCATTAAGAAACCCACCAATGTAGGATCCTATAATCAACTGGACACAGACCTGTGTGGACATTTTGGTTGAATAAAGCAGTGGGTTGCAGATGGCCATGAAGCGATCATAAGCCATGGCAGCCAGAAGGAAGCATTCAACTGTCCCAAAAAAAGCAGCTGAGCCGAGCTGGATGCCACATCCAAGGTAGGAGATTATATTTGGATCCATCAGGAAGTTGACAAGCATATTTGGTGTGACAGAAGAGGAGAAGGCTATGTCAACAAAAGCCAAGTGGCTGAGAAAAAAGTACATGGGGTGGTGGAGCTGGGAGGAGACTCTGATGAGAAGGATGGTGCTGAGGTTCCCAGACACGGTCACCAGGTAGATGCACAGGATGATGGTGAAGAGGACGACTCTAAGGACGGGGTCATCTGTTAAGCCCAATAAAATGAACTCTGTCACTGCAGTGTGGTTCCTATCCTCCAGGAGAGCCATGGGACAGTGCAGCTGCTGCCAGATCAAGGCTGTGATGATGATGTTACAGGAAGGGGTTTATGGATAGGTCACCACATTTCAGTTAGTACATATGTGGAGAGCATGACAAGCTAATATATTATTCCAAAAATTGAACCAACAGTGAGTGGTTGGCTCAGAATTTTCATAGTTTACATATTTGAGTGCAATAAATCCTTCAAATATTTAACCACCAAGTAAATACTCATTCTAAAATGATAAATTTACTCAGGCTCGTCCAGCTCTGTGCTATATGCACACGCATCTCAATATTTTGACATTGTGTCTTCTGTTTGGTGAAAATATCTGGTGCCTGTAATTCTAGAACATTCAGTCAATAAGTACAGGTATTTCCACAGTTACCAACAGTAAGTTATCAAAGCATCTTAAATAAGGTGACTTTATTTGCTGAGTGGTAAGCTCCTGTAATGTTAAAGATCAGACTGGATTCTGCTTTCAACCAGATAAATAAGCAATCATTAACAATAACAGTTACCTAAATATTCACAGAAGACTTAATATTGAAATAGAAACTGATGCAGATACTCTTTGGTTTTGTTTATTGCCTTATTTCCCTGTACTTTTGTATCCACTAAAGCTTATAAATTCTGATACATATTATAAGAATAATGTTGTCTTAAAGATAAAGGTGAAATCAGTGAACCAGATTTACCCACAAAGCTAAAACTTACCTCTTCAAATAAGAACTCATTGTGCAGTAATAAGGTCAGGGTTACTTTGCTTTTGTAGCTGCAAGGTTGTCTCCTATTGTATTGTTGTCCCTGAGGATGAATTCCTGCCTAGGCTTTGAATTTACGTGTGAATTCAGGTAACCTGGGATCATTAACTTATTCCCAGGTGACTACTGAACAGTTCACTTCACACATACAGGACAACTTTTCAAGGAGTTTGTTGCTCTCATGTGGTGTTTTCCTCTCATGTAAGAATTAATGCACTTTCATTTGATAATTTTTCAAAGAATCTGATAAATCATCTCAGGTGAATATCTGCTTAAATTTATTTCCTAGTTCAGTTTAGAATAGATTGAAACACAAATATAAGATGGGTTTCCTTAGCTTCTTTAATTCAATGTGTATTAATTTTATAACTACTTTGTTATAAATGAAATAACATACACTTCTGCAACTTTCCCTACACTATGTAGGAGGTAAAAGATACATCTGATGTTTTTCTATGTATTCCTGAACACTTATTCTACTATGCTATAGAAACAGTCACTTATTCTCAGGAGCTGACTGTTGTATACATCTGTAGGACACTGCCCAGCTGCAAGAAGTTTCTTTTCATGCTCAACTGTGAGTGATAGCACCTATCATCTTGGGCATGAGCAAATATATTTTCCAGGCAATTTGACAATCATATCACAGCTTCTTAATAGAGCAATAGCAATTGGTTCTCCACTGAGCCCTATGCCTATGTTGTCACCAGCTGTGGTCTTTTGTCATGGCTTACAGTAAACAGGTGTCAGTAAGCAGTTGTCTTCACATATGACTGTCATGCAACTATTGAACTAGGTGCATATATTGCCTGGCATATTGCTATCACATTAGCATACATGTACCATAGCTAATCAGGACTAGTTTTGTGATTTTTCTAAATTTATTTTTCTTGTTTCGTATAATGCATATCCACATTCCTCCTATCCTCCCTCCATTCCTCCCTGCTCCCGACTTCTTCCCTCTCCTCCTATTATATATCCTCCACACTGCCATCCTCATCCATTCATTCCACACATTCTTCTTTCCATACAAGTGAGCAATCCACCCAGGATCACTGCTCAAAACATAGCACAGCAAATGGGAAAAGGTCAGGCACCAGTCACCACATCAGGGGTGGACCAAACAACCCAACTGGAGGAAATAGGTTCCAAGGGCAGGAAAAATACCAGAGAAGCCCCACAATATACTCTAGCCTGCTGGTTCTCTGCAAGACTCCCAAGTCAGTCAAGGACATAACATATCTAGTAGACCTTTCAGGTTCCCTGTCTTCTGCTTCAGGCTCTGAGGGACCCTAGAGTGCTGGTCCATTGACTCTGTGGGGCCTGCTCTCCTGAAGTCCCTGACCCCTCTGGTCCCTAGAATGAATCCTCTCCCTCCTCTCTGGGTTGTCTGGAGTTTTGCAAGATGTTTGGCTCTGGGCCTCTGTATCTATTCCCATCAGCTTCTGGCAGAGGCTTCTCTGATGGAGACTGGACTAGGAACAGATGCATGGGAACAAGATATCATCAGAAATCGTCTCCTGGCTATCGAGTCTCTAGTTCCTGCTGGTCCTTGCAGAATCAGGCATGGTTTCTCTCCTTTGCATTGGAGTACTCTCCTTCCATTGTCCCAGTCTCTCCACTGGGAGGCTTGCTGGGCTACACCTGATGGCCTGTTTAAATTCCCCATCCCTGGTTGCTAGAGGTCCTTGTCAAGGTCTCCATCATGGGCTCCGGTGAGTTTCTATTGTCCTTGGTCTTAATGTCCCCCAGGTCTGGCTGTTCCTCCATGTACTCCCTCCCTCCTTCCTTCTTCCAGCACCTGGCCTTCCCTCCTCCCATTCCAATCTCCCCTAATCCATCCACACCATCTGTTCCACCTCTGCCCCAACAGGGAGATCCTCAAGTCACAACTGTGCCCCTCCTTGTTGTTCTGTCTTTCTGGGTCTGTGGATTGAGGCACCTTTGTTCTTTGTTTAACAGTTAATAACCATTTATAATTGAGTACATGCCGAGTTTGTCTTTCTGAGACTGGTTGTCCCACTCAGAATGATTTTTTCTAGTCCCATCCATTGTGTAAATGTACCAAATTTTCTTTATCCATTCTTCAGTTGAGGGGCATCTAGACTGTTTCCAATTTCTGGCTATTATGAACAAAGCTACTATGAACAACGTTGAGCTATCATCCTTGTCATAGGATAGAATGTCTTTGGTGTATGTACCCAGGAGTGGTATAACTGGGTCTTGATGTAGGTCAAGTTCAAATTTCCTGAGTATTCATCATATTACTTTCTATAATGGCTATACAGTTTGTACTACCACCTGCAATGAAGGAGTGTTCCCTTGCTTCACAACTTCACCCACATGAGCTGCCATTTGTGTTATTGATCTTAGCTATTCTGACAGGTGTAAGATGGAATCTCTGAGTAGTTTTGATTTGCATTTCCCTGATGGCTAAAGATGTTGAACATTTCTTTAAGTGTTTCTCAGGCATTGGAGATTCCTCTTTTGAGAATTCTGTGTTTAGATCTGTACCCCATTTTTGATTGGGTCATTTCTTTTGTTGATGTCTAGTTTCTTGAGTTCTTTATATATTTTGGATATCAGCCCTCTATCAGAAGTGGAGTTGGTGAAAATATTTTACCATTCTGTAGGCTACCATTTTTTCTTAGACGACCTCTTTTGCCTTATAGAAGCTCTTCAATTTCATTAGGTCCCATTTGCTAATTGTTGACCTTAGTGATTGCACTATTGGTATTCTGTTGAGGAAGTTGTCTCCTGTGACAATGCTTTCAAGGCTATTTCCCACTTTCTCTTCTATCATTTTCAGTGTACCAGGTTTTACGTTGAGGTCTCTGATAGACCTGGACTTGAGTTTTATGCAGGGTGACAAACATGGGTCTATTTGCATTCTTCTACTTGGAGACATCCAGTCTGACCAGCACCATTTGTTGAGGATGCTGTGTGTTTTTCAGTGTGTATTTCTGGCTTCTTCATCAGAGATCAGGTTTCCCTTAGTGTGTGGATTTATGTCTAGAGCTTTGACTTGGTTTCATTGATCAGCATGACTGTTTTTATGCCAATACCATGTGGTTTTTATTAGTATAGCTCTGTAGTATAATTGAGATCAAGAACGGTTATACCTCAGAAGTTCTTTTACTTTTTAGGATTTTTTTACCTATATTGGGTTTTTTTATTTTTCCATATGAAGTTGATTATTGTCCTTCCAAGGTCTGTAAAGAATTGTATTGGGATTTTGATAGGGATTGCTCTGAATCTGTAGATTGCTTTTGGGAAGGTGGTCATCTTTATTATGTTAATCCTATCTATCCATGAGCAACTTCTTCCTTCAAAGACTTAAAGATTTTGTCAAACAAGTCTTTCACTCTCTTGGTTAGAGCCACACAAAAATATGTTATGTTGTTTGTGGCTATTGTGAAAGGTGTTGTTTCCCTGATTCCTTTCTCAGTCCATTTGTCGTTTTTATATAGGAGGGTTACTGATTTTTTTGGATTGACTGTTGTGGTATGTTTAGTTGTGGATAATATCTTAGTTAAGATTAGTCTCTTACTTGTTTACACCTCTGTGCCATCCCCAGCTTCCACCCCCACAGGAGGTTCCTGTTATTTGTTGATTGAGGGTCTGTGTGAAAACAGGAAGAAAACAGCTGGGGATTGAGGGGTGGAGCAAGGAGGGAGGGGGAGTAGGAGCAGGAGGATGAGAAAGAGAGAGAGAGAGAGGGGGGAGAGGGAGAGGGAGAGGGAGAGGGAGAGGGAGAGGGAGAGGGAGAGGGAGAGGGAGAGGGAGAGGGAGAGAAGGAGAGAGGAGCTTAAGGACAGAGGAGAGGACAGAGAGGAAGAACCAAGAGGAGAGCATGGAGTGAGGAAGCCACTGGAGTGAGCTCTTTGCCTAGCTGCCCTGGTATTAGAATTCCCTGAGATTTGACATAATTGATGATTACTAAAAAGCATTGGAAAATTCAAAGCTGGACTCTCCATTAAGTGCCATAACTTTATTTTAACAATTGACCTTGTAGCCATCCACTTCACTGAAGTTGTCTATCAACTATAGGAGTTCTCTGGTTGATTTTTTGAGGTTGTTTGTATACACTATCATATCAGCTGAGCATAAGGATACTTTGATTTCTTCCTTTCCACTCTGTATCCCCTTGAACTCCTTCTGTTGTCTTATTGATCTGGACAAAACTTCAAGGACTATATAAAATATGTATGGAGAGTGAGGCCAACCTTGTCTTGTTCATGATTTTAGTGGAATTGCTTTGAGTTTCTCTCCATTTAATTTGATGTTAGCTGTGGGGGTCCTGTAAATTTTTTAAATTATATTTAGGTATGTCCCTGTATCCCTAATTTCTCCAAGGCTTTTTATCACTAGGGTTGTCGGATTTTATCACATCTTTCTCATCATCAAGTGAGATGATAATGTGTCTTTTTTTTTCTTTCAGCTTGGTTATGTGGATTACATTGACTGATTTTCATATGATGGATCATCCATGTTTCTCTGGGAAGAAGTCTACTTGATCATGGTGAATGATCTTTTTAATGTGTTCTTGGACTCAGTTTATGAGTATTTTATTGAGTATTTTTGCATCTATATTCATGAGAGAAATTGGTCTGTAATTCTCTCTCTTTCTTAAATCTTTGTCTGGTTTGTGTATCAGCATGACTGTGGCCTCATAGAATGAGTTGGCAGTGTTCCTTCTGCATCTATTTTGTGAATTAATTTGAGGGGTATTGGTGTTAACTCTTTCTGATTGTCTGGTAGAATTCTGCAGTAAAATCATCTGGCCCTGTGCTTTTTTTTGGTTTGGTGGCTTTTAATGACCTTTCTGTTTCTTTGGAGAATATGTGTTTGTTTGTATTGTTTATCTTGATTTAATGTTGGTAAATCAAGAAAATTATCCCTATCTTTTAGATTTTCCAATTTTGTGGAGTATAGCTTTTTAAAATATGTCCCAATGATTTTTGGATTTCCTGGGTGTCTGTGGTTATTACCCCTTTTGTTTCTGATTTTATGGATTTGGATATTCTCTCTCCATCTTTTAAGTAGTTTGGATATGCATATGTCTATGTCTTTGCTTTTCTTAAAGACCCAACTCTTTGTTTCACTGATTGTTTATTTTGTTCTCATTGTTTCTAGTTCATTGATTTTCAGCCTCGAGTTTAATTATTTCTTGCCATCTACTCCTCTTGGGTGTGCTTGATTCTTTTTGTTCTAGGACTTTCAAATGTGTTGTTAATTTGCTAGTATGTGATCTCACTGTTCTCTTTTGGTAGGCACTTTGTGTTATGAATTTTCCCCTCAGCACAGCTTTCATTGTGTGCCATAAGTTTGGGCATGTGTAGATTCATTTTCATTAAATTCTAGAATGTCTTTAATTTCTTTCTTTATTTCTGTCTTAACTCAGATTTCATTCAATAGTTGCCCAATTTCCATAAATTTGTGGGCCTTCTGTTGTTACTGTTGTTGAAATTAGGCTTTAATTCGTGGTAGTCTGAGAAGATGTGGCGTTTCATACCTTTCTTTGTGCCTATTGAGACTTCTTTTATGTCTGAGTATGTGGTCCATTTTGTGGATGGTTCTGTGAGGTGGGAAGAAGGAGGTATATTCTTTAGTGTGTTGTTGAAATATTCTGTAGATAGATGTTCAGTTCCTTTGGTTTACAACAACTGTTACCTCAAGCATTTCTCTGTCTAGTTTTTGTCTGGATGACCTGTCAGGTGGTGAAAGTGGGGTATTGAAGCCCCCCCATCAATGTGTGTGAGTCAATATGTGTTTTAAGCTTTAGCAATGATTCTTTACAAACATGGAGCCCTTGTGTTGGGGCATAAAGTATAAGTATTGAAATGTCCTCTTGGTGGATTGTTCTTTTCATGAGTATGTCGTGTGCTTCCCTGTCTCTTTTGATTAATTTTGGTTTGAAATCTGTTTTCTTGGATATTAGACTATCTACACCAGCTTGCTTTTTAGGTCCATTTGCTTGGTAAATCTTTTCCCATCCTTTTACTCTGAGGTAATGCTTGTGTTTGAGGTTGTGGTGTGTTTCTTGTCTGTAGCTGAAGGCTGGATTATATTTAGAATCCATTCTGTTAGTTTGTGTGTTTTCATTGGGGAACTAAGTTCATTGATGTTAAGAGATATCAAAGACCAGTGATTGTTAGGCCCTGTTATTTTGTAGCTGTTGTTGCTTTTGATGTGTATATATGTGTGATGTGTATGTGTGTGTGTGTTTGCATGTGTATGTGCATTTTCTTTTGGTTTTGAGGGTGTGCAATTATGTATTTCCTATGTTTTCATGTGTGTGGTTAAGCTGTTTGGATAGTTTTTTCCTTTTAGTATCCTCTGTAGAACTCGGTTTATAGACAGATATTGTTTGAATTTGGATTTGTCTTGGAATATTTTGTTTTTTCCATCTATGCTGATCACAAGTTGTACTGTGTATAGAAGTCTGGTCTGGCATCAGTGTTCCCTTAGAGTCTGTAGCACATCAGTCCATGCCCTTCTGGCTTTTCGGGTCTCTGTTGAGAAGCTGGATATAATTCTAATTGGTTTCCCTTTATTTGCTACTTGTTGTTTTTCTCTTACAGCTTTTTAGTAATCTTTCTTCATTTTGTATGTTTAGTGTATTGAATATTACGTGGTAGGGGGATTATCGTTTTGGTCTATTCTATTTGGTGCTCTGTATGCTTCTACTTTTTGGGGATCTTCTGCTTTAGGAATGGAAAATTTTCTTGAAAATATTTTCTGGGATTTTGAGCTGGGATTCTTCTCATTCTTCTATTCCTATTATTTTTAAGTTTGGTCTTTTCATAGAATCCCAGATTTCCTGGATGATTTATGTTGATATATTTTTGATTTGATGTTTCATTTACTGATGTGTCTGTTTCTTCCATAGTATCTTCGATTCCTGAGATTCTCTTTTTCGTCTTGTATTCTATTGGTATACTGGTCTTTGTAGCTCCTGTTCACTTTTCTAGGTTTTTCATTTCCAGGATTCCCTTGGCTTATGTTTTCTTTATGACCTCTATTTCTATTTTCAGGTCCTGAATGGTTTGTTTGTTTTCTTCAATTGTTTCTTGTTTGTTCTTGAGTTTCTTTAAGGGATTTATTCATTTCCTCTAATTGTTTGTTTGTGTTTTCCTTTTTTTTTAAAAAATGAATTTACTCATTTCCTCCCAGTGTTTGTTTTCCTTTTCATTGATTTCTCTGAGGGATTTATTCGTTTCTTCTCTAAAGGTCTCTAGTAATTTCATCAAGTTGGTTTTCAGATTTTTTTCTTGTGCTTTAGCTCTGTGACAGTATTCAGGGCTTGCTGTAGTATGGTAATTGGGTTCTGGAGGTGACATGTTGCTCTGGTTGCTGTTTGATGTGTTCTTAAGCTGGCTTTTAAGCATTTCAATTTGGAGTGATTAAGGTTTAGGCGCTTAATTCCAGGTTTGTCTTTAGTGAATGAGTGTGTTCTTTTCTGGTTTCTTTGTCTTCTCTGGAATTCTGTGTTTTGTGAATGAGGACCCCCCACTCAGGGCATCTGTTGGTTCTGTTCTCCTTCACCTTCTCCACTCCACTCCCTCCTAGCCTGCTGGTGGCTGGGTTTTTGCCCAGTTTCCTGCCCTGGCCAGGACTGGGCAACTTGCGCTAGGAGTGGCAGAAAAGCGGGGGTCGGTGGGGGAAACGACACGGGACATGGGGGGGAGGTGGGACGGGGGACGGGACGGGACACGACAAGACATGAGTTTCTGGAACCCGTTGTAGACTCTGACCTCTCTGCGGAGAACAAATGAAGGAAACACAATAAAAAAGGCCTGGGAGCCCTTCTGGTGTTGGACCTCAGAGATCCAAACTGGGACCCCTAGGGCCCAAACTGGAACGCCGCACCCCCACAGAGACTCACAGACAGGATATTGATGCAAATAGCAAGAGGATTTATTCCAGTATACTGGGGCCGTTCTAACATGCAGGATAGAAGCGAGCGAGCAGGGGCAGAAAGCAAGCCTTTTTATTTACTGTCCAAGTGGTTGCTAGGGGGCTGTACAGTTGCTAGGCACAGACCAAGTTGGTACAAGTTGATTGGTACCCAAATTGCTTTCCCATTTTGATAGGTAGGGGCCAGTTAACCTCTAAACTGATTGGTGTTGGCATATAGCAAGGTCGCGGGCTTCTAAAAAGAATACATGCTCAAGGTTCCGGGCAACTGGGTGGTGGGCATTCTTTAGCCCAAGGCCATGGCCCGTCTACGAGGGGGAAGGGGAGCTTTCTAGCCCAAGGCCATCTCCTTTGTCTAAGAAAAGGTTTTTTCTTTAACTCTGGGAGCTCTCCAGGGTCAAAGTGCACCTGGCTTGGGCCTATACAATTTTGGTGCTCTTAGAAGCCTGACTAAAGTTTCTTAGGCCTGGGCGAGGGTCCTGACCCCACACTGGTAGAAGCAGTACTCTCTTTAATGCAGAATCTCTCCTACCTATATCTTCCCCAGAGGGGGAGGGCTCTGGGTACTCAGGGTGGGGAGTCTTATTTGCATACAGGGCAGGCACCTAGCCTCTTGATCTCTGAGAGACAAAGAGGGAGGTTATCATCCACAGGGCAGGCAAGCACTTGTCAAGGTATTTTCTTTTTGCTTCTGTGAAGCAGACAATATTTAATATTTAGTTGGGATCTCACCAGGGCCAAAGAAGAGGAGCTGCTGAATGTCCTCCAACTCTCTCACCTTCTGGGAGGGCTAGGCGCTTCTAGCTGCTTCAACCCACTCCTCAGCCCCATGGGGTCCAACAGGCTTCCATGGCTCTTCACCAGTTCATGGGAATGGGAGATGCTAAATTGGTGCGTGGTCCAATGGCATAAGCTCTGAGAAGTGGAGTAGTAGGAAAGACAAGATGGCAGGGACAGATCTATATAGTAGAATGGATCAGTGTTTTGAGCTTGCATGGTGTGGAAGAGGCAAGTGGGAAGGAAGCAGAGGCTGTGGAATCAGCACCTCTGCAGGTCAGTGGTGCCACATGGATGCCTGCAAGGCCCAGAGTTCCCAATCTGTGTGGGGCTTCAGTCTGCAGATTGGAGATTCAACCAGCCATCCTACAGTTCTTGAAAGCAGCCTGGAGGCATGAGCTGGGAGGAGAATCAGAAATGAACAGGCAGGGCAGAAAGCACAGTGAAGAGATTCAGAAGCTGTCCTGTTGGGCACCATGGCTGCTTGCCAGCCTGGGCCTCCACCAAGACTGTGGGTGCTTCCAGAGACATGGAGGAGGAAGGCCATGAGGGGCTCCAGTTTGCAAGACCACAGAGGGCGCCCAAGATGGCTGCAGACAGTGGGCAGAATCTGGCAGGGCTCTGGTGGCTGCAAATGATCCCACTCAGGTCACTTCCAGATCCTCAGTTTTTTGTGGGCTGGTGTTTCCCTGGTGTCTGGTCAGGTGGGAGAAATTTACTGAATTAAAAGTGATGAGCCCCTATGCCTAGCCTACATGGATGATACTGACTTAGAGACAAAGTCACAAACAGTGTGGAGAACAAGGGAGCTGAGCTAGGTGTACCTGATAGGGAGGGGTACTTGGGATGCCACTAGGCTGAGGCCACAAAGTGGCTGCCCTATTGCAACCTGCCAGGCTAGAGCTGCCACTTCCTGAGTGAAGCAAGCACACTGTGAAGAGAAGCAAGCAGAAGAATGGTGGAGATCATCCCTATGAATCACATGGTTAGAGGAAGGGACAGGCATGAGTGAGCACCCAGGGCCGACAATGAATGGACAGGTCCTCAGACTGCCACCAGAACAGCCTAGCTTCCCTCTGTGTTCCAGTTCCACTCTAAATTCACTGTATACGCACACACAAAAATTCTGATTAAGTGATATTAGTTTTATTTTACATAGTTTGTGGGATAGATTAGTTAGATTATCACCCTCGTGTCCATAAGTATTTGTAAGATAAATATGAATCCAGAAATATGCCTCTACAATCTCTGCTTCTACAATTTATTTTCATAATAAGTCTATTGACCTCACTTTTAAAACTTCTCCCAATTCATGGATGAGAAAGTGTCACTGAGAGACAGCTCTGACAAAGATCAAATAGTTTGTCCTAATTGGCACAGGTTCTAGTCTCTTGATTCTGTGCTACATGCACTGAGCTTAGACTCCCCTACCAGAATCAATGAAATGATTTGTGCACTGACGATGATATCAGGCACTTGCTTGATGGTACACTGCATGAGTCTTTTGGGAAAACTATGAGTAAAGATAGTCTGCAGTGTACCAACACTGGGGAAAATGTAATATGGGAAAACTGGATGGATTCCAATTACATGTTTGTTAAATTTATTCTTTTATGTAATTAGGTCTTGAAATTATGATCACACCATTTGTCTGGCGAGCTGTTCTTAAATACACATTGAAACATGCAGATCGAATTATAATTTTTGTTGAAAGGACCATCTTTCTTCTCTGTCATCCTTATGAGTCAGGATGGAGGAAAGCAAAATTTGCCAGAACATGGGACCTTAAATCAAACGCTGTATCAACTGCTAATGAGACAAGAAAGGCAGACTCAGACGCCTCCTGCCCTTCCTCAGTGAGATGGGGTCAAAAACATTAAGGCTTGGAGATGCTTTAAAATATTTACTCAGATGTAAAGTATTCAACTTCACCACTGAGAAAAACTGTCCAGTAATGCCTAGTGAAAGATCTTGAGCAAGATGAAAGGAAGCATAAATGCATAAAAGTATGAAGTGCTGCATAGATATGCTATGTTTTTAATTTCTCATAATAAAGCCTCATTTAATATGGAGAATTATTGAAACTACAGAAAATTAGGCCAGCAAGATGGTCCACTGAACAAAAGTTCTTGCCATTATGTTTGATATATATATGCATATATAAATATATATATTTATATATTTATATTTACTAAATATAAATATATTTGTTATATATATTTATATATTCATATATATATGAATGTTATATATATATAAATAATATATAACAAATATATTTATATTTATATCTTTAAAAGATCCAAGGAAGGAGTTAATACATACTGGTCCACAAATCTCTCATCTTCCCCAACAGGCAGAGCACATAGTTCTGGGATTGCCTGGCTTTCCCCTTTGGGGACTAGCTGGCAGTTCCACTGCTTGGCCAAGGAGAGGAGAGCTATAGTCATGTAGAAGTCTCTGCGACCTGGGAAAGAAAGGCTTGCTACTCCTTGCAAGCATCTTGTTTACCAGTGACACAGGGTTCTCATGGTGCTATTTAGTCACTTCAATTCTGCTCAGCTGTTTAGTGAGCATTAAGCAACAGGCATTATGTGGATATCAAAATAATCATATCCATATCTGACTCCAAACTATTGCAACGTCATATGTACCCTTGTATTTCATTTTCTAGAGTTATTTTGGCACTTAAGTTTCAATGTAGTATGTGCAACAAAAAGCAGTCGGCTTTTCAGAAAATAGAGCATACAAACAGAATCTGAAAATATGACTAAATAAAAGCAAGACTATGGCAATGGTTGTAGGAAAAACCACACTTCAAATAGCAACTATAAAGAACAGGGTATGTTGGGAGTGACATTTATGAAGCATTAGGAAGGGGGTAATAGAGTGTAACAGGACTGGCTATATTCACAATGTGTTGTATCCATGCATGAGATTGTCAAAGTGAGAGCCGTTCTTCAAGATCTACTGACAGTGTATAAGAGATATAAAAAGAGAATTGGGTTGAGGATAGGAAATGATGACAGATGATGCTCACTGGATATAGGTTTCTAAAGCTACAAAGTCCATGTGAAATCATATTTGTCCTTACAGAACTACTGAAAAGCTCCATGCAAGGTAATAGCTAGTTGTATTTAGGTAATTGTAACAACTATCATTCCAGGAGGTTGAGTAGGAAGCAATTCCTATGTCTTGGGAATACAGAGAACCTGTACATCTGTTTTGTGCAGAAGCAGAAAATAAGGAAACTACAGATTGTGAAGAATTAGAGATAGAATTTTCTGGTTATTGGATAGGATCAATCAAAGAGGAGGTATCATGACTCCCATAACCCAGATGTGGTGGTGAATGGATTCTGTGATCCACACAATTCTCCTGTTGAGGATCCAAAGTGAAGTAGTAATGCAGAAGCTAATGTTTGTATAAGTAAAATCTGTTTCTCATAGTATGGCCATTGCTAGCATAGGAAGAGACACTGAGACTGAAGACCAGGTCAAAAATGAGTAATTCCTTAAATTCATATAGGCTACTCCTCTCTAATATCCTCTCTTTTAATTTAGTAAGATTAATTTATTTTTGCTTTTTAAGTGTATGTGTGCTTTACCTGCATGAATGTGCTCTACATGCATATCTGGTCCCCACAGAAGAGTGTGGTGAATCTCCAAGACCTGGAATTGTAGGTGGTTGTGAGCCACAATGTGGAGTCTAATACTGTACTATGTGCTCTTAACCACTGAGCCATCTCTTCAGTTTCTACAATCTTCTCTTAATTTTACTCTGCATCCTCTTGTATTGGATCTCTAGCTTTGTTTAGTTGGTTCTTTATTTGTTTATGTTTCACTGTGTGTGTGTGTGTGTGTGTGTGTGTGTGTGTGTGTGTGTGTGTGTGATGAAATTGATGCACCAGTAAACTAGAGTAGAGTTAATATTTTAAAACTTAGAATGTGGTTGGGAAGAATTGTAGAACTAATATGAATTACAAAGGTATCTTTGGCAGCGGTTGGTGTTTTTAGCTTAGGAAACTGAGAAGCTCTTGTAGGTATGGAGAGTGGGCTAAAAGCTGCCAAAAATAGCAGGCATGCTGATCTTAATAATCTTAAGAAATAAAAGACAATCCAAGGAAATCCAAGGAGATAATCAAGTTGGATAGAGGAGTATCTGAATTCTACTCTGACATGGTTGGGAGGAATTAAAATCTCTAAATAGGAATATCCTAATATGACCATATTCATAAATGTCATATGTGTTGTATAGATCATTTGTCTTGTGAAACTAGCAAGCTAAAATATCCTGCAGACTGGCAAGATGTGCCTAATGCTGCTATAGTGGCATAAATATCATGGAGGTAACTAACCACTTTTCTGTCTGGATCTTAGGGTAACTCCACAAGATGAATCCAACATGTAACACCACTATCAGGGCCAAAACCTATGCTAGAGGAGTCATAGGCCCTAGCGAAGAAGCATCTGACTACTGAGACCTTTGTAAAACTCAAATTCCTGAACATAAAGACTAGCCTCCCATAAACACTGAATCCACATATCAGAGGTCAGAATGTTCAACTGTTTCCTTTATTTTCCATTAGCATTGGCTGAGCTTGGATAATTGAGAAATGATAAGTTACTGACCAATAAGAAACATTAATTTACATATCCACGAAAATTTCTAGTTTTTTTCGCATGTTTCAGGATAATTTAGGAAGAAGGCAGAGAATAGACATGCTAATGCCAGTGGTTCTGCCATCATGACTTTCAATTCTTCTTAGAATATTGTGACAGAGATTTGAAATTGTTTTGCAAGTAGATACAGAAAAACCATTGAACCATTCATTCCATCTATTTGTTGAATATTTATTGTATTATAGAACGATAAATACTAAAGATATGTTTCAGAATAAAATATTTCTCATGAAATTAATACTTCAATAGATAGAACAGTAGAGAACAATCCAGCTTTTAAAACATATAACATGGTGAAGAATAAATGGAAATAATGTGAGTGTTAAAGTTATCTTTGGCAGGGGTAGGTGATGTTAGCTTGATTATGGGAGCAAGGAAATACCCATGGGACAATGATATTTGAGCAGGAACCTGAGACGGTCTTATAAGGATGGGATTTGGCAAAAAAAAACCCCAAAAAACTGCTACATGGAAAATATCAACTGCGCAGGTCTTGACAAACTCTGGAAATAAAAAGCAAGTCATGGCAACCAAGGAGAGACTCATGGAAGGTAGAAGTCCATCTGAATTCCATTCTGACATGAATGAAAGGAATTAAAATTTTTAACAGGAGTAGCCAAATAGGATCAGAATTTTAAATAACTTACTTCCAGTAGGGGCAATTTTTCTTGTGCACAGTACAAGGTAGCCATATGCTGATTGGTGTTCTAGTGTCATGGGAGTAATCAAATACTTTCTGACTAGAACTAAGGCTAGATCCACAGGATGAAACACACACCTAACACAACTCAAAGGGCCAAAACCTTTGCTAGACATATCATAGGACTTAGGGAAGAACCTATCACCATTATTCTAAAAAATGGACACAATACTAAACCATTTTGCAATAACTTATGATCATACCCATAGATTAATATATCTCTCAACCCTCATCAACACAGCTTCTTTTTTCCAATGATGGTGATTTACACATGGCTTGGGAATGTGAAGAGAAATAAAGACTTGAATTCTCAGCTCTAAATCGAACATCTAATTCACACCCCCTTCTCTCCAAGCTCAAAAGTCATGGTGAAAGAGTGGGTAGAAATATTGTAACAGCCTGAAGTGATGGAAGACTACAAAAAACACAGTTTTGAGGACATAGCTAAATGATTGTGAATGTGAACTCATGGTGACTGTGTCAGCACATACCAGCTCAATTGGAGAAAATCTCTTTGCATGGAAATGTCATGGGGCTATAAAGTCCATCTTTAGTTGAGCAATTGCTGGTAATTGATATCTGCCAGATAAAGGACAGTCATCTGCCCCAATAGACTAACCATGGTGCAGTGGATTCTTACACAACTAAATGTATACAGGCAGCACAAGCATTAACTGAGAAAAAAGTGTATGGAATTGTGTGTGTGTGTGTAGGCGAGGGAGATGAAGGACTGGGAGGAGTTGGAGAGAAAAGGTGAAAATGATCAAACTATTTTGTATAATATCCTTGAAGACACATTAAAAAATACAAAAATAGAAATGCAATAAAGCACAATAGCTATATGTACTAGGAGAAAAAGGAGTTGAGTGGAAAAGGTGTAAAGGGAAGGTTATTAACCAAACCTGAGAGAACGATCACATATCTTGTGTGATTGCCACTACGATATTAAGTTTTACAAACCAAGAGATTCCTCTAAGAATATGTTTTCTTACCAAGCTGCCTCTGCAAAGCACCCTTCATCTCATTATTCCTGAGGCTGTAGATCAGGGGGTTCAACATGGGGATCACCACCATGTAGAAAACAGACATTACTTTGTTCTGATCAGTGGAGTAGCTGGACTTGGCATCACGTAAATGAAAATGACAGTGCCATAGTAAAGAGAGACTGCAGTGAGGTGGGAGGTGCAGGTGGAGAAGGCCTTGTGGCGGCCCTCAGTAGAGTGCATCTTGAGGATGGTGATGAGGATGTAGATGTAGGAGATGGCAATGACAAACAGGGTGGCCATAGAAACTGAGCCACCAGATAATGAAATTACAGCTACGGAGACACTGACATCAGAACAGGAGAGTTTCAGCAAAGGGGCAAAATCACAGAAAAAATGATTCACGGTATTTGGGCCACAGAAATGAAAAGAAAAGAAGTTAACTGTGCCAACAGAAGCATTAAGAAAACCCCCTATATAAGATCCTACCACCAACTGGACACAGACTTGTGTGGACATTTTGGTGGAATAAAGCAGTGGGTTGCAGATAGCCATGAAGCGATCATAAGCCATGACAACCAGAAGGAAGCACTCAACTGTCCCAAAGAAATCGGCTGAGCCGAACTGGATGCCACATCCAAGGTAGGAGATGGTAGTTTTCTTTACTAGGAAGTTGACAAGCATATTGGGTGTGACAGAAGATGAGATTCCTATGTCAACAGAAGCCAAGTGGCTGAGAAAAAAGTACATGGGGTGGTGGAGCTGGGAGGAGACTCTGATGAGAAGGGTGGTGCTCAGGTTCCCAGACACGGTCACCAGGTAGATGCACAGGATGATGGTGAAGAGGACGACTCTAAGGACGGGGTCATCTGTTAAGCCCAATAAAATGAACTCTGTCACTGCAGTGTGGTTCCCTTCCTCCAGGAGAGCCATGGGACAGTGTAGCTGCTGCCAGGTCAAGGCTGGGAGGGAGACATGACAGGAAGGGATTTATGGATAGGTCACCACATTTCAGTTAATACACACATGGTGAGCATGACAAGCTAAGAAATTATCTCAAAATTGTATCTTTTACTCAGAGATGTTGTGCTCAGCATTTTCAGTGTTTTTTTTTTTTTAAACATGTGTGTGCACTAAGTCCTTCAAAATTATGTAAGCTGAAATGCTGGAAATATGGTACGAATAATAATTCACTTTTATTTACATTCACTGATTGTAAAACATCCCTAGTTGTAATTAAACTAAGTTTTAAATTTTTTAAAAAGTTAAAATTTAATTTTTAAAATTAATTGAAAATTTAAAATTGAATTTAAAATTTTAGAATTATGAGACTTAGCCTGGTGAAATGGCTTGGCAAGGAAAAGTTATTGCCAACAAGACTGACACTTGAAGGCCTGAGTTTAATTTCTGGATCTCACATTGTGGGAAGAAAGAACCAAACCCTGGATGTTGTCTTTTGGGATCCACATGTAAGGTATGTTCTCTGTACCCTTCTGTTCACATAAATAAACACAAATAAACAATATTGAATAATACGAGTTTTTCTGTTTTTGGTTTTTATTTTATTTTATTTTTTGGTTTTTGTTTTTATTTTTTGAGACAGGCTTTCTCTGACTCAACTATGGATGTTGTAACTTTGGATGTCCTGGAACTCACTCTGTAGAACAGGCTGGCCTCAAACTCACAAGATCCTTCTGTCTTTGCTTCCCAAAGGCAGGATTAAAGGTGTGTGCCATCATTGCCTTGCAAATAGAAGTCTTAAAGTCACTTTCATATTTATAAGCATAACAAAGAACAAAGATGCAATAACATTGAGTTGTTCATTGAAGACTTATACTTTTGCTAACTTTTATTGCTTAGGATATCACCAGCACAGGATTTATAAATTTGTGTATTTCTATTTTTATTTCCATTATCTATTATTTTATTTTATCATCTCCATTTTACAGTATAATGGTTTTAAGTTAAGTAGCATACATGTATGTTTGCATGTATATATATATATATATATATATATATATATATATATATATATATGCAGAATTATGGATTTAGAGAGATGTTTCAATGATTAAGGGAACTTAATCTATTTACAGAGGACCTGTGCTTAATCATGAATTCTCATATCAGTCTGTGGTTTCAGTTTTGGGGAACCACTGCCCTCTCTGGACTTCACAGGCACCATGCATGCACGGGGTGGGGTGCATGTACATGTGTATGTGTACACAACATTTACACACAAAATAACAATAAAAACCTTTAAAAGAGAGTTTGACATAAACACAAGGCTGCCTGACATTAGTCTATTCCTTTAGTAACCACTCTGTAAGTAAAGGGTGGCAATGCAGTTGAGTGCAAAACAAATTAGGGTCATAAATCAGGGTGGCCTTTCAGCTTTCCAAGGATTGATACATAGAAAGGCTGTTTGCTGTGACATTGGTTACAAAATCTATCCTTTCCATACGTAAGCTCATGACATGATCAACTTTGTAAAAGATAATAGATTTTCTTGTTAGAACTGAGTAGAAATATTAAAGAGATCACACTAAAATTACAAATGAAACTTCCTGTTGTATTCTCATGAAATATTTCAAATGATCCTAAATAGATCATCACTTTATGAAGTCATTTTAAGTATAAAATTCATCATCTTGTAAAATATGAATTCTACATAACACATAATTATTAATTTCTTTATTTAGACACAAGAAGTCTTTACCAATGTTGCAGTGTTCCTTACTGAAGTGTGATGGAGCATGGGACCCTGGTCAATAGAGGTTCAAACTCGGAAGTTAAAAGGCTTACCGAGGTTCACCCAGCCAGGGGCAGATTGACTCTCATCCCTCACATTCTATGGTGCATCCTCCTTTGTCCATGGTGGTGTCTGTGAGCTGGAGCCTTCCTCCAAAAACAAAGCAGGTTTTTCATATGATGTTCACTGAGAGTATGCCACTACAGCATTTCAAACCTGGTGCATCTGTTAACCTTTTGGCTAAATTCTACCTGTGTGTACATCTTTGAAGTCCATGTTGGTTCCTGTCTTATGAATGAATGTATGAACAGACAATATTTGAAACTTAGCTTTATGTCTGATCATTCTGAACGATTTGCCTATGGAAATATTATGTTGATTCTGTAAAGTTTTTCCTTTACTCTTACGTGATTGTCTGATTCCATGTGACTTGTTTTTTCCAGAATGTTTATAATACAGTACATTTTCCAAGAATAAAGCATTCTCCAAAGGTAAGGAATGAATCAGTAAACCAAATTTACCTACAAACCATAAAACTTACCTCTTCAAACAAGGATTCACTGTGAAGAAGTTCAAAGTTATGATTTTATAGGTGCAAAAGCTGTCTCCACAGTCAGTGTTTGTCAGTGGGGCTATGTTCCTGCTGAGGCTCTGGATTCCAGTGTGAGTTCAAATCCTTAGGGATCATTACTTCATTCTCAGTGGGTTCTGAGTCTTTCTTAGCACACAAACACAAAAAACTGGGAGTCTGTCAATCTCAAGCAATCTCATGTTTTCCTCTTTATGTGAGTGTTGGTGCACTTTTACTTGGTAATTATGGGAGGTATGTGAAAACAAATTATCTTAGGTAAATGTTCATTCAGGTTGATCTTTGATTTAGGTTAGTTCAGGATAGATAATATTAAAACCAATCATAAAAATGACTATTTTTGTTTCTTTCATTTGTGTTTATCAAATTTTCTTTTAGTAATTTAATCATTTATGTAAGATACCCTAGTACGTGCTTTGATGAATGTAGGGAGGGATGATCCCAAGTTGAATAATTGAGGCACATACCATTTTAATAGGCAAAAGTATAAAATGCTATAAATATCATTTTTACCTAGAAAGTGAGGAGAAATAGGCATGGACAATTTCCAGGTAAGAATTAACATTTCTTAATTCATACCTCCAACAAGTGACATCATGTCCAAACTTATATATGTTATAATGGAGGATATGAGGTGCATCAAATTTGATCATCAAATTCGAGGCTCACCTCAACTCTCACACAAATATAAATTCCACTAAATTCTATACTGTACCCTTGATATCACTTTGATGAAAATGGTCGACCATTGAGCATAAGTCAATTTTAATTCAAAGAGTTTCCTTTCCTTGCTGGCAGAGGACAGCTGGAGACAGAATCAGCACTGGGAGCCCCCATGTCCTCCAGCCTGTAGTATGGAGTAGTGAATGACAAAGTGTTGTTCTATTAAAGAAGACCATGTGTGACATTGTCTGCTGACCATTGTATGCATATATGGCATGCAGTCACCTGGACTCATAGGAACACATGCACACATCATGCATACATACATCACACACATGATAGACATAAATAGCAGTCTAAGATTCCTTTGCCCTCCTGTAAAATTGATACTCTATGAGAATTATCTCTTTCTTTTTAAGATAGTTTCATGTAATACAACTTGACTTTCAATTTGTAGGCAGCTAATGATGACCTTGAACTTCTGATCCTCCTGTTTCCATCTCCCAAATTGTACTTAATTTCTAAGAATTCAACATTCAGTTTATGTGGTATTGTAAATATAGCTCAGGATGATACATGCCATGCAAGGATTCTACCAATTAGACTACATTCATTTAATGATTTGCACATGAGCAATTTTTTTTAACAGATAAGAAGATTAGAGTGAGCAGAGGTTGATTTTAAACTAAATTTCCAAATGCATTCATGGGTCAGGTTAGAATTAGTTTAGGTTAATAATTCAGGTCAGTTTGGTTGCTAGAATACATAGTTTGGATGACTGTCACTCATGAGGCTTCTCAAGCAGATATTGGAATATCATTCATTCCTTTCAAAAATATGTGAACACTGAAGATAGGTTGATTAAAAATTGACTTTTAGGAAATTTAGACACCAGTGGAGAAGCCATTAGAAAATAAATGAACATATTTAATACAGAATTTGGCAAGAAGTGACCAAATATTCCCCAGAATTCATGGACACCTCACTCAGGAACCCCAGGTGGCATTCCTTCCCAGCACCACTCAAATGAAGATAAGACATACTGATTCTCATCAAGTACAGACCATTTTGATTTGAGGCCATGTGAACTAAAGAAGCAAGTCTTCTGCACCAGGCTCTCTGACAGTTGCTATTGAGATGGGTGTGGAGACTGGATTCACTGCCTTCATTTATTATTATTTTTGTTTGTATATGTTACATTTGCTAGTATATTTAATTTTAGTTAAAATATAATTATATCAATTCCCTCCTTCTCTTTTTGCCTTCTGACCACTTACATGCTCTTCCACTCCCTCTCAACATGATAGTCTGTTTCTTTTTGATTTTTGTTGTTAGATAATTTAAGTGCATGAATATGTAAATATAACCTGTTGAGTTAACTTATTGTTGCTTGTGTGTATATGATTTCAATGCTGACCACCTTGTATTGTGTAACGAATTAGGGAGCTCATCCTTGGGCATGACTTATTCTCTTTTTACCAGCAGCTTGCTCAACAGGAGGGAATTAATGCCTGACATTAAAACCTGATCAGTACCTTGGGCTAGTGAGGTTATGTATCTTACAGGAGAACCTATGACTGCCACCTTTCTAAATCAGCACAATTCCTAACATCATTCTAAAGCTTCTTCTCATATCAAGAGGTAGGTGAAGCTCTCACTCCACATTGAAGAAGCTTCTTTTTGCAGCAGAGACTATTATAGAAAACCAGAAATGGTTATAATACTGAAATTGAATGAGCATTGTGAGTCTAGCCCAATGGAAGGAACTATAGCACAATTCCTCCATCTAGGTAAATTGAACATCTAGGAATCAGGGGCAGAAATATTGTAAGAGTCAGAGGATTAAGAAGTCAGCTGTGAGTCTACATCTTCCAATGGAATACTCGCTGATAGTGACAATGGAGAGAAATGGTAGAATCTTGACTACTGTACTGTACAAAGGTTTTGTTCTACTGTAAGAACACAGACAGAAGAGAGAGATGAATTCCCTGCAGGATTCTGAATCAATACATTGGTTGATGATGTGCTTTATTACTGGAAGGGAATAAGTTGTGAGTGAAAGAAGGAACAGAGAAACATAGATGAAAGTGTTAATTATTATTATGTAGAAGTAAATTAACATTTGTGATAAAGTATAGAACACTTGTATTCTACAAGTCCTCTGTTACTTTTAACATAACTATTTTTCTAGACAAGACAGTCCTCAAGGGAATGAATCCCAATGTGAACATTCCCAAAACAAGTAGCTAAAATACGAGTTGGAGGACTCCCAAAGTTTATGTGACCATGTATTAAGAAAAAAAATCATGAGAGATGAGAGGCAAGTTTCTGGGCATAATACTAAGTGTAGACCTTTGACAAACCTGCCAAAACATACACTGGAGCAAAGACAGCATTTTCAACAAATGATGCTGGGAACACTGGATGTCCACAGGCAGAAGAATGAAATTAGATCCACACTTATTATACTGTACAAACATCAATTTCAAATGTATCAAAGAGTTTAATGTGAAACCTGAAAATCTAAAACAGCTAGAAAAAAACATGGACAGCCCTCTGGAAGATATAAGTTCAGAAAAAGAATTTCCAGATAGGACTCCATTTGCCCACAAGTTAATGTCAACATTTGATAATGGGAACTTGTAAACCTAAAAAGGTTCTGTACAGCAAAGGTTTAGAGGAATACAAGAAAGTAGGAGAAAATCTTGGTAAACTCTATATCTGACAGAAGATTAATAACCATAGTATGCAAAGAAACTTTGAAAATCAAGAAAGAAATTGTCCAATCCAAAAATTTGGAAGCATGGAAAAGATAATTTACATTGGTGGATGTGATTGTCATACCTAGACTGAATTAGAGTTTGAGGCACAGAAATAAAACATTGAGAACTGGAGTACTAGTCAGGGTCCTCTAGAAAAGCAGAAGTTATAGAGTGAATCTCCCACTAGATATAGAAAGGAGATTCATTAGTATGACTCACAGGATGGCGAGCTAAACCAGCAATGGCTGGCCGTGAACACAAAGTCCGGGAGTCCAGTAGTTGCTCAGTCTACAAGGCTGGATGTCCTAGGTGGTCTTCAAGAAATGCTGAAATCTCCAAGTAGGTTCTAATACCAGTGAAGGAGTTGACTTGGTAGCAAAGCAAGAGCAAGCAGGTAAAACCATAAGCTTCCTTCTTCCATGTCTTTATATAGGCCTCCAACAGAAAGTATGGTTCAGATTTGATGTGGGTTTCCCCAGCTCATATGATATGGACTACATTTGAGTATTTTCTCAACTCTAAAATTGTGGATTAAAGGCATGTCATCCTACTTCAAAGATCTGGATTAGATGTAAATCTTATGCAAAACTCTCTCATAGGTGTGCCCTCCATTTCACAGTTTTAATTTCAAATGTATTTAATTTGACAACCAAGGATAGCTATCATATCTTCACTAGAGAATCAAGTTTATACACACATATGAACACACACACACACATACACACACACACACACACACCCCTCCCACATATGTCTGTCTCTGTGTGTGTATGTATGTATGTATATATATATATATATATATATATACATAACCATCTCTCCACACATGTTTTATGGGACTGCCTCATCAATTCACATACACAAGGAGAAACAGAGAGATGGAAAGGAAGAGATGGCAAGAAAGGAATTTTCTCATGAAATTGCTTGACTGGCCAGTTTAAAATCCAAAGGGGAAGGGAACAGCTTAATTATACTGGAAGGAATTGATGCTCTAGCTTGGAGTCCAAAGCCATGCTGGAGGCAGAAGATCTTCCTTACAGTGGCCCCAACATTTAAAGTCTTTAGCATATCAGAAAAAAAGTCTGTTCATATTGAAAATTAATCTGGTTTATTCAATGAGTGGCACATGCTAATTACCTCCCCACACCATTCAAGGCTAATTTGCACTGGTAATGGAACAAACATCTGAAAACCACATTGTAGTGAATTTGACATATTAAATTAACCTTCTTATTGGCACTATTTATTGCAAATGAGGTCAGCATGAAGTGGAGACACTAGCAATAAATAGTAGTAGATCAGTGCTGGTCTCAAATCCACAAACTTTCTGACAACATAGAACCACAGATAGAGGAGAGAAAATATGCTTATACTTCTAAATCAATTAGTTCATCTAAATATGGGGTCCTTAGTTGTACGGAAGTAAGTTGGGAGAGAAATATATATAAGTATGATAGTCATCAGCATAGAGATTAATAATTTTTTGGGGGGAAACATGGGCTATTTACAGGTAGAGTGCATGGACTCCACCAGGTCCTGGATACCATTCTAATATTAAAAACAAAAGATTCCCTAGGGCAGCATACTATCCAGCAATACCTAATTCCCCCATCATGGGACACCCCTCTTACAAACAGCCAATGTAGGCATCGCAAAATTGGAACACAAATCTAATGCCTCTGAGTATGATGTCCCATCCAAATAGACAATGCTAGCACAGTAAAAGCATCTCCAATTTGTTGTCTGATCCACCTTGCAATTTTCTCTCTAAATATGTTTGATAAAATTGTAATTACTATGTGGACTTAAGGGTATAGCTATTAAAATGGAGAAACATTAAAAATTATACAATAGATAGTTTGTACATGGCAGGAAATTAATTAAAATATGAATACAACTGAAAAATTTCCATTATAGGATTTTCTGTGGAAACATTCTTAGTTATATATAAAAGTCATTAAGTATAGCTTACTATGAACATATGGCTTATTTTATGATATTTGAATACTCACACTGTACATTTACTACCAGACATCAAGTCTGTCTACATATATATCATAACATGAATTCCAGCCATCAATATCTGTTTTCCATGTAATACTACATCTACAATGTATCATTACAATATAGTGTGTGATAAAATAAATTCTTACCAAACATTGCTAAGAAAATATTTTTTTACCAAGCTGTCTCTTCAGAGCACCCTTAATCTCACTATTTCTAAGACTGTAGATGATGGGGTTCAACATTGGGTCTACCACCATGTAAAACACAGACATCGCCTTGTTCTGGTCAGTGGAGTAGCTGGACTTGGGCATCACATAAGTGAATGTGACAGTCCCGTAGAGCAGAGTGACTGCAGTGAGGTGGGAGGTGCAGGTGGAGAAGGCTTTTGAGCGGCCCTCTTTGGAGTTCATTTTGAGGACAGTGATGAGGATGTAGGCATAGGAGACGGCTATGACAAACACTGTGAACATAGTAACTGAGCCAGCAGAAAATGAGATCACAACTGATGGGACACTGACATCAGAACAGGAGAGTTTCAGCAAAGGAGCAAAATCACAGAAAAAATGATTGACTCTATTTGGGCCACAGAAGAGAAGAGAAAAATAGGAAAGAGTATAGGAGGAGGCATTAAGAAACCCACCAATGTAGGATCCAACAACCAACTGGACACAGACCTGTGTGGACATTTTGGTTGAATAAAGCAGTGGGTTGCAGATTGCTACAAAGCGATCATAAGCCATGGCAGCCAGAAGGAAGCATTCAACTGTCCCAAAGAAAGCAGCTGAGCTGAGCTGGATGCCACATCCAAGGTAGGAGATTGTATTTGGATCCATCAGGAAGTTGACAAGCATATTGGGTGTGACAGAAGAGGAGATGACTAGGTCAATAAAAGACAAGTGGCTGAGAAAAAAGTACATGGGGTGGTGGAGCTGGGAGGAGACTCTGATGAGAAGGATGGTGCTGAGGTTCCCAGACACGGTCACCAGGTAGACGCACAGGATGATGGTGAAGAGGACGACTCTAAGGACGGGGTCATCTGTTAAGCCCAATAAAATGAACTCTGTCACTGCAGTGTGGTTCCCATCCTCCAGGAGAGCCATGGGACAGTGCAGCTGCTTCCAGATCAAGGCTGTGATGGAGACATACTAGGAAAGGATTAATAAATATGTGGTTGTATTTTCATTAACACATAGACAGAAACTATTAAAAAGAAATATATAATTCAAAATATATAATTGAAATATTAGATTGGATTCCCAGTGCTTATACATTCATGTGAATTGATTTTTTAAACAACTTTTAATATTAATGGTAGAAATTTCCTTCAAATAATGTATTTCTAATTAAAATTTATGTTTATAATAAAATATTTTTAAGTGAATATGAACACCAGTTTGTAAAGTGTGAGACTTTCTAAAATAACAAAACAGTTATCATATGTACAAGAAAGAGTTAAATTAAGAAATGTAAAGTCATGTGAAGAAGTCTTAGATAATTCCTGAGCTTTACTGATTTCTTTCCAAATTACCTGTTCAGATTTAAAGTATTATATGGTGCTCTACTGCCATTTCCACGGGATATTTTAGGACTCTGTTGATTCCATTGTATAGTTGATAAAATGTGGGATTTGACAATGCTAGGTAACTTTGTTTAACAGAAGAAGCACTAGAACTTCCTTGATGGAACCCTGGCAGATTGAATTCCGTCTACTCTCAGATCTCTGTGTCCAAAGACTGGAAAAAAATTTGAGAGTATATGTTAGTTTGGATGAGATTAACCCTGGTTAGTGACATGTGTCATAAAGTCTATCAGCTGCATGATTGCCTGCACGGCAATTTTAATAGCAAGAAATAAGATTTCTTGCCAGAACTGAGAAATAAAAAAACCTCATACTAATATTTAAGTGAAGATTTATTATAAATTTATCAAACCCTTACTAATTGGTTTTTCAAGTCATTTCCATTATGAATCTAATTACTTGCAAGTGTATGAATTCTATTTTAAATGATATTATATGTGCTTATTCACACACTCATTAAATAATTTCTAGCATAACAATGTTTTCTGTCTGTAGTACAATGGAATGAAATAATGTGATTGTGGGCAGAGTACGCAGGTAAATATTCTACCTGCGTATTTTTCACCCAAGTTCATCCTGCAAAGAGCAGTCTTTCTCTCACCTCCTGAGAGTTCCCAGCCCTATAGTCTTGTGCTTGTCTGTGGTGCCTGAAGCCTGTGATGCATGAGCTCTGTCAGCACAGAAAGAATGTCTTTCCAAGAGAGATTTGTCAGGAAATCGCCAAAGAATGTCAAAGTGACGTTTTTAGCATTTTTTTTTCTTGATCATTAAGCTTCTATACCATTAGAGAACTTTGTGTTTGCCAGTCTTCTGTTTGAATAAATAAGAAAGCTATGAAAGCTAAGATGTATTCGTAATCATTCACAGGAATTTGACTATGGTGATATGCTATTTTGGTCAAATATTTTTCATTATTATACTTAATTCATTTAAAGCTGCAGCTTATATAAAATATATTATATATTACTATATATTTATATATGTATGTTAAATATATATTATATGTTTGTATAATATATATTTTCACATTTTTCAAATATTTCATAGTTAACTCTGTAAGAGAGCTTCTTCTACGTGACAATAAATGCATGTAAATAGCATATATTAGATACTATATAATATATTACATATCATACTTATTATTTCATATGTAATATGTATATGTATTTCAAAGGATAAAGTATATTTCAACGGCAGAAGGAAGTCAGTAATCTCACCTTTTGAAACAAGGATTCATTTGAAAGAAAGAAAGATAATTATAACACAATTTTAAACCTCCTAGCTGTGTCTCAAATTGTTGTTTACCATTGAGAATAAGTCTCTCAAGAGTCTCTAGATTCAAATGTGAATTCAAATTCCCAGGGAATATTTTCTCAGGTGAAAAATTCATTTCACACGAGCACAAGTTTCAATGAGTCAATCCGATTTTTTTTCTTTTTGCTTTTGTGAGAATTGGTGAGCATCAACCTCCCACACATGAGGTTTCTTGGTTTCTTTTGTTGATTTTTGTTGTATCAATAGTACTCAACTTTTTTGGTAGTCTAAATCTCTAATAACGTTTTAAATCTTTTAGATTTATTGTTAAGATCCTATAGTGGAGGATAAATTCTACCCTTGACAGTTTCCATTGATTACCCCAATCACTGGGCTAGACTAACATCTGAAATATGAGAATCACTGGTCACAATTCTGGAATGTGTGAAAATGTAAGGGAATGAATAAAAATATTAACGTCTTTGGTTCTAACAGAAAGAAGAGGGAATTTGTTCTGATACACTAATGTGGAGAGGAAAAGGTTAGCACGTGATCATCATCCACATATGGCGGTTGATTGCATCTCTCCTAGAGGTAGTCAGAGCTTCATACGAGAGGTAGCCAGGTCTGCTCCAATGAATTAGGGTCTCATCCACGGGGTCTTTCTGAAAATTTCCTCTTGACATCCACAGTGTTGAAATTACGAACTTGACTCTCTTCTAGGAAACCGTGTCCACTGATTTTCTGTTTGTTTACTTTCTTTGGTCCTTGCAAACTTAAGGATATGACTCAATCGAAAGGTGAAATTCAACGTTTGGACCTTACTTTGGACCTCATAACTAGTCCAGTACCACAGGCTTACTTACACCACATACAAGTTTTTGGGGGCACCTTTAATCTATCTGAGAGGCAAACTTCCTGTACAAAGACCATCCACTAATTTTATCCCCTAGTTGTTCTCTGTAGTTTCTCTTACAATGTTAAGAGATAGCTATAGTTATCAGGTTTGTCTCAAGATAATAGGGTCTTGAACAAGACACACCTTGAAGGATTATGATAGGTGTTTGTAAGCTTTGTGTTGCTACAGCAGGTAGTTGAGCTCTTCAATTGGCACTGAAGATAGGAGTTCATTATTTGGACAAAGGATTTGAAGTCTTGATCCTTTATGAATTGACTCTCTTGATAATTATTTGTGGTTGTACATCAGCAAAAGGACACATGGTAGAACAACACCCCTCATATTGAGGTCAAAAAGAGAAAAGACAACAAACATTCTGAGTGCCAGTATCTCCTTTATGATATGCCTTTAATAAACTAAAGATTGCCCACTAGTCTCAAAGTCTCTGATTCTAGTCCTTCCCAAGAACACCAAGGAATAGTCATGAGACATAAATACATAAAGATATGAGATTTTGGTACAGATAAGATGCAATCTTTACAGAGTTAACTATGAAAAATTTGGATATGTGAAAATAACTTCAAAATATTTTCAGCAGATTGTTTTACATTACACAACTTATGCAGTTAATTAAAAACTTTATTTGATTTTATTAAAGGTAACTTACAATGACCCTTTTATGTCTTCTGTTATCTGAAAATTGAACTTTGATTTTTATTGCTATGTTCCTCATTTGGTATCAGTATATCAACACATTTTCAATCGCTGACACTCAATTTTTATTAGTATATCTAATGAGAGATTATTCCTCTATCAAGGAACAGATGTCTCTAAGAACATATTTTCCTCCCAAGTTGTCTCATCAGGGCACCCTTAATCTCAATATTTCTGAGACTATAGATGAGGGGGTTCAGCATGGGGATCACCATCATGTAGAAAACAGACACAACCTTGTTCTGGTCTGTGGAGTAGCTGGACTTGGGCATCACATAAATGAATGCATCAGTCCCATAGAGCAGAGAGACTGCAGTGAGGTGGGAGGTGCAGGTGGAGAAGGCTTTGTGGTGGCCCTCAGTGGAGCGCATCTTCAGGATGGTGATGAGGATGTAGATGTAGGAGACAACAATCACAAGCACTGTGGCCACAATGACAGAGCCTACAGAAATGGTGACAAGAACAATAAAGACACTGTCATCAGAACAGGAGAGTTCAACCAAAGGTGTAAAATCACAGAAAAAGTGATTGATCCTATTTGGTCCACAGAAGGAAAAGGAGAAGAAGGGAATTGTGAAGGAGGAAGTGTTAAGAAAATTACTTAAGTAAGCTACTACAAGCACTGGACACAGACCTGTGTGGACATTTTGGTTGAATAAAGCAGTGGGTTGCAGATGGCCATAAAGCGATCATAAGCCATGACAGCCAACACAAAACATTCAAGTACCCCTAATAAAGCACCTGAGGCAAGCTGGATGCCACATCCGAGCGAGGAGATGGTGTTTTGCCTCACGAGGAAATGGATAAGCATACTGGCTGTGACAGAAGATGAATAGCCCATGCCAGAAAAAGACAAGTGGCTGAGAAAAAAGTACATGGGTTGATGGAGCTGGGAAGAGACTCTGATGAGAAGGATGGTGCTGAGGTTCCCAGACACGGTCACCAGGTAGACGCACAGGATGATGGTGAAGAGGACGACTCTAAGGACGGGGTCATCTGTTAAGCCCAATAAAATGAACTCTGTAACTGTGGTGTAGTTCCCATCATCCAGGAGAGCCAAGGGACAGTGTAGCTGCTGCCAGATCAAGGCTGTCATGGAGACATATCAGGAGAGGATTTATAAATACATGGCTTCCTTTTTATGAACTCAAACAAGAAGGGGTCACAAATTAACATATTTCAAAGATAGTTGTCCATTTCATTTGGCAAACTTATTCAGGACTATTGGCTTATGTACATTTGTGTGCATTTGTAATTTTAAAACATATGCTAGAAAATTTTCTTCAAACTATGTATATCTTGTCTTTTTATTTATATAGTAAAATATACCTACATATACCTATGTGGCATTATAACTAAAGTTTTAAAACTGAGACCTACGTAAATAACTAAAGTTATAACTATCACAAGTTATGAAATGTGCAGCCACAGAATTGCGTGAAGGAGGTTTCAAAAGTAATTATCTTACTCAGTGCTCAATAAGCACCATGAGAAGACATACAATTTCATGTATATTTCATCAATTTCTGATAGGTGACATAAAGCACTTTTTAAATTATTTCCATTTTATCAATAAGTTTAAAACTACATAAGAAGTCTAGAATGAGGATATGAAAGACAAGCGGCATAAACTTGATCAAACCCTTTATTAACTACTATTTATGAAAGAGTCACATGAAGTTGAGAGCACAAAGAAATATGGGATGTAAAGCAGGGTAGGTTTGCAACTATGCGGTTAATATACAAAAACTGAGCTTCCTTAGAGTTCATAGTGTCATATAGTGCATTAGTGAAGAAGGCCACATAAGCATAAAAAAAGCATGTGTCCAAAGAGCCTGTCCACAAAAGTGATACAAGTTTTTGAAATTAGGAGCTGGAATCTCTGTGAGTGATTAGTTTTCCATTGTTGTTGTCTCTTTTCAAGTTTTGGGGGTCTTCACCAAAAATACATTTCAAAAGAAGTTTCATGAAAAAGAGGCAGAAAGAATGAAGGAGCCAGAGGATGAGATGTGCAGCAGAGAGGTGTCATCCTCACACATCGTTAGCACTGAACTCATGACTCAACTGCACTGAGGTACCTGCCCAAGACCTGTGCAAGGTTTGTCCTGTCAACATTTCGTCCCAGGTGGGAAGGGGTCTATGATGCTTCACCCTTTCACCAGGTATTATTGGCAATTCATGGTGGTTGGATGTGATTTTTTACTACGATATAGCCAGTGATAAATTGCCTTTCCTCCAGTAAATAACCATTTACCCATGCTAAAACAAGAAAATCTAATTAAATTAATTGGAGCACTGTACTGGTTGGTTTTCATCAATTTAACATACACACAGATGTATCTGTGTAGAGTAATCTTAATTATGAAAATTCCTCCATAAGAATGGCCTGTAGATAAGACTGTGGGGGTATTATCTTGATTAATGATTGATGTGGAAGTATCCAGCTCACTGTGGGAAATGTTGCCCTTGAACATTGGTTGTTATTTGGTTGTTTAAGAAAGCAGATTGAACAAGTCAGGGAAAGCAGAGAATTTGACTTCTAGCTCATGGAGCTGTGTGGGAAGGTTAGGGAATCATCAGGAGGTAGAGCCTAGCTGTAGGAAGTATGCCCTTGGGGCAGTATGAGATATTGTAGCCTGACCCCCACTTTCTGATCGTGCTCTGCTTTCTGATTGTAGATGAACTGTGACCACAGCTTCCTGATCCTGCCTCATGCCTTCTATACATACACGTTCTATTTTCATGCCTTCCTTCCCACGATGGACTGTCTCTGAGAAATTGTAAGGTAAACCAAACCCTTTGTTTCTTTTTAAAAGAATAAGAAAGGAAAATGGCAAATAATATATGATAGAATCAACTGCAAACTTCACCGTGCGGTGGACACAGTTGGCATCTCTGTGGTGTGGGCACTCTCTTCATGGGTTTTATGATAGTGTAGCACTGGCAATATAGGCAGGAAAGATATTCACAGGACCCCTGTGTCCCTCATAGATATAGTGCATCTTAAAATAACATCATATATGTCTTTAGGGTCATTTCAAGTGTGATTTAGTGTGATTCAAATCACTGTGTTAATGACACATATGATCCTCCTATTCCTGATGCACCTTATTATGAAAGAGTGATTTTCTTTGGGTCAGAAAGACAGCACAAAAGTAAAGGCCTCACTATCAAGCCTGATAACCTGCATTCAATGTCTGGGACCCACATGGTAGAAGAACTGACTCCCCCAAGTTGTCCTCTGACTTCCACCCCTGTGTGCTGAAGCCTCCCTCAGACAATAAAGACGGGTAATTAAATTAATAATTTTCATTATAAAGCAATGTTCAACATAACAACGCTGACATGTCTACTTGTAAAAATTGTAGGAAATAAGGGTTGTAGCAATGGTCACTTTATGTCAGAATATTGCATTAACTCTTAGCTCTACAGAAGGGAATACAGATAATGAGAATATATATGGGACTAATTTTTAACTGTTTTTTCTGTTCAATTGATGTACATATCTGTCCTCTCACTGTCTTCTTAACTTTTAATTTTTGGTAATTCTTTGTACAGAGTGAGCAAAACTCACTGACTATGTTCTTTTATAAATGTTTTTTTACCAACAGTTCTGGCTATTTTGTACATCCTTACAAAATCACCTTGTAATTTCAAACATAATTTTACAATGTCATAGATTGTTAACCTACAACCAGAAAGCCGTAAATACACAGAGCAATTTTGGAGAACTGGTGTGTTGATAATATTTGCATTTACAGTCCATAAACATGATATATGTTTTTGCACTAAATCAAATGGCATTTAATTTTTCTCCAAAATTTCAGTAAGGAAATTTTTCAGAGATGGTCATGAATTTATTTTTAAATATATTTTTTACTATATTAACAATTACTGACACTTAAAACTAAGTTATTTTCAAATATATTGTTTTCCTTTTAGGAAGTTATCAAATTTATTCCATGCTTCCTGCTTTCCTTCAGATTTGGGGTGAAAATCCTCTGTAATGTTGAATGAAAAACTAATACATCTAATCAAAATAGTGAATAATTACAAGCCCACCAGCATCTTATTCCTATTTAAATTTAAAAGATTCTCAATCCTGGCATGTGACCAAATAGCTGTGAGAATTTTATAGATAGTCTTTCTTTTAATTTTATGAAACATTTATCTTAATTTCAGAACAGAGCTACCTTGCCTGGGTAACAATCCAATTATACAGAAAAAAAAGATAAGACCCAAAATGAAATAGTGCGATGTGTCCAGTGTCTTCCTTGTCTGACTCCAGCCCCCGATGCTGTGGTCAGCACAGATGGACTCTCAGAGACTCACAAAAGAAGTAGGATTTTCCTCAATGAACTCTGCTGAGACAGAAGGCAAAGAGCAGGACTGGCTCATTCCTCGAGACCTAGCTATGTTCTGGGCCTGACAAAGACAATTGCAAAAATCTGGACAGCATGTCACAGTGGGAGGGACAACAGCAACTATGGATGCTTAAATTTAGAAAATGATAAGACAGCAGAGGCTTGATAGCTCTAGACAAGCAGTTGAGGGCTGTGGAAGGAAAATAGATGGTTTGCACCATTAAAAGATTTGTGCAAAACTCATAGGATTTAAAACATATCTTAAAAATGACAGAGCTAGCCTCAAGGGCAGTACTTCCTGTTACTAACATAATTGGACCACATCTAAGGAAGGGCTCAAAATGGAGAGATAGAATGCATTGGTGAACGGGCGGCAGCTGTTGATCCACTGCATTTCACAATTCCCTAGATAAAGATCTCAGCTCAACCATCAGAGGAACTAAATTATTACTTAATATAAGGAAAGTGTTTGAAAACTTTAAAGGAATTAATACATTCTCATGCCACTTATCATCTGCATTTCCTATTTCTGGAAAAAGCCTTAGAAACCTTAAGAATGGCAGTAACACCGTTAGAAGGAAGCTATGTCTCTGTGATTACCTAAGGGCCTTGAGTAGAATCTCAGCACCAGAGTAGCATGATTCTCGAAGGGAATGGAGTTGTGAGAATGTGTACATAGCAATGGGATGCATCTAAACTTACTGAGGTTGGATTTGGGAGTTCTTGGTTTGATGAGTTTGATGTAGTATTTCTGTTGTGAGCTCACCAAGGAAGACGGAAAGCACTTTACAAATAATCATCTAGAGTATAACATTCTAAATGGAAACTCTATTATTTATGCCCCCAAATTAGAAATATTTCAATGGGTTTGGAGAGTTTTGAATATTAAACATTCGATACTGATTCCAACCTCTCCACTCGGCCAAACCTGCACATCCTTCTCCAGGGATCAGGCTGGTTCATCAGCCTGTCCATAGAATAGACTTTTCTTTAGCTAAAAGAAACACAAACTGACGGGATTTGTAATCAATACATTTTACTCAGAAGTGTTACAATTAAGTTGGAGCAATTAGCATGAGATGTGAATAAGTGACAATCTGACAGTAAAAAATTCCTAATTAAAGTAAGTTTATTCAAATTATAAAGATTTATTTTATTCTGTGTGCCTGAGTTTCTTTATTCTGCATGTGTGTATGCACAGTGCATGAGTTCAGAAGTCCTTGGAGTCATGGAACTGGAGTTATGTATAGTTTTGAGCCATAGGGGTGCTGGGAAGGGAACCCAGGTCCTCTGTAAGAGTAACAAAATGCCCTTAACCCATGAGGCATATATTTGACTTAAGTGCTTTAGAGTTATTTTTTATTCTGTATAATTTTTATACCAGTAATATAGCCTTTTTAAATTTCGCTGAATTTTTTTGTGGCTGCTCTACCATTTTTTTTTCTAATTAAGGATAAGTGTTAATTACTATTTCTGTTGTCTCAGGACTGCTTTAAAACCCAAGGACTTTTTGTTTGTCACAGAGAAGGGGCTAAACTGAGAAGGCACTAAACTCTTTAGTGAAAATTCATCAAAGTACCTACATATGCAGAAGATGAGTACTAGTGAGTAAATTGGATTGGTATTTTCATTACTACAAGTGATGGGGACAGACTTATCTTGGAGCACAGACATACTTCTTTTGAACCACTGCCTTAAAATAAGTAAGAGAACATGGTATTGCAAATTGATAATTCTTTAACCTGTTTCTACAACGTCTGCTTTCTCCTATTTGTGGCTTCCAATGTGGGTGGCTGTGTGACTACTTGGACATTTACCAGTTTTTTGTTAGGTCTGTACTTGTGTGCAGCAAATCAGATAGACGGCTTCTTCTGTGACTTCTCCCCTTTGTTGAGACTTTCTTGCTCAGATGTCTCCATTATTGGAATCATCTCCTTAATTTCTACTGGATCCATCACAGTATTTGTCTTGCTGTCTCCTATACCTATATGCTCATCACCGTCCTGAAGGTGAGCTCCACTGAGGGCCTCCACAAGGCCTCCTGCACCTGCACTTTCCACTTGACTACAGTCACTCTCTACTATGGAAACAACATTCATTTATGTGTTGCCCAACTCCAGCTACTTGACTAAGCAGAACAGGGTGGAATCTCTGTTCTACACAGTGGTGATCCCTATGCTGAATGTCCTTATCTATAATCTGAGTATCAGCATTGTAAAGGAGTTGCCCTGAAGAAGTCCACCAACAGGATATATTCATAGAATCTGTTCTTTGAATAAAGCATATAAATGTTTTAGATGTTTATATATATTTTATATATTTATAAATATATATTTATGTATACATATATTTATATGTTTTATATAGTAAAACATTTAAAGAAAACATAAATGTTTTATTTATTCATGTCTCTCAGGATTTGTCACATGAGGCTTAAATTAACATCTTATTTATCTCTTCCAAATTTGTGTTTTGATATTGTATATCATTTGGAGGCTGTCTTCAAAGTTTTAAGAATTTGTTTCTTTTTATGTATGGGATTCTTGCTGATGTCAAGAAAGTTTCCTTTGTAAAATTCATGCTACAGACAAGAATTTTCCCTTAGTGTATGCCAGGTCCACTCTAAATTCATTGCCCACACAAAAACAATAGCCTGATAAAATGGTATCATTAGTTTTATTTTACAAATAATTTGACTGAGGAATTAGTTAGATTATCACCCTCATCTTTATAAGCAGATGTAACATAAAACCCAGAAAATATGCCTCTACAATCTCCACTTCTATAATTAATTTCCATAGTTAGTCTATTGGCTTGACATTTAAAACTTCCCCCCAATTCACGGATGAGAAAATATCACTGAGGGACTGGTCTGACAATGACCAACTAGTTTGTCCTAATTGGCACAGGTTCCAGTCTCTTGATTCTATGCTACGTGCACTGAGCTTAGACTCCCCTACCACAATCAGTGAAGTGATTTGTGCACTGACAGTGATGTCAGGGACTTGCTTGATGATATAGTGTATTAGTCTTTTGTAGAAACTATGAGTAAAGATAGCCTATGGTGTACCAACACTGGGGAAAATGTAATATGGGAAAACTGGATTCATTCCAATTACATGTTTGTTAAATTTATACTTTTATGCAAGTCTGTCTTGAAATTATGATCACACCATTTGTCTGGAATTCCAGCTTAAATATACATTGAAACATACAGATCACACTACACATTTTTGGGGAAAGGACCATCTTTCTTCTCTGTCATCATCCTTATGAGTCAGGCAGGGGTAAAGCAAAATTTGCTAGAATATGGGACCTCAAATCAAATGTTTTAACAATTGCTTATGAAACAAGAAAGCCAGACTCAGACTCCTACTGCCCTTCCTTAGTGAGAAGGGGACAAAGACATTAGGCTTGGAGATGCTTTAAAGTATCTACTCAGATGTAAAGTATTCATAGTTCACCACTGAGTGAAACCATATATTACTGCCCAGTGAAAGATTCTAAGGAAAGCTGAAAGGAAGCAAAGTAAATTAAATGCATACAAGTATGGCTTGCTGCATAGGCTGGTTTTGATTTCTCATAGTAAAGCCTTATTTACAAGAAGAAATACTGAAAATAAGGAAAATTAGGCCAGCAAGATGGCCCACTGAGCAAAAGTGCTTGCCATCAGGTTTGATGACCTGAATTCACACACACTGACAAACACAAAGTTAAAGTAATGATAATTCACACACACACACACACACACACACACACACACACACACACACATATACACACATATATATTTGAAAATTCTAAGGAAGGAATTAGCACATAATGGCCACCAATCTCACATCTGCCTTAACAGGTGGAGCACATAGCTCTGGGTTTGCCCTTTGGGTAGCAGCAGGAAGTCTGACTGCTTGGCCAAGGAGAGGAGAGTTATAATCATGTAGAAGTCTCTGCGACCTGGGAAGGAAAGGCTTGCTACTCCTTGCAAGCATCTTGTTTGCCACTGAGACACAGGGGTTCATGGTGCTGTTGAGACACTCCAATTTAGCTAAGCTATTTAGTGAGCGTTAAGCAACAGGCATTGTGTGGATACCAAAATACCCAAATCCATATCTGACTCCAAACTATTACAACATGATACATACCCTTGTGTTTCATTTTCTAGAGTTATTTTGTTACTGAAATTCACTGTAGTGCATGCAACAGAAAGCAGGAGCCCATGATGGCTTCATTCTCCCAACCAAGATTTTAAAGGACCACTTTTCAGAAAATAGAGCACATAAACATAATCTTGCAATATGACTAGATTAAAAAAAAGATTAGAGCAATGAGTGTAGGAGAAACCACACTACAAATACCAGAGTAGAAAGAGCAGGGTATGTGGGAGTGACATTCATGAAGAGTTAGGAATGGGGTGATGGTAACTCACAGGGTTGGCTATATTTCCATTCTCTATGTGTTATATTCATGAGATTGCCAAAGTGAGAGCCATTCTTGAACATCTACTGACAGTGAAAAAAAGAGGTAAAAAGAGAATTGGGTTGGGGACAGGAAGTGGAGACAGATGATGTTCACTGGATATAGATTTTCAGAAGGTACAAAGTCCATGTGAAGTCATATTTTTCCTTTCAGAACTACTGAAATGTTCATGAAAGGTAATAAAATAGTTGTGTTTAGATAATTGTGACAACGATTATTGTAGGAGACTGACTAGGAAGCAAACCCTAGGTCTTCAGAATGCAGAGACCGTGTATATCAGTTATGTATGGAAGTAGAAAATAAGGAAACTAGAGATTGTGAAGAATTAGGGGACAGAATTTTCCGATTATTAGATGGGATCAATCAAAGAGAAGATGCCATGACTCCCATGACCCAAATGTGGTGGTGAATGGATTCTGTGATACACACAATTATCCTGTTGAGGTTCTAAGGTGAAGTACTAATTCAGAGGTTAATGTTTGTATTCGTAAAATCTGTTTCTCAAACTATGGCCAATGCTTGCATAGGAAGAGATACTGAGATTGAAGATCCAGATAAAAAAATGAGTAATTCCTTAAATTCACATAGTATATTTATTTCTAATATCCTCTATTTTCATTTAATAAGAACAATTTATTTTTGCTTTTTAAGTGTATGAGTGCTTGGCCTGCATGAAGGTACACCATGTACATGCCTGGTCCCCACAGAAGAGTTTGGTGAATTCCCAAGACTCGGGATTTTAGATGGTTGTGAACAACAATGTGAGTTCTATAGTTGTATTACGTGCTCTTTAACCACTGACCCATCTCTTCAGTTTCTCCAATCTCCTCTTAATCTTACTCTGCATCCCCTTGTATTGTACCTCTAGTTTTGTCTAGTTGGTTCTTTATTTGTTTCTGTTTCATTGTGTTTGTGTGTGTGATGAAATTGATGCTTCAGTAAACTAGAGTATAATGAATATTTTAAAACTTAGAATATGGTTGGGAAGAATTACTAGAACTGGTATGACCTACCAAGGTATCTTTGGCCATGTTGATGTGTTTAGCTTAAGTAGTCTAGGATTGAAATCCCCATAGGCCAATGACATTTGAGCAGGAAACTGAGAAGGTCATGTAGGTATGGAGAGTGGGCAAAAAAGCAGCCAAATGGAAAATAGCAGGCATGCTGATCTTGATAGTCTTAAGAAATAAAAGACAATCCAATGTAATCCAAGGAGAGAATCAAGTTAGATAGAGGAGTATCTGAATTCTACTGACATAGATAGAAGGAATTTAAATCTCTAAATAGGAATATCCTAACATGACCAAATTTATAAAGATCATATGTGTTTTATAGATAATCTGTGAAACTAACAAGCTACCATCTCCACCAGCCTGGCAAGATACACTTACTACTGCTGTAGTGTCACAAATATCATGGAAGCAATTAACCACTTTCTGAATGGATCTAAGGGTAACTCCAGAAGATGAATCTAACACATAACACCACCATCAGGGCCAAAACCTATGCTAGACCCTATGCTAGGGTCATAGGCCCTAGAGAAGAGACATCTGAATATTGAGACCTTTGTAACACTCAAATTCCTGAACATAAAGACTAGCCTCCCATAAACACTGAATCCACATATCTGAGGTCAGAATGTTCAACTGTTTCATGTATTTTACATTATTATTGGCTGAGCTGGGATAATTGAGAAATGATAAGTTAATGATCAATAAGAAAATTTAATTTACAAATCCACGAAGATTTCTAGTTTTTTTTTCCACGTATAGAATAATTTAGGAAGAAGGCAGTGACTAGGCATGCAAATCCAGTGGTTTCTGCCTTCAAAACCTTAAATATTTTTTGGAATATTGTGACAGGGATTAGAAATCGTTTTCCAGGTAGATACAGGATAACCATTGAACCATTCATTCCATCTACTTGTTGAATATTTATTATATTTTACCACCATAGATACTAAAGGTATGCTTCTGAATAAAATAATTCTAATGAAATTAATACTTCAATAGATAGTACAGTAGAGAATAATCCAGATTTTATAATATACAACATGGAAGGGAAGAATAAATGGAAGTGGTGTGGGTGTTAAAGGTATTTGTGGCAGGGGTGGGTGATATTAGCTTGAGTATGGTAGCAATGAAAGACCCATGGGACAATGATATCTGAGTAGGATCCTGAGATGGTCTTGTATGGAATGGGAGTTGGGAAAAAGCTGCCATATGGGAAATACCAACTGCACAGATCTTGATCTAAACTCAAGAAATAAAAAGCAGGTCAGGGCAATCCAAGAAGACAGAAGTGCATCTGGATTCTATTTTGATATGAATGGAAGGAATTAAAATTTTTAAATAAGAGTAGCCAAGTAGGATCATGATTTTAAATAAGTTACTTTTAGTATAGGCATTGTCTTATGAACAATGCAAGGTATCCAACATGGCAAAATACGCTGATTGGTGCTTAGGGTGACACACATATCATGGGAGTATCCAAACAATTTCTGACTGGGACTAAGGGTAGATACACAAGATGTATCTAACACCACTCTCAGGGACAAAACCTTTGCTAGACAGGTCATAGAACTTAGGGAAGAACTTATTACCATTATCCTAAAAAAATGGACATAGTAGGAAACCATTTCACAATAACTTATGATCATACTCAGATTAGTACATCTCTCAACCCTCATCAACACAGCTTCTTTTTGCAGATGATGGTGATTTACACATGGCTTGTGAATGTGAAGAGAATTAGAGACTATGGAATTCTCAGTTCTAAATGGGACATCTAATCACACTCCCTTCTCTCCAAGCTCAAGAGTCATGGTGAAAGAGTAGATAGAAAGATTGTAAGAGCCAGAAGTGGTGGAAGACTACAAAGACCACAGTTTTGAGGACACATCAGAATGGTTGTAGATGTGACCTCATGGTGGCTGTGTCAGCACATCCCAGCTCAAACTGGAGAAAATCTCTTTGCATGGAGAAGGTGTGTGGTTATAAAATCCATCCTTAGCAGAGGAGTTCCTGGCAATTGACATCTGCCAGATATAAGACAGTCATCTGCCCCTGATAGACTAACCATGGTGCAGTGGATTCTCACACAACTAAGTGTATGCAGGGAGCACAAGCAGTAATTGGCAAAAATGTACATGGAGTTGTGTGTGTGTGTAGGAAAGGGAGATAAAGGACTGGGAGGAGTTGGAGAGAGTAGGTGAACACGATTAAACTATTTAGTATAATATCCTTGAAAAAACATTTAAAAATGCAAAAATTGAAATGCAATAAAATACAATAGCTATATGTGCTAGGAGAAAAAGGAGTTGAGAGAAACAGCATAAAGAGAAGATTATTAACCGTATCTGAGATGATGGTCACATTGATCTTGTGTGATTGCCACTATTATATTAAGTTTTACAACATAACAGATTCTTCTAAGAAGTTGTTTTCTTACCAAGCTGCTTCTTCAAAGCACCCTTCATCTCATTATTCCTGAGGCTATAGATGAGGGGGTTCAACATGGGGATCACCACCATGTAGAAAACAGACATGACTTTGTTCTGGTCAGTGGAGTAGCTGGACTTGGGCATTACATAAATGAATATGACAGTGCCATAGAACATAGCAACTGCAGTGAGGTGGGAGGTGCAGGTGGAGAAGGCCTTGTGACGGCTCTCAGTGGTGTGCATCTTGAGAATGGTGATGAGAATATAGAAATAGGAGATGGCTATAACAAACAGTGTCATCATAGTGACCATGCCAACAGAAAATGAGGTAACAGCTATAGAGACACTGACATCAGAACAGGATAGTTTCAGCAAAGGAGCAGAATCACAGAAAAAGTGATTGATTTCATTTGGTCCACAGAAATGAAAAGAAAAGAAGCAAACTATTGTAACAGAAGCATTAAGAAAGCCCCCTATATAAGATCCTACAACCAACTGGACACAGACCTATGTGGACATTTTAGCTGAATAAAGCAGTGGGTTGCAGATGGCCATGAAGCGATCATAAGCCATGGCAGCCAGAAGGAAGCATTCAACTGCCCCAAAGAAAGCAACTGACCCAAGCTGCATGCCACATGCAAGGTAGGAGATGGTATTTTTCTTTACTAGGAAGTTGACAAGCATATTGGGTGTGACAGAAGATGAATAGATTATGTCAACTGAAGCCAAGTGACTGAGAAAAAAGTACATGGGGTGGTGGAGCTGGGAGGAGACTCTGATGAGAAGGATGGTGCTGAGGTTCCCAGACAGGGTCACCAGGTAGATGCACAGGATGATGGTGAAGAGGACGACTCTAAGGACGGGGTCATCTGTTAAGCCCAATAAAATGAACTCTGTCACTGCAGTGTGGTTCCCATCCTCCAGGAGAGCCATGGGACAGTGTAGCCGCTGCCAGATCAAGGCTGTGATGGAGATGTTACAGGAAGGGATTTGTAAATATGTCATTTTATTTTATTTCATTTAGAATTGGAGACCATTATAAGGTAAAAAGTGTTCCAAAATTGTATGCTTCACTCAGATGAGTAGTACTCAGCAGTTTCTTTGTTTTTCATATATATGTGCAATAAGTCCTTCAAAATTATTAAGCAAAAATGATGGACATGTGGTAGAAATCATAAGTAGCTTTTATTTACAGTCATTTATATTGAGATATCCCTCGTTGTTAAACTAAAATTTTAAATTTAAAAAAAATTTAAAATTAATTTATAAAATTAATTGAAAATATAAAATTGAATTTTAATTTTTGAAATCATGAGACTTAGCCTGGCGAAACGGCTTTACAAGTAAAAGTTCTTGCCTACAAGCTTGACACTTGAAGGTCTGTGTTTAAATTCTGGAACTCACCTGGTGGGAAGAAAGAACCGACTCCAGGATGTTGTCTTTTGGGATCCACATGAACGGCATGCTCTCTGCACCATTCTGTTCACATAAAGAAATACAAGTAAATAAATATAGAACAATATGAGCTTTTTTGGTTTTTGGTTTTTATTACTCCTCCTCCTCCTCCTCCTATTATTATTATCATTATCATTGTTTTGGTTTTTTGAGACAGGGCTTCTCTGCTTAACTCTGGCTGTCCTGGAGCTCACTCTGTTGACCGGGCCGGCCTCGAACTCACAGAGATCCTGCCTTTACCTGCCATGTGCTGGAATTAAATCGTTTTCCACCACTGCCTGGCCAATATAAGTCTTAATCATAATGTCCTTGTTAGAAGTATAACAAAGTATAAAGATATAAAAGCATTGAATATTCACTGAAGACGTATAATTGTCTTAGCTTTTATTGAATGCGTAGTACATCACCCGCCCAGGATGAAAAAACTTTTATGTCAGTTTTTATTTCTGTTATCTTACATTATCATTTCCATTTTACATTCGAAATTAGTTTTAAGTTAAGTGAGTTATACTTTCTATAAATAAATAGAAAGGAGCAGTATTGTGGATCTAGAGAGATGTTTCAATGATAAATAGAACTTGCTGTACTTATGGAGGACCTGTGCTTGATCCTTGATTCTCATGTCTGTGGTTTCAGTTCTGCGGAACCTATGTCCTCTCTGGTCTTCGCAGGCACCAGGCATGCATGGGGTGGGGTGCATGTACATGTGTACATGTAGACAACACTTAAAATACACAAAAAATAGAAAGTATTTAAAAAGAGAGTCTGATATAAACACAAGGCTAGTTTATATTAGTCTATTCCTTTTAATAGCCACACTATAAGGAAAGGGTGGTAAAACAGTTGAGAGCACATACAAATTAGGGACACAAATCAGACTGGTCTTTCAGATTCCTAATGATTAATACATAGAAAGGTTGTTTGCTTGCTGTGACATTGATTACAAAGACTATCCTTTCCATAAGTAGGCTCGTGACTTGATCAATGTTGAAAAAGGAAATAGATTTTCGTGTTAGAACTGAGCAGAAATAGTATAGAGAGCACACTAAAATTACAAATGAAACTTCCTGTTGTACACTCATTAAATATTTTAAAGGATTCTAAATATATCCTTACTATATGAAGTCATTTTAAATATCAAATTCATCATCCTGAAAAATATGAATAGTATTTAACACATTATTATTGATTTTTAAATTTAGACACAAGTCCTTCACCAGTGTTGCAGTATTTACTTACTGAACTGTGATGGGATATAGGACACTGGTCAACAGAGATTCAAACTAAGAAATTTAGAGATTTACCAAGGTTCACCCAGCCAGGGGCAGATTGATTCTCATCCCTCACAGTCTATTGTACATCCTCCTTTGTCCACAGGGGTGTCTATGATGATAGAACATTCTGTCCATAAAGAAGGCAGATTTTTCTTATGATTTTCACTGAAAGTAAGCTGCTTCAGCAATTCAAAGCTGGTAAATTTGTCAGCCTTTTCGTTGAATGCTATGTGAGTACACCTTTGAAGGTCGTGTTGGTGTCTGGTCTTGTGAATGAATGTATGAATAAGAAACCTTTGAAAACTTAGCTTTATTTCTGATCATTCTGAACAGCTTGCCTATGGAAATACATGGTGAGTCTGTGAACTTTTACCTTACTCTTACATGATTGTCTGATTCCATGTGACTTGTTTCTTCAGGATTGTTTATAAATACAGTTTATTTTCAAAGAATAAAGAGTTCTCCAAAGGTAAAGGACAAATCAGTAAACCAAATTTACCTACAAACCTTAGCACTTACCTCTTCAAACAAGAACTCATTGTGATGTAAGAAGTTCATTGTTAATATAATTTTATAGGTGCCAAGCTGTCCCCACTGTCAGTGTTTGTCACTGGGATTATGTCCCTGCTGAGGCTCTGATTACAGTGTGAATTCAAGTCCTCCGGGATGATTACTTCATTCTCAGTGAGAACTGAGCAGTGCACTTCACACAAACACAAGCAATTTTCATGGAGTCTGTCAGTCTCAAGTGGTCTCTTGTTTTCTTCTTTATGTGAGTGTTGGTGCACTTTCACTTGGTAATTATGGAGGTATGTGATAACAAATTATCTTAGGTAAATGTTCATTCAGGTTGATATTTGATTCAGGTTAGTTCAGGATAGAAGATATTAAAACACTTATAAAAATGACTATTTTTTTTCTTTCATTCATGTCTACCAAATTTTCTTTTAGTAATATAGTGGTTTATGTAACATACCCTAGTACGTGGTTTGATGAATATAGGGAGGGATGAGATGCCAAGTTGAATAAATATTTGAGGCACATCCATGATTTAATAGGCAGAAGTATAAATTATCATATATATAGTTTTCACCTAGAAAGTGAGTAGAAATAAGTATGGACCAATTCCAGGTAAGAATTAACATTTCATTATTCATACTTCAACAAGTGACATCTTGTGACAGCTTATTTGTTATAATGCAGGATATAAGGAACAGTGATCATCAAATTGAAGACTCAGGTCAACTCTCACACAAATACTAATTTCACTAAGTTCCACACTGTTCCCTTGATAGCAGTTTGAATAAAGTGGTTGACCATTGAGCATTGGTCAATTTTAATTCAAAAATTTTCTTGTTCTTGCTTGTAGAGGAGAGGTAGAGACAGGATCAACCCTGGAAGCTCCCATGTCCACTAGACTATAATAGTAGTGGATGACAAAATGTTGCTGAATTAAAGAGGGTGTAAACTCAGGACCAAGGATGGCATTGTCTGCTGACCATTGTATGAGTTCTGTGGCATGCAAACACCAGCACTCATAAGAACACATGCACACATCGTGCATACATACATCACACACATCATAGACAGAAATAGCAGAGCAAGATTCCTTGCCCTCCTGTAAAATTAATACTCTATGTGAATTATCTCTTTCTTTTTAAGATAGTCTTCTGTAATACAACTTGACTTTGAATTTGAAAGGCAGCTCCATGACCTTGAACTTCTGATTATTCTGTTCCATCTCCCAAGTACTTAATTTACAAGTGTCCAACATTCGGTTTATGCGGTATTGGAGACCTAGCACAGGATCTATGCATGCCAGGCAGAGATCCTCCCAGTTGGATTATATTCACAGACAATTACCTTAGCTTAGATTAATGATTTGCACAAGAGCAATAATTTTTTATATATATGAAGGTGAGAAGAAGATGATTTTAAACCACTTTTCCAAATGCTTTCAAGGGTCAGGTTGGAATTAGTTTAGGTTAATAATTCATGTCAGTTTGGATGCTTAAATGTATAGTTTGGATGACTGTCACTCATGAGGCTTCAAGCAGATATTGGAATATCATTCATTCCTTTCAAAAATAGTGTGAAACATATATTCTATTCTAGAAACTGGGTGAACACTGAAGATAGTTTAATTAAAAATTGCCCTCTTTGGAAATTTAGACACCAGTTGAAAAGCCACTAGAAAATAAAAGAACAAATTGAATACAGAATATGGCCTTGCTCAGGTACCATCTCATCCCAGCACCAAGGCTGGCTGCACCATTATGCTATTGAAATCAAGCTCAGACACTTTGATCCTCCTTAAGCACAGTCCCTTTTGATTTGAGGTCATGTGACCTTAGGAAGCAAGTCTTCTGCACCATACTCTCTGACAGTTGCTAACGAGATGGTGTAGACACTGCACTCACTGCCCTCATTTATTATTATTTTTTGTTTGTATATGTCACATTTGCCAGTATATTTAATTTTAGTGAAAATATAATTACACCAATTCCTTTCGTCTGTTTTCGCCCTACCCCTTACATTCTGTACCCTTCCCTCTCAACACGTTGATCTGTTACCCTTTAAATTTTGTTGTTAGATAATTTAAGTGCATGAAAATGTAAATATAACCTGTTGAGTTAACTTAATGTTGCTTCTGTGTGTATATGATTTCAGAGCTGACCACTTTGTATTGTGTAACGAATTAGGGAGCTCATCCTTATTCTCTTTTTATCAGCAGTTTGCTCAACAGGAGGGAGATAATGCCTGACATTAAAACCTGATCAGTACCTTGGGCCAGTGAGGTTCTGTATCTTAGAGGAGAACCTACGACTGCCACCTTTCTAAATCAGCACAATTCCTAACATCATTCGAAAGCTTCTTCTCATATCAAGAGGTAGGTGAAGCTCTCACTCCACATTGAAGAAGCTTCTCTTTGCAGTAGATGGAAACTACTACAGAAAACCAGAAATGGTTATAACACAGAAATTAAATGAGCATTGAGAGTCCACTCCAGTGGATGTATCTATAGCATAATTCCTCCACCAAAGGCTCATTGAACATCTTGGATCAGGGGCAAATATATTGGAAGAGTCAGAGGATTAAGAAGTCAGCTGTGAGTCTGTGCTTTCCAGTTGAATACTCACTATCAGAGACAATGGAGAGAAGTGGTAGACTCATGACTACTATACTGTACAAAGGTTTTGTTCTACTGTAGGAACACAGACAGAAGAGAGAGATAAATTCCCTGCAGGATTCTGAACCAATACATTGGTTGATGATGTGCTTTATTACTGGAAGAGAATAAGTTGTGAGTGAAATAGAGAACAGAGAAACTTAAATAAAAGTGTTAATTTATGTCATCTAGAAGAAAATTAAAATTTGTAGAAAAGTGTAGAACATTTGTACAATTCCTCTGTACCTTTTAAAATCAATATTTTTCTACACATGACAGTCCTCAAGGGAATGAATCTCAATGTGAACATTCCAAAACAAGTAGCTAATAGTAGAATCGGAGGACTCCCAAAGTTCATGTGACCATGTATTAAGAAAAAAAATCATGAGGGATGAGAGGCAACCTGTAGCACATGATAGAAAGGAAGAGAAGGCAAGGAAGGAATTTTCTTATGAAATTGCTTGACAGGCCAGTTTAAAATCCACAGGAGAGGGGAACACCTTAACTATGCTGGCAGGAATTGATGCTATAGGTTAGAGTCCAAAGCCATGCTGGAGGCAGAAGATCTTCCTTACAGTGGCCCCAACATTTAAAGTCTTTAGCATATCAGGAAAATGTCTGTTCATATTGAGAGATAATCTGCTTTATTCAATGAGTGGCACACGCTAATTACCTCCCCACACCATCCGAGGCTAACTTGCACTGGTAATGGAACAAACAACTGAGCACCACATTGTAGTCAATTTGAAACATTAAATTAACTTCTTGTTGGCACTATTTATTGCAAATGAGGTCAGCATGAAGTGGAGATACTAGCAATGAACAGTAGTAGATCAATGTTGGTCTCAAATCTATAAACTTTCTGACAAAGTAGAACCTCAGAAAGGGGAGAGAGAAAATACCCTTAAGCTTCTAAATCAGTTATTTCATCTAAATATGGGGTCCCTAGTTTTAAGGAAGTAAGTTGGGAGAGAAATGTAAATAAGTATGATAGTCATCAGCATAAAGAGATTAATAAAGTTTTTTTTTTGGGAAAGCTGGTCTATGATTTACAGGCAGAGTACATGGACTCCACCAGGTCCTGGATTCCACTCTAATGATTAAAAACAAAAGATTTCCTAGGGCAGCATACTATCCAGCAGTATCTCACTCCCCCTGTCATGGGACACCCCTCTCACAAACACCCAATGTCGGCTTCACAGAATTGGAACACAAATCTAATGCCTCTGAGTATGATGTCCCATCCAAATAGACAATGCTACCACAGTAAAAACATCTCCAGTTTTATTGTCCGTTCCATATTGTCATTTCTCTCTAAGTATGTCTGATTAAATTATATTTATTATACAGACATAAGGATATGGCTATTAAAATGGAAATAGACTTAAAATTATTGAGTAGGCAGTTTGTACAAAGCAGGAAATTATTTAAAATATCAATACAACTGAAAATTTTCCATCATACGATTTTCTGTGGAAACATTCTTAGTTATATATAAAAGTCATTAAGTATAACTTACTATAAACATATGCTTTATTTTATGATTTATGAATACTCACATTGTACATTTACTACCAGACATCAAGTCTGTCTACATATATATCATAACATGAATTCCAGCCATCAATATCTGTTCTCCATTTAATGCTGCATCTACAATGTATCATTACTATATAGTGTGTGATAAAATAAATTCTTACCAAACATTGCTAAGAAAATGTTTTCTTACCAAGCTGTCTCTTCAGAGCACCCTTAACTCACTATTTCTAAGACTGTAGATGATGGGGTTCAACATTGGGTCTACCACCATGTAAAACACAGACATCGCCTTGTTCTGGTCAGTGGAGTAGCTGGACTTGGGCATCACATAAGTGAATGTGACAGACCCATAGAGCAGAGTGACTGCAGTGAGGTGGGAGGTGCAGGTGGAGAAGGCTTTTGAGCGGCCCTCAGTGGAGTTCATTTTGAGGACAGTGATGAGGATGTAGGCATAGGAGATGGCTATGACAAACACTGTCAACATAGTAACTGAGCCAGCAGAAAATGAAGAAACAGCTGTGGAGACACTGACATCAGAACAGGAGAGTTTCAGCAAAGGAGCAAAATCACAGAAAAAATGATTGACTCTATTTGGGCCACAGAAGAGAAGAGAAAAAATGGAAAGGTAAAGGAGGAGGCATTAAGAAACCCACCATGTAGGATCCAACAACGAACTGGACGCAGACTTGTGTGGACATTTTGGTTGAATAAAGCAGTGGGTTGCAGATTGCTACAAAGCGATCATAAGCCATGGCAGCCAGGAGGAAGCATTCAAGTGTCCCAAAGAAACCAGCTGAGCCAAACTGGATGCCGCGTCCAAGGAAGTTGTTTGTATTTCAATCCTTCAGGAAGTTGACAAGCATATTGGCTGTGACAGAAGATGAATAGATGAAGTCATCAGAAGCCAAGTGGCTTAGAAAAAAGTACATGGGGTGATGGTATTTGGAGGAGACTCTGATGAGAAAGATGGTGCTGAGTTTCCCAGACAGGGTCATGAGACACTGTAGCTGCTGCCAGATCAAGGCTGTGAAGGAGACATTACAGGAAGAGGTTTACAAATCTGTGGTTACATTTTCATTAACCATAGAAGTCATTGAAAACAACTATAGAATTCAAAATTTATAATTGATATATTAGATTGGATTCCCAGTGTTTATATATTTATGTGAATTGATTTTTTAATAAATTTCAACATGAAGTGCTAGAAATTATCTTGAAATAATGTATTTTTAACTAAAATTTATGTTTGTAATCAAGTATATTTAAGTGAATGTAAACCTCAGTTTGTAAAGTGTGAGACTTGCTAAAATAAGAAAACAGTTAGTATATGTACAAGAAAGAATTAAACTTAAGAAATGTAAAATCATGTGATGAAGTCTTAGATAATTGTTGAGCTTTACTGAATTCTTTCAAAATTACCTGTTCAGGTTTAAAATGTGATGCGGTACTCTACTGCCATTTCCATGGGATAATTTAGGACTCTGTTGTTTCAATCGTATAGTTGATAAAATGTGAGAGTTGACAATGCTATATGACTTTGTTTTACATAAGAAGTACTGGAATCAAGTTTGAACCCCAGGCAGATTGAATTCAGTCTACTCTTAGAACACTGTGTATGAAGAATGGAAACAAATTAAGTTTACATGTAATTTTGGATAAGACTAACCCTGGTTAGTGATATGTATCATAAAGTCTATCAGCGGCCTGATTGCCTGCAGGGCAATTTTGATAGCAAGAAATAAGGTTTCTTGCCAGAATTGAGAAATAATAAAAAAAAATCCACACACTAATATTATAAGTAAAGATTTACTATAATTTATCAAACCCTTACTAATTGGTTTTTCAAGTCATTTTCATTATCAGTCTAATTACTTACAAAGACATGAATCCTATCTTAAATGATATTCTATGTTCTTATTCACACTTATGTGGGAAAATACTTTCCTACATAACAATGTTTTCTGTCTGGAGTACAGTGGAATGAAATGATGTGAATGTGGACAGACTACACAAGTAAATATTCTACCTGGAATATTGTTCACCCAGGTTCACCCAGCACAGAGCAGCAAATCTCCCCTCTTGAGATTTTTTTGCCCTATAGTCTTATGCTTGTCTGTGGTACCTGGAGCCTGTGGTGCATGAGCTCTCAGTAAGCACACAAAGAATGTCTTTCCAAGAGAGATTTGTCAGAAAATTGCCAAAGAATGCCAAAGTGACTTTGTTAGCATTTTTTCTTTCTTGATCACTAAGTTTCTGTACCATCAGAGAATTTTTGATTGCCAGTCTTCTGTTTAAATAAATAAGAAAGCTATGAAAGCTAAGATGTATGCGTAATCATTCACAGGAATTTGACTATGGTGATATGCTGTTTCAGTTAAATTTTTTTCATTATTATATCTGACTTGTTTTTAAACTACAATGTATATAATACAATGTAACATAACATAACATAACATATATTAATATATGCATGTTATGTATACATTATATATCAATACAATATATATGTTCACATTATTTCAAATATTTCACAGTAAACTCTGTAAGAGATTGGATCTTCTCTGTGAAAATAAATAAAAATAAATAATATATATTAGATAATATATAATACATATTACATATATTATGTTATATATATGTCTCAAAGAAAAAAGTATTCTTCAATGGGAGAAGGAAGTCAATAAACTCGCCTTTTGAAATAAATATTAATTTAAAAGTAAGAAAGATAGGTAATTATTGCAGTATTTTAAATCTCCTAGCTGTCTCTTTCTTTACCATTGAGAATAAGTCTCTCAAGAGCCTTTGGATTCAAATGTGAATTCAAATTCCCAGGGACCATTTTCTCAGGTGAAAATGAGCCATTCATTTCACACAAGCACAGGTTGCAACGGGTCAACCTGATTTTTTTTCTTGTTTTGTGAGAATTGGTGACATCAACCCTCCGCCCATGACCTTGTTTGCTTTGGTTGATTTTTGTTTTATCAATAGTACTCAACTTTTTTGATAGTCTAAATCACTATTAGAGTTTTACATCTTTTAGCTTTATTGTTAAGATCCTATAGTGGAGGATAAATTCTACCCTTGACATTTTCCATTGATTGCCCCAACCACTGGGCTAGACTAACATCTGAAATATGAGAATCACTGGTCACAATTCTGTAATGTGTGAAAATATAAGGGAATGAATAAAAATAGGAAGATCTTTGGTTCTGTCAGCAAGAAGATGGAATTTATTCTGAAACAGTATCGTGGAGAGGAAAAGATAGCAAATGTGACATCATCCACATATAAAGGTTGATTGCATCTCTCCTAGGGGTGGTCAGAGCTTCACAGGAGATGTAGCCACGTCTGCTCCCATAAATGAAGGTCTCAAAAACCAGGTCTTTCTAAAATTTTCCTCTTTACATCCGCAGAGTTGAAATTATGAACTTGACTGTCTTCTTGTAAACCCTGTCCACTGATGCGCTGGTTGTTTGCTTTCTTTTGTCCTTGCAGTTCAATGATATGACTCAATCTAGGGCTGGAGTTCAACTTTTGGACTTGACTATGGACCTCACAATTAAGCCAGTGCAACGGACTTACACCACACACAAGATTTTTTGGGGAGCATAAAACCCATCTGAGAGGCAACCTTCCTATGAAAAGGTCATCCACCAGTATTACCTTCCAGTTGGTCTCTATAATTTCTCTTAAAATGTTAGGAGATAGGTATAGTTATCAGATTGTCTCAATATAATAGGATCTTGAACCAGATACACCTGCAGGATATGGTAGGTGTTTGTAAGTTTTGTGTTGATTTAGCAAGTAGTTGAGCTAATCAATTGGCACTAAAGATAAGAGTATATTATTTGATCAGAGGTTTTTGAAGTCTTAGTCCTTTATGGACTGACTCTCTTGATCTGTGGTTGTACATCAGCAAAAGAACACATGGTAGAACAAAACTCCTCAACTTGAGTCAAAAAGAGAAAAGACAATGACCATTCTGAGGGCAAGTATCTCCTTTATGGCATGCCTCTAATAATATAAAGATTTCCCACTAGTCTCAAAGTCTCTGATTCTAGTCCTTCCCAAAAGTACCAAGGAAGAGTCATGAGATATAAATACATAAAGATATGAGATTTTGCAATATATAAGGTGCAATCTATATAGAGTTAACTATGAACTTGAAAATATACCTTGAAAATGTGAAAATAACTTCAAAATATTTTCAGCAGATTGTTTTATATTATTCAGTTTAGGCAGTTCATTAAAAACTTTATTTGATTTTATTAAAGGTAACTTGCAATGACCCTTTCATAGCTTCTGTAATCTGATAATTAAACTCTGACTTTTATTGCTATGTTCCTCATTTGCTATCAGCATATCAACACATTTTCAATCACAGACACTCAACTTTTCTTACTATATCTAATGAGAGATTATTCCTCTATCAAGGAACAGATGTCTCTAAGAACATATTTTCCTACCAAGTTGTCGCCTCAGGGCACCCTTAATCTCATTATTTCTGAGACTATAGATGAGGGGGTTCAGCATGGGGATCACTACCATGTAGAACACAGACACCACCTTGTTCTGGTCAGTGGAGTAGCTGGACTTGGGCATCACATAAATGAATGCAACAGTTCCATAGAGCAGAGTGACTGCAGTGAGGTGGGAGGTGCAGGTAGAGAAGGCCTTGTGGCGGCCCTCAGTGGAGCGCATCTTCAGGATGGTGATGAGGATGTAGATGTAGGAGACAGCAATAACAAGCACTGTGGTCACAATGACAGAGCCTACAGAAATGGTGGCAAGAACAATAGAGACACTGTCATCAGAACAGGAGAGTTCAACTAAAGGTGTAAAATCACAGAAAAAGTGATTGATCCTATTTGGTCCACAAAAGGAAAAGGAGAAAAAGGGTATTGTGAAGGAAAAAGCATTGAGAAATCCACTTAAGTAAGCTACTACAAGCCAGTGGACACAGACCTGTGTGGACATTTTGGTTGAATAAAGCAGTGGGTTGCAGATGGCCATGAAGCGATCATAAGCCATGGCAGCCAAAATAAAGCATTCAACTGCCCCAAAGAAAGCACCTGAGCCAAGCTGGATGCCACATCCAAGGTAGGAGATGGTGTTTTGCCTCACCAGGAAATGGACAAGCATATTGGGTGTGACAGAAGATGAATAGCCCATGTCAGCAAAAGCCAGCTGGCTGAGAAAAAAGTACATGGGGTGGTGGAGCTGGGTAGAGACTCTGATGAGAAGGATGGTGCTGAGGTTCCCAGACACGGTCACCAGGTAGATGCACAGGATGATGGTGAAGAGGACGACTCTAAGGACAGGGTCATCTGTTAAGCCCAATAAAATGAACTCTGTCACTGCAGTGTGGTTCCCATCCTCCACGAGAGCCATGGGGCAGTGCAGCTGCTGCCAGATCAAGGCTGTGATGGAGACATGACAGTAGAGGATTTATAAAAACATGCCTTCCTTTTCATGAACTGAAACATGAAGGGGTCACAAGTAAATATATCTCATAGAGAATTGTTATTTCATCTGCCAACCTTTTATTCAGGACACTGTTGGCTTTGGGACATTTATGTGCATTTGAAAATTTAAAAGATATGCTATAAATTTTTCTTCAAATTATGTATATCTTGTGTTTTTATTTATATAGTAAAATATACCCATATATACTATATATGGTATTAGAAGTAAAGTTTTAAGATGTGTGACTTATGTAAAAATAGTAGTTATTGTAAATAACCTAAGAGGTCAAATATGCAGCTACAGGATTGCAAAGGGGGATTCAAGCAATGTCTTTAATAATAATTAATTTTACTGACTGCTCAATTAGCACAGTGAGAAGAATACAACTTAATGTATAAGTCTATAATTTCCAACAGGTGCTATTAAGCACTTTTTATTATTTCTATTTTATTGATAAGTTTAAGAATACATAATAAATCTAGGATGAGTATGTCAATCACAAGCAAGGGTAAACCTGATCAAGCCCTTTATTAACTACTATTCATGAATGAGTCACAGTGAAGTTGAGAGCACAAACAAATTTGGGATATAAAGCCACTTGTTTTACAGTTATGAGGTTATTATACAAAACCTGAGCTTCCTTTGTTCAAGTCATGTAGTTCCTATAGTGTATTAGTGAAGAAAGGCCACATTAAGGTATATTTTCCTAGTAGATCTTGGAAAAGTAGAAAGTAATCTGTATTTTCTAACTGGAGTATGATGGAAGGAAATCATGTGGTTTTTTAGATAGCTCAATGCAATACAATATTTAACCTAAGGTGAAAAATTTATTCATGCTCATCCAGCTCTGTGCTATATGCACACACATCTCAATATTTTTGACATTGTGTCTTCTGTCTGGCCTAAATATCTGTTGCCTGTAATTCTAGAACATTCAGTCAATAAGCATAACAGGAATTTCCACAATTACCAAGAGTAAGTCATCAAAGCATCTTAAATATAGTGACTTTATTTTCCTGAGTGGTAAGCTCCTGTATTATTAAAGATCAGGCTTGATCCTGCTCTCAACAGCAGCTAGATAAATAAGCAATCTTTAACAGTAATGGTTATCTAAATATCCACAAAAGAGTTGATGTGGAAATAGAAGTTGATTGAGATAATTTTTGGTCTTGTTTATTGCCTATTTCACCTTTTGTATCCACTAAAGCTTGTATTCTGATACATATCTTAACACTAATGTTGTCTCAAAGATAAAGATCAAAGCAGTGAACAAGATTTACCTACAAAGCTAAAACTTACCTCTTCAAATAGGAACTCATTGTACAGTAATAAGGTCAGGGTTACTCTGCTTTTGTAGCTGCAAGGTTGTCTCCTATTGTCATTGCTGTGCCTGAGGATGAGTTCCTGCCTAGGCTTTGAATTTATGTGTGAATTCAGGTCACCTGGGATCATTAATTTATTCCCAGGTGACTACTGAGCAGTTCACTTCACACATACAGGATGACTTTTCAAGGAGCCTGTTGCTCTCATGTGTTGTTTTCCTCTCATATAAGAATTAGCATGCTTTCATTTGATAATTTTTCAAAGAATCTGATAAATCCATCTCAGGTGAATCACTGCTTAAAGTTTATTTCATAGTTCAGGTTAGAATAGATTGAAACACAAAGATAAGATGGGTTTCTTAGTTTTTTAATTCAATGTGTATTCATTTTATAACTACTTTGTTATAAAGGAAATAACATACACTTCTGCAACTTTTCCCAAACAGATAAAACAGATGTCTGATGTTTTTCTATGTATTCATGAACACTTATTCCACTATGCTATAGGAACAGTCACTTATTCTCAGGAGCTGACTGTTGTATACATCTGAAGGACATTGCTCAGCTTCAAGAAGTTTCTTTTCATGCTCAACTGTGAGTGACAGCACCTATCATCTTGGGCAGGAGCACATATATTTTCCAGGTAATTTGATAATCATATCACAGCTTCTTAATAGAGCAATTGGTTATCCACTGAGCCCTATGCCTATGTTGTCACCAGCTGTGGTCTTTTTTCATGGCTTACAGTAAACAGGTGTCAGTAAGCAGTTGTCTTCACATGTGACTGTCATGCAACTATTGAACCAGGAGCATATATTGCCTGGCATATTGCTATCACATTAGCATACATGTACCATAGCTAACCAGGAGTATTTTTGTGATTTTCCTAAATTTATTTTTCCTGTTTTATATAATACATATCCACATTCCTCCTACCTTCCCTCCATTCCTCCCTGCTCCCCACTTCTTCCCTCTCCTCCTATTATATATCCTTCATACTGCCATCCTCATCCATCCATCACACACTTTCTTCTCCCCATAGAAGTAAACAGTCCACCCAGGGTCACTGCTCAAAGAGAGCACAACTAATGGGAAAAGGTCAGGCAGCAGTCTCCACATCGGGGGTGGGCCACGCAACCCAGCTGGAGGAAATAGGTAGGCAAAATATCTGAGGGCAGGCAAAAATATAAGAAGCCCCACATATACTCTAGCCTGAAAGACCCCCAAGTCAGTCAAGGACATAACATATCTAGTAGACCTTTCAGGTTCCCTGTGTTCTGCCTCAGGCTCTGAGGGACCCAAGAGTACTTGTCCATTGACTCTGTGGGGCCTGTTCTCCTGAAGTCCCTGACCCCTCTGGTGCTATAATGACTCCTCTCCCTCTTCTGTGAGTGTTCTGGAGTTCTGCAAGATGTTTGACTCCGGGGTCTGCTTCTATTCCCATCAGCTGCTGGCAGAGGCTTCTCTGATGGAGACTGGACTAGGTACAGAGATCCATGAGTAGTTCAAGACATCATCAGAAATTGTCTCTTTGCTATCCAGTCTCTAGTTCCTGCCTGTCACTACAGAATCAAGCATGGCTTCTCTCCTTTGCATTGGGGTAGTCTCCTTCCATTGTCCTAGTCTCTTCACTGGGAGACTTGTGGGCTACACATTGGGGGATCTCTTCAAGTTCCCTATCCCCCACACTAGAGGTCTTGCCAAGATCTCCATTGTGGGCTCCAGTGAGTTTCTACTGCCCTTGGTCTCCAGATCTACCCCTTAACGTCCCCAGGTCCGGCTGTTCCTCCCTGCACTCCATCTCTTCATCCTTCCATACCATGGGCATCTAGACCATTCACACCATCTTTTCTACCTCTCCCTCACCAGGGAGATCCTCAAAGCACAACTGTGCCCCTCTTTTTTTGTTCTTTCTTTCTGGGTCTGTGGATTCAGGCAATTTTGTCCTTTCTTTAACAGTTAATAACCACTTATAATTGAGTACATGCCCAGTTTGTCTTTCTGAACTGGATTATCTCTCTAAGGATGATTTTTTCTATTTCCATCCATATGCCTGCTAAATTCATGTAGTCATTTTTTAATAACTGAATAGTGCTCTATTGTGTAAATATACCACATTTTCTTTATCCATTCTGCAGTTGAGGGCATCTAGACTGACTCAAATTTCTGGCTATTATGAACAGAGATGCTATGAACCTCGTTGAGCTATCATCCTTGTCATAGAATGGTATGTCCTTGGTTTATGTACCCAAGAGTGGTATAACTGGGTCTTGATGTAGGTCAGGTTCAAATTTCCTGAGTATTCACTATATTGCTTTCCATATTGGCTGTACAAATTTGTACTCAAACCAGCAATGAAGGTGTGTTCCCTTGTTCCACAACTTCACCCGCATGAGCTGCCATTTCTGTTATTGATCTTAGTCATTCTGAATGGTGTAAGATGGAATCTCCAAGTAGTTTTGATTTACATTTCCCTGATGGCTGAAAGGTGTTGAACATTTCTTTAAGTGTTTCTCAGGCATTGGAGATTCCTCTTTTGAGAATACTTTGTTTAGCACTGTACCCCAATATTGACTGGGTTATTTCTTTTGTTGATGTCTAGTGTCTTGAGTTCTATATCTTTTGGATATTAGCCCTCTATCAGAAGTGGAGCTGATAAGAACATTTTCCATTCTGTAGGCTACTGTTTTGTCTTATTGACAGTGTCTTTTTTTCTTACAGAAGCTCTTCAATTTCATTAGGTCCCATTTGCTAATTGTTGACCTTAGTGATTGCACTATTGGTATTCTGTTCAGGAAGTTGTCTCCTGTGACAATGCTTTCAAGGCTATTTCCCACTTTCTCTTCTATCATTTTCAGTGTACCAGGTTTTACATTGAGGTCTCTGGTAGACTTGGACTCGAGTTTTATGCAGGGTGACAAACATAGGTCTATTTGCATTCTTCTACTTGGATACATCCAGTCTGATGAGCACTATTTGTTGAAGATGCTGTCTGTTTTTCAGTGTGTATTTCTGTCTGCTTCATTAGAGATCAGGTTTCCCTCAGTGTGTGGATTTATGTATAGAGCTTTGATTTGGCTCCATTGATCAGCATGACTGTTTTTATGCCAATACCATGTGGTTTTTCTTACTATAGCTCTGTATTATAATTGAGATCAAGAATGGTTATACCGCAGATGTTCTTTGATTTTTTAGGATTATTTTACCTATGCTGGGTTTTTTATTTCTCCATATGAAGTTGATTATTGTCCTTTCAAGGTCTGTAAAGGATTGTGTTGGGATTTTGATTGGGATTGCATTGAATCTGTAGATTGCTTTTAGGAAGGTGGCCGTTTTTACCATGTTAATCCTATTGATCTATGAGCATGTGGAGATCTTTCCATCTTCTGAGGTCTTCTTCAATTTCTTTCTGTAAAGACTTACAGATTTTGTCAAACAAGTCTTTCACTTGCTTGGTCAGAGCCACTCCAAGATATTTATGTGGTTTGTGGATTTTGTGAAGGGTGTTGTTTCCCTGATTTCTTTCTCTGTCTACTTGTCATTTGTATATAGGAGGGCTACTGACTTTTTTTTTTTTAGTTGATCTTGTAGACAGCCACTTCACTGAAGTTTTCAATCACTGTAGGAGTTCTCTGGTTGGTTTTTTGAAGTGGCTTATATACATTATCATATCTTCTAAGCATAAGGATACTTTGATTTCTTCCTTTCCACTCTGTATCCCATTGAACTCCTTCTGTTGTCTTATTTCTCTGGATAAAACTTCAAGGACTATATTAAATATGTATGGAGAGTGAGGCCAACCTTGTCTTGTTCATGATTTTAGTGGAATTGCTTTGAGTTTCTCTCCATTTAATTTGGTCTTTGCTGTGGGGGTCCTGACATTTTTTTTATTGTGTTTAGGTATATCCCTTGTATCCCTAATTTCCCCAAGGCTTTTATCACTAGAGATGTCGGATATTGTCAAATCTTTCTCAGCATCCAGTGACATGATCATGTGTCTTTCTTTCCTTTCAGTTTGTATATGTGGTGGATTACACTGACTGATTTTCATAAGATGATCTATCCCTGTTTCTCTGTGATGAAGTCTATTTGACCATGGGGAATGATCTTTTTAATGTGTTCTTGGACTCAGTTTATGAATATTTTATTGAGTATATTTGCATCTATATTCATGAGGGAAATTGGTCTGTAATTCTCGATCTGTGTTGAATCTCTGTCTGGTTTGTGTATCAGCATGACTGTGACCTCATTGAATGAGGTTGGCCATGTTCCTTCTGCTTCCATTTGGTGAAATAATTTGAGGTGTTAACTCTTCTCTGAATGTCTGGTAGAATTCTACAGTAAAACCATCTGGCCCTGTGCTTTTTTTTTTTGGTTTGGAGGCTTTTAATGATCTCTTCTATTTCCTTGGGGAATATGTGTTGTTTATATTGTTTATCTGATCTTGATTTAATGTTGGTAGGTGGTATATATCAAGAAAATTATCCCTGTCTTTTAGATTTTCCAATTTTGTGGAACACAGCTTTTAAAAATATGTTCCAATAATTTTTGGATTTCCTGGGTATCTGTGGTTATAACCCCTTTTTGTTTCTGATTTTATGGATTTGGATAGTCTCTCTCCATCTTTTAAGTAGTTTGGATATGCATATGTCTATCTCTTTGCTTTTCTTAAAGACCCAACTCTTTGTTTCACTGATTGTTGTATTGTTCTCATTGTTTCTAGTTCATTTATTTCAGCCCTCAGTTTGATTATTTCTTGCTATTTACTCCTTTTGGGTGTGTGTGCTTCTTTTTGTTCTAGGACTTTCATATGTGTTGTGAATTTGGTAGTATGTGATCTTACTTTTCTCTTTTGGTAGACACTTTGTGTTATGAATTTTCCCCTCAGCACAGGTTTCATTTTGTGCCATAAATTTGGGCATGTGTAGATTCATTTTCATTAAATTCTATAATGTCTTTAATGTCTTTCTTTATTTCTGTCTTAATGCAGATATCATTCAGTAAATAATTGTTCAATTTCCATAAATTTGTGGGCCTCCAGTTGTTACTATTGTTTTTGAAATTAGGCTTTAATTCGTGGTGGTCTGAGAAGATGTGGCATTTAATACCTTTCTTTGTGCCTATTGAGACTTCTTTTATGTCTGAGTATGTGGTCCATTTTGTGGATGGTTCTGTGAGGTGGGAAGAAGAAAGTATATTCTTTAGTGTGTTCTTGAAATATTCTGTAGATAGATGTTCAGTTCCTTTGGTTTATAACAACTGCTACCTCAAGCATTTCTCTGTCTAGTTTTTGTCTGGATGACCTGTCAAGTGGTGAAAGTGGGGTATTGAAGTCGCCCCCCATCAATGTGTGTGAGTCAATATGTGTTTTAAGCTTAGCAATGATTCTTTACAAACATGGAGCCCTTGTGTTGGGGCATAAAGTATAAGAATTAAAATGTATATTTGGTGATTTGTTCATTTCATGAGTATGTAGTGTGCTTCCCTGTCTCTTTTGATTAATTTTCATTTGAAGTCTGTTTTTCTGGATATTAGATTGTCTACACCAGCTTGCTTTTTAGGTCTATTTTCTTGGTAAATCTTTTCCCATCCTTTTACTCTGAGGTAATGTTTGTCTAGAGAGTGTGGTGTTTTTTCTTGTTTGTAGCAGAAGGCTGGATATGTCTGTCTCTGTGTGTGTATGTATGTCTCTCTCTCTCTCTCTCTCTATATATATATATATATATATATATGTATATATATATATATATATATTTACATAACCATCTCTCCATACATGTTTTATGGGACTGCCTCATCAATTCACATACACAAGGAGAAACAGAGATGGAAAGGAAGAGATGGCCAGAAAGGAATTTTCTCATGAAATTGCTTGACTGGCCAGTTTAAAATCCAAAGGGGAAGGGAACAGCTTAATTATACTGGAAGGAATTGATGCTCTAGCTTGGAGTCCAAAGCCATGCTGGAGGCAGAAGATCTTCCTTACAGTGGCCCCAACATTTAAAGTCTTTAGCATATCAGAAAAAAAGTCTGTTCATATTGAAAATTAATCTGGTTTATTCAATGAGTGGCACATGCTAATTACCTCCCCACACCATTCAAGGCTAACTTGCACTGGTAATGGAACAAACACCTGAGCACCACATTGTAGTGAATTTGACATATTAAATTAACCTTCTTATTGGCACTATTTATTGCAAATGAGGTCAGCATGAAGTGGAGACACTAGCAATAAATAGTAGTAGATCAGTGCTGGTCTCAAATCCACAAACTTTCTGACAACGTAGAACCACAGATAGAGGAGAGAAAATATACCCTTAAACTTCTAAATCAGTTAGTTCATCTAAATATGGGGTCCCTAGTTGTAAGGAAGTAAGTTGGGAGAGAAATATAGATAAGTATGATAGTCATCAGCATAAAAAGATTAATAATTTTTTGGGGGGAAACCTGGGCTATTTACAGGTAGAGTGCATGGACTCCACCAGGTCCTGGATACCATTCTCATATTAAAAACAAAAGATTCCCTAGGGCAGCATACTATCCAGCAGTATCTCACTCCCCCATCATGGGACACCCCTCTTACAAACAGCCAATGTAGGCATCGCAAAATTGGAACACAAATCTAATGCCTCTGAGTATGATGTCCCATCCAAATAGACAATGCTAGCACAGTAAAAACATCTCCAATTTGTTGTCTGAGCCACCTTGCAATTTTCTCTCTAAATATGTTTGATAAAATTGTAATTACTATGTGGACTTAAGGGTATAGCTATTAAAATGGAGAAACATTAAAAATTATACAATAGATAGATTGTACATGGCAGGAAATTAATTAAAATATGAATACAACTGAAAAATATCCATCATAGGATTTTCTGTGGAAACATTCTTAGTTATTTATAAAAGTCATTAAGTATAGCTTACTATGAACATATGGCTTATTTTATGATATTTGAATACTCACATTGTACATTTACTACCAGACATCAAGTCTGTCTACATATATATCATAACATGAATTCCAGCCATCAATATCTGTTTTCCATGTAATACTACATCTACAATGTATCATTACTATATAGTGTGTGATAAAATAAATTCTTACCAAACATTGCTAAGAAAATATTTTTTTACCAAGCTGTCTCTTCAGAGCACCCTTAATCTCACTATTTCTAAGACTGTAGATGATGGGGTTCAACATTGGGTCTACCACCATGTAAAACACAGACATCGCCTTGTTCTGGTCAGTGGAGTAGCTGGACTTGGGCATCACATAAGTGAATGTGACAGTCCCATAGAGCAGAGTGACTGCAGTGAGGTGGGAGGTACAGGTGGAGAAGGCTTTTGAGCGGCCCTCTTTGGAGTTCATTTTGAGGACAGTGATGAGGATGTAGGCATAGGAGACGGCTATGACAAACACTGTGAACATAGTAACTGAGCCAGCAGAAAATGAGATCACAACTGATGGGACACTGACATCAGAACAGGAGAGTTTCAGCAAAGGAGCAAAATCACAGAAAAAATGATTGACTCTATTTGGGCCACAGAAGAGAAGAGAAAAATAGGAAAGAGTATAGGAGGAGGCATTAAGAAACCCACGAATGTAGGATCCAACAACCAACTGGACACAGACCTGTGTGGACATTTTGGTTGAATAAAGCAGTGGGTTGCAGATTGCTACAAAGCGATCATAAGCCATGGCAGCCAGAAGGAAGCATTCAACTGTCCCAAAGAAAGCAGCTGAGCTGAGCTGGATGCCACATCCAAGGTAGGAGATTGTATTTGGATCCATCAGGAAGTTGACAAGCATATTGGGTGTGACAGAAGAAGAGATGACTAGGTCAATAAAAGACAAGTGGCTGAGAAAAAAGTACATGGGGTGGTGGAGCTGGGAGGAGACTCTGATGAGAAGGATGGTGCTGAGGTTCCCAGACACGGTCACCAGGTAGATGCACAGGATGATGGTGAAGAGGACGACTCTAAGGACGGGGTCATCTGTTAAGCCCAATAAAATGAACTCTGTCACTGCAGTGTGGTTCCCATCCTCCAGGAGAGCCATGGGACAGTGTAGCCGCTGCCAGATCAAGGCTGTGATGGAGACATACTAGGAAAGGATTAATAAATATGTGGTTGTATTTTCATTAACACATAGACAGAAACTATTAAAAAGAAATATATAATTCAAAATATATAATTGAAATATTAGATTGGATTCCCAGTGCTTATACATTCATGTGAATTGATTTTTTAAACAACTTTTAATATTAATGGTAGAAATTTCCTTCAAATAATGTATTTCTAATTAAAATTTATGTTTATAATAAAATATTTTTAAGTGAATATGAACACCAGTTTGTAAAGTGTGAGACTTTCTAAAATAACAAAACAGTTATCATATGTACAAGAAAGAGTTAAATTAAGAAATGTAAAGTCATGTGAAGAAGTCTTAGATAATTCCTGAGCTTTACTGATTTCTTTCCAAATTACCTGTTCAGATTTAAAGTATTATATGGTGCTCTACTGCCATTTCCATGGGATATTTTAGGACTCTGTTGATTCCATTGTATAGTTGATAAAATGTGGGATTTGACAATGCTAGGTAACTTTGTTTAACAGAAGAAGCACTAGAACTTCCTTGATTGAACCCTGGCAGATTGAATTCCGTCTACTCTCAGATCTCTGTGTCCAAAGACTGGAAAAAAATTTGAGAGTATATGTTAGTTTGGATGAGATTAACCCTGGTTAGTGACATGTGTCATAAAGTCTATCAGCTGCATGATTGCCTGCACGGCAATTTTAATAGCAAGAAATAAGTTTTCTTGCCAGAATTGAGAAATAAAAAAACCTCATACTAATATTTAAGTGAAGATTTATTATAAATTTATCAAACCCTTACTAATTGGTTTTTCAAGTCATTTCCATTATGAATCTAATTACTTGCAAGTGTATGAATTCTATTTTAAATGATATTATATGTGCTTATTCACACACTCATTAAATAATTTCTAGCATAACAATGTTTTCTGTCTGTAGTACAATGGAATGAAATAATGTGATTGTGGGCAGAGTACGCAGGTAAATATTCTACCTGCGTATTTTTCACCCAAGTTCATCCTGCAAAGAGCAGTCTTTCTCTCACCTCCTGAGAGTTCCCAGCCCTATAGTCTTGTGCTTGTCTGTGGTGCCTGAAGCCTGTGATGCATGAGCTCTGTCAGCACAGAAAGAATGTCTTTCCAAGAGAGATTTGTCAGGAAATCGCCAAAGAATGTCAAAGTGACGTTTTTAGCATTTTTTTTTTCTTGATCATTAAGCTTCTATACCATTAGAGAACTTTGTGTTTGCCAGTCTTCTGTTTGAATAAATAAGAAAGCTATGAAAGCTAAGATGTATGCGTAATCATTCACAGGAATTTGACTATGGTGATATGCTATTTTGGTCAAATATTTTTCATTATTATACTTAATTCATTTAAAGCTGCAGCTTATATAAAATATATTATATATTACTATATATTTATATATGTATGTTAAATATATATTATATGTTTGTATAATATATATTTTCACATTTTTCAAATATTTCATAGTTAACTCTGTAAGAGAGCTTCTTCTACGTGACAATAAATGCATGTAAATAGCATATATTAGATACTATATAATATATTACATATCATACTTATTATTTCATATGTAATATGTATATGTATTTCAAAGGATAAAGTATATTTCAACGGCAGAAGGAAGTCAGTAATCTCACCTTTTGAAACAAGGATTCATTTGAAAGAAAGAAAGATAATTATAACACAATTTTAAACCTCCTAGCTGTGTCTCAAATTGTTGTTTACCATTGAGAATAAGTCTCTCAAGAGTCTCTAGATTCAAATGTGAATTCAAATTCCCAGGGAATATTTTCTCAGGTGAAAAATTCATTTCACACGAGCACAAGTTTCAATGAGTCAATCCGATTTTTTTTCTTTTTGCTTTTGTGAGAATTGGTGAGCATCAACCTCCCACACATGAGGTTTCTTGGTTTCTTTTGTTGATTTTTGTTGTATCAATAGTACTCAACTTTTTTGGTAGTCTAAATCTCTAATAACGTTTTAAATCTTTTAGATTTATTGTTAAGATCCTATAGTGGAGGATAAATTCTACCCTTGACAGTTTCCATTGATTACCCCACTCACTGGGCTAGACTAACATCTGAAATATGAGAATCACTGGTCACAATTCTGGAATGTGTGAAAATGTAAGGGAATGAATAAAAATATTAACGTCTTTGGTTCTAACAGAAAGAAGAGGGAATTTGTTCTGATACACTAATGTGGAGAGGAAAAGGTTAGCACGTGATCATCATCCACATATGGCGGTTGATTGCATCTCTCCTAGAGGTAGTCAGAGCTTCATACGAGAGGTAGCCAGGTCTGCTCCAATGAATTAGGGTCTCACCCACGGGGTCTTTCTGAAAATTTCCTCTTGACATCCACAGTGTTGAAATTACGAACTTGACTCTCTTCTAGGAAACCGTGTCCACTGATTTTCTGTTTGTTTACTTTCTTTGGTCCTTGCAAACTTAAGGATATGACTCAATCGAAAGGTGAAATTCAACGTTTGGACCTTACTTTGGACCTCATAACTAGTCCAGTACCACAGGCTTACTTACACCACATACAAGTTTTTGGGGGCACCTTTAATCTATCTGAGAGGCAAACTTCCTGTACAAAGACCATCCACTAATTTTATCCCCTAGTTGTTCTCTGTAGTTTCTCTTACAGTGTTAAGAGATAGCTATAGTTATCAGGTTTGTCTCAAGATAATAGGGTCTTGAACAAGACACACCTTGAAGGATTATGATAGGTGTTTGTAAGCTTTGTGTTGCTACAGCAGGTAGTTGAGCTCTTCAATTGGCACTGAAGATAGGAGTTCATTATTTGGACAAAGGATTTGAAGTCTTGATCCTTTATGAATTGACTCTCTTGATAATTATTTGTGGTTGTACATCAGCAAAAGGACACATGGTAGAACAACACCCCTCATATTGAGGTCAAAAAGAGAAAAGACAACAAACATTCTGAGTGCCAGTATCTCCTTTATGATATGCCTTTAATAAACTAAAGATTGCCCACTAGTCTCAAAGTCTCTGATTCTAGTCCTTCCCAAGAACACCAAGGAATAGTCATGAGACATAAATACATAAAGATATGAGATTTTGGTACAGATAAGATGCAATCTTTACAGAGTTAACTATGAAAAATTTGGATATGTGAAAATAACTTCAAAATATTTTCAGCAGATTGTTTTACATTACACAACTTATGCAGTTAATTAAAAACTTTATTTGATTTTATTAACGGTAACTTACAATGACCCTTTTATGTCTTCTGTTATCTGAAAAGATTGAACTTTGATTTTTATTGCTATGTTCCTCATTTGGTATCAGTATATCAACACATTTTCAATCGCTGACACTCAATTTTTATTAGTATATCTAATGAGAGATTATTCCTCTATCAAGGAACAGATGTCTCTAAGAACATATTTTCCTCCCAAGTTGTCTCATCAGGGCACCCTTAATCTCAATATTTCTGAGACTATAGATGAGGGGGTTCAGCATGGGGATTACCATCATGTAGAACACAGACACCACCTTGTTCTGGTCTGTGGAGTAGCTGGACTTGGGCATCACATAAATGAATGCATCAGTCCCATAGAGCAGAGTGACTGCAGTGAGGTGGGAGGTGCAGGTGGAGAAGGCTTTGTGGCGGCCCTCAGAGGAGCACATCTTCAGGATGGTGATGAGGACGTAGATGTAGGAGACAACAATCACAAGCACTGTGGCCACAATGACAGAGCCTACAGAAATGGTGACAAGAACAATAAAGACACTGTCATCAGAACAGGAGAGTTCAACCAAAGGTATAAAATCACAGAAAAAGTGATTGATGCTATTTGATCCACAGAAGGAAAAGGAGAAGAAGGGAATTGTGAAGGAGGAAGTGTTAAGAAAATTACTTAAGTAAGCTACTACAAGCACTGGACACAGACCTGTGTGGACATTTTGGTTGAATAAAGCAGTGGGTTGCAGATGGCCATAAAGCGATCATAAGCCATGACAGCCAACACAAAACATTCAAGTACCCCTAATAAAGCACCTGAGGCAAGCTGGATGCCACATCCGAGCGAGGAGATGGTGTTTTGCCTCACGAGGAAATGGATAAGCATACTGGCTGTGACAGAAGATGAATAGCCCATGCCAGAAAAAGACAAGTGGCTGAGAAAAAAGTACATGGGTTGATGGAGCTGGGAAGAGACTCTGATGAGAAGGATGGTGCTGAGGTTCCCAGACACGGTCACCAGGTAGACGCACAGGATGATGGTGAAGAGGACGACTCTAAGGACGGGGTCATCTGTTAAGCCCAATAAAATGAACTCTGTAACTGTGGTGTAGTTCCCATCATCCAGGAGAGCCAAGGGACAGTGTAGCTGCTGCCAGATCAAGGCTGTCATGGAGACATATCAGGAGAGGATTTATAAATACATGGCTTCCTTTTTATGAACTCAAACAAGAAGGGGTCACAAATTAACATATTTCAAAGATAGTTGTCCATTTCATTTGGCAAACTTATTCAGGACTATTGGCTTATGTACATTTGTGTGCATTTGTAATTTTAAAACATATGCTAGAGAATTTTCTTCAAACTATGTATATCTTGTCTTTTTATTTATATAGTAAAATATACCTACATATACCTATGTGGCATTATAACTAAAGTTTTAAAATATGAGACTTATGTAAATAACTAAAGTTATAACTATCACAAGTTATGAAATGTGCAGCCACAGAATTGCGTGAAGGAGGTTTCAAAAGTAATTATCTTACTCAGTGCTCAATAAGCACCATGAGAAGACATACAATTTCATGTATATTTCGTCAATTTCTGATAGGTGACATAAAGCACTTTTTAAATTATTTCTATTTTATCAATAAGTTTAAAACTACATAAGAAGTCTAGAATGAGGATATGAAAGACAAGCGGCATAAACTTGATCAAACCCTTTATTAACTACTATTTATGAAAGAGTCACATGAAATTGAGAGTACAGAGAAATATGGGATGTAAAGCAGGGTAGTTTTGCAACTATGCGGTTAATATACAAAAACTGAGCTTCCTTAGAGTTCATAGTGTCATATAGTGCATTAGTGAAGAAGGCCACATAAGCATAAAAAAAAAACATGTGTCCAAAGAGCCTGTCCACAAAAGTGATACAAGTTTTTGAAATTAGGAGCTGGAATCTCTGTGAGTGATTAGTTTTCCATTGTTGTTGTCTCTTTTCAAGTTTTGGGGGTCTTCCCCAAAAATACATTTCAAAAGAAGTTTCATGAAAAAGAGGCAGAAAGAATGAAGGAGCCAGAGGATGAGATGTGCAGCAGAGAGGTGTCATCCTCACACATCGTTAGCACTGAACTCATGACTCAACTGCACTGAGGTACCTGCCCAAGACCTGTGCAAGGTTTGTCCTGTCAACATTTCGTCCCAGGTGGGAAGGGGTCTATGATGCTTCACCCTTTCACCAGGTATTGTTGGCAATTCATGGTGGTTGGATGTGATTTTTTACAATGATATAGCCAGAGATAAATTGCGTTTCCTCCAGTAAATAACCACTTACCCATGCTAAAACAAGAAAATCTAATTAAATTAATTGGAGCACTGTACTGGTTGGTTTTCATCAACTTAACATACACACAGACGTATCTGTGTAGAGAAATCTTAATTATGAAAATTCCTCCATAAGAATGGCCTGTAGATAAGACTGTGGGGGTATTATCTTGATTAATGATTGAAGTGCAAGTATCCAGCTCACTGTGGGAAATGTTGCCCTTGAACATTGGTTGTTATTTGGTTGTTTAAGAAAGCAGGTTGAACAAGTCAGGGAAAGCAGAGAATTTGACTTCTAGCTCCATGAGGGGAGGCTAGGGAATCATCAGGAGGTAGAGCCTAGCTGTAGAAAGTATGCCCTTGGGGCAGTATTTGAGATATTGTAGCCTGACCCCCACTTCCTGATCGTGCTCTGCTTTCTGATTGTAGATGAACTGTGACCACAGCTTCCTGATCCTGCCTCATGCCTTCTATACATACACGTTCTATTTTCATGCCTTCCTTCCCACGATGGACTGTCTCTGAGAAACTGTAAGGTAAACCAAACCCTTTGTTTCTTTTTAAAAGAATAAGAAAGGGAAATGGCAAATAATATATGATAGAATCAACTGTGAACGTCACCATGCGGTGGACACGGCAGGCACTCTCTTCATGGGTTTTATGACAGTGTAGCACTGGCAGTACAGGCTGGAAAGACATTCACAGGACCCCTGTGTCCCTCATAGATGCAGTGCATCTTAAAATAACATCACATATGTTTTTAGGGTCCTTTCAAGTGTGGCTTAGTGTGATTCAAATCACTGTGTTAATGACACATATGATCCTCTTATTCCTGATGCACCTTATTTTGAAAGAGTGATTTTCTTTGAGTCAGAAAGACAGCACAAAAGTAAAGGCCTCACTATCAAGCCTGATAACCAGCGTTCAATGCCTGGGACCCACATGGTAGAAGAACTGACTCCCCCAAGTTGTCCTCTGACTTCCACCCCTGTGTGCTGATGCCTCCCTCAGACAATAAAGACGGGGAATTAAATTAATTATTTTCATTATAAAGCAATGTTCAACATAACAACGCTGACATGTCTACCTGTAAAAATTGTAGGAAATAAGGGTTGTAGCCATGGTCACATTATGTCAGAATACTGTATTAACTCTTAGCTCTACAGAAGGGAATACAGATCATGAGAGTATATGTGGGACTAAGTTTTAAGTGTCTTTTCTGTTCAATTGATGTACATATCTGTCCTCTCACTGTCTTCTTAACTTTAAATTTTTGGTAATTCTTTGTACAGAGTGAGCAAAACTCACTGACTATGTTCTTTTATAAATGTTTTTTTACCAACAGTTCTCGCTATTTTGTACATCCTTACAAAATCACCTTGTAATTTCAAACATAATTTTACAATGTCATAGATTGTTAACCTACAACCAGAAAGCCGTAAATACACAGAGCAATTTTGGAGAACTGGTGTGTTGATAATATTTGCATTTACAGTCCATAAACATGATATATGTTTTTGCACTAAATCAAATGGTATTTAATTTTTCTCCAAAATTTTAGTAAGGAAATTTTTCAGAGATGGTCATGAGTTTAATTTTAAATATATTTTTTACTATATTAACAATTACTGACACTTAAAACTAAGTTATTTTCAAATATGTTGTTTTTCTTTTTGTGAGTTATCAAATTTATTCCATGCTTCCTGCTTTCCTTCAGATTTGGGGTGAAAATCCTCTGTAATGTTGAATGAAAAACTAATACATCTAATCAAAATAGTGAATAATTACAAGCCCACCAGCATCTTATTCCTATTTAAATTTAAAAGATTCTCAATCCTGGCATGTGACCAAATAGCTGTGAGAATTTTATAGATAGTCTTTCTTTTAATTTTATAAAACATTTGTCTTAATTTCAGAACAGAGCTACCTTGCCTGGGGAACAATCCAGTTATACAAGAAAAAAAGCTGAGACCCAAAATGAAATAGTGCGATGTGTCCAGTGTCTTCCTTGTCTGACTCCAGCCCCCGAGCTGCGGTCAGCACAGATGGACTCTCAGAGACTCACAAAAGAAGTAGGATTTTCCTCAATGAACTCTGCTGAGACAGAAGGCAAAGAGCAGGACTGGCTCATTCCTCGAGACCTAGCTATGTTCTGGGCTTCACAGAGAGAACTGCAAAAGTCTGGACAGCATGTCACAGTGGGAGGGACAGCAGGGACTGTGGGTGCTTACATTTAGAAAGTGATAGACAGCAGAGGCTCGGTAGCTCCAGACAAGCAGTGAGGCTGTGGAAGGAGAACAGATGGTTCGCACCATTAAAAGATTCGTGCAAAGCTCATAGGATTTAAAACATATCTTAAAAATGACAGAGCTAGCATCAAGGGCAGTACTTCCTGTTACTAACATAACCGGACCACATCTAAGGAAGGGCTCAAAATGGAGAGATAGAATGCATTGGTGAACGGGCGGCAGCTGTCGATCCACTGCATTTCACAATTCCCTAGATACAGACCTCAGCTCAACCATCAGAGGAACTAAATTATTACTTAATATAAGGAAAATGTTCGAAAACGTTAAAGGAATTAATACATTCTCATGCCACTTATCATCTGCATTTCCTATTTCTGGAAAAAGCCTTAGAAACCTTAAGAATGGCAGTAACACCGTTAGAAGGAAGCTATGTCTCTATGATTACCTAAGGGCCTTGTGTGGAATCTCAGCACCAGAGTAGCACGATTCTCGAAGGGAATGGAGTTGTGAGAATGTGTACATAGCAGTGGGATGCATTCTAAACTTACTGAGGTTGGATTTGGGAGTTCTTGGTTTGATGAGTTTGATGTAGTATTTCTGTTGTGAGCTCACCAAGGAAGACGGAAAGCACTTTACAAATAATCATCTAGAGTATAACATTCTAAATGGAAACTCTATTATTTATGCCCCCAAATTAGAAATATTTCAATGGGTTTGGAGAGTTTTGAATATTAAACATTCGATACTGATTCCAACCTCTCCACTCGGCCAAACCTGCACATCTTTCTCCAGGGATCAGGCTGGTTCATCAGCCTGTCCATAGAATAGACTTTTCTTTAGCTAAAAGAAACACAAACTGACGGGATTTGTAATCAATACATTTTACTCAGAAGTGTTACAATTAAGTTGGAGCAAATAGCATGAGATGCAAATAAGTGACAATCTGACAGTAAAAAATTCCTAATTAAAGTAAGTTTATTCAAATTATAAAGATTTATTTTATTTTGTGTGCCTGAGTTTCTTTATTCTGCATGTGCGTATGTACAGCACATGAGTTCAGAAGAAGTCCTTGGAGTCATAGAACTGGAGTTACGTATAGTTTTGAGCCATAGGAGTACTGGGAAGGGAACCCAGGTCCTCTGTAAGAGTAACAAAATGCCCTTAACCCATGAGGCTTATTTTTGACTTAGATGCTTTAGAGTTATTTTTTATTCTGTATAAATTTTATACCAGTAATATATCCTTTTTAAATTTTCACTGAACTTTTATTGTGTCTGCTCTACCATTTTTCTTTTCTAATTAATGATAAGTGTTAATTATTATTTCTGTTGTCTCAGGACTGCTTTAAAACCCAAGGACTTTTTGTTTGTCACAGAGAAGGGGCTAAACTGAGAAGGCACTAAACGCTTTAGTGAAAATTCATCAAAGTACCTACACATGCAGAAGATGAGTACTAGTGAGTAAATTGGATTGGTATTTTCATTACTACAAGTGATGGGGACAGACTTATCTTGGAGCACAGACATACTTCTTTTGAACCACTGCCTTAAAATAAGTAAGAGAACATGGTATTGTAAATTGATAATTCTTTAACCTGTTTCTACAACGTCTGCTTTCTCCTATTTGTGGCTTCCAATGTGGGTGGCTGTGTGACTGCTTAGACATTTACCAGTTGTTGGTTAGGTCTGTACTTGTGTGCAGCAAATCAGATAGACGGCTTCTTCTGTGACTTCTCCCCTTTGTTGAGACTTTCTTGCTCAGATGTCTCCATTATTGGAATCATCTCCTTAATTTCTACTGGATCCATCACAGTGTTTGTCTTACTGTCTCCTATACCTATATGCTCATCACCGTCCTGAAGATGAGCTCCACTGAGGGCTGCCACAAGGCCTCCTCCACCTGCACCTCCCACTTGACTACAGTCACTCTTTACTATGGAAACAACATTCATTTATGTGATGCCCAACTCCAGCTACTTGACTAAGCAGAACAGGGTGGAATCTCTGTTCTACACAGTGGTGATCCCTATGCTGAATGTCCTCATCTATAATCTGAGTATCAGCATTGTAAAGGAGTTGCCCTGAAGAAGTCCACCAACAGGATATATTCATAGAATCTGTTCTTTGAATAAAGCATATAAATGTTTTAGATGTTTATATATATTTTATATATTTATAAATATATATTTATGTATACATATATATAAATATATATTTATATGTTTATATGTTTTATATAATAAAACATATAAAGAAAACATAAATGTTTTATTTATTCATGTCACTCAGGATTTGTCACATGAGGCTTAAGTTAACATTCTAAATTTGTGTTTTAATCTTGTATATCATTTGGAGGCTGTCTTGAAATTTTTAAGAATTTGTTTCTTTTTATGTATGGGATTCTTGATGATGTCAAGAAAGTTTCCTTTGTAAAATTCATGTTGCAGACAATAATTTGCCCTTAGTGTATGCCAGGTCCACTCTAAATTCATTGCATACACAAAAACAATAGCCTGATAAAATGATATCATTAGTTTTATTTTACAAATAATTTGACTGAGGAATTAGATTATCACACTCATGTTGATAAGCAGATGTAAGATAAATATTGAACCCAGAAAATATGCCTCTACAATCTCTTCTACAATTAATTTCCAGAATTAGTCTATTGGCCTGACATTAAAACTTCCCCCCAAATAGCGGATGAGAAAATATCACTGACGGACTGGTTTGACAAAGACCAACTAGTTTGTCGTAATTGGCACAGGTTCCAGTCTCTTGATTCTATGCTACGTGCACTGAGCTTAGACTCCCCTACCACAATCAGTGAAGTGATTTGTGCACTGACAGTGATGTCAGGGACTTGCTTGATGATATAGTGTATTAGTCTTTTGTAGAAACTATGAGTAAAGATAGCCTATGGTGTACCAACACTGGGGAAAATGTAATATGGGAAAACTGGATTCATTCCAATTACATGTTTGTTAAATTTATACTTTTATGCAAGTCTGTCTTGAAATTATGATCACACCATTTGTCTGGAATTCCAGCTTAAATATACATTGAAACATACAGATCACACTACACATTTTTGGGGAAAGGACCATCTTTCTTCTCTGTCATCATCCTTATGAGTCAGGCAGGGGTAAAGCAAAATTTGCTAGAATATGGGACCTCAAATCAAATGTTTTAACAACTGCTTATGAGACAAGAAAGCCAGACTCAGACTCCTACTGCCCTTCCTCAGTGAGAAGGGGACAAAGACATTAGGCTTGAAGATGCTTTAAAGTATCTACTCAGATGTAAATTATTCATAGTTCACCACTGAGTGAAACCATATATTACTGCCCAGTGAAAGATTCTAAGCAAAGCTGAAAGGAAGCAAAGTAAATTAAATGCATAAAAGTACGGAGTACTGCATAGGCATGCTGTTTTTAATTTCTCATAGTAAAGCCTTATTTACAAGGAGAAATACTGAAAATAAGGAAAATTAGGCCAGCAAGATGGCCCACTGAGCAAAAGTGCTTGCCATCAGATTTGATGACCTGAATTCACACACACTGACAAACACAAAATTAAAGTAATGATAATACACACACACACACACACACACATACACACATATATATATATATATATTTGAAAATTGTAAGGAAGGAATTAGCACATAATGGCCACCAATCTCACATCTGCCTTAACAGGTGGAGCACATAGCTCTGGGTTTGCCCTTTGGGTAGCAGCAGGAAGTTTGACTGCTTGGCCAAGGAGAGGAGAGCTATAATCATGTAGAAGTCTCTGCGACCTGGGAAGGAAAGGCTTGCTACTCCTTGCAAGCATCTTGTTTGCCACTGAGACACAGGGGTTCATGGTGCTGTTGAGACACTCCAATTTAGCTAAGCTATTTAGTGAGCGTTAAGCAACAGGCATTGTGTGGATACCAAAATACCCAAATCCATATCTGACTCCAAACTATTACAACATCATACATACCCTTGTGTTTCATTTTCTAGAGTTATTTTGTTACTGAAATTCACTGTAGTGCATGCAACAGAAAGCAGGAGCCCATGATGGCTTCATTCTCCCAACCAAGATTTTAAAGGACCACTTTTCAGAAAATAGAGCACATAAACATAATCTTGCAATATGACTAGATTAAAACAAGACTAGAGCAATGAGTGTAGGAGAAACCACACTACAAATACCAGAGTAGAAACAGCAGGGTATGTGGGTGTGACATTCATGAAGAGTTAGGAATGGGGTGGTGGTAACTCACAGGGTTGGCTATATTTCCATTCTCTATGTGTTATATTCATACATGAGATTGGCAAAGTGAGAGCCATTCTTGAACATCTACTGACAGTGAAAAAAAGAGGTAAAAAGAGAATTGGGTTGGGGACAGGAAGTGGAGACAGATGATGTTCACTGGATATAGATTTTCAGAAGGTACAAAGTCCATGTGAAGTCATATTTTTCCTTCCAGAACTACTGAAATGTTCATGAAAGGTAATAAAATAGTTGTGTTTAGATAATTGTGACAACGATTATTGTAGGAGACTGACTAGGAAGCAAACCCTAGGTCTTCAGAATGCAGAGACCGTGTATATCAGTTATGTATGGAAGTAGAAAATAAGGAAACTAGAGATTGTGAAGAATTAGGGGACAGAATTTTCTGATTATTAGATGGGATCAATCAAAGAGAAGATGCCATGACTCCCATGACCCAAATGTGGTGGTGAATGGATTCTGTGATACACACAATTATCCTGTTGAGGTTCTAAGGTGAAGTACTAATTCAGAGGTTAATGTTTGTATTCGTAAAATCTGTTTCTTAAACTATGGCCATTGCTTGGATAGGAAGAGATACTGAGATTGAAGATCCAGATTTAAAAAAACGAGTAATTCCTTAAGTTCACATAGTCTAGTCATTTCTAATATCCTCTATTTTCATTTAATAAGATTAATTTATTTTTGCTTTTTAAGTGTATGAGTGAGTGCTTGGCCTGCATGAAGGTACACCATGTATATGCCTGGTCCCCACAGAAGAGTGTGGTGAATTCCCAAGACTCGGGATTTTAGATGGTTGTGAACAACAATGTGAGTTCTATAGTTGTATTACGTGCTCTTTAACCACTGACCCATCTCTTCAGTTTCTCCAATCTCCTCTTAATCTTACTCTGCATCCCCTTGTATTGTACCTCTAGTTTTGTCTAGTTGGTTCTTTATTTGTTTCTGTTTCATTGTGTTTGTGTGTGTGATGAAATTGATGCTTCAGTAAACTAGAGTATAATGAATATTTTAAAACTTAGAATATGGTTGGGAAGAATTAATAGAACTGGTATGACCTACCAAGGTATCTTTGGCCATGTTGATGTGTTTAGCTTAAGTAGTCTAGGATTGAAATCCCCATAGGCCAATGACATTTGAGCAGGAAACTGAGAAGGTCATGTAGGTATGGAGAGTGGGCAAAAAAGCAGCCAAATGGAAAATAGCAGGCATGCTGATCTTGATAGTCTTAAGAAATAAAAGACAATCCAATGTAATCCAAGGAGAGAATCAAGTTAGATAGAGGAGTATCTGAATTCTACTGACATAGATAGAAGGAATTTAAATCTCTAAATAGGAATATCCTAACATGACCAAATTTATAAAGATCATATGTGTTTTATAGATAATCTGTGAAACTAACAAGCTACCATCTCCACCAGCCTGGCAAGATACACTTACTACTGCTGTAGTGTCACAAATATCATGGAAGCAATTAACCACTTTCTGAATGGATCTAAGGGTAACTCCAGAAGATGAATCTAACACATAACACCACCATCAGGGCCAAAACCTATGCTAGACCCTATGCTAGGGTCATAGGCCCTAGAGAAGAGACATCTGAATATTGAGACCTTTGTAACACTCAAATTCCTGAACATAAAGACTAGCCTCCCATAAACACTGAATCCACATATCTGAGGTCAGAATGTTCAACTGTTTCATGTATTTTACATTATTATTGGCTGAGCTGGGATAATTGAGAAATGATAAGTTAATGATCAATAAGAAAATTTAATTTACAAATCCACGAAGATTTCTAGTTTTTTTTTCCACGTATAGAATAATTTAGGAAGAAGGCAGTGAATAGCCATGCAAATCCAGTGGTTTCTGCCTTCAAAACCTTAAATATTTTTTGGAATATTGTGACAGGGATTAGAAATCGTTTTCCAGGTAGATACAGGATAACCATTGAACCATTCATTCCATCTACTTGTTGAATATTTATTATATTTTACCACCATAGATACTAAAGGTATGCTTCTGAATAAAATAATTCTAATGAAATTAATACTTCAATAGATAGTACAGTAGAGAATAATCCAGATTTTATAATATACAACATGGAAGGGAAGAATAAATGGAAGTGGTGTGGGTGTTAAAGGTATTTGTGGCAGGGGTGGGTGATATTAGCTTGAGTATGGTAGCAATGAAAGACCCATGGGACAATGATATCTGAGTCGGATCCTGAGATGGTCTTGTATGGAATGGGAGTTGGGAAAAAGCTGCCATATGGGAAATACCAACTGCACAGATCTTGATCTAAACTCAAGAAATAAAAAGCAGGTCAGGGCAATCCAAGAAGACAGAAGTGCATCTGGATTCTATTTTGATATGAATGGAAGGAATCAAAATTTTTAAATAGGAGTAGCCAAGTAGGATCATGATTTTAAATAAGTTACTTTTAGTATAGGCATTGTCTTATGAACAATGCAAGGTATCCAACATGGCAAAATACGCTGATTGGTGCTTAGGGTGACACACATATCATGGGAGTATCCAAACAATTTCTGACTGGGACTAAGGGTAGATACACAAGATGTATCTAACACCACTCTCAGGGACAAAACCTTTGCTAGACAGGTCATAGAACTTAGGGAAGAACTTATTACCATTATCCTAAAAAAATGGACATAGTAGGAAACCATTTCACAATAACTTATGATCATACTCAGATTAGTACATCTCTCAACCCTCATCAACACAGCTTCTTTTTGCAGATGATGGTGATTTACACATGGCTTGTGAATGTGAAGAGAATTAGAGACTATGGAATTCTCAGTTCTAAATGGGACATCTAATCACACTCCCTTCTCTCCAAGCTCAAGAGTCATGGTGAAAGAGTAGATAGAAAGATTGTAAGAGCCAGAAGTGGTGGAAGACTACAAAGACCACAGTTTTGAGGACACATCAGAATGGTTGTAGATGTGACCTCATGGTGGCTGTGTCAGCACATCCCAGCTCAAACTGGAGAAAATCTCTTTGCATGGAGAAGGTGTGTGGTTATAAAATCCATCCTTAGCAGAGGAGTTCCTGGCAATTGACATCTGCCAGATATAAGACAGTCATCTGCCCCTGATAGACTAACCATGGTGCAGTGGATTCTCACACAACTAAGTGTATGCAGGGAGCACAAGCACTAATTGGCAAAAATGTACATGGAGTTGTGTGTGTGTGTAGGAAAGGGAGATAAAGGACTGGGAGGAGTTGGAGAGAGTAGGTGAACACGATTAAACTATTTAGTATAATATCCTTGAAAAAACATTTAAAAATGCAAAAATTGAAATGCAATAAAATACAATAGCTATATGTGCTAGGAGAAAAAAGAGTTGAGAGAAACGGCATAAAGAGAAGATTATTAACCAAATCTGAGATGATGGTCACATTGACCTTGTGTGATTGCCACTATTATATTAAGTTTTACAACATAACAGATTCTTCTAAGAAGTTGTTTTCTTACCAAGCTGCTTCTTCAAAGCACCCTTCATCTCATTATTCCTGAGGCTATAGATGAGGGGGTTCAACATGGGGATCACCACCATGTAGAAAACAGACATGACTTTGTTCTGGTCAGTGGAGTAGCTGGACTTGGGCATTACATAAATGAATATGACAGTGCCATAGAACATAGCAACTGCAGTGAGGTGGGAGGTGCAGGTGGAGAAGGCCTTGTGACGGCTCTCAGTGGTGCGTATCTTGAGAATGGTGATGAGAATATAGAAATAGGAGATGGCTATAACAAACAGTGTCATCATAGTGACCATGCCAACAGAAAATGAGGTAACAGCTATGGAGACACTGACATCAGAACAGGAGAGTTTCAGCAAAGGAGCAAAATCACAGAAAAAGTGATTGATTTTATTTGGTCCACAGAAATGAAAAGAAAAGAAGCAAACTATTGTAACAGAAGCATTAAGAAAACCCCCTATATAAGATCCTACAACCAACTGGACACAGACCTGTGAGGACATTTTGGTGGAATAAAGCAGTGGGTTGCAGATGGCCATGAAGCGATCATAAGCCATGGCAGCCAGAAGGAAGCATTCAACTGTTGCAAAGAAATCGGCTGAGCTGAGCTGGATGCCACATCCAAGGTAGGAGATTGTATTTCTCTCCACCAGGAAGTTGACAAGCATGTTTGGTGTGACAGAAGATGAGATGCCTATGTCAACAGAAGCCAAGTGGCTGAGAAAAAAGTACATGGGGTGGTGGAGCTGGGAGGAGACTCTGATGAGAAGGATGGTGCTGAGGTTCCCAGACACGGTCACCAGGTAGATGCACAGGATGATGGTGAAGAGGACGACTCTAAGGACGGGGTCATCTGTTAAGCCCAATAAAATGAACTCTGTCACTGCAGTGTGGTTCCCTTCCTCCAGGAGAGCCATGGGACAGTGCAGCTGCTGCCAGATCAAGGCTGTGATGGAGATGTTACAGGAAGGGATTTGTAAATATGTCATTTTATTTTATTTCATTCAGAAGTGGAGACCATTGTAAGGTAAGAAGTGTTCCAAAATTGTATGCTTCACTCAGATGAGTAGTACTCAGCAGTTTCATTGTTTTTCATATATATGTGCAATAAGTCCTTCAAAATTATTAAGCAAAAATGATGGACATGTGGTAGAAATCATAAGTAGCTTTTATTTACAGTCATTTATAGTGAGATATCCCTCGTTGTTATTTAAACTAAAATTTTAAATTTTAAAAAAATTTAAAATTAATTTATAAAATTAATTGAAAATTTAAAATTGAATTTTAATTTTTGAAATCATGAGACTTAGCCTGGCGAAACGGCTTTACAAGTAAAAGTTCTTGCCTATAAGCTTGACACTTGAAGGTCTGAGTTTAAATTCTGGAACTCACCTGGTGGGAAGAAAAACCACTCCAGGATGTTGTCTTTTGGGATCCACATGAACGGTATGTTCTCTGCACCATTCTGTTCACATAAAGAAATACAAGTAAATAAATATAGAACAATATGAGCTTTTTTGGTTTTTGGTTTTTATTACTCCTACTACTACTGTTATTATTATCATTATCATTGTTTTGGTTTTTTGAGACAGTGCTTATCTGTTGTAACTCTGGCTGTCCTGGAGCTCACTCTGTTGACCGGGCCGGCCTCAACCTCACAGAGATCCTGCCTTTACCTGCCATGTGCTGGAATTAAATCGTTTGCCACCACTGCCTGGCCAATATAAGTCTTAATCATAATGTCATTGTTAGAAGTATAACAAAGTATAAAGATATAAAAGCATTGAATATTCATTGAAGACGTATTCACTTTCATATTTATAAGCATAACAAAGAACAAAAATGTAATAACATTGAGTTTTCATTGAAGACATATTTTTGCTAACTTTTATTGAATGCTTAGGACATCACAAGCACAGGATTTATAATTTTGTGTATTTCTATTTTTATTTCTATTATTTTATTTTATCATCTCCATTTTACATTATAACTTTGTTTTAAGTTAAGTAGCATACATGTATGTTTGCATGTATATATATGTATATATATATATATATGCAGAATTATGGATTTAGAGAGATGTTTCAATGATTAAGGGAACTTAATCTATTTACAGAGGACATGTGCTTAATCATGAGTTCTCATATCAGTCTGTGGTTTCAGTTTTGGGGAACCAATGCCCTCTTTGGTCTTCACAGGCACTAGGCATGCACGGGGTGGGGTGCATGTACGTGTGTATGTGTACACAACATTTACACACAAAATAAAAATAAAAACCTTTAAAAGAGAGTTTGACATAAACACAAGGCTGCCTGACATTAGTCTATTCCTTTAGTAACCACTCTGTAAGTAAAGGGTGGCAATGCAGTTGAGTGCAAAACAAATTAGGGTCATAAATCAGGGTGGCCTTTCAGCTTTCCAAGGATTGATACATAGAAAGGCTGTTTGCTGTGACATTGGTTACAAAATCTATCCTTTCCATACGTAAGCTCATGACATGATCAACTTTGTAAAAGATAATAGATTTTCTTGTTAGAACTGAGTAGAAATATTAAAGAGATCACACTAAAATTACAAATGAAAACTTCCTGTTGTATTCTCATTAAATATTTCAAATGATCCTAAATAGATCATCACTTTATGAAGTCATTTTAAGTATAAAATTCATCATCTTGTAAAATATGAATTCTACATAACACATAATTATTAATTTCTTTATTTAGACACAAGAAGTCTTTACCAATGTTGCAGTGTTCCTTACTGAAGTGTGATGGAGCATGGGACCCTGGTCAATAGAGGTTCAAACTAGGAAGTTAAAAGGCTTACCGAGGTTCACCCAGCCAGGGGCAGATTGACTCTCATCCCTCACATTCTATGGTGCATCCTCCTTTGTCCATGGTGGTGTCTGTGAGCTGGAACCTTTGTCCATAAACAAAGCAGGTTTTTCATATGATGTTCACTGAGAGTATGCCACTACAGCATTTCAAACCTGGTGCATCTGTTAACCTTTTGGGTAAATTCTACCTGTGTGTACACCTTTGAAGTCCATGTTAGTTTCTATCTTATGAATGTATGAACAGGAAATATTTGAAACTTAGCTTTATGTCTGATCATTCTGAATGATTTGCCTATGGAAATATATGTTGATTCTGTAAAGTTTTTCCTTTACTCTTACGTGATTGTCTGATTCCATGTGACTTGTTTTTTCCAGAATGTTTATAAATACAGTACATTTTCCAAGAATAAAGCATTCTGCAAAGGTAAGGAATGAATCAGTAAACCAAATTTACCTACAAACCATAAAACTTACCTCTTTAAACAAGGATTCACTGTGAAGAAGTTCAAAGTTATGATTTTATAGGTGCAAAAGCTGTCTCCACAGTCAGTGTTTGTCAGTGGGGCTATGTTCCTGCTGAGGCTCTGGATTCCAGTGTGAGTTCAAATCCTTAGGGATCATTACTTCATTCTCAGTGAGATCTGAGCCTTTCTTAGCACACAAACACAAAAAACTTTCAGGGAGTCTGTCAATCTCAAGCAATCTCATGTTTTCCTCTTTATGTGAGTGTTGGTGCACTTTTACTTGGTAATTATGGGAGGTATGTGAAAACAAATTATCTTAGGTAAATGTTCATTCAGGTTGATATTTGATTTAGGTTAGTTCAGGATAGATAATATTAAAACCAATCATAAAAATGACTATTTTTGTTTCTTTCATTTGTGTGCCTCAAATTTTCTTTTAGTAATTTAGTCATTTATGTAAGATACCCTAGTACGTGCTTTGATGAATGTAGGGAGGGATGATCCCAAGTTGAATAATTGAGGCACATAACATCTTAATAGGCAAAAGTATAAAATGCTATAAATATCATTTTTACCTAGAAAGTGAGGAGAAATAGGCATGGACAATTTCCAGGTAAGAATTAACATTTCTTAATTCATACCTCCAACAAGTGACATCATGTCAAAACTTATATATGTTATAATGGAGGATATGAGGTGCATCAAATTTGATCATCAAATTCGAGGCTCACCTTGACTCTCACACAAATATAAATTCCACTAAATTCTATACTGTACCCTTGATATCACTTTGATGAAAGTGGTCGACCATTGAGCATAAGTCAATTTTAATTCAAAGCATTTCCTATCCTTGCTGGCAGAGGACAGCTGGAGACAGAATCAGCACTGGAAGCCCCCATGTCCTCCAGCCTGTAGTATGGAGTAGTGAATGACAAAGTGTTGTTCTATTAAAGAAGACCATGGGTGACAATGCCTGCTGACCATTGTATGCATATATGGCATGCAGTCACCTGGACTCATAGGAACACATGCACACCTCATGCATACATACATCACACACATGATAGACATAAATAGCAGTCTAAGATTCCTTTGCCCTCCTGTAAAATTAATACTCTATGAGAATCATCTCTTTCTTTTTAAGATAGTCTCATGTAATACAACTTGACTTTCAATTTGTAGGCAGCTAATGATGACCTTGAACTTCTGATCCTCCTGTTTCCATCTCCCAAATTGTACTTAATTTCCAAGAATTCAACATTCAGTTTATGTGGTATTGTAAATATAGCTCAGGATGATACATGCCATGCAAGGATTCTACCAATTAGACTACATTCATTTAATGATTTGCACATGAGCAATTTTTTTTTTTTACAGATGAGAAGATGAGAGTGAGCAGAGGTTGATTTTAAACTAAATTTCCAAATGCATTCACGGGTCAGGTTAGAATTAGTTTAGGTTAATAATTCAGGTCAGTTTGGTTGCTAGAATACATAGTTTGGATGACTGTCACTCATGAGGCTTCTCAAGCAGATATTGGAATATCATTCATTCCTTTCAAAAATATGTGAACACTGAAGATAGGTTGATTAAAAATTGACTTTTAGGAAATTTAGACACCAGTGGAGAAGCCATTAGAAAATAAATGAACATATTTAATACAGAATTTGGCAAGAAGTGACCAAATATTCCCCAGAATTCATGGACACCTCACTCAGGAACCCCAGGTGGCATTCCTTCCCAGCACAACTCAAATGAAGATCAGACATACTGGATCTCATCAAGTACAGACCATTTTGATTTGAGGCCATGTGAACAAAAGAAGCAAGTCTTCTGAACCATACTCTCTGACAGTTGCTATTGAGATGGGTGTGGAGACTGGACTCACTGTCCTCTGTTATTATTATTTTTGTTTGTATATGTCACATTTGCTAGTATATTTAATTTTAGTTAAAATATAATTATATCAATTCCCTCCTTCTCTTTTTGCCTTCTGACCACTTACATGCTCTTCCACTCCCTCTCAACATGATAGTGTGTTTCTTTTTGATTTTTGTTGTTACATAATTTAAGTGCATGAATATGTAAATATAACCTGTTGAGTTAACATAATGTTGCTTCTGTGTGTATATGATTTCAATGCTGACCACTTTGTATTGTGTAACGAATTATTGAGCTCATCCTTGGGAGTGACTTATTCTCTTTTTACCAGCAGCTTGCTCAACAGGAGGGAGATAATGCCTGACATTAAAACCTGATCAGTACCTTGAGTTAGTGAGGTTATGTATCTTACAGGAGAACCTACGACTGCCACTTTTCTAAATCAGCACCATTCCTAACATCATTCTAAAACTTCTTCTCATATCAAGAGGTAGGTGAAGCTCTCACTCCACATTGAAGAAGCTTCTCTTTGCAGCAGAGACTATTATAGAAAACCAGAAATGGTTATAATACTGAAATTGAATGAGCATTGTGAGTCCAGCCCAATGGAAGGAACTATAGCACAATTCCTCCATCTAGGTTAATCGAACATCTTGGAATCAGGGGCAGAAATATTGTAAGAGTCAGAGGATTAAGAAGTCAGCTGTGAATCTACATCTTTTCCGATGGAATACTCGCTGATAATGACAATGGAGAGAAGTGGTAGAATCTTGACTACTGTACTGTGCAAAGGTTTTGTTCTACTGTAGGAACACAGACAGAAGAGAGAGACGAATTACCTTCAGGATTCTGAATCAATACATTGGTTGATGATGTGCTTTATTACTGGAAGGGATAATTTGTGAGTGAAAGAGGGAACAGAGAAACATAGATGAAAGTGTTAATTATTATTATGTAGAAGTAAATTAACATTTGTGATAAAGTATAGAACACTTGTATTCTACAAGTCCTCTGTAACTTTTAAAGTAACTATTTTTCTAGACATAACAGTCCTCAAGGGAATGAATCCCAATGTGAACATTCCCAAAACAAGTAGCTAATATATGAGTTGGAGGACTCCCAAAGTTTACGTGACCATGTATTAAGGAAAAAAATCATGAGAGATGAGAGGCAAGCTTTTGGGCATAATACTAAGTGTAGACCTTTGACAAACCTGCCAAAACATACACTGGAGCAAAGACAGCATTTTCAACAAATGATGCTGGGAAAATTGGATGTCCACAGGCAGAAGAATGAAATTAGATCCACACTTCTTATATACTGTACAAATATCAATTTCAAATGTATCAAAGAATTTAATGTGAAACCTGAAACTGTAAAACAGCTAGAAAAAAACGTGGACAGCCCTCTGGAAGATATAAGTTCAGAAAAAGAATTTCCAGATAGGACTCCATTTGCCCACAAGTTAATGTCAACATTTGACAATGGGAACTTGTATACCTAAAAAAGTTTCTGTACAGCAAAGGTTTAGAGGAATACCAGAAAGTAGGAGAAAATCTTGGTAAACTCTATATCTGACAGAAGATTAATAACCATAGTATGCAAAGAAACTTTGTAAATCAAGAAAGAAATTGTCCAATCCAAAAATTTGGAAGCATGGAAAAGATAATTTACATTGGTGGATGTGATTGTCATACCTAGACTGAATTAGAGTTTGAGGCACAGAAATAAAACATTGAGAACTGGAGTACTAGTCAGGGTTCTCTAGAAAAGCAGAAGTTATAGAGTGAATCTGCCACTAGATATAGAAAAGAGATTTATTAGTATGACTCACAGGATGGCAAGCTAAACCAGCAATGGCTGGCTGTGAACACAAAGTCCGGGAATCCAGTAGTTGCTCAGTCTACAAGGCTGGATGTCCTAGGTGGTCTTCAAGAAATGCTGAAATCTCCAAGTAGGTTCTAATACCAGTGAAGGAGTTGACTTGGTAGCAAAGCAAGAGCAAGCAGGCAAAACCATAAGCTTCCTTCTTCCATGTCTTTATATAGGCCTCCAACAGAAAGTATGGTTCAGATTTGATGTGGGTTTCCCCAGCTCATATGATATGGACAACATTTGAGTATTTTCTCAACTCTAAAATTGTGGATTAAAGGCATGTCATACTACTTCAAAGATCTGGATTAGAAGTAAATCTTATGCAAAATTCTCTCATAGGTGTGCCCTCCATTTCACAGTTTTAATGTCAAATGTATTTAATTTGACAACCAAGGATAGCTATCATATCTTCACTAGAGAATCAAGTTTATACACACATATGAACACACACACACCCACACCCCCCATATGTCTGTCTCTGTGTGTGTATGTGTGTGTATATATATATATATATATATATATATATATATATATATATTTACAACTCTCCACACATGTTTTATGGGACTGCCTCATCAATTCACATACACAAGGAGAAACAGAGAGATGGAAAGGAAGAGATGGCAAGAAAGGAATTTTCTCATGAAATTGCTTGACTGGCCAGTTTAAAATCCAAAGGGGAAGGGAACAGTTTAGTTATACTGGAAGGAATTGATGCTCTAGCTTGGAGTCCAAAGCCATGCTGGAGGCAGAAGATCTTCCTTACAGTGGCCCCAACATTTAAAGTCTTTAGCATATCAGAAAAAAGTCTGTTCATATTGAATATTAATCTGGTTTATTCAATGAGTGGCACATGCTAATTACCTCCCCACACCATTCAAGGCTAACTTGCACTGGTAATGGAACAAACACCTGAAAACCACATTGTAGTGAATTTGACATATTAAATTAACCTTCTTATTGGCACTATTTATTGCAAATGAGGTCAGCATGAAGTGGAGACACTAGCAATGAACAGTAGTAGATCAATGTTGGTCTCAAATCTACAAACTTTCTGACAAAGTAGACCCTCAGAAAGGGGAGAGAAAATACGCTTAAACTTCTAAATCAGTTAGTTCATCTAAATATGGGGTCCCTAGTTGTAAGGAAGTAAGTTGGGAGAAAAATGTAAATAAGTATGATAGTCATCAGCATGAAAAGATTAATAAATTTTTTTGGGGGGAAACTGGGCTATGATTTACAGGCAGAGTACATGGACTCCACCAGGTCCTGGATTCCACTCTCATAATTAAAAACAAAAGATTTCCTAGGACAGCATACTATCCAGCAGTATCTCACTCCCCCTGTCATGGGACACCCCTCTCACAAACAGCCAATGTCGGCTTCACAGAATTGGAACACAAATCTAATGCCTCTGAGTATGATGTCCCATCCAAATAGACAATGCTAGCACAGTAAAAACATCTCCAGTTTTATTGTCTGCTCCACATTGTCATTTCTCTCTAAGTATGTCTGATTAAATTATATTTATTATATGGACATATGTATATGGCTATTAAAATGGAAATAGACTTAAAATTATTGAGTAGGTAGTTTGTACAAAACAGGAAATTATTTAAAATATCAATAGAACTGAAAATTTTCCATCATACGATTTTCTGTGGAAACATTCTTAGTTATATATAAAAGTCATTAAGTATAACTTACTATAAACATATGCTTTATTTTATGATATATGAATACTCACATGGTACATTTACTACCAGACATCAAGTCTGTCTACATATATGTCATACAATGAATTCCAGCCATCAATATCTGTTCTCCATTTAATGCTGCATCTACAATGTATCACTACTATATAGTGTGTGATAAAATAAATTCTTACCAAACATTGCTATGAAAATGTTTTCTTACCAAGCTGTCTCTTCAGAGCACCCTTAATCTCACTATTTCTAAGACTGTAGATGATGGGGTTCAACATTGAGTCTACCACCATGTAAAACACAGACATCACCTTGTTCTGGTCAGTGGAGTAGCTGGACTTGGGCATCACATAAGTGAATGTGACAGTCCCATAGAGCAGCGTGACTGCAGTGAGGTGGGAGGTGCAGGTGGAGAAGGCTTTTGAGCGGCCCTCTTTGGAGTTCATTTTGAGGACAGTGATGAGGATGTAGGCATAGGAGATGGCTATGACAAACACTGTCAACATAGTAACTGAGCCAGCAGAAAATGAAGAAACAGCTGTGGAGACACTGACATCAGAACAGGAGAGTTTCAGCAAAGGAGCAAAATCACAGAAAAAATGATTGACTCTATTTGGGCCACAGAAGAGAAGAGAAAAAATGGAAAGGTAAAGGAGGAGGCATTAAGAAACCCACCAATGTAGGATCCAACAACGAACTGGACGCAGACTTGTGTGGACATTTTGGTTGAATAAAGCAGTGGGTTGCAGATTGCTACAAAGCGATCATAAGCCATGGAGGCCAGAAGGAAGCATTCAAGTGTCCCAAAGAAAGCAGCTGAGCCAAACTGGATGCCGCATCCAAGGAAGTTGTTTGTATTTCAATCCTCCAGGAAGTTGACAAGCATATTGGCTGTGACAGAAGATGAATAGATGAAGTCATCAGAAGCCAAGTGGCTTAGAAAAAAGTACATGGGGTGATGGTATTTGGAGGAGACTCTGATGAGAAAGATGGTGCTGAGTTTCCCAGACAGGGTCATGAGATACTGTAGATGCTGCCAGATCAAGGCTGTGAAGGAGACATTACAGGAAGGGGTTTACAAATCTGTGGTTTCATTTTCATTAACCATAGAAGTCATTGAAAACAACTATAGAATTCAAAATTTATAATTGATATATTAGATTGGATTCCCAGTGTTTATATATTTATGTGAATTGATTTTTTAATAAATCTCAACATGAAGTGCTAGAAATTATCTTGAAATAAAGTATTTTTAACTAAAATTTATGTTTGTAATAAAGTATATTTAAGGGAATGTAGACCTCAGTTTGTAAAGTGTGGGACTTGCTAAAATAAGAACACAGTTATTATATGCACAAGAAAGAATTAAACTTAAGAAATGTAAAATCATGTGATGAAGTCTTAGATAATTGTTGACCTTTACTGAATTCTTTCAAAATTACCTGTTCAGGTTTAAAGTGTGATGCGGTGCTCTACCGCCATTTCCATGGGGTAATTTAGGACTCTGTTGTTTCAATCGTATAGTTGATAAAATGTGAGATTTGACGATGCTATATGACATTGTTTACAGAAGAAGCACTGGAATCAAGTTTGAACCCCAGGCAGATTGAATCAGTCTACTCTTAGAGCACTGTGTATGAAGAATGGAAACAAATTAAGTTTACATGTAATTTTGGATAAGACTAACCCTGGTTAGTGATATGTATCATAAAGTCTATCAGCGGCCTGATTGCCTGCAGGGCAATTTTGATAGCAAGAAATAAGGTTTCTTGCCAGAATTGAGAAAAAGTAAAAAAACAGTCCACACACTAATATTATAAGTAAAGATTTACTATAATTTATCAAACCCTTACTAATTGGTTTTTCAAGTCATTTTCATTATCAGTCTAATTACTTACAAAGACATGAATCCTATCTTAAATGATATTCTATGTTCTTATTCACACTTATGTGGGAAAATACTTTCCTACATAACAATGTTTTCTGTCTGGAGTACAGTGGAATGAAATGATGTGAATGTGGACAGACTACACAAGTAAATATTCTACCTGGAATATTGTTCACCCATGTTCACCCAGCACAGAGCAGCAAATCTCCCCTCTTGAGATTTTTTTGCCCTATAGTCTTATGCTTGTCTGTGGTACCTGGAGCCTGTGGTGCATGAGCTCTCAGTAAGCACACAAAGAATGTCTTTCCAAGAGAGATTTGTCAGAAAATTGCAAAAGAATGCCAAAGTGACTTTGTTAGCATTTTTTCTTTCTTGATCACTAAGTTTCTGTACCATCAGAGAATTTTTGATTGCCAGTCTTCTGTTTAAATAAATAAGAAAGCTATGAAAGCTAAGATGTATGGCGGTAATCATTCACAGGAATTTGACTATGGTGATATGCTGTTTCAGTTAAATTTTTTTCAGTATTACATCTGACTTGTTTTTAAACTACAGTGTATATAATACAATATAACATAACATAACATAACATAACATATATTAATATATGCATGTTATGTATACATTATATATCAATACAATATATATGTTCACATTATTTCAAATATTTCACAGTAAACTCTGTAAGAGATTGGATCTTCTCTGTGAAAATAAATAAAAATAAATAATATATATTAGATAATATATAATACATATTACATATATTGTGTTATATATATGTCTCAAAGAAAAAAGTATTCTTCAATGGGAGAAGTAAGTCAATAAACTCGCCTTTTGAAATAAATATTAATTTTAAAGTAAGAAAGATAGGTAATTATTGCAGTATTTTAAATCTCCTAGCTGTCTCTTTCTTTACCATTGAGAATAAGTCTCTCAAGAGCCTTTGGATTCAAATGTGAATTCAAATTCCCAGGAACCATTTTCGCAGATGAAAATGAGCCATTCATTTCACACAAGCACAGGTTTCAACGGGTCAACCTGATTTTTTTTCTTTTTTTGTGAGAATTGGTGACATCAACCCTCCGCCCATGACCTTGTTTGCTTTGGTTGATTTTTGTTTTATCAATAGTACTCAAATATATTGATATCCTAATTCACTATTAGAGTTTTACATCTTTTAGCTTTATTGTTAAGATCCTATAGTGGAGGATAAATTCTACCCTTGACATTTTCCATTGATTGCCCCAACCACTGGGCTAGACTAACATCTGAAATATGAGAATCACTGGTCACAATTCTGTAATGTGTGAAAATGTAAGGGAATGAATAAAAATAGGAAGATCTTTGGTTCTGTCAGCAAGAAGATGGAATTTATTCTGAAACAGTATCGTGGAGAGGAAAAGATAGCAAATGTGACATCATCCACATATAAAGGTTGATTGCATCTCTCCTAGGGGTGGTCAGAGCTTCACAGGAGATGTAGCCAAGTCTGCTCCCATAAATGAAGGTCTCAAAAACCAGGTCTTTCTAAAATTTTCCTCTTTACATCCGCAGAGTTGAAATTATGAACTTGACTGTCTTCTTGTAAACCCTGTCCACTGATGCGCTGGTTGTTTGCTTTCTTTTGTCCTTGCAGTTCAATGATATGACTCAATCTAGGGCTGGAGTTCAACTTTTGGACTTGACTATGGACCTCACAATTAAGCCAGTGCAACGGACTTACACCACACACAAGATTTTTTGGGGAGCATAAAACCCATCTGAGAGGCAACCTTCCTATGAAAAGGTCATCCACCAGTATTACCTTCCAGTTGGTCTCTATAATTTCTCTTAAAATGTTAGGAGATAGGTATAGTTATCAGATTGTCTCAATATAATAGGATCTTGAACCAGATACACCTGCAGGATATGGTAGGTGTTTGTAAGTTTTGTGTTGATTTAGCAAGTAGTTGAGCTAATCAATTGGCACTAAAGATAAGAGTATATTATTTGATCAGAGGTTTTTGAAGTCTTAGTCCTTTATGGACTGACTCTCTTGATCTGTGGTTGTACATCAGCAAAAGAACACATGGTAGAACAAAACTCCTCAATTTGTAGTCAAAAAGAGAAAAGACAATGACCATTCTGAGGGCAAGTATCTCCTTTATGGCATGCCTCTAATAATATAAAGATTTCCCACTAGTCTCAAAGTCTCTGATTCTAGTCATTCCCAAAAGCACCAAGGAAGAGTCATGAGATGTAAATACATAAAGATATGAGATTTTGCAATATATAAGGTGCAATCTATATAGAGTTAACTATGAACTTGAAAATATACCTTGAAAATGTGAAAATAACTTCAAAATATTTTCAGCAGATTGTTTTATATTATTCAGTTTAGGCAGTTCATTAAAAACTTTATTTGATTTTATTAAAGGTAACTTGCAATGACCCTTTTATAGCTTCTGTAATCTGATAATTAAACTCTGACTTTTATTGCTATGTTCCTCATTTGCTATCAGCATATCAACACATTTTCAATCACAGACATTCAACTTTTCTTACTATATCTAATGAGAGATTATTCCTCTATCAAGGAACAGATGTCTCTAAGAACATATTTTCCTACCAAGTTGTCTCCTCATGGCACCCTTAATCTCATTATTTCTGAGACTATAGATGAGGGGGTTCAGCATGGGGATCACCACCATGTAGAACACAGACACCACCTTGTTCTGGTCTGTGGAGTAGCTGGACTTGGGCATCACATAAATGAATGTGATGGTTCCATAGAACAGAGTGACTGCAGTGAGGTGGGAGGTGCAGGTGGAGAAGGCTTTGTGGCGGCCCTCAGTGGAGCGCATCTTCAGGATGGTGATGAGGATGTAGATGTAGGAGACAGCAATAACAAGCACTGTGGTCACAATGACAGAGCCTACAGAAATGGTGGCAAGAACAATAGAGACACTGTCATCAGAACAGGAGAGTTCAACTAAAGGTGTAAAATCACAGAAAAAGTGATTGATCCTATTTGGTCCACAAAAGGAAAAGGAGAAAAAGGGTATTGTGAAGGAAAAAGCATTGAGAAATCCACTTAAGTAAGCTACTACAAGCCAGTGGACACAGACCTGTGTGGACATTTTGGTTGAATAAAGCAGTGGGTTGCAGATGGCCATGAAGCGATCATAAGCCATGGCAGCCAAAATAAAGCATTCAACTGCCCCAAAGAAAGCACCTGAGCCAAGCTGGATGCCACATCCAAGGTAGGAGATGGTGTTTTGCCTCACCAGGAAATGGACAAGCATATTGGGTGTGACAGAAGATGAATAGCCCATGTCAGCAAAAGCCAGCTGGCTGAGAAAAAAGTACATGGGGTGGTGGAGCTGGGTAGAGACTCTGATGAGAAGGATGGTGCTGAGGTTCCCAGACACGGTCACCAGGTAGATGCACAGGATGATGGTGAAGAGGACGACTCTAAGGACAGGGTCATCTGTTAAGCCCAATAAAATGAACTCTGTCACTGCAGTGTGGTTCCCATCCTCCAGGAGAGCCATGGGACAGTGCAGCTGCTGCCAGATCAAGGCTGTGATGGAGACATGACAGTAGAGGATTTATAAAAACATGCCTTCCTTTTCATGAACTGAAACATGAAGGGGTCACAAGTAAATATATCTCATAGAGAATTGTTATTTCATCTGCCAACCTTTTATTCAGGACACTGTTGGCTTTGGGACATTTATGTGCATTTGAAAATTTAAAAGATATGCTATAAATTTTTCTTCAAATTATGTATATCTTGTGTTTTTATCTATATAGTAAAATATACCCATATATACTATATGGTATTATAAGTAAAGTTTTAAGATGTGTGACTTATGTAAAAATAGTAGTTATTGTAAATAACCTAAGAGGTCAAATATGCAGCTACAGGATTGCAAAGGGGGATTCAAGCAATGTCTTTAATAATAATTAATTTTACTGACTGCTCAATTAGCACAGTGAGAAGAATACAACTTAATGTATAAGTCTATAATTTCCAACAGGTGCTATTAAGCACTTTTTTATTATTTCTATTTTATTGATAAGTTTAAGAATACATAATAAATCTAGGATGAGTATGTCAATCACAAGCAGGGTAAACCTGATCAAGCCCTTTATTAACTACTATTCATGAAAGAGTCACAGTGAAGTTGAGAGCACAAACAAATTTGGGATATAAAGCCACTTGTTTTACAGTTATGAGGTTATTATACAAAAACCGAGCTTCCTTTGTTCAAGTCATGTAGTTCCTATAGTGTATTCGTGAAGAAAGGCCACATTAAGGTATATTTTCCTAGTAGATCTTGGAAAAGTAGAAAGTAATCTGTATTTTCTAACTGGAGTGTGATGGAAGGAAATCATGTGGTTTTTTAGATAGCTCAATGCAATACAATATTTAACCTAAGGTGAAAAATTTATTCATGCTCATCCAGCTCTGTGCTATATGCACACACATCTCAATATTTTTGACATTGTGTCTTCTGTCTGGCCTAAATATCTGTTGCCTGTAATTCTAGAACATTCAGTCAATAAGCATAACAGGAATTTCCACAATTACCAAGAGTAAGTCATCAAAGCATCTTAAATATAGTGACTTTATTTTCCTGAGTGGTAAGCTCCTGTATTATTAAAGATCAGGCTTGATCCTGCTCTCAACAGCAGCTAGATAAATAAGCAATCTTTAACAGTAACGGTTATCTAAATATCCACAAAAGAGTTGATGTGGAAATAGAAGTTGATTGAGATAATTTTTGGTCTTGTTTATTGCCTATTTCACCTTTTGTATCCACTAAAGCTTGTATTCTGATACATATCTTAACACTAATGTTGTCTCAAAGATAAAGATCAAAGCAGTGAACAAGATTTACCTACAAAGCTAAAACTTACCTCTTCAAATAGGAACTCATTGTACAGTAATAAGGTCAGGGTTACTCTGCTTTTGTAGCTGCAAGGTTGTCTCCTATTGTCATTGCTGTGCCTGAGGATGAGTTCCTGCCTAGGCTTTGAATTTACGTGTGAATTCAGGTCACCTGGGATCATTAATTTATTCCCAGGTGACTACTGAGCAGTTCACTTCACACATACAGGAAGACTTTTCAAGGAGCCTGTTGCTCTCATGTGTTGTTTTCCTCTCATATAAGAATTAGCATGCTTTCATTTGATAATTTTTCAAAGAATCTGATAAATCCATCTCAGGTGAATCACTGCTTAAAGTTTATTTCATAGTTCAGGTTAGAATAGATTGAAACACAAATATAAGATGGGTTTCTTAGTTTTTTAATTCAATGTGTATTCATTTTATAACTACTTTGTTATAAAGGAAATAACATACACTTCTGCAACTTTTCCCAAACAGATAAAACAGATGTCTGATGCTTTTCTATGTATTCATGAACACTTATTCCACTGTGCTATAGGAACAGTCACTTATTCTCAGGAGCTGACTGTTGTATACATCTGAAGGACATTGCTCAGCTTCAAGAAGTTTCTTTTCATGCTCAACTGTGAGTGACAGCACCTATCATCTTGGGCATGAGCACATATATTTTCCAGGTAATTTGATAATCATATCACAGCTTCTTAATAGAGCAATTGGTTATCCACTGAGCCCTATGCCTATGTTGTCACCAGCTGTGGTCTTTTTTCATGGCTTACAGTAAACAGGTGTCAGTAAGCAGTTGTCTTCACATGTGACTGTCATGCAACTATTGAACCAGGTGCATATATTGCCTGGCATATTGCTATCACATTAGCATACATGTACCATAGCTAACCAGGAGTATTTTTGTGATTTTCCTAAATTTATTTTCCTGTTTTATATAATACATATCCACATTCCTCCTACCTTCCCTCCATTCCTCCCTGCTCCCCACTTCTTCCCTCTCCTCCTATTATATATCCTTCATACTGCCATCCTCATCCATCCATCACACACTTTCTTCTCCCCATAGAAGTAAACAGTCCACCCAGGGTCACTGCTCAAAGAGAGCACAACTAATGGGAAAAGGTCAGGCAGCAGTCTCCACATCGGGGATGGGCCACGCAACCCAGCTGGAGGAAATAGGTAGGCAAGATATCTGAGGGCAGGCAAAAATATAAGAAGCCCCACATATACTCTAGCCTGAAAGACCCCCAAGTCAGTCAAGGACATAACATATCTAATAGACCTTTCAGGTTCCCTGTGTTCTGCCTCAGGCTCTGAGGGACCCAAGAGTACTTGTCCATTGACTCTGTGGGGCCTGCTATCCTGAAGTCCCTGACCCCTCTGGTGCTATAATGACTCCTCTCCCTCTTCTGTGAGTGTTCTGGAGTTCTGCAAGATGTTTGACTCCCGGGTCTGCTTCTATTCCCATCAGCTGCTGGCAGAGGCTTCTCTGATGGAGACTGGACTAGGTACAGAGATCCATGAGTAGTTCAAGACATCATCAGAAATTGTCTCTTTGCTATCCAGTCTCTAGTTCCTGCCTGTCACTACAGAATCAAGCATGGCTTCTCTCCTTTGCATTGGGGTAGTCTCCTTCCATTGTCCTAGTCTCTTCACTGGGAGACTTGTGGGCTACACATTGGGGGATCTGTTCAAGTTCCCTATCCCCCACACTAGAGGTCTTGCCAAGATCTCCATTGTGGGCTCCAGTGAGTTTCTACTGCCCTTGGTCTCCAGATCTACCCCTTAACGTCCCCAGGTCCGGCTGTTCCTCCCTGCACTCCATCTCTTCATCCTTCCATACCATGGGCATCTAGACCATTTACACCATCTTTTCCACCTCTCCCTCACCAGGGAGATCCTCAAACCACAACTGTGCCCCTCTTTTTTTGTTCTTTCTTTCTGGGTCTGTGGATTCAGGCAATTTTGTCCTGTCTTTAACAGTTAATAACCACTTATAATTGAGTACATGCCCAGTTTGTCTTTCTGAACTGGATTATCTCTCTAAGGATGATTTTTTCTATTTCCATCCATATGCCTGCTAAATTCATGTAGTCATTTTTTAATAACTGAATAGTGCTCTATTGTGTAAATATACCACATTTTCTTTATCCATTCTGCAGTTGAGGGCATTTAGACTGACTCAAATTTCTGGCTATTATGAACAGAGATGCTATGAACCTCGTTGAGCTATCATCCTTGTCATAGAATGGTATGTCCTTGGTTTATGTACCCAAGAGTGGTATAACTGGGTCTTGATGTAGGTCAGGTTCAAATTTCCTGAGTATTCACTATATTGCTTTCCGTATTGGCTGTACAAATTTGTACTCAAACCAGCAATGAAGGTGTGTTCCCTTGTTCCACAACTTCACCCGCATGAGCTGCCTTTTCTGTTATTGATCTTAGTCATTCTGAATGGTGTAAGATGGAATCTCCAAGTAGTTTTGATTTACATTTCCCTGATGGCTGAAAGGTGTTGAACATTTCTTTAAGTGTTTCTCAGGCATTGGAGATTCCTCTTTTGAGAATACTTTGTTTAGCACTGTACCCCAATATTGACTGGGTTATTTCTTTTGTTGATGTCTAGTGTCTTGAGTTCTATATCTTTTGGATATTAGCCCTCTATCAGAAGTGGAGCTGATAAGAACATTTTCCATTCTGTAGGCTACTGTTTTGTCTTATTGACAGTGTCTTTTTTTCTTACAGAAGCTCTTCAATTTCATTAGGTCCCATTTGCTAATTGTTGACCTTAGTGATTGCACTATTGGTATTCTGTTCAGGAAGTTGTCTCCTGTGACAATGCTTTCAAGGCTATTTCCCACTTTCTCTTCTATCATTTTCAGTGTACCAGGTTTTACATTGAGGTCTCTGGTAGACTTGGACTCGAGTTTTATGCAGGGTGACAAACATGGGTCTATTTGCATTCTTCTACTTGGATACATCCAGTCTGACGAGCACTATTTGTTGAAGATGCTGTCTGTTTTTCAGTGTGTATTTCTGTCTGCTTCATTAGAGATCAGGTTTCCCTCAGTGTGTGGGTTTATGTATAGAGCTTTGATTTGGCTCCATTGATCAGCATGACTGTTTTTATGCCAATACCATGTGGTTTTTCTTACTATAGCTCTGTATTATAATTGAGATCAAGAATGGTTATACCGCAGATGTTCTTTGATTTTTTAGGATTATTTTACCTATGCTGGGTTTTTTATTTCTCCATATGAAGTTGATTATTGTCCTTTCAAGGTCTGTAAAGGATTGTGTTGGGATTTTGATTGGGATTGCATTGAATCTGTACATTGCTTTTAGGAAGGTGGCTGTTTTTACCATGTTAATCCTGTGGATCCATTAGCATGAGAGATCTTTCCATCTTCTGAGGTCTTCTTCAATTTCTTTCTGTAAAGACGTATAGATTTTGTCAAACAAGTCTTTCACTTGCTTGGTCAGAGCCACTCCAAGATATTTATGTGGTTTGTGGATTTTGTGAAGGGTGTTGTTTCCCTGATTTCTTTCTCTGTCTCCTTGTCATTTGTATATAGGAGGGCTACTGACTTTTTTTGAGTTGATCTTGTAGACAGCCACTTGAAAACTCACTGAAGTTTTCAATCAGCTGTAGGAGTTCTCTGGTTGATATTTTGAAGTTGCTTATATACATTATCATATCATCTAAGCATAAGGATACTTTGATTTCTTCCTTTCCACTCTGTATCCCATTGAACTCCTTCTGTTGTCTTATTGTTCTGGACAAAACTTCTAGGACTATATTAAATATGTATGGAGAGTGAGGCCAACCTTGTCTTGTTCATGATTTTAGTGGAATTGCTTTGAGTTTCTCTCCATTTAATTTGATCTTTGCTTTGGGGGTCCTGAAATTTTTTTTTATTATGTTTAGGTATGTCCCTTGTATCCCTAATTTCCCCAAGGCTTTTATCACTAGGGATGTCAGATATTGTCAAATCTTTCTCAGCATCCAGTGACATGATCATGTGTCTTTCTTTTCTTTCAGTTTGCTTATGTGGTGGATTACATTGACTGATTTTCATAAGATGATCTATCCCTGTTTCTCTGGGATGAAGTCTATTTGACCATGGAGAATGATCTTTTTAATGTGTTCTTGGACTCAGTTTATGAATATTTTATTGAGTATATTTGCATCTATATTCATGAGGGAAATTGGTCTGTAATTCTCTCTCTTTGTTGATTCTCTGCCTGGTGTGTGTATCAGCATGACTGTGGCCTCATAGAATGAGGTTGGCCATGTTCCTTCTGCTTCTATTTTGTGAAATAATTTGAGGATTATTGGTGTTAACTCTTCTCTGAATTTCTGGTAGAATTCTACAGTAAAACCATCTGGCCCTGTGCTTTTTTTTTGGTTTGGAGGCTTTTAATGATCTCTTCTATTTCCTTGGGGAATATGTGTTGTTTATATTGTTTATCTGATCTTGATTTAATGTTGGTAGGTGGTATATATCAAGAAAATTATCCCTGTCTTTTAGATTTTCCACTTTTGTGGAACACAGCTTTTAAAAATATGTTCCAATAATTTTTGGATTTCCTGGGTATCTGTGGTTATAACCCCTTTTTGTTTCTGATTTTATGGATTTGGATAGTCTCTCTCCATCTTTTAAGTAGTTTGGATATGTGTATGTCTTTGTCTTTGCTTTTCTTAAAGACCCAACTCTTTGTTTCACTGATTGTCGTATTGTTCTCATTGTTTCTAGTTCATTTATTTCAGCCCTCACTTTGATTATTTCTTGCTATTTACTCCTCTTGGGTGTGTGTGCTTCTTTTTGTTCTAGGACTTTCATATGTGTTGTGAATTTGGTAGTATGTAATCTCACTTTTCTCTTTTGGTAGACACTTTGTGTTATGAATTTTCCCCTCAGCACAGCTTTCATTTTGTGCCATAAGTTTGGGCATGTGTAGATTCATTTTCATTAAATTCTATACTGTCTTTAATTTCTTTCTTTATTTCTGTCTTAATCCAGATATCATTCAGTAAATAATTGTTCAATTTCCATAAATTTGTGGGCCTCCAGTTGTTACTATTGTTTTTGAAATTAGACTTTAATTCGTGGTAGTTTGAGAAGATGTGGCGTTTAATACCTTTCTTTGTGCCTATTGAGACTTCTTTTATGTCTGAGTATGTGGTCCATTTTGTGGATGGTTCTGTGAGGTGGGAAGAAGGAGGTATATTCTTTAGTGTGTTGTTGAAATATTCTGCAGATAGATGTTCAGTTCCTTTGGTTTACAACAACTGTTACCTCAAGCATTTCTCTGTTTAGTTTTTGTCTGGATGACCTATCAAGTGGTGAAAGTGGGGTATTGAAGTCGCCCCCTATCAATGTGTGTGAGTCAATATGTGTTTTAAGCTTTAGCAGTGATGCTTTACAAACGTGGGAGCCCTTGTGTTGGGGCATAAAGTATAAGTATTAAAATGTCTTTTTGGTGGTTTGTTCTTTTCATGAGTATGTAGTGTGCTTCCCTGTCTCTTTTGATTAATTTTCATTTGAAGTCTGTTTTTTTGGATATTAGACTGTCTACACCAGCTTGCTTTTTAGGTCTATTTGCTTGGTAAATCTTTTCCCATCCTTTTACTCTGAGATAATGTTTGTCTTGAGAGTGTGGTATTTTTCTTGTCTGTAGCAGAAGGCTGGATTCTATTTAGAATCCATTCTGTTAGTCTGTGTCTTTTCATTAGGGAACTTAGTTCATTGATGTTAAGAGATATCAAAGACCAGTGATTATTAGGTCCTGTGATTTTGTAGCTGTTGGTTTCGATGTATGTGTATGTGTGTGTGTGTTTGTTTTCTTTTGGTTTTGATGGTGTAAAATTATGTATTTCCTATGTTTTCAAGTGTGTGGTTAAGCTCTTTGGGTGGTTTTTCCTTTACTATCCTTGTAGGACTGCGTTTTTTTTTTTTTTTTTTGAGAGAAATTGTTTGAACTTGGATCTGTCATGGAGTATTTTGTTTTCTCCATCTATGCTGATCAAAAGTAGTGCTTGGTATAGAAGTCTGGTCTGGCATCTGTGTTCTCTTAGAGTCTAGAACATCAGTCCATGCCATTCTGGCTTTGAGAGTCTCTGTTGAAAAGCTGGGTGTAATACTAATTGGTTTCCCTTTATGTTACTTTGTCTTACAGCTTTTCAGTATTCTTTCTTCATTTTGTATGTTTAGTGTATTGAATATTACGTGGTAGAAGGATTATTTTTTGGTCTATTCTACTTGGTTTTCTGTATTCTTCTACTTTTTTGGGTTCTTCTGCTTTAGATATGGAAAATTTTCTATTATTTTGTTGAAAATATTTTCTGGGCTTTTGAGCTGGGATTCTTCTCCTTTTTCTATTCCTATTATTCTTAGGTTTGGTCTTTTTGTAGCATCCCAGATTTCCTGGATGATTTATGTTACTTTTTTTTTTTTATTTGATGTTTCTTTTACTGATGTGTCTATTTCTTCCATAGTATCTTTGAGTCCTGAGATTCTCTCTTTCTTATCTTGTATTCTATTGGTATAGCTGGCCTCTGTAGCTCCTGTTCACTTTTCTAGGTTTTTCATTTTCAGAATTCCCTGAGCTTGTGTTTCCTTTCTGGCCTCAGTTTCTATTTTCAGGTCCTGAATGGTTTTGTCTATTTTCTTCAATTGTTTCTTGTTAGTTCTTCAGTCTCTTTAAGGGCTTTATTCATTTCCTCTAATTGCCTGTATGTGTTTTCCAGGTTTTCTTTAATGAATTTATTCACTTCCTAGCAGTGTTTGTTTTCCTTTTCATTGATTTCTGTGACAGATTTATTCATTTCCTCTTTAAAGGCCTCTATTTTCATCATAAAGTTGGTTTTAAGATCTTTTCCTTGTTCTTTAGGTGTGTCAGAGTATTTAGGGCTTGCTGTAGTATGGTATTTGGGTTCTGAAGGTGACATATTGCTCTGATTACTGTTAGTCGTGTTCTTAAGGTAGTTTTTAAGCATTTCAATTTAGAGTGATTACGGTTTAGGTGCTTAATTCTAAGTTTTGTCCTTAGTGAATGAATGTTTTCTTACTTGGTTTCTTTATCTTCTCTGGAGCTCTGTGTTTTGTGACTTTTTGTTGAGCAGGTTGGTGCTAGAATTCTGGTGGTTGCCTTGCCACTCCTAGTGGTGGCTGCACTTCCTTTGCTTCTCTGCTTACTGTCAAGTACTCGCTTACCCAGAATTCTTTGTGCTCAATCCAATATTCAGGTCCTGACCAATCATAGAGATCCCCTAGACACTGCCTGTTTCCTTTAAAAAGACCAGAAAGTGGCATCTGGTCATTGTCATCTTGTAAAGTGGATGCCCCTTCATGTAGGTTTGCTCTGAAGAATAAATGTGCTCATGTTTTTTGCCTACGTGGTTTCAGTAGTCTTTGTGGGGTGATCTTTGGACCCTAACACTTTGGTCTAGCAGGGAATCCCCTTCTGAGTTGGTGCTGTGTCTTGGAGAGTGCTCTTCTGGGTCTTTTGTGTGGCATGATCTAGAGCAGGGTCTGCCTACCTGGTGGCCTGACTAAGTTGTGTGGTTAGTGGTAGGTCAGGGGCTGAGTGTTTGAGTTGGTCTCTAGGCTGTTCTCCTGGGAGCTGGCTTCCTCTACTTGCACCAGGGCAGAGGTGTCTGCCTTGGTTGGTCTCTGGGATTCAGAACCAGAAGAAGTGGTGGGGATGAGATGATGGAGGTAGTTTTGGGCTTTGGAGCTGGGTTGGGCAGGTGTAGGGGGGAGGGTCAGGGAACAGGAATCCTACAAGTTCTCCTGCAGTTGGCTTGCTCTGTGTACTCCAGGATAGGAGATGTCTTTCTGAGTTGGTTCTTGAACTTAGAAGCAGTGTCCAGAAGGGGTGGGGAGTGGGGAATGGAAGTTGTTTTGGGCTTTGGGGCTGGGATAGGCAGTAGGAGAGGGAGGGATCAGTGAGCAGGACTCCTACCTGATCTCCTAGGGCTGGCTTGCTTTGCCTGTGTCTGGAGCAGGAGAGGGACTGTCTGCCTGAGTTGACAACCAAGACTATTAATGACAATTTCTCCCAGTGCACTGTATGGCATCTTCCAGCAGTATGAAACCAAATTAGAGAGGAGGGAGCATTCAGTTCAGTACTAACCTAATTACTCTATGTCCTGCATCGAAACAAGTGGTCCCCTTGGTTATAGTAACTTAATATCCAGCTCTCATATAGAACTCAAAACAATATCAATAGCCTTCATAGATTCCAGTATGTTGAGGACTCATCACTGGCACAACACTTACTTTAAAATGCCCTGTTTTTACTGGGATTTTTGCTGAACAAACTTGTTTTCAGGAATGCCATTTAACATTCATGCATGCTGCCTTTGTATAAACTCCTTAACCCTTGCCTTTACTTTTTCCCAGATGAATTATAAATTTGTAAGAAATTCAGGAGTTAACCTTATGAAGTAGAAATAATTACATATGTTGTACAGGACCTCCAAATAACTCCATTATCCATTCAGAGAAGGAGAGAGAGATGGGGAGAATTGAAGAGAGAGAGAGAGAGAGAGAGAGAGAGAGAGAGAGAGAGAGAGAGAGGGAGAGGGAAGAGGGAGAGGTTTTCATGGTACAGTATGGTCTGGAAAGTTCTCATATGCCTTCTATCAATTGTTCCACTAAATCTTTGACAAGGGGTGATGCAGCATGAAAGGTAGGTCCTTCCCATTTATTAGTCATTAATTCACAATTAAATTTCAGAAGCCATTTGGAATCTTCATCTTGGGGTGTTGCTGCCTCTGACATGGAACTGTGGCTCATTTTCCCTTTGCCCAGGGTCTTAGTGAGGTTATCTCAGGTTACTCAGTCTGTCCCATGATCAAAGGGACCAGGCCATGTTCTAGTCTGATGTGCTTGTCTTTGGAACCAGTTCCCTGCACTTCTAACATGCTCTCTGACAGCATCAGAGCTGTTGTCCTTACATTTGCCATACCTGGATGCTGGAAGGGGCTCAGGTTGGGTGAATAATCTCTCCTCCTAAGTATACTTTCTTGCAGGGGAGAAATGCACACTACACACTCAGCTGAAGTTAATTGCCCACCCCTAGGACCAGTTTAATCCTTTGCATTTGCATTGCCTTTTCACTAATACCTTCCATGACCTGTTGCTCAGAATTTAAAGGTTTTAAAAGTAGCTCTAGGGACTGAAAAAGTGAATTGAGTGTTTTTAAATACTTGACCACATAAAAACATGAACACATCTTACTGCTCAACTGTGATGAATCTCTTGTTAACTACAATAAGTAGCATTTGTTCATGCATCATTAATAAAAAAAACATAATTTTTAATTATTAAGAACGTAAATGAAGAGATTCAAGATGGAGACAGGTTGGCAAGCAGGGTTCATCAGGAATCCAGAGCCACTCTGCTGCCTCCCACTGAGGACCCCCCACTCAGGGTGTCCATGGCACTTATTTGTGAACTGTTGGTTCCCTGGTGTCAGGTCAGGTGGGAGAAACTTACTGAATTAAAAGTGATGAGCCCCTATACCAAGCTTACATGGATGATATGGACTTAGAGACGAAGTCACAAACAGGGTGGAGAACAAGGGAGCTGAGTGTACCTGATAGGAAGGGGTACTTGGGATGCCACTAGGCTGAGGCAACAAAGTGGCTGCCCTATTGCAACCTGCCAGGCTAGAGCTGCCACTTCCTGAGTGAAGCAAGCACACTGTGAAGAGAAGCAAGCAGGGGATTGGTGGAGATCATCCCTATGAATCACATGGTTAGAGGAAGGGACAGGCATGAGTGAGCACCCAGGGCCAACAATGAATGGACAGGTCCTCAGACTGCCACCAGAACAGCCTAGCCTCCCCACTGTGTTCCAGTTCCACTCTAAATTCACTGTGTACACACACACACAAATTCTGATTAAGTGATATTAGTTTTATTTTACATAGTTTGTGGGATGGGTTAGTTAGATTATCACCCTCGTGTCCATAAGTATTTGTAAGATAAATATTGAATCCAGAAATATGCCTCTACAATCTCTGCTTCTACAATTTATTTCCATAAAAAGTCTATTGACCTCATTTTTAAAACTTCTCCCAATTCATGGATGAGAAAGTGTCACTGAGAGACAGCTCTGACAAAGATCAGATAGTTTGTCCTAACTGGCACAGGTTCCAGTCTCTTGATTCTGTGCTACATGCACTGAGCTTAGACTCCCCTACCACAATCAGTGAAATGATTTGTGCACTGATGATGATGTCAGGCACTTGCTTGATGGTACACCGCATGAGTCTTTTGGGAAAACTATGAGTAAAGATAGTCGGCAGTGTACCAACACTGGGAAAATGTAATATGGGAAAACTGGATGGATTCCAATTACATGTTTGTTAAATTTATTCTTTTATGTAAGTAGGTCTTGAAATTATGATCACACCATTTGTCTGGAATGCGAGCTGTTCTTAAATACACATTGAAACATGCAGATCGCACTATAATTTTTGTTGAAAGGACCATCTTTCTTCTCTGTCATCCTTATGAGTCAGGATTGAGGAAAGCACAATTTGCCAGAATATGGGACCTTAAATCAAACGCTGTATCAACTGCTCATGAGACAAGAAAGGCAGACTCAGACTCCTCCTGCCCTTCCTCAGTGAGATGGGGTCAAAAACATTAAGGCTTGGAGATGCTTTAAAATATTTACTCAGATGTAAAGTATTCAACTTCACCACTGAGAAAAACTGTCCAGTAATGTCTAGTGAAAGATCCTAAGGAAGAAGAAAGGAAGCATAAATGCATAAAAGTATGAAGTGCTGCATAGATATGCTATGTTTTTAATTCCTCATAATAAAGCCTCATTTAATATGAAGAATTATTGAAAATACAGAAAATTAGGCCAGCAAGATGGTCCACTGAAGAAAAGTTCTTGCCATTATGTTTGATATATATATGCATATATAAATATATATATTTATTATTGTATATTTATATATTTATATTTATTAAATATAAATATATTTATTATATATATTTATATATTCATATATATAATATATTTATATTTATATCTCTGAATGATCCAAGGAAGGAATTAATACATACTGGTCCACAAATCTCTCATCTGCCCCAACAGGCAGAGCACATAGTTCTGGGTTTGCCTGGCTTTCCCCTTTGGGGACTAGCTGGAAGTTCAACTGCTTGGCCAAGGAGAGGAGAGCTATAGTCATGTAGAAGTCTCTGCGACCTGGGAAAGAAAGGCTTGCTACTCCTCTCAAGCATCTTGTTTACCAGTGAGACACAGGGTTCTCATGGTGCTATTTAGTCACTTCAATTCTGCTCAGCCGTTTAGTGAGCATTAAGCAACAGGCATTATGTGGATATCAAAATGCTCATATCTATATCTGACTTCAAACTATTTCAACGTCATATGTACCCTTGCGTTTCATTTTCTAGAGTTATTTTGGCACTTAAGTTTCAATGTAGTATGTGCAACAAAAAGCGGTAGGCTTTTCAGAAAATAGAGCATACAAACAGAATCTTAAAATATGACTAAATAAAAGCAAGACTATGGCAATGGAGGTAGGAGAAACTACACTTCAAATAGCAACTATAAAGAGCAGGGTATGTTGGGAGTGACATTTATGAAGCATTAGGAAGGGGGTAATAGAGTGTAACAGGACTGGCTATATTCACAATGTGTTATATCCATGCATGAGATTGTCAAAGTGAGAGCCGTTCTTCAAGATCTACTGACAGTGTATAAGAGATATAAAAAGAGAATTGGGTTGAGGATAGGAAATGATGACAGATGATGTTCACTGGAAATAGGTTTCTAAAGCTACAAAGTCCATGTGAAATCATATTTGTCCCTACAGAACTACTGAAAAGCTCCAAGCAAGGTAATAGTTGTGTTTAGGTAATTGTAACAACTATCATTTCAGAAGGTTGAGTAGGAAGCAATTCCTATGTCTTGGGAATACAGAGAACCTGTACATCTGTTTTGTGCAGAAGCAGAAAATAAGGAAACTACAGATTGTGAAGAATTAGAGGTAGAATTTTCTGGTTATTGGATAGGATCAATCAAAGAGGAGGTCTCATGACTCCCACGACCCAGATGTGGTGGTGAATGGATTCTGTGATCCACACAATTCTCCTGTTGAGGATCCAAAGTGAAGTAGTAATGCAGAAGCTAATGTTTGTATAAGTAAAATCTGTTTCTCATAGTATGGCCATTGCTAGCATAGGAAGAGACACTGAGACTGAAGACCAGATCAAAAATGAGTAATTCCTTAAATTCATATAGGCTACTCCTCTCTAATATCCTCTCTTTTAATTTAGTAAGATTAATTTATTTTTGCTTTTTAAGTGTATGTGTGCTTTACCTGCATGAATGTGCTCTACATGCATATCTGGTCCCCACAGAAGAGTGTGGTGAATCTCCAAGACCTGGAATTGTAGGTGGTTGTGAGCCACAATGTGGAGTCTAACACTGTACTATGTGCTCTTAACCACTGAGCCATCTCTTCAGTTTCTACAATCTTCTCTTAATTTTACTCTGCATCCTCTTGTATTGGATCTCTAGCTTTGTTTAGTTGGTTCTTTATTTGTTTATGTTTCACTGTGTGTGTGTGTGTGTGTGTGTGTGTGTGTGTGTGTGTGTGTGATGAAATTGATGCACCAGTAAACTAGAATAGAGTTAATATTTTAAAACTTAGAATGTGGTTGGGAAGAATAAGTAGAACTAATATGAATTACAAAGGTATCTTTGGCTGCGGTTGGTGTTTTTAGCTTAGGAAACTGAGAAGCTCTTGTAGGTATGGAGAGTGGGCTAAAAGCTGCCAAAAATAGCAGGCATGCTGATCTTAATAATCTTAAGAAATAAAAGACAATCCAAGGAAATCCAAGGAGATAATCAAGTTGGATAGAGGAGTATCTGAATTCTACTCTGACATGGTTGGGAGGAATTAAAATCTCTAAATAGGAATATCCTAATATGACCATATTCATAAATGTCATATGTGTTGTATAGATCATTTGTCTTGTGAAACTAGCAAGCTAAAATATCCTGCAGACTGGCAAGATGTGCCTAATGCTGCTATAGTGGCATAAATATCATGGAGGTAACTAACCACTTTTCTGTCTGGATCTTAGGGTAACTCCACAAGATGAATCCAACATGTAACACCACTATCAGGGTCTGAACCTATGCTAGAGGAGTCATAGGCCCTAGCGAAGAAGCATCTGACTACTGAGACCTTTGTAAAACTCAAATTCCTGAACATAAAGATTAGCCTTCCATAAACACTGAATCCACATATCAGAGGTCAGAATGTTCAACTGTTTCCTTTATTTTCCATTAGCATTGGCTGAGCTTGGATAATTGAGAAATGATAAGTTAATGACCAATAGGAAACATTAATTTACATATCCACGAAGATTTCTAGTTTTTTTTGCATGTTTCAGGATAATTTAGGAAGAAGGCAGAGAATAGACATGCTCATGCCAGTGGTTCTGCCATCATGACTTTCAATTCTTCTTAGAATATTGTGACAGAGATTTGAAATTGTTTTGCAGGTAGATACAGGAAAACCATTGAACCATTCATTCCATCTAGTTGTTGAATATTTATTGTATTGCAGAACGATAAATACTAAAGATATGTTTCATAATAAAATATTTCTCATGAAATTAATACTTCAATAGATAGTACAGTAGAGAATAATCCAGCTTTTAAAACATATAACATAGTGAAGAATAAATGGAAATAATGAGTGTTAAAGTTATTTGTGGCAGGGGTGGGTGATGTTAGCTTGATTATGGGAGCAAGGAAATACCCATGGGACAATGATATTTGAGCAGGAACCTGAGACGGTCTTATAAGGATGGGATTTGGCAAAAAAAAAAAAAAAACCAAAAAACTGCTACATGGAAAATATCAACTGCGCCGGTCTTGACAAACTCTGGAAATAAAAAGCAAGTCATGGCAACCAAGGAGAGACTCATGGAAGGTAGAAGTCCATCTGAATTCCATTCTGACATGAATGAAAGGAATTAAAATTTTTAATAGGAGTAGCCAAATAGGATCAGGATTTTAAATAACTTACTTCTAGTAGGGGCAATTTTTCTTGTGCACAGTACAAGGTAGCCATATGCTGATTGGTGTTCTAGTGTCATGGGAGTAACCAAGTACTTTCTGACTAGAACTAAGGCTAGATCCACAGGATGAAACACACACCTAACACAACTCAAAGGGCCAAAACCTTTGCTAGACATATCATAGGGCATAGGGAAGAACCTATCACCATTATTCTAAAAAATGGACATAGTACTAAACCATTTTGCAATAACTTATGATCATACCCATGGATTAATATATCTCTCAACCCTCATCAACACAGCTTCTTTTTGCCGATGATGGTGATTTACACATGGCTTGGGAATGTGACAAGAATTAGGGACTGTGGAATTCTCAGCTCTAAATCGAACATCTAATTCACACCCCCTTCTCTCCAAGCTCAAAAGTCATGGTGAAAGAGTGGGTAGAAAGATTGTAAGATCCAGAAGTGATGGAAGACTACAAAAAAACACAGTTTTGTGGACACAGCTAAATGATTGTGAATGTGAACTCATGGTGACTGTGTCAGCACATGCAGCTCAATTGGAGAAAATCTCTTTGCATGGAAATGTCATGGGGCTATAAAGTCCATCTTTATCTGAGCAATTGCTGGTAATTTATATCTGATATAGGATAGTCATCTGCCCCGATAGACTAACCATGGTGCAGTGGATTCTTACACAACTAAGTGTATACAGGCAGCACAAGCATTAACTGAGAAAAAAGTGTATGGCGTTGTGTGTGTGTAGGAGAGGGAGATGAAGGACTGGGAGGAGTTGGAGAGAAAAGGTGAAAATGATCAAACTATTTTGTATAATATCCTTGAAGACACATTAAAAAATACAAAAATAGAAATGCAATAAAGTACAATAGCTATATGTACTAGGAGAAAAAGGAGTTGAGTGGAAAAGGTGTAAAGGGAAGGTTATTAACCAAACCTGAGATGACGATCACTTAGATCTTGTGTGATTGCCACTGTGATATTAAGTTTACAACCCAAGAGATTCCTCTAAGAACATGTTTTCTTACCAAGCTGTCTCTGCAAAGCACCCTTCATCTCATTATTCCTGAGGCTGTAGATGAGGGGGTTCAACATGGGGATCACCACCATGTAGAAAACAGACATCACTTTGTTCTGGTCTGTGGAGTAGCTGGACTTGGGCATCACGTAAATGAATATGACAGTCCCATAGTAAAGAGAGACTGCAGTGAGGTGGGAGGTGCAGGTGGAGAAGGCCTTGTGGCGGCCCTCAGTGGAGCTCATCTTGAGGATGGTGATGAGGATGTAGATGTAGGAGATGGCAATGACAAACAGGGTGGCCATAGAAATTGAGCCATCAGATAATGAAATTACAGCTACAGAGACACTGACATCAGAACAGGAGAGTTTCAGCAAAGGAGCAAAATCACAGAAAAAATGATTCACTGTATTTGGGCCACAGAAATGAAAAGAAAAGAAGTTAACTGTGCCAACAGAAGCATTAAGAAAACCCCCTATATAAGATCCTACCACCAACTGGACACAGAGTTGTGTGGACATTTTGGTTGAATAAAGCAGTGGGTTGCAGATGGCCATGAAGCGATCATAAGCCATGACAGCCAGAAGGAAGCATTCAACTGTTGCAAAGAAATTGGCTGAGCTGAGCTGGATGCCACATCCAAGGTAGGAGATTGTATTTCTCTCCACCAGGAAGTTGACAAGCATATTGGGCGTGACAGAAGATGAGATGCCTATGTCAACAGAAGCCAAGTGGCTGAGAAAAAAGTACATGGGGTGGTGGAGCTGGGAGGAGACTCTGATGAGAAGGATGGTGCTGAGGTTCCCAGACACGGTCACCAGGTAGATGCACAGGATGATGGTGAAGAGGACGACTCTAAGGACGGGGTCATCTGTTAAGCCCAATAAAATGAACTCTGTCACTGCAGTGTGGTTCCCATCCTCCAGGAGAGCCATGGGACAGTGTAGCTGCTGCCAGGTCAAGGCTGTGAGGGAGACATGACAGGAAGGGATTTATGGATAGGTCACCACATTTCAGTTAGTACACACATGGAGAGCATGACAAGCTAAGAAAGTATCTCAAAATTGTATCTTTTACTCAGAGATGTTGTACTCAGCATTTTCAGTGTTTTTTTTTTTACATGTGTGTGCACTAAGTCCTTCAAAATTATGTCAGCTGAAATGCTGGAAATGTGGTACAAATAATAATTCACTTTTATTTATATTCACTGATTGAAAAACATCCCTAGTTGTAATTAAACTAAGTTTAAATTTTTTAAAATGTTAAAATTTAATGTTTAAAATTAATTGAAAATTTAAAATTGAATTTAAAACTTTAGAATTATGAGACTTAGTTTGATGAAATGGCTTGGCAAGTAAAAGTTCTTGCCAGGAATCTTGACATTTGAAGGCCTGAGTTTAATTTCTGGAACTCACATTGTGGGAAGAAAGAAACATCTCCCAGATGTTGTCTTTTGGGATCCACATGTAAGGTATGTTCTCTGTACCCTTCTGTTCACATAAATAAACACAAATAAACAATATAGAATAATATGAGTTTTTCTGTTTTTGGTTTTTATTTAATTTTTTTTTTTTTTATTTTTATTTTTTGAGACAGGCTTTCTCTGACTCAACTACGGATGTTATCACTTTGGATGTCCTGGAACTCACTCTGTAGAACAGGCTGGCCTCAAACTCACAAGATCCTTCTGTCTTTGCTTCCCAAATGCTGGGATTAAATGTGTGTGCCATCACTGCCTTGCAAATATGAGTCTTAAAATCACTTTCATATTTATAAGCATAACAAAGAACAAAGATGTAATAACATTGAATTATTCATTGAAGACTTATATTTTTGCTAACTTTTATTGCTTAGGACATCACCAGCACAGGATTTATAATTTTGTGTATTTCTATTTTTTATTTCCATTATCTATTATTTTATTTTATCATCTCCATTTTACATTATAATGGTTTTAAGTTAAGTTGCATACATGTATGTTTGCATGTATATATATATATATATATATATATATATATATATATATATATATATATATATATATATATGCAGAATTATGGATTTAGAGAGATGTTTCAATGATTAAGGGAACTTAATCTATTTACAGAGGACCTGTGCTTAATCATGAATTCTCATATCAGTCTGTGGTTTCAGTTTTGGGGAACCAATGCCCTCTCTGGTCTTCACAGGCACCAGGCATGCACGGGGTGGGATGCATGTACATGTGTATGTGTACACAACATTTACACACAAAATAAAAATAAAAACCTTTAAAAGAGAGTTTGACATAAACACAAGGCTGCCTGACATTAGTCTATTCCTTTAGTAACCACTCTGTAAGTAAAGGGTGGCAATGCAGTTGAGTGCAAAACAAATTAGGGTCATAAATCAGGGTGGCCTTTCAGCTTTCCAAGGATTGATACATAGAAAGGCTGTTTGCTGTGACATTGGTTACAAAATCTATCCTTTCCATACGTAAGCTCATGACATGATCAACTTTGTAAAAGATAACAGATTTTCTTGTTAGAACTGAGTAGAAATATTAAAGAGATCACACTAAAATTACAAATGAAACTTCCTGTTGTATTCTCATGAAATATTTCAAATGATTCTAAATAGATCATCACTTTATGAAGTCATTTTAAGTATAAAATTCATCATCTTGTAAAATATGAATTCTACATAACACATAATTATTAATTTCTTTATTTAGACACAAGAAGTCTTTACCAATGTTGCAGTGTTCCTTACTGAAGTGTGATGGAGCATGGGACCCTGGTCAATAGAGGTTCAAACTCGGAAGTTAAAAGGCTTACCGAGGTTCACCCAGCCAGGGGCAGATTGACTCTCATCCCTCACATTCTATGGTGCATCCTCCTTTGTCCATGGTGGTGTCTGTGAGCTGGAACCTTCCTCCAAAAACAAAGCAGGTTTTTCATATGATGTTCACTGAGAGTATGCCACTACAGCATTTCAAACCTGGTGCATCTGTTAACCTTTTGGGTAAATTCTACCTGTGTGTACACCTTTGAAGTCCATGTTGGTTTCTATCTTATGAATGAATGTATGAACAGAAATATTTGAAACTTAGCTTTATGTCTGATCATTCTGAACAGTTTGCCTATGGAAATATTATGTTGATTCTGTAAAGTTTTTCCTTTACTCTTACGTGATTGTCTGATTCCATGTGACTTGTTTTTTCCAGAATGTTTATAAATACAGTACATTTTCCAAGAATAAAGCATTCTGCAAAGGTAAGGAATGAATCAGTAAACCAAATTTACCTACAAACCATAAAACTTACCTCTTTAAACAAGGATTCACTGTGAAGAAGTTCAAAGTTATGATTTTATAGGTGCAAAAGCTGTCTCCACAGTCAGTGTTTGTCAGTGGGGCTATGTTCCTGCTGAGGCTCTGGATTCCAGTGTGAGTTCAAATCCTTAGGGATCATTACTTCATTCTCAGTGAGATCTGAGCCTTTCTTATCACACAAACACAAAAAACTTTCAGGGAGTCTGTCAATCTCAAGCAATCTCATGTTTTCCTCTTTATGTGAGTGTTGGTGCACTTTTACTTGGTAATTATGGGAGGTATGTGAAAACAAATTATCTTAGGTAAATGTTCATTCAGGTTGATATTTGATTTAGGTTAGTTCAGGATAGATAATATTAAAACCAATCATAAAAATGACTATTTTTGTTTCTTTCATTTGTGTGCATCAAATTTTCTTTTAGTAATTTAGTCATTTATGTAAGATACCCTAGTACGTGCTTTGATGAATGTAGGGAGGGATGATCCCAAGTTGAATAATTGAGGCACATAACATCTTAATAGGCAAAAGTATAAAATGCTATAAATATCATTTTTACCTAGAAAGTGAGGAGAAATAGGCATGGACAATTTCCAGGTAAGAATTAACATTTCTTAATTCATACCTCCAACAAGTGACATCATGTCAAAACTTATATATGTTATAATGGAGGATATGAGGTGCATCAAATTTGATCATCAAATTCGAGGCTCACCTTGACTCTCACACAAATATAAATTCCACTAAATTCTATACTGTACCCTTGATATCACTTTGATGAAAGTGGTCGACCATTGAGCATAAGTCAATTTTAATTCAAAGCATTTCCTATCCTTGCTGGCAGAGGACAGCTGGAGACAGAATCAGCACTGGAAGCTCCCATGTCTACCAGCCTGTAGTATGGAGTAGTGAATGACAAAGTGTTGTTCTATTAAAGAAGACCATGGGTGACAATGCCTGCTGACCATTGTATGCATATATGGCATGCAGTCACCTGGACTCATAGGAACACATGCACACCTCATGCATACATACATCACACACATGATAGACATAAATAGCAGTCTAAGATTCCTTTGCCCTCCTGTAAAATTAATACTCTATGAGAATCATCTCTTTCTTTTTAAGATAGTCTCATGTAATACAACTTGACTTTCAATTTGTAGGCAGCTAATGATGACCTTGAACTTCTGATCCTCCTGTTTCCATCTCCCAAATTGTACTTAATTTCCAAGAATTCAACATTCAGTTTATGTGGTATTGTAAATATAGCTCAGGATGATACATGCCATGCAAGGATTCTACCAATTAGACTACATTCATTTAATGATTTGCACATGAGCAATTTTTTTTTTTACAGATGAGAAGATGAGAGTGAGCAGAGGTTGATTTTAAACTAAATTTCCAAATGCATTCACGGGTCAGGTTAGAATTAGTTTAGGTTAATAATTCAGGTCAGTTTGGTTGCTAGAATACATAGTTTGGATGACTGTCACTCATGAGGCTTCTCAAGCAGATATTGGAATATCATTCATTCCTTTCAAAAATATGTGAACACTGAAGATAGGTTGATTAAAAATTGACTTTTAGGAAATTTAGACACCAGTGGAGAAGCCATTAGAAAATAAATGAACATATTTAATACAGAATTTGGCAAGAAGTGACCAAATATTCCCCAGAATTCATGGACACCTCACTCAGGAACCCCAGGTGGCATTCCTTCCCAGCACCACTCAAATGAAGATCAGACATACTGGATCTCATCAAGTACAGACCATTTTGATTTGAGGCCATGTGAACAAAAGAAGCAAGTCTTCTGAACCATACTCTCTGACAGTTGCTATTGAGATGGGTGTGGAGACTGGACTCACTGCCCTCAGTTATTATTATTTTTGTTTGTATATGTCACATTTGCTAGTATATTTAATTTTAGTTAAAATATAATTATATCAATTCCCTCCTTCTCTTTTTGCCTTCTGACCACTTACATGCTCTTCCACTCCCTCTCAACATGATAGTGTGTTTCTTTTTGATTTTTGTTGTTACATAATTTAAGTGCATGAATATGTAAATATAACCTGTTGAGTTAACATAATGTTGCTTCTGTGTGTATATGATTTCAATGCTGACCACTTTGTATTGTGTAACGAATTAGGGAGCTCATCCTTGGGAGTGACTTATTCTCTTTTTACCAGCAGCTTGCTCAACAGGAGGGAGATAATGCCTGACATTAAAACCTGATCAGTACCTTGAGTTAGTGAGGTTATGTATCTTACAGGAGAACCTATGACTGCCACTTTTCTAAATCAGCACCATTCCTAACATCATTCTAAAACTTCTTCTCATATCAAGAGGTAGGTGAAGCTCTCACTCCACATTGAAGAAGCTTCTCTTTGCAGCAGAGACTATTATAGAAAACCAGAAATGGTTATAATACTGAAATTGAATGAGCATTGTGAGTCCAGCCCAATGGAAGGAACTATAGCACAATTCCTCCATCTAGGTTAATCGAACATCTTGGAATCAGGGGCAGAAATATTGTAAGAGTCAGAGGAATAAGAAGTCAGCTGTGAGTCTCTGTTTTCCAGTTGAATACTCACTGTCAATGTCAATGGAGAGAAGTGGTAGACTCATGACTACTATAACGTAAAAAGATCTTGTTCTACTGTAGGAGCACAGACAGAAGAGAGAGACGAATTACCTTCAGGATTCTGAATCAATACATTGGTTGATGATGTGCTTTATTACTGGAAGGGATAATTTGTGAGTGAAAGAGGGAACAGAGAAAAATAGATGAAAGTGTTAATTATTATTATGTAGAAGTAAATTAACATTTGTGATAAAGTATAGAACACTTGTATTCTACAAGTCCTCTGTAACTTTTAAAGTAACTATTTTTCTAGACATAACAGTCCTCAAGGGAATGAATCCCAATGTGAACATTCCCAAAACAAGTAGCTAATATATGAGTTGGAGGACTCCCAAAGTTTACGTGACCATGTATTAAGGAAAAAAATCATGAGAGATGAGAGGCAAGCTTTTGGGCATAATACTAAGTGTAGACCTTTGACAAACCTGCCAAAACATACACTGGAGCAAAGACAGCATTTTCAACAAATGATGCTGGGAAAATTGGATGTCCACAGGCAGAAGAATGAAATTAGATCCACACTTCTTATATACTGTACAAATATCAATTTCAAATGTATCAAAGAATTTAATGTGAAACCTGAAACTGTAAAACAGCTAGAAAAAAACGTGGACAGCCCTCTGGAAGATATAAGTTCAGAAAAAGAATTTCCAGATAGGACTCCATTTGCCCACAAGTTAATGTCAACATTTGACAATGGGAACTTGTATACCTAAAAAAGTTTCTGTACAGCAAAGGTTTAGAGGAATACCAGAAAGTAGGAGAAAATCTTGGTAAACTCTATATCTGACAGAAGATTAATAACCATAGTATGCAAAGAAACTTTGAAAATCAAGAAAGAAATTGTCCAATCCAAAAATTTGGAAGCATGGAAAAGATAATTTACATTGGTGGATGTGATTGTCATACCTAGACTGAATTAGAGTTTGAGGCACAGAAATAAAACATTGAGAACTGGAGTACTAGTCAGGGTTCTCTAAAAAGCAGAAGTTATAGAGTGAATCTCCCACTAGATATAGAAAGGAGATTTATTAGTATGACTCACAGGATGGCAAGCTAAACCAGCAATGGCTGGCCGTGAACACAAAGTCTGGGAGTCCAGTAGTTGCTCAGTCTACAAGGCTGGATGTCCTAGGTGGTCTTCAAGAAATGCTGAAATCTCCAAGTAGGTTCTAATACCAGTGAAGGAGTTGACTTGGTAGCAAAGCAAGAGCAAGCAGGCAAAACCATAAGCTTCTTTCTTCCATGTCTTTATATAGGGCTCCAACAGAAAGTATGGTTCAGATTTGATGTGGGTTTCCCCAGCTCATATGATATGGACAACATTTGAGTATTTTCTCAACTCTAAAATTGTGGATTAAAGGCATGTCATACTACTTCAAAGATCTGGATTAGAAGTAAATCTTATGCAAAATTCTCTCATAGGTGTGCCCTCCATTTCACAGTTTTAATGTCAAATGTATTTAATTTGACAACCAAGGATAGCTATCATATCTTCACTGGAGAATCAAGTTTATACACACATATGAACACACACACACCCACACCCCCCCATTTGTCTGTCTCTGTGTGTGTATGTGTGTGTATATATATATATATATATGTATATATATATGTATATGTATATGTATATATACATATATATATATATTTACATCTCTTCACACATGTTTTATGGGACTGCCTCATCAATTCACATACACAAGGAGAAACAGAGAGATGGAAAGGAAGAGATGGCAAGAAAGGAATTTTCTCATGAAATTGCTTGACTGGCCAGTTTAAAATCCAAAGGGGAAGGGAACAGTTTAATTATACTGGAAGGAATTGATGCTCTAGCTTGGAGTCCAAAGCCATGCTGGAGGCAGAAGATCTTCCTTACAGTGGCCCCAACATTTAAAGTCTTTAGCATATCAGAAAAAAGTCTGTTCATATTGAAAATTAATCTGGTTTATTCAATGAGTGGCACATGCTAATTACCTCCCCACACCATTCAAGGCTAACTTGCACTGGTAATGGAACAAACACCTGAAAACCACATTGTAGTGAATTTGACATATTAAATTAACCTTCTTATTGGCACTATTTATTGCAAATGAGGTCAGCATGAAGTGGAGACACTAGCAATGAACAGTAGTAGATCAATGTTGGTCTCAAATCTACAAACTTTCTGACAAAGTAGACCCTCAGAAAGGGGAGACACCTAAAGCTTCTAAATTAGTTAGTTCATCTAAATATGGGGTCCCTAGTTGTAAGGAAGTAAGTTGGGAGAAAAATGTAAATAAGTATGATAGTCATCAGCATGAAAAGATTAATAAATTTTTTTGTGGGGAAACTGGGCTATGATTTACAGGCAGAGTACATGGACTCCACCAGGTCCTGGATTCCACTCTCATAATTAAAAACAAAAGATTTCCTAGGACAGCATACTATCCAGCAGTATCTCACTCCCCCTGTCATGGGACACCCCTCTCACAAACAGCCAATGTCGGCTTCACAGAATTGGAACACAAATCTAATGCCTCTGAGTATGATGTCCCATCCAAATAGACAATGCTAGCACAGTAAAAACATCTCCAGTTTTATTGTCTGCTCCACATTGTCATTTCTCTCTAAGTATGTCTGATTAAATTATATTTATTATATGGACATATGTATATGGCTATTAAAATGGAAATAGACTTAAAATTATTGAGTAGGTAGTTTGTACAAAACAGGAAATTATTTAAAATATCAATAGAACTGAAAATTTTCCATCATAGGATTTTCTGTGGAAACATTCTTAGTAATATATAAAAGTCATTAAGTATAACTTACTATAAACATATGCTTTATTTTATGATATATGAATACTCACATGGTACATTTACTACCAGACATCAAGTCTGTCTACATATATGTCATACAATGAATTCCAGCCATCAATATCTGTTCTCCATTTAATGCTGCATCTACAATGTATCATTACTATATAGTGTGTGATAAAATAAATTCTTACCAAACATTGCTAAGAAAATATTTTCTTACCAAGCTGTCTCTTCAGAGCACCCTTAATCTCACTATTTCTAAGACTGTAGATGAAGGGGTTCAACATTGGGTCTACCACCATGTAAAACACAGACATCGCCTTGTTCTGGTCAGTGGAGTAGCTGGACTTGGGCATCACATAAGTGAATGTGACAGTCCCGTAGAGCAGAGTGACTGCAGTGAGGTGGGAGGTGCAGGTGGAGAAGGCTTTTGAGCGGCCATGAGTGGAACTCATTTTGAGGACAGTGATGAGGATGTAGGCATAGGAGACGGCTATGACAAACACTGTGAACATAGTAACTGAGCCAGCAGAAAATGAAGAAACAGCTGTGGAGACACTGACATCAGAACAGGAGAGTTTCAGCAAAGGAGTAAAATCACAGAAAAAGTGATTGACTCTATTTGGGCCACAGAAGAGAAGAGAAAAAATGGAAAGGTAAAGGAGGAAGCATTAAGAAACCCACCAATATAGGATCCAACAACCAACTGGACACAGACTTGTGTGGACATTTTTCTTGAATAAAGCAGTGGGTTGCAGATTGCTACAAAGCGATCATAAGCCATGGAGGCCAGAAGGAAGCATTCAGATGCCCCAAAGAAAGCAGCTGAGCCAAACTGGATGCCGCATCCAAGGAAGTTGTTTGTATTTCAATCCTCCAGGAAGTTGACAAGCATATTGGCTGTGACAGAAGATGAATAGATGAAGTCATCAGAAGCCAAGTGGCTTAGAAAAAAGTACATGGGGTGATGGTATTTGGAGGAGACTCTGATGAGAAAGATGGTGCTGAGTTTCCCAGACAGGGTCATGAGATACTGTAGATGCTGCCAGATCAAGGCTGTGAAGGAGACATTACAGGAAGGGGTTTACAAATCTGTGGTTTCATTTTCATTAACCATAGAAGTCATTGAAAACAACTATAGAATTCAAAATTTATAATTGATATATTAGATTGGATTTCCAGTGTTTATATATTTATGTGAATTGATTTTTTAATAAATTTCAACATGAAGTGCTAGAAATTATCTTGAAATAAAGTATTTTTAACTAAAATTTATGTTTGTAATAAAGTATATTTAAGGGAATGTAGACCTCAGTTTGTAAAGTGTGGGACTTGCTAAAATAAGAACACAGTTATTATATGCACAAGAAAGAATTAAACTTAAGAAATGTAAAATCATGTGATGAAGTCTTAGATAATTGTTGACCTTTACTGAATTCTTTCAAAATTACCTGTTCAGGTTTAAAGTGTGATGCGGTGCTCTACCGCCATTTCCATGGGGTAATTTAGGACTCTGTTGTTTCAATCGTATAGTTGATAAAATGTGAGATTTGACGATGCTATATGACTTTGTTTACAGAAGAAGCACTGGAATCAAGTTTGAACCCCAGGCAGATTGAATCAGTCTACTCTTAGAGCACTGTGTATGAAGAATGGAAACAAATTAAGTTTACATGTAATTTTGGATAAGACTAACCCTGGTTAGTGATATGTATCATAAAGTCTATCAGCGGCCTGATTGCCTGCAGGGCAATTTTGATAGCAAGAAATAAGGTTTCTTGCCAGAATTGAGAAAAAGTAAAAAAACAGTCCACACACTAATATTATAAGTAAAGATTTACTATAATTTATCAAACCCTTACTAATTGGTTTTTCAAGTCATTTTCATTATCAGTCTAATTACTTACAAAGACATGAATCCTATCTTAAATGATATTCTATGTTCTTATTCACACTTATGTGGGAAAATACTTTCCTACATAACAATGTTTTCTGTCTGGAGTACAGTGGAATGAAATGATGTGAATGTGGACAGACTACACAAGTAAATATTCTACCTGGAATATTGTTCACCCATGTTCACCCAGCACAGAGCAGCAAATCTCCCCTCTTGAGATTTTTTTGCCCTATAGTCTTATGCTTGTCTGTGGTACCTGGAGCCTGTGGTGCATGAGCTCTCAGTAAGCACACAAAGAATGTCTTTCCAAGAGAGATTTGTCAGAAAATTGCAAAAGAATGCCAAAGTGACTTTGTTAGCATTTTTTCTTTCTTGATCACTAAGTTTCTGTACCATCAGAGAATTTTTGATTGCCAGTCTTCTGTTTAAATAAATAAGAAAGCTATGAAAGCTAAGATGTATGGCGGTAATCATTCACAGGAATTTGACTATGGTGATATGCTGTTTCAGTTAAATTTTTTTCAGTATTACATCTGACTTGTTTTTAAACTACAGTGTATATAATACAATATAACATAACATAACATAACATAACATATATTAATATATGCATGTTATGTATACATTATATATCAATACAATATATATGTTCACATTATTTCAAATATTTCACAGTAAACTCTGTAAGAGATTGGATCTTCTCTGTGAAAATAAATAAAAATAAATAATATATATTAGATAATATATAATACATATTACATATATTATGTTATATATATGTCTCAAAGAAAAAAGTATTCTTCAATGGGAGAAGTAAGTCAATAAACTCGCCTTTTGAAATAAATATTAATTTTAAAGTAAGAAAGATAGGTAATTATTGCAGTATTTTAAATCTCCTAGCTGTCTCTTTCTTTACCATTGAGAATAAGTCTCTCAAGAGCCTTTGGATTCAAATGTGAATTCAAATTCCCAGGAACCATTTTCGCAGATGAAAATGAGCCATTCATTTCACACAAGCACAGGTTTCAACGGGTCAACCTGATTTTTTTTCTTTTTTTGTGAGAATTGGTGACATCAACCCTCCGCCCATGACCTTGTTTGCTTTGGTTGATTTTTGTTTTATCAATAGTACTCAAATATATTGATATCCTAATTCACTATTAGAGTTTTACATCTTTTAGCTTTATTGTTAAGATCCTATAGTGGAGGATAAATTCTACCCTTGACATTTTCCATTGATTGCCCCAACCACTGGGCTAGACTAACATCTGAAATATGAGAATCACTGGTCACAATTCTGTAATGTGTGAAAATGTAAGGGAATGAATAAAAATAGGAAGATCTTTGGTTCTGTCAGCAAGAAGATGGAATTTATTCTGAAACAGTATCGTGGAGAGGAAAAGATAGCAAATGTGACATCATCCACATATAAAGGTTGATTGCATCTCTCCTAGGGGTGGTCAGAGCTTCACAGGAGATGTAGCCAAGTCTGCTCCCATAAATGAAGGTCTCAAAAACCAGGTCTTTCTAAAATTTTCCTCTTTACATCCGCAGAGTTGAAATTATGAACTTGACTGTCTTCTTGTAAACCCTGTCCACTGATGCGCTGGTTGTTTGCTTTCTTTTGTCCTTGCAGTTCAATGATATGACTCAATCTAGGGCTGGAGTTCAACTTTTGGACTTGACTATGGACCTCACAATTAAGCCAGTGCAACGGACTTACACCACACACAAGATTTTTTGGGGAGCATAAAACCCATCTGAGAGGCAACCTTCCTATGAAAAGGTCATCCACCAGTATTACCTTCCAGTTGGTCTCTATAATTTCTCTTAAAATGTTAGGAGATAGGTATAGTTATCAGATTGTCTCAATATAATAGAATCTTGAACCAGATACACCTGCAGGATATGGTAGGTGTTTGTAAGTTTTGTGTTGATTTAGCAAGTAGTTGAGCTAATCAATTGGCACTAAAGATAAGAGTATATTATTTGATCAGAGGTTTTTGAAGTCTTAGTCCTTTATGGACTGACTCTCTTGATCTGTGGTTGTACATCAGCAAAAGAACACATGGTAGAACAAAACTCCTCAATTTGTAGTCAAAAAGAGAAAAGACAATGACCATTTTGAGGGCAAGTATCTCCTTTATGGCATGCCTCTAATAATATAAAGATTTCCCACTAGTCTCAAAGTCTCTGATTCTAGTCCTTCCCAAAAGCACCAAGGAAGAGTCATGAGATGTAAATACATAAAGATATGAGATTTTGCAATATATAAGGTGCAATCTATATAGAGTTAACTATGAACTTGAAAATATACCTTGAAAATGTGAAAATAACTTCAAAATATTTTCAGCAGATTGTTTTATATTATTCAGTTTAGGCAGTTCATTAAAAACTTTATTTGATTTTATTAAAGGTAACTTGCAATGACCCTTTTATAGCTTCTGTAATCTGATAATTAAACTCTGACTTTTATTGCTATGTTCCTCATTTGCTATCAGCATATCAACACATTTTCAATCACAGACATTCAACTTTTCTTACTATATCTAATGAGAGATTATTCCTCTATCAAGGAACAGATGTCTCTAAGAACATATTTTCCTACCAAGTTGTCTCCTCATGGCACCCTTAATCTCATTATTTCTGAGACTATAGATGAGGGGGTTCAGCATGGGGATCACCACCATGTAGAACACAGACACCACCTTGTTCTGGTCTGTGGAGTAGCTGGACTTGGGCATCACATAAATGAATGTGATGGTTCCATAGAACAGAGTGACTGCAGTGAGGTGGGAGGTGCAGGTGGAGAAGGCTTTGTGGCGGCCCTCAGTGGAGCGCATCTTCAGGATGGTGATGAGGATGTAGATGTAGGAGACAGCAATAACAAGCACTGTGGTCACAATGAGAGAGCCTACAGAAATGGTGGCAAGAACAATAGAGACACTGTCATCAGAACAGGAGAGTTCAACTAAAGGTGTAAAATCACAGAAAAAGTGATTGATCCTATTTGGTCCACAAAAGGAAAAGGAGAAAAAGGGTATTGTGAAGGAAAAAGCATTGAGAAATCCACTTAAGTAAGCTACTACAAGCCAGTGGACACAGACCTGTGTGGACATTTTGGTTGAATAAAGCAGTGGGTTGCAGATGGCCATGAAGCGATCATAAGCCATGGCAGCCAAAATAAAGCATTCAACTGCCCCAAAGAAAGCACCTGAGCCAAGCTGGATGCCACATCCAAGGTAGGAGATGGTGTTTTGCCTCACCAGGAAATGGACAAGCATATTGGGTGTGACAGAAGATGAATAGCCCATGTCAGCAAAAGCCAGCTGGCTGAGAAAAAAGTACATGGGGTGGTGGAGCTGGGTAGAGACTCTGATGAGAAGGATGGTGCTGAGGTTCCCAGACACGGTCACCAGGTAGATGCACAGGATGATGGTGAAGAGGACGACTCTAAGGATGGGGTCATCTGTTAAGCCCAATAAAATGAACTCTGTCACTGCAGTGTGGTTCCCATCCTCCACGAGAGCCATGGGACAGTGCAGCTGCTGCCAGATCAAGGCTGTGATGGAGACATGACAGTAGAGGATTTATAAAAACATGCCTTCTTTTTCATGAACTGAAACATGAAGGGGTCACAAGTAAATATATCTCATAGAGAATTGTTATTTCATCTGCCAACCTTTTATTCAGGACACTGTTGGCTTTGGGACATTTATGTGCATTTGAAAATTTAAAAGATATGCTATAAAATTTTCTTCAAATTATGTATATCTTGTGTTTTTATCTATATAGTAAAATATACCCATATATACTATATGGTATTATAAGTAAAGTTTTAAGATGTGTGACTTATGTAAAAATAGTAGTTATTGTAAATAACCTAAGAGGTCAAATATGCAGCTACAGGATTGCAAAGGGGGATTCAAGCAATGTCTTTAATAATAATTAATTTTACTGACTGCTCAATTAGCACAGTGAGAAGAATACAACTTAATGTATAAGTCTATAATTTCCAACAGGTGCTATTAAGCACTTTTTTATTATTTCTATTTTATTGATAAGTTTAAGAATACATAATAAATCTAGGATGAGTATGTCAATCACAAGCAGGGTAAACCTGATCAAGCCCTTTATTAACTACTATTCATGAAAGAGTCACAGTGAAGTTGAGAGCACAAACAAATTTGGGATATAAAGCCACTTGTTTTACAGTTATGAGGTTATTATACAAAAACCGAGCTTCCTTTGTTCAAGTCATGTAGTTCCTATAGTGTATTCGTGAAGAAAGGCCACATTAAGGTATATTTTCCTAGTAGATCTTGGAAAAGTAGAAAGTAATCTGTATTTTCTAACTGGAGTGTGATGGAAGGAAATCATGTGGTTTTTTAGATAGCTCAATGCAATACAATATTTAACCTAAGGTGAAAAATTTATTCATGCTCATACAGCTCTGAGCTTTATGCACACACATCTCAATATTTTTGACATTGTGTCTTCTGTCTGGCCTAAATATCTGTTGCCTGTAATTCTAGAACATTCAGTCAATAAGCATAACAGGAATTTCCACAATTACCAAGAGTAAGTCATCAAAGCATCTTAAATATAGTGACTTTATTTTCCTGAGTGGTAAGCTCCTGTATTATTAAAGATCAGGCTTGATCCTGCTCTCAACAGCAGCTAGATAAATAAGCAATCTTTAACAGTTAGTTCCACAAAAGAGTTGATGTGGAAATAGAAGTTGATTGAGATAATTTTTGGTCTTGTTTATTGCCTATTTCACCGTTTTGTATCCACTAAAGCTTGTATTCTGATACATATCTTAACACTAATGTTGTCTCAAAGATAAAGATCAAAGCAGTGAACAAGATTTACCTACAAAGCTAAAACTTACCTCTTCAAATAGGAACTCATTGTGCAGTAATAAGGTCAGGGTTACTCTGCTTTTGTAGCTGCAAGGTTGTCTCCTATTGTCATTGCTGTGCCTGAGGATGAGTTCCTGCCTAGGCTTTGAATTTACGTGTGAATTCAGGTCACCTGGGATCATTAATTTATTCCCAGGTGACTACTGAGCAGTTCACTTCACACATACAGGAAGACTTTTCAAGGAGCCTGTTGCTCTCATGTGTTGTTTTCCTCTCATATAAGAATTAGCATGCTTTCATTTGATAATTTTTCAAAGAATCTGATAAATCCATCTCAGGTGAATCACTGCTTAAAGTTTATTTCATAGTTCAGGTTAGAATAGATTGAAACACAAAGATAAGATGGGTTTCTTAGTTTTTTAATTCAATGTGTATTCATTTTATAACTACTTTGTTATAAAGGAAATAACATACACTTCTGCAACTTTTCCCAAACAGATAAAACAGATGTCTGATGCTTTTCTATGTATTCATGAACACTTATTCCACTGTGCTATAGGAACAGTCACTTATTCTCAGGAGCTGACTGTTGTATACATCTGAAGGACATTGCTCAGCTTCAAGAAGTTTCTTTTCATGCTCAACTGTGAGTGACAGCACCTATCATCTTGGGCAGGAGCACATATATTTTCCAGGTAATTTGATAATCATATCACAGCTTCTTAATAGAGCAATTGGTTATCCACTGAGCCCTATGCCTATGTTGTCACCAGCTGTGGTCATGGCTTACAGTAAACAGGTGTCAGTAAGCAGTTGTCTTCACACATGACTGTCATGCAACTATTGAACCAGGTGCATATATTGCCAGGCATATTGGTATCACATTAGCATACATGTACCATAGCTAACAAAGAGTATTTTTGTGATTTTCCTAAATTTATTTTTCCTGTTTTGTATAATACATATCCACATTCCTCCTACCTTCCCTCCATTCCTCCCTGCTCCCCACTTCTTCCCTCTCCTCCTATTATATATCCTTCATACTGCCATCCTCATCCATTCATCACACACATTCTTCTCCCCATAGAAGTAAACAGTCCACCCAGGGTCACTGCTCAAAGAGAGCACAACTAATGGGAAAAGGTCAGGCAGCAGTCTCCACATCGGGGGTGGGCCACGCAACCCAGCTGGAGGAAATAGGTGGGCAAAATATCAGAGGGCAGGCAAAAATATCAGAAGCCCCACATATACTCTAGCCTGAAAGACCCCCAAGTCAGTCAAGGACATAACATATCTAGTAGACCTTTCAGGTTCCCTGTGTTCTGCCTCAGGCTCTGAGGGACCCAAGAGTACTTGTCCATTGACTCTGTGGGGCCTGCTATCCTGAAGTCCCTGACCCCTCTGGTGCTATAATGACTCCTCTTTCTCTTCTGTGAGTGTTCTGGTGTTCTTCAAGATGTTTGACTCTGGGCCTCTGCTTCTATTCCCATCAGCTGCTGGCAGAGGCTTCTCTGATGGAGACTGGTCTACGTACAGAGATCCCTGAGTAGTTCAAGATATCATCAGAAATTGTCTCTTTGATATCCAGTCTCTAGTTCCTGCCTGTCACTACAGAATCAAGCATGGCTTCTCTCCTTTGCATTGGGGTAGTCTCCTTCCATTGTCCTAGTCTCTTCACTGGGAGACTTGTGGGCTACACACTGGGGGAATCTGTTCAAATTCCCTATCCCCCACACTAGAGGTCTTGCCAAGATCTCTATGTGGGCTCCAGTGAGTTTCTACTGCCCTTGGTCTCCAGATCTACCCCTTAACATCCCCAGGTCCGGCTGTTCCTCCATGCACTCCCTCCCTTCATCCTCCCATTCCATGCTCATCTAGCCTATTCACACCATCTTTTCCACCTCTCCCTCACCAGGGAGATCCTCAAACCACAACTGTGCTCCTCTTTTTTTGTTCTTTCTTTCTGGGTCTGTGGATTGAGGCAATTTTGTCCTTTCTTTAACAGTTAATAACCACTTATACTTGAGTACATGCCCAGTTTGTCTTTCTGAGACTAGATTATCTCACTAAGGATGATTTTTCCTATTTCCATCCATATGCCTGCAAAATTCATGTAGTCATTTTTTAATAACTGAATAGTGCTCCATTGTGTAAATGTACCACATTTTCTATATCCACTCTGGTAGACTTGGACTCGAGTTTTATGCAAGGTGACAAACATAGGTCTATTTGCATTCTTCTACTTGGAGACTTCCAGTCTGACCAGCACTATTTTTGAAGATGCTGTGTGTTTTTCAGTGTGTATTTCTGTCTGCTTCATTAGAGATCAGGTTTCCCTCAGTGTGTGGATTTATGTATAGAGCTTTGATTTGGTTCCATTGATCAGCATGACTGTTTTTATGCCAATACTATGTGGTTTTTATTACTATAGCTCTGTAGTATAATTGAGATCAAGAATGGTTATACCGTAGATGTTCTTTTATTTTTTAGGATTATTATGCTGGGTTTTTTATTTCTCCATATGAAGTTGATTATTGTCCTTTCAAGGTCTGTAAAGAATTGTGTTGGGATTTTGATAGGGATTGCATTGAATCTGTACATTGCTTTTAGGAAGGTGGCCGTTTTTACCATGTTAATCCTATTGATCTATGAGCATGTGGAGATCTTTCCATCTTCTGAGGTCTTTCTCAATTTCTTTCTGTAAAGACTTATAGATTTTGTCAAACAAGTCTTTTACTTGCTTGGTCAGAGCCACTCCAAGATATTTATGTGGTTTGTGGATTTTGTGAAGGGTGTTGTTTCCCTGATTTCTTTCTCTGTCTACTTGTCATTTGTATATAGGAGGGCTACTGATTTTTTTTGAGTTGATCTTGTAGACAGCCACTTCACTGAAGTTTTCAATCAGCTGTAGGAGTTCTCTGGTTGGTTTTTTGAAGTTGCTTATATACATTATCATATCATCTAAGCATAAGGATACTTTGATTTCTTCCTTTCCACTCTGTATCCCATTGAACTCCTTCTGTTGTCTTATTTCTCTGGACAAAACTTCAAGGACTATATTAAATATGTATGGAGAGTGAGGGCAACCTTGTCTTGTTCATGATTTTAGTGGAATTGCTTTGAGTTTCTCTCCATTTAATTTGGTCTTTGCTGTGGGGGTCCTGAAATTTTTTTTTATTGTGTTTAGGTATATCCCTTGTATCCCTAATTTCCCCAAGGCTTTTATCACTAGGGATGTCGGATATTGTCAAATCTTTCTCAGCATCCAGTGACATGATCATGTGTCTTTCTTTCCTTTCAGTTTGCTTATGTGGTGGATTACACTGACTGATTTTCATAAGATGATCTATCCTTGTTTCTCTGGGATGAAGTCTATTTGACCATGGTGAATGATCTTTTTAATGTGTTCTTGGACTCAGTTTATGAGTATTTTATTGAGTATATTTGCATCTATATTCATGAGAGAAATTGGTCTGTAATTCTCTCTCTTTTTTAAATCTCTGTCTGGTTTGTGTATCAGTATGACTGTGGCCTCATAGAATGAGGTTGGCCATGTTCCTTCTGCTTCCATTTGGTGAAATAATTTGAGGTGTTAACTCTTCTCTGAATGTCTGGTAGAATTCTACAGTAAAACCATCTGGCCCTGTGCTTTTTTTTTGGTTTGGAGGCTTTTAATGATCTCTTCTATTTCCTTGGGGAATATGTGTTGTTTATATTGTTTATCTGATCTTGATTTAATGTTGGTAGGTGGTATATATCAAGAAAATTATCCCTGTCTTTTAGATTTTCCAATTTTGTGGAACACAGCTTTTAAAAATATGTTCCAATAATTTTTAGATTTTCTGGGTATCTGTGGTTATAACCCTTTTTGTTTCTGATTTTATGGATTTGGATAGTCTCTCTCCATCTTTTAAGTAGTTTGGATATGTGTATGTCAATCTCTTTGCTTTTCTTAAAGACCCAACTCTTTGTTTCACTGATTGTCGTATTGTTCTCATTGTTTCTAGTTCATTTATTTCAGCCCTCAGTTAGATTATTTCTTGCTATTTACTCCTCTTGGGTGTGTGTGCTTCTTTTTGTTCTAGGACTTTCATATGTGCTGTGAATTTGGTAGTATGTGATCTCACTTTTCTCTTTTGGTAGACACTTTGTGTTATGAATTTTCCCCTCAGCACAGGTTTCATTTTGTGCCATAAGTTTGGGCATGTGTAGATTCATTTTCATTAAATTCTATACTGTCTTTAATTTCTTTCTTTATTTCTGTCTTAATCCAGATATCATTCAGTAAATAATTGTTCAATTTCCATAAATTTGTGGGCCTCCAGTTGTTACTATTGTTTTTGAAATTAGACTTTAATTCGTGGTGGTTTGAGAAGATGTGGCGTTTAATACCTTTCTTTGTGCCTATTGAGACTTCTTTTATGTCTGAGTATGTGGTCCATTTTGTGGATGGTTCTGTGAGGTGGGAAGAAGGAGGTATATTCTTTAGTGTGTTGTTGAAATATTCTGCAGATAGATGTTCAGTTCCTTTGGTTTATAACAACTGTTACATCAAGCATTTCTCTGTTTAGTTTTTGTCTGGATGACCTATCAAGTGGTGAAAGTGGGGTATTGAAGTCCCCCCATCAATGTGTGTGAGTCAATATGTGTTTTAAGCTTTAGCAGTGATGCTTTACAAACGTGGAGTCCTTGTGTTGGGGCATAAAGTATAAGAATTAAAATGTCTATTTGGTGGTTTGTTCATTTCATGAGTATGTAGTGTGCTTCCCTGTCTCTTTTGATTAATTTTCATTTGAAGTCTGTTTTTTTGGATATTAGACTGTCTACACCAGCTTGCTTTTTAGGTCTATTTGCTTGGTAAATCTTTTCCCATCCTTTTACTCTGAGATAATGTTTGTCTAGAGAGTGTGGTGTGTTTCTTGTCTGTAGCAGAAGGCTGGATTCTATTTAGAATCCATTCTGTTAGTCTGTGTCTTTTCATTAGGGAACTTATTTCATTGATGTTAAGAGATATCAAAGACCAGTGATTATTAGGTCCTGTGATTTTGTAGCTGTTGGTTTTGATGTATGTGTATGTGTGTGTGTGTTTGTTTTCTTTTGGTTTTGATGGTGTAAAATTATGTATTTCCTATGTTTTCAAGTGTGTGGTTAAGCTCTTTGGGTGGTTTTTCCTTTACTATCCTTGTAGGACTGCGTTTTTTTTTTTTTTTTTGAGAGAAATTGTTTGAACTTGGATCTGTCATGGAGTATTTTGTTTTCTCCATCTATGCTGATCAAAAGTAGTACATGGTATAGAAGTCTGGTCTGGCATCTGTGTTCTCTTAGAGTCTAGAACATCAGTCCATGCCATTCTGGCTTTGAGAGTCTCTGTTGAAAAGCTGGGTGTAATACTAATTGGTTTCCCTTTATGTTACTTTGTCTTACAGCTTTTCAGTATTCTTTCTTCATTTTGTATGTTTAGTGTATTGAATATTACGTGGTAGAAGGATTATTTTTTGGTCTATTCTACTTGGTTTTCTGTATTCTTCTACTTTTTTGGGTTCTTCTGCTTTAGATATGGAAAATTTTCTATTATTTTGTTGAAAATATTTTCTGGGCTTTTGAGCTGGGATTCTTCTCCTTTTTCTATTCCTATTATTCTTAGGTTTGGTCTTTTTGTAGCATCCCAGATTTCCTGGATGATTTATGTTACTTTTTTTTTTATTTGATGTTTCTTTTACTGATGTGTCTATTTCTTCCATAGTATCTTTGAGTCCTGAGATTCTCTCTTTCTTATCTTGTATTCTATTGGTATAGCTGGCCTCTGTAGCTCCTGTTCACTTTTCTAGGTTTTTCATTTTCAGAATTCCCTGAGCTTGTGTTTCCTTTCTGGCCTCAGTTTCTATTTTCAGGTCCTGAATGGTTTTGTCTATTTTCTTCAATTGTTTCTTGTTAGTTCTTGAGTCTCTTTAAGGGCTTTATTCATTTCCTCTAATTGCCTGTATGTGTTTTCCAGGTTTTCTTTAATGAATTTATTCACTTCCTAGCAGTGTTTGTTTTCCTTTTCATTGATTTTGTGACAGATTTATTCATTTCCTCTTTAAAGGCCTCTATTTTCATCATAAAGTTGGTTTTAAGATCTTTTCCTTGTTCTTTAGCTGTGTCAGAGTATTTAGGGCTTGCTTTAGTATGGTATTTGGGTTCTGAAGGTGACATATTGCTCTGATTACTGTTAGTTGTGTTCTTAAGGTAGTTTTTAAGCATTTCAATTTAGAGTGATTACGGTTTAGGTGCTTAATTCTAAGTTTTGTCCTTAGTGAATGAATGTTTTCTTACTTGGTTTCTTTATCTTCTCTGGAGCTCTGTGTTTTGTGGCTTTTTGTTGAGCAGGGACTCTGCTGAGGTTGGTGCTGGAATTCTGGTGGTTGCCTTGCCACTCCTAGTGGTGGCTGCACTTCCTTTGCTTCTTTGCTTACTGTCAAGTACTCGCTTTCCCAGAATTCTTTGTGCTCAATCCAATATTCAATTAGGTCCCCTAGACCCTGCCTGTTTCCTTTAAAAAGACCAGAAAGTGGCATCTGGTCATTGTCATCTTGTAAAGTGGATGGCACCTTCATGTAGGTTTGCTCTGAAGAATAAATGTGCTCATGTTTTTTGCCTACGTGGTTTCAGTAGTCTTTGTGGGGTGATCTTTGGACCCTAACACTTTGGTCTAGCAGGGAATCCCCTTCTGAGTTGGTGCTGTGTCTTGGAGAGTGCTCTTCTGGGTCTTTTGTGTGGCATGATCTAGAGCAGGGTCTGCCTACCTGGTGGCCTGACTAAGTTGTGTGGTCAGTGGTAGGTCAGGGGCTGAGTGTTTGAGTTGGTCTCTAGGCTGTTCTCCTGGAGCTGGCTTCCTCTACTTGCACCAGGGCAGAGGTGTCTGCCTTGGTTGGTGCCTGGGATTCAGAACCAGAAGAAGTGGTGGGGATGAGATGATGGAGGTAGTTTTGGGCTTTGGAGCTGGGTTGGGCAGGTGTAAGGGGAGGGTCAGGGAACAGGAATCCTACAAGTTCTCCTGCAGCTGGCTTGCTCTGTGTACTCCAGGATAGGAGATGTCTTTCTGAGTTGGTTCTTGAACTTAGAAGCAGTGTCCAGAAGGGGTGGGGAGTGGGGAATGGAAGTTGTTTTGGGCTTTGGGGCTGGGATAGGCAGTAGGAGAGGGAGGGATCAGTGAGCAGGACTCCTACCTGATCTCCTAGGGCTGGCTTGCTTTGCCTGTGTCTGGAGCAGGAGAGGGACTGTCTGCCTGAGTTGACAACCAAGACTATTAATGACAATTTCTCCCAGTGCACTGTATGGCATCTTCCAGCAGTATGAAACCAAATTAGAGAGAGGGAGCATTCAGTTCAGTACTAACCTAATTACTCTATGTCCTGCATCGAAACAAGTGGTGCCCTTGGTTATAGTAACTTAATATCCAGCTCTCATATAGAACTCAAAACAATATCAATAGCCTTCATAGATTGCAGTATGAGGGGACTCATCACTGGCACAACACTTACTTTAAAATGCCCTGTTTTTACTGGGATTTTTGCTGAACAAACTTGTTTTCAGGAGTGCCATTTAACATTCATGCATGCTGCCTTTGTATAAACTCCTTAACCCATGCCTTTACTTTTTCCCAGATGAATTATAAATTTGTAAGAAATTCAGGAGTTAACCTTATGAAGTAGAAATAATTACATATGTTGTACAGGACCTCCAAATATCTCCATTATCCATTCAGAGAAGGAGAGAGAGATGGGGAGAATTGAAGAGAGAGAGAGAGAGAGAGAGAGAGAGAGAGAGAGAGAGAGAGAGAGAGAGAAGAGGGAGAGGTTTTCATGGTACAGTATGGTCTGGAAAGTTCTCATATCCCTTCTATCAATTGTTCCACTAAATCTTTGACAAGGGGTGATGCAGCATGAAAGGTAGGTCCTTCCCATTTATTATTCATTAATTCACAATTAAATTTCAGAAGCCATTTGGAATCTTCATCTTGGGGTGTTGCTGCCTCTGACATGGAACTGTGGCTCATTTTCCCTTTGCCCAGGGTCTTAGTGAGGTTATCTCAGGTTACTCAGTCTGTCCCATGATCAAAGGGACCAGGCCATGTTCTAGTCTGATGTGCTTGTCTTTGGAACCAGGTCCCTGCACTTCTAACATGCTCTCTGACAGCATCAGAGCTGTTGTCCTTACATTTGCCATACCTGGATGCTGGAAGGGGCTCAGGTTGGGTGAATAATCTCTCCTCCTAAGTATACTTTCTTGCAGGGGAGAAATGCACACTACACACTCAGCTGAAGTTAATTGCCCACCCCTAGGACCAGTTTAATCCTTTGCATTTGCATTGCCTTTTCACTAATACCTTCCATGACCTGTTGCTCAGAATTTAAAGGTTTTAAAAGTAGCTCTAGGGACTGAAAAAGTGAATTGAGTGTTTTTAAATACTTGACCACATAAAAACATGAACACATCTTACTGCTCAACTGTGATGAATCTCTTGTTAACTACAATAAGTAGCATTTGTTCATGCATCATTAATAAAAAAAAACCCTAATTTTTAATTATTAAGAACGTAAATGAAGAGATTCAAGATGGAGACAGGGTGGCAAGCAGGGTCTATCAGAAATCCAGAGCCACTCTGCTGCCTCCCACTGAGGACCCCCCACTCAGGGTGTCCATGGCTCTTCACCAGTTCATGGGAATGGGAGATGCTAATTTGGTGCCTGGTCCAATGACATAAGCTCTGAGAATGTGGAGTGCTTGGAAAGACAAGGTGGTGGTGACAGATCTATATAGCAGAATGGATCAGTGTTTTGTGCCTGCATGGTGTGGAAGAGGCAAGTGGGAAGCAGAGGCTCTGCAGGCCAGTGGTGCCACATGGATGCCTTCTTGGCCCGAGATTCTCACTCGGCGCCGGGCTCAATCTGCAGATTGCAGATTCAACCAGCCATCCTGTGGTACTCGACAGCAGCATGAGGGCATGAGCTGGGAGGAGAATTAGAAATGAAGAGACAGGGCAGAAACCACAGTGAAGAGATTCAGTAGTTGTCCTATTGGGCACCATGACTGCTTGCCAGGCTGGGGCTCCACTTAGACCATGGGTGCTTCCAGAGACATTGGAGGAGGAAGGCCATGAGCTGGGACTAGTTTGCAAGAACACAGGGAACCCAAGATGGCTGCAGACAGTGGGCAGAATCTGGCAGGGCTCTGGTGGCTGCATATGATCCCACTCAGGTCACTCCCGGCTCCTCACTTATTTGTGAACTGTTGGTTCCCTGGTGTCAGGTCAGGTGGGAGAAACTTACTGAATTAAAAGTGATGAGCCTCTATACCAAGCTTACATGGATGATACTGACTTAGAGACAAAGTCACAAACAGTGTGGAGAACAAGGGAGCTGAGCTAGGTGTACCTGATAGGGAGGGGTACTTGGGATGCCACTAGGCTGAGGCCACAAAGTGGCTGCCCTATTGCAACCTGCCAGTCTAGAGCTGCCACTTCCTGAGTGAAGCAAGCACACTGTGAAGAGAAGCAAGCAGGGGATTGGTGGAGAGCTCCCCTATGAATCACATGGTTAGAGGAAGGGACAGGCATGAGTGAGCACCTGGGCCGACAATGAATGGACAGGTCCTCAGACTGCCACCAGAACACCCTAGCCTCCCCACTGTGTTCCAGTTCCACTCTAAATTCACTGTATACACACACACACACACACACACACACACACAAATTCTGATGAAGTGGCATCATTAATTTTATTTTACATTGTTTGTTTGTAGAGTTAGATAGATTATCACCCTTGTGTCCATAAGTATTTGTAAGATAAATATTAAATCCAGAAATATGCCTCTACAATCTCCACTTCTACAATTAATTTCCATAATTAGTCTATTGGCCTGACTTTTAAAACTTCCCTCAATTCATGGGCAAGAAACTATCACTGAGGGATTGGTCTGACAAAGATCAAATAGTTTGTCCTAATTGGCACAGGTTCCAGTCTCTTGATTCTATGCTACATGCATTGAGCTTAGACTCCCCTACCACAATCAGTGAAGTGATTTGTGCACTGACAATGATGTCAGGGACTTGCTTGATGGTACATTGCATTAGTCTTTTGGAAAAACTATGAGTAAGAAGTCTATGGTTGTACCAACACTGGGGAAAATGTAATATGCCAAAATGGGATTGATTCCAATTACATGTTTGTTAAATTTATACTTTTATGTAATTAGATCTTGAAATAATGATCACACTGTTGGTTCATACACATTGAAACATACTGATCACACTACAACTTTTGGTGGAAAGGACTGTCTTTCATCTCAGTCATCCTTATGAGTCAGGAAGGAAGAAAGCAAAATTTTCCAGAAAATGGGACCTCAAATCAAATGTTTTAACAACTGCTTATGAGACAAGAAAGCCAGATTCAGACTCCTACTGCCCTTCCTCAGTGAGAAGGACTCAAAGACATTAAGACTTGAAGATGCTTTAAAGTTATCTATTTTGATGTAAAATATTCATAGTTCACCACTGAGCAAAACCATGCAGTACTGTCCAATGAAAGATCCTAAGCAAGGCTGAAAGGAAGCAAGGTAAATTGCATGCATAAAAGTATGAAGTGCTACATAGACATGCTATTTTTAATTTCTCATAGTAAAACCTTATGTATTACAGAGAAATATAGAATATATGTAAATAAGGCCAGCAAGATGGCCCACTGAGCAAAAGTGCTTGCCATCAGGTTTGATGACCTGAATTCACACACGCTGACAAACACAAAGTTAAAGTAATATTTATATATTTAAAAATATCTTTAAAATGTATTTAAAATATAACAGTTTTTCTTCTAAAAAGGTGTGGGTTTAGCTGTTTTTGCCTTTTGAGTCTGTGCTCTCAAAGCTGCTTTTGCTTTTCTCACTGGCAACTTGACTCCGCCCCTCTGTTCCAGGCTGCTAGATTTCTAACTTGTAACTTTTTAAACCACAGTTAGCTCATAGGGTTAGATAGGAAATGAAAGGATAGGAAGGATAGAGAAAACTTTATAGTCCTTTTTTGTCCCGATCCTGCGGGATTCTGCAACAAAGACCCTAGGAGAGGGAGTGAGGATTGGGGGACAAGGAGGTGCGAGAAATGAAAGGCAAGTCTGATTAATATCTGATCAAGCCTTCAATTTATTGAACACATAGTACGAGTATTTATACAATTTTTGAAGTGGGGAGAAAAGCGGGGGACTGCATAAGCAGGTATCTGAGGTAATTCTACCTGACAGGTAAACTGGTCTGTCCAGTGAGTTAAGAAATCTTAAGTGTCAATGGCCTCAGAGCAATAAGGAAGTACTGTGAGATTTCTCTAGGGCTTCCTGTGTAAAGGGTGGAAATCTGGAAGGAGGAAGCAAAAGGGTTGTGTTAGTTGGAAGGGCAGCTTCTCAGAACTGAGCATCTTCGGGCTATCTGACCTTGTCCATACTCAGTCCATTAAGACCAGAGAGAAAAGTGGGGTGCCTTGTGTTTCAAGCCAGCGTCCAGGGGAACCGCTTCCCACACTTTTTGGCTGTCTTAATCTATATCTGGGGAACTGAACTAACTCAATCCCCCTCTGGCTCAGCTTCTCCAAGAATGACAATTACTAAGAAGATCTTAGTTGTAATTTTTCTTAAATCCCAGTTAGTTCATTTTATCTGAGCCTTATTTCTGCCTGCTTCTCCTATCATCACCTTGTGTGTTCTCCCTTTTCCAGTCTTGCAGTAACTCTGCTGTAACTCTTAGTTCTAAGTCTTAACTTCCAACTGCTTCAACTGCCAACTCCAACTGCTGTCAACTCCCCTCTTATATCCCTCCCTCCAAGCTGTTCCCAGAAGTCCAAGTGGCATGTAATCATACAGAGGAGGTGTATGTGATATATATATATTTAAAAAATGAGGGAAGGAATTAACACATACTAGTCCACAAATCTTACATCTGCCCCAACAGGCAGAACACAAAGTTCTGGGTTTCCCCTTTCAGTACCAGCAGGAAGTTTGATTGCTTGGCCAAGGAGAGGGAAGGCAACAATCATATTGCTGATATAGTACCACAAAGATCATTGGGGTAACTAACCACTTTCTGACTTTGTCTAAGGGTAACTCCACAAGATGAATCCAACATATAACACCACTATCAGGGCTAAAACCTATGCTAGAGGAGTCATAGGCCCTAGGAAGAAACTAGTACCACCATTCTGCAAAATAGACATACTATTAAATCAATATGCAAAGACTTGTCAATATGCTCAGATTAGCTCATATCCCAACTCTTACCAGAGTAGCTTACCAGTAGTAGATGATGATTAACATACAACTTGTCAATGTGCTGAGAGTAAAGACTGTGGATTATATTGCTCAGCACTAAAAGGGACATCTGTACATCTGTGCCACACCCTTTATCTTCAAGCTCAAGAATCATTGTGAAAGAATGGACAGAAAGATTGTGAGAGCCAGACGAGTTGAAAGAGTAGAAAGAAATCTGGCTTTTAGGACTCAAAATTGGTTCAGTATATGAACTCACAGCAACTGTGTACAAGCTCAAACCAGACAAAATCTCAGCATGGAGAGGGAGGTGGCCATGAAGTCCATGAATAGCTGAGGTATTAATGACATCTGATATCTTCCAGGACAAAGAGAGTCAAATTTTAAAGAGTGTGATCCCAATAGACTAACCATGCAAAAATGCATGCCTACACACCTAAGTGTATACAGGCAGTACTAGTTGGATTTGCAGAAAGAAAAAAGAAGGTAGTGTTGGGTGTGTAGGAGATGGAGCTACAGGCCTGAGAGGAATTGGGAGAGAATTGAACATGAACAAAACTCACTGTATAATATTCTCAAAGACACATTTCAAAATACAAAAAGAGAAATGAAGGAAAATAAAATGGCTGTGTATACTGGGAGACAAGGAGATGAGAGGAAAAGAAGTAACCAGAAGACTAGGAACCAAACCTGAGATGATAATCACATTGGTCTTGGCTGGTTACCAATATTATGTAAAACTTTACAGAATAACTGATTACTCAGTGAAATTTTTTCCTTATGAAGTTGTTCCTTCAGAGCCTCCTTAATCTCGTTATTCTGGAGGCTGTAGATGAGGGGGTTCAACATGGGGATCACCACTGTGTAGAACACAGATACGACCTTGTTCTGGTCAGTGGAGTAGCTGGATTTGGGCATCACATAAATGAATATGACAGTCCCATAGAACAGAGAGACTGCAGTGAGGTGGGAGGTGCAGGTGGAGAAGGCCTTGTGGCGGCCCTCAGTGGAGCGCATCCTCAGGATGGTGATGAGGATGTAGAAATAGGAGACGGCTATCACAAACAATGTGGTCATAGTGACCGAGCCGGCAGAAAATGAGATAACGACTCCAGAGGCACTGACGTCAGAACAGGAGAGTTTCAGCAAAGGAGCAAAATCACAGAAAAAGTGATTGACCCTATTTGGTCCACAGAAATGAAAAGAGAAGAAGAAAACTGTGGCAATAGAAGGATTGAGAAAACCCCCTATATAAGATCCTACCACCAACTGGACACAGACCTGTGTGGACATTTTAGTGGAATAAAGCAGTGGGTTGCAGATGGCCATGAAGCGATCATAAGCCATGGCAGCCAGAAGGAAGCATTCAAGTCCCCCAAAGAAAGCAGCTGAGCTGAGCTGGATGCCACATCCAAGGTAGGAGATTGTATTTCTCTCCACCAGGAAGTTGACAAGCATATTGGGCGTGACAGAAGATGAGATGCCTATGTCAACTGAAGCCAAGTGACTGAGAAAAAAGTACATGGGGTGGTGGAGCTTAGAGGAGACTCTGATGAGAAGGATGGTGCTGAGGTTCCCAGACACGGTCACCAGGTAGATGCACAGGATGATGGTGAAGAGGATGACTCTAAGGACGGGGTCATCTGTTAAGCCCAATAAAATAAACTCTGTCACTGCAGTGTGGTTCCCAGCCTCTAGGAGAGCCATGGGACAGAGGAGGTGCTGCCAGATCTAGGCTGTGATGGAGACATTACAGAAAAGGGTTTATAAATAAATCTTTAATTTCATTTAATATGTACGTGGAGAGCATGACAAGCTAAAATAGTATCTAAAAACATTGGTCCCACAGTGGATGTTTTTCTCAGGGTTTTCACTGTTTATACATTTCTGTATGGTAAGTTCTTCAAGTTATGTAAGCAGAAATACTTGAATTGTGGTATAAATAAAAAAAAATCTTTTATTCACATTCATCTTTATTAAAACATTCCTAATTGCCATGTAAACTAAATATTTAAAATGATAAGACTTAGCCTGCTGAGAAGGCATGGCAGGCAAATGTTCTTGCTAACAAGCCTGCTCCTGAAGCAGAGTTTGATTCTTGGAACCCACATGGTTCCAAAGATTGGAGAAGACTAATTCCTGAATGTTGTCCTTTGTCATCCATACATATGTTGTGGTACCTTCACCACTCCCTTCACACAAATGAATAGATTAATAAAGTAATATGAATCTTACAAAATAACAGCATGTTTATTATACATATGACTAAGAAGTATGCAATATAAACTTAAGTGATTGCTAATATTTATTGAATGCTTACTTAATCAGCAACACAAGATTTTTTAAAAAATTGTGCGACTCTCTTCTTATTTCTATGAAAAAGAATTAAGTTCATTTATAATTTCCATTTTAAAGCAGAGAAATGAGTAAAATATATATTATTTAATATGCAGATATATGCATATATATGCATGTGAAAAATGTATTCACTCACACACAGACACACATATATACTTCTGTCACTGCATATAGGTGTGTGTGTGTGTGTGTGTGTGTGTGTGTGTGTGTGTGAAGTGACAGAATTATGAGTCTTCAGAGGTTGATCAGTGGTTCAGAGAAGCACTTGCTGCACTTGCAGAGGATCTGGGCTTGATCTTGATCACCCACTTGCTTTCTCACAGCTCTGTTTTTACTGTCTTTGGACCCAGTGCCCTCTTTAGTGCCTCACAGGGGTCAGGCATGCACATATCTTGTTCATATGTATAAACATTCATATGCACATAATAAAAATGACAAGCAAGTTGAACTCAGTCTATGAGTTTTAGTAATCGCACTATAAATGAATGGTGGCAATGGAATTCAGCATTTACACAAACTAGGGACAGACAGAGGATAGCATTTCAACTTTCCCATGGCTAATACCTAGGAAGATGATTTGTTGGTGTCTTTGATCACAAAATATATACAGCTAAAGAGATCACAGTAAATTTACACTGGAATATCCTATTGTAATCTCATTAAATACTTTAAATACATAGATCATTGCTCCTTAACATAACTTGAAATATCAATTTTTATCATGATGTAAAATACCAATAATATTTTGCACATTATTATTAATTTTGTTTAGACATACCAAATTCTTTCCCAGTATTACAGTGCTTACTAATTGGAGTGTGTTATAATGAATTCCTATGACTTTCAACATAGGGCACTGGTCAAAAATATTCAAACTAGGAAATTAGGAGGTTTACCAAGTTCACCCAACTAGGGGCAGATTGACTCTCATCCCTCACTTTCTATGATACATCCTCCTTTGTCTGCAATAGTGCCTGTGATGCTGGAACATTCAGTCCATAAACAAGCATGTCTCTGCACTTGACATTCCTTGAAAGTAAGCAGACACAGCATTTCAAAGCTGGCAAACTTGTTAGCCTTTCATCTGAACTCTCTGTGTGCATACTTTTGAAGGTCATGCTGGTTTCTGGTCAGGATAAATGGAATCTTTGAAAACTTAGTTTTATGCCTAATCATTCTCAATAATTTGCCTATCTACATATAAGGTCATTCTATAAAAGTTTATTTATTTCTTCTCTGCTACATGATTTCTTGACTCCTAACTTGTTAATCAACATAGTTTGTAAATATAGTTTATTTCACAGAACAAAGTATCTTCATTTACCAACAAATAAAAATCTTACCTGTTGGTATAAGAATTCATTTCAATTAAGAAGTTCAAAGTTATTATGATTTTATAGCTGCAAAGCTGTCTCTACTGTCATCATTTGTCACTGGGAATAAGGGCTCACTGAGGCTCTAGACTCCAGTGTGAATATAAATCCTCAGGGATGACTACCTCATTCCCAGTGAGTACTGAGCCATTCACTTCACAAAATCATAAGTAATTTTCAGGAGTCTGTCAATCTTAAGCGATTGTTTTCCTCTTTATGTATTTCCCAATACCAAAATAGTCTAAGTAAATGGAGTCCCTACACCTTCTCCATGGGAGTGAGATCTTCCTCTTTATCACAAGTAGGATGTTCTTAACTGCATCCTTTAGGAATTGAATTCCATAGATTGGAAAAGGATTATGTTAATAGATAAGAGGTAATCTGAGTCATGTTTTGAGTTTGTAGGATAAGATACCACAAGAGGAATTCTGTTGATAACACAACTTTTCAACCCCCCACACTAGAAGTAGCAGATTGGAAAGAGCAGGCTTGTGGGGAGTGACATTTATGAAGCATTAAGAATGGGGTGATAATGGTTAACAGAGGTAGGTATTTTCTCAATTTGTTATATTCAGCCATGAGATTGTCAAAATGAGAGCCATTCTGTAATTATCTACTCACTAATGAAAAGTATATAAAAAGAAAGTTGGGTCGGGGATGGGAAGTGGTGGCAGATGGTGTTTACTGGATATAGGTTTCATAAGCTACAAAGTCCGTGTGAAGGCATATTTGTCCTTTCAGAACTACTGAGAGGCTGCATACAAGGTAATGAGTAGTTAGTTGTGCTTAGATAATTTTAACACTTATCATTCCAGGAATTTGCCTAAGAAACTAACTCTAGATTTCAGAATACAGAGACCATGTGAATCAGTTTTGAAGAGCAGTAGAAAATAAGAAAACTACAGATTAAAAAAAAATGTTAGGAGACAGGTCTTTCTGTTAGATGTGGATCAATTAAGGAAAATGTGTCATGATTTCCAGTACCCAGATACGGGGAGTGGGTGCTGTGATCCACACTACTCTCTTGTTGAGTTTCCAAGGTAAAGTAGGAGAGGAGATGCTAATACATGTCTGAGTAAAATCTGCCACTAAGACTATGGGCATTTCTATCAGAGGAACAGGTACTCATTTTGAGATTCAAGACTAGGGTAAAAAATGATTAATTTCTTAATTTCACATAAAGAAACTCTCTCCAATATCCTCTTTTAAAAAATTATCTTTACGTTGTGTATGAATGGTTTGTCTGCATGGATCTGCATCATATGCATTCATGGCTTCTGTAGAAGTCATAAGGGCATGCTGAATGTCCTAGACTTGGAATTGTATATGGTTGTGAGCCACAGTGTGGGTTCTGGGAACTGAAAGCAGATCCTCTGAAAGAGTAGTATGTGCTCTTAATCACTTCCCCACCTCTTCAGTCCACCCGGTTTCCTATTAATCCCACCCTATGTCCCCTTGTCTTGTATCTCCTCTCTATCTACCGTATTTCTTTATTTTGCTGTTTCTTTGAGCATTTCTCTCTCTCTGTGTCTCTCTCTGTCTTTCTCTTTCTCTCTCACTCCCCCCACCCTCTGGCTCGCTGTGTATATATAAGAGCACAACGTGTGAGTTGTTTCTTACATTTTCCCAAGTAGGTCCCAGGGCTCAAAGCCGGATTGTCAGGCATGGTGGCATTGAATTTTCCCACTGAGCCTTTCCTCATTTTAAAAACTCATGTGTTGGCAGTTGTATACCTACCTCTCCTGATAGCATGTTTCTAGTCTCAATTACCTTACAAATATCTCAAAATATCCGGTAAAATTTTAAGGTACATCTGACTACTGAGACCTCTATAAACCTCAAATTACTGAACATAAAGCTTAGCCTCCAATAAAAACTGAATATGCATACTCTGTGGTCAGAATGCACAACTGTTTCCTATATTTTACATTATTATTAGCTGAGGTTGGATAATTGAGAAATGATAAGCTAATGACCACTAAGAAACATTAATTTACATATCCATAAAGGTTTGCAGTTTTTTCCACATGTTTCAGGATAATTTAAGAGGAAGGCAGAGATTAGGCATGCAAATCCAGTGGTTTCTGCCTTCAAAACCTTAAATACTTTTTGGAATATTGTGACAGAGATTTGAAATTGTTTTACAGGTAGATACAGGCTAACCATGGAGCCATTCATTCCATTTAGTTGTTGAATATTTATTACATTGTACAACCATAGATACTAAAGATACGTTCCTGAGCAAAATAATTCTCATGAAATGAATACTTAAATAGATACTAGAGAATGATCTAGCTTTTAGAACATATAACATGGTGGGGAAGAATAAATGGAAACGATGTGAGTGTTAAAGGTATCTGCGGCAGGGATGGGTGATGTTAGCTAGGGTATGATAGCAAGGAAATACCCCTGGGACAATGATATTTGAGCAGGAACCTGAGACAGTCTTGTAGGGATGGAGAGTTGGGAAAAAGCTGCCACATGGAAAATATCAACTGCACAGATCTTGACAAACTCAAGAAATAAAAAGCAAGTCAGGGCAATCCAAGAAGAGACACAAGGAAGATACAAGTGCCTCTGAATTCTATTCTGACATGAATGGAAGGAATTAAAATTTTTAAATAGGAGTAGCCAAACAGAATCATGATTTTAAATAACTTACTTTTAGTAGAGACAATTTTTCTTGTGTACAGTAAAGGTATCCAACATGGTAAGATATGCTGATTGGGGCTATAGTGGCACAAATGTTATGGTAGTGACCAAGTACTTTCTGACTGGAACTAAGGCCAGATCCACAAGTTGAAACCCACACCTAACACCACTTTCAGGGCCAAAACCTTTGCGAGACATATCATAGAACCTAGGGAACCTATCACCATTATCCTAAAAAATGCACATAATAGTAAACCATTTTGCAATGATTTATGATCATACCATACATTAGTACATCTCTGCCCTCATTAACACAGCTTCTTTTGCAGATAATGGTAATTTATATACAACTTGGGAATGTGAAGAGAATGGCAGACTGTGGAATTCTCAGGTCTAAATGGAACATCTAATTCACATTCTCTTCTCTCCAAGCTCAAGAGTCATGGTGAAAGACTGGACACAAAGATGTAAGAGCCAGAAGTGGTGGAAGACTACAAAGAATCACAGTTTTGAGACACAACAGAATGGTTGTAGATGTGACCTCATGGTGGCTGTTTCAGCACATACCAGCTCAAAATGGAGAAAATCTCTTTGCATGGAAACAGCATGGGGTTATAAAGTCCATCCTTAGCTGAGCAATTGCTGGTAATTGATATCTGCCAGATATAAGAAAGTCATCTGCGCCTGATAAGCTAATCATGGTGCAGTGGAATCTTACACAACTAAATGTATATAGGCAGAACAAGTATTATTTGACAAAAACGTACACGGAGCTGTGTGTGTGTGTGAAGAGGGAGATAAAGGACTGGGAAGAGTTGGAGAGAGGAGGTGAACACAATCAAACTATTTTTTATATAATATCCTTGAAAACACATTGAAAAATACAAAAATAGAAATGCAATAAAATACAATAGCTATACGCACTAGGAGAAAAGGTGTTGAGAGATAAAAGTAAAAAGAGAAGATTAATAACCAAACCTGAGATGATGGTCACATTGATCTTGTTGGTTTGCCACTATAATATTAAGTTTAGAACATAACAGATTCCTTTAAAAACATGTTTTCTTATCAAGCTGCCTCATTTGCTGTCAGTATATCAACACATTTTCAATCAAATACACTCAATTTTTATTACTATATCTAATGAGAGATTTTTCCTCTAACAAGGAACACTATAACAGATATCTCTAAGAACATATTTTCCTACCAAGTTGTCTCCTCAGAGCACCCTTCATCTCATTATTCCTGAGGCTGTAGATGAGGGGGTTCAACATGGGAATCACCACCATGTAGAAAACAGACATCACTTTGTTCTGGTCAGTGGAGTAGCTGGAATTGGGCATCACGTAAATGAATATGACAGTCCCATAGTAAAGAGAGACTGCAGTGAGGTGGGAGGTGCAGGTGGAGAAGGCCTTGTGGCGGCCCTCAGTGGAGCTCATCTTGAGGATGGTGATGAGGATGTAGAAGTAGGAGATGGCTATAACAAACAGTGTTGTCATAGTGACTGAGCCAGCAGAAAATGAAATCACAACTACAGAGACACTGACATCAGAACAGGAGAGTTTCAGCAAAGGAGCAAAATCACAGAAAAAGTGATTGACTCTATCTGGTCCACAGAAATCAAAAGAAAAGAAATAAACTGTGGCAAAAGAAGCATTAAGAAAACCCCCTGTATAAGATCCTACCACCAACTGGACACAGACCTGTGTGGACATTTTGGTGGAATAAAGCAGTGGGTTACAGATGGCCATGAAGCGATCATAAGCCATGGCAGCCAGAAGGAAGCATTCAACTGTCCCAAAGAAATCAGCTGAGCTGAACTGGAAACCACATCCAAGGTAGGAGATGGTATTGTTCTCCACCAGGAAGTTGACAAGCATATTGGGCGTGACAGAAGAGGAGAAGCCTATGTCAACTGAAGCCAAGTGGCTGAGAAAAAAGTACATGGGGTGGTGGAGCTGGGAGGAGACTCTGATGAGAAGGATGGTGCTGAGGTTCCCAGACACGGTCACCAGGTAGATGCACAGGATGATGGTGAAGAGGACGACTCTAAGGACGGGGTCATCTGTTAAGCCCAATAAAATGAACTCTGTCACTGCAGTGTGGTTCCCTTCCTCCAGGAGAGCCATGGGACAGTGCAGCTGCTGCCAGATCAAGACTGTGATGGAGACATGACAGGAAGGGATTTATGGATAGGTCACCACATTTCAGTTAGTACACACATGGAGAGCATGATGAGTTTCCCAAAATTGTACATTTTACTCAGAGATGTTGTACCCAGCATTTTCATTATTTTTTATATGTGTATACAATAAGTCCTTCAAAATTATATAAGTTGAAATGCTGGAAATGTGGTACAAATGATAAGTGGTTTTTGTCTACATTCATTTATAGGATAACATCCCCAGCTGTAATTTAAGCAAAAGTTTTAAATTTTTAAAAAGTTTAATATTAAATTTTCAAAGTTAATTGAAAATTTAAAATTGAATTTAAATTTCTAGAATTATGAGACTTAGCCTGGTGAAATGGCTTGGCAAGGAAAAGTTATTGCCAACAAGATTAACACTTGAAGGCCTGAGTTTAATTTCTGGATCTCACATTGTGGGAAGAAAGAACCAAACCCTGGAGGTTGTCTTTTGGGATCCACGTGTAAGGTATGTCTTCTGCACCATTCTGTTCACGTGAATAAATACAAATAAATAAACAATATAAGAATAAACAATAAATAATAATAAGATGAGCTTTTCTGTTTTAGGATTTTATTTTATTATTTTTTATATATTTTCAAAGAAAAAAGAGTTCTCCAAAGGTAAAGGACAAATCAGTAAACCAAATTTACCTACAAACCTTAGCACTTACCTCTTCAAACAAGAACTCATTGTGATGTAAGAAGCTCATTGTTAATATAATTTTATAGGTGCCAAGCTGTCCCCACTGTCAGTGTTTGTCACTGGGATTATGTCCCTGCTGAGGCTCTGATTCCAGTGTGAGTTCAAGTCCTCAGGGATCATTACTTCATTCCCAGTGAGAGCTGAGCAGTGCACTTCACACAGACACAGGTAACTTTCATGGAGTCTGTCAGTCTCAAGTGGTCTCTTGTTTTCCTCTTTATGTGAGTGTTGGTGCGCTTTCACTTGGTAATTATGGAGGTATGTGATAACAAATTATCTTAGGTAAATGTTCTTTCAGGTTGGTATTTGATTCAGGTTAGTTCAGGCTAGAAGATATTAAACCAATTATAAAAATGACTATTTTTGTTTCTTTCATTCATGTGCACCAAATTTTCTTTTAGTATTTTAGTCATTTATGTAACATACCCTAGTAGGTGCTTTGATGAATATAGGGATGGATGAGATGCCAAGTTGAATAATTGTTTGAGGCACAGATGATTTTAATAGGTAGAAGTATATTATCGTATAAATAATGTTTACCTAGAAAGTGAGTACAGATGATTTCCAGGTAAGAATTAACATTTAATAATTCATACCTCCAAGTGACATCTTGTCAGAACTTATGCATCATAATGGAGGATATAAGGTACAGTGATCACCAAATTGAAGAGTCAGCTCAACTCTCATACAAATATTAATTTCACTAAATTCTACACTGTACCCTTGATATCACATTGATAAAAGTGGTTGACCATTGAGCATTGGTCGATTTTAATTCAAAGTGTTTCCTGTCCTCGCTGGCAGAGTAGACGTAGAGACAGGATCAACACTGGAAGCTCCCATGTCCAGTAGACTGTAGTATAGAGTAGTGAATGACCAAAAGTTGCTGTATTAAGGAGGTTTGGAAACTCCGGATGAAGGGTGACATTGCCTGGTGAACTTTGTATGCATACTATGGCATGCAAAGACCTGGACTCATAGGAACATATATACTTATCATGCATACATACATCACACACATGATAGTCATAGATGGCAGTCTAAGACTCCTTTGCCCTCCTGAATATTTAATACTCGATGTGAATTATCTCTTTCTTTTAAAGACAGTTTCATATAATACAACTTGACTTGGATTTGATAGGCAGCTAATGAATTCGATAGGCAACTAATGAAGGCTTTGAACTTCTGATCCTCCCGTTTCCACCTCCCAAGTACATAATTTACAAGCATCCAACATTCAGTTTATGTGGTATTGGAGACCTAGCTCAGGGTCTATACATGCCAGGCAAGGATTCTACCAATTGGATTACATTCACAGACAATTAGTTTAGCTTAGTTTAATGATTTGCACACAAGCAATCTTTTTTTTTTTTTTAACAGATGTGAGTGAGAAGAGGTTGATTTTAAACTACTTTTCCAAATGCATCCATGGCTCAGGTTAGAATTAGTTTAGGTTAATAATTCAGGTCAGTTTGGATGCTAGAATGTATAGTTTGGATGACTGTCATACATGAGGCTTCTCAAGCAGATATTGGAATATCATTCATTCCTTTCAAAAATATGTGTTAAATATTTGTTCTTTTCTAGAAACTGGGTGAACACTGAAGATAGGTTAACTAAAAATTGACCTCTTAGAAAAATCAGACACCAGTTGAGAAGCCACTAGAGATTAAATGGACATACTGAATACAGAATATGGCAAGAAGTACAGAAGAAACATGCTCACAGAATTCATGGACATCTTGCTCAGGTACCATTCCATCCCAGCACCGAGACTGACTGCACCATTATGCTACTGAAACCAGGCTCACACATGTTGATCCTCACTAAACACAGTCCCTTTTGATTTGAGGCCATGTGAACTAAAGAAGCAAGTCTTCTGCACCATATGCTCCGAGTGTTGCTATTGAGATGGGTGTGGATAGTGCACTCACGGCTCTCACTTATTATTACTTTTGATTGTATATGTCACATTTGCCAGTACATTTTAATTTAGTTGTAATACAATTACATCAATTCCTTTCTTCTCTTTTCACCCTCTGACCCCTTACTTGCCCTTCTACTCCCTCTCTACCTGATGGTCTGTTTCTCTCTGATTTTTGTTGTTAGGTAGTTGAAGTGCATGAATATGTAAATATAACCTGTTGAGTTAACTTAATGTTGCTTGTGTGTATCTGATTTCAGTGCTGACCACTTTGTATTGTGTAACGAATTACAGAGCTCATTCTTGGGCGTGATTATTTTCCTTTTACCAGCTGCTTGCTCAACAGGAGGGAGATAATGTCTGATATTAAAACCTGATCAGTGCCTTGGGCTAGTGAGGGTACATATGTTAGAGGAGAACCTACAACTGTCACTTATCTAAATCAGCACAATTCCTAACAGCATTCTAAAGCTTATTCTCATATCCACAGGTAAGTGAAGCTCTCACTCCACATTGAAGAAGCTTCTCTTTGCAGTAGATGGAGACTATTACAGAAAACCGGAAATGGTTATAATATAGAAATTAAATGAGCATTGTGGGTCCAGCCGAGTGAATGAATCTATAGCACAAATTCTCCACCAAAGGCTCATTGAACATCTTGGAATCAGAGTCAGGAATATTGGAAGAGTCAGAGGATTAAGAATTCAACTGTGAGTCTCTGTTTTCCAGTTGAATACTCACCATCAGTGACAATGGAGAGAAGTGGTAGACTCATGACTACTATAACATAAAAAGGTCTTGTTCTACTGTAGGAACACAGACAGAGGAGAGATACATTCCCTGTAGGATGCTGAATCAGTACAGTGGTTGATGATGTGCTTTATTACTGGAAGGGAATAAGCTGTGAGTGAAAGAACTGAGAAACATAAATAAAAGTGTTAATTATTATTATGTAGAAGTAAATTAACATTTGTGATAAAGTATAGAACACTTGTATTCTACAAGTCCTCTGTACCTTTTAAAATAAATATGTCTCTAGATAAAACAGTCATGAAGGGAATGAATCTCAATGTGAACATTCCCAAAACAAGTAGCTAATATTCAAGTCATAGGACTCCCAAATTTCATGTGACCATGTATTAAGAAAAAATCATGAGAGATGAGAAGCAAGCTTTTGGGCATAATAATAAGTGCTGATCTTTCACAAAGGTGCCAAAACACACGCTGGAGCAACGACAGCATCTTCAACAAATGATGCTGGGAAACTGGGTGTCCACATGCAGAAGACTGAAATTAGATACACATCTATTCCACTGTACAAACATTAATTTGAGATATACCAAAATCTTTAATGTGAAAACTGAAACTCTAAAACAGATAGAAAAAAAAATACATGGACAGCCCTCTGCAAAATATAAGAACAGGAAAAGAATTTCCAGATAGGACTCCATTTGCCCACAATTAATGTCAACAATTGACAATGGGAACTTGTAATCCTAAGTAGTTTTACACAGCAAAGGTGCACAGGAAGCCCAGAAAGTAGAAGAAAATCTTTGTCAACTCTACATGTGATAGAAGACTAATAACCATTGTATACAAAGAAACTTTTGAAAATCAAGCAAAGAAATTGTCCAATCCAAAAACTTGGAAGCACAGAAAATAAGATAATTTACACTGACGGCTGTGAATGATATACAGAGACTGAATTAGAGTTTGAGGCACAGCAATAGAAGCTTAAGAACTGTAGTACTAATCAGGGTTCTCTCAAGTAACAGAACTATAGAATGAATCTCTCTCTAGATATAGAAAGGAGATTTATTAGTATGACTCACAGGATGTCAAGCTATTCCAGCAATGGATGGCCGCGAACACAAAGTCCAGGAGTTTCTCAGTCTACATGGCTCCATGTCCTCGCTGGTCTTCAAGAAATGCTGAAATATCCAAGTAGGTTCTAATGCCAGTGAAGGAACTGACTTGCTAGCAAAGCAAGAGGGAGCAGGCAGAAAGCATAAGCTTCCTTCTTCCGTGTCTTTATACAGGCACCCAGCAGAAAGTGTGGCTCAGATTTGATGTGGGTTTCCCAAGCTCAAATGATATGGACTGAATATGTGTATTTTCTCAACTCTAAAATTGTGGATTAAAGGCGTGTCTTCCGACTTCAAAGATCTGGATTAGAAGTAAATCTCATGCAAAATTCTCTCATAGGCGAGCTCTCCATTTTGCAGTTTTAATTTCAGATGTATTTAAGTTGACAACCAAGGATAGCTAGCAATTTTCACTAGAGACTCAAGTTTACACACACATATGAACACACACACACACACACACACACACACACACACGTTTTATGGAACTGCCTCATCAATTCATATACACAAGGAGAAACAGAGAGATGGAAAGGTATGATGGCAAGAAAGGAGTTTTCTCATGAAATTGCCTGATTGGCCAGTTTTAAATCCACAAAGGAGGGAACAACTTAACTATGCTGGCAGGAGTTCATGCTACAGCTTGGAGTCCAAAGCTGTGATGGAGGCAGCAGGTCTTCCTTTCAGTGGCCCCAACATTTAAAGCCTTTAGCCTATCAGCAGAAGTCTGTTCATACTGAGAGATAATCTGCTTTATTCAATGAGTGGCACATGCTAATTACCTCTCCACACCATTCAAGGCTAACTTGCACTGGTATTGGAACAAACATATGAACACCACACTGTAGATAAGTTGAAACATTAAATTAACCATCATATTGGCACCATTCATTGCAAAAGATGTCAGCATGAAATAGAGACACTAGCAATGAGCAGTAGTAGATCAATGCTCGTTTCAATCTAAAAGCTTTCTGACAAAATAGAACCTCAATAAGGGGAGAGAGTATATACCTTTAAGCTTCTAAATCAGTTAATTCATGTAAATATGGGGTCCCTAGTTGTAAGGAAGTAAGTTGGGGAGAAATATAAATAAGTATGATAGTCAGCAGCATAAAGAGATTAATAATTTTTTTTGGGAAAGCCAGGGCTATGATTTACAGGCAGAGTACATTGACTCCACCATGTATTGGATTCCACTCTCATAATTAAAAACAAAAGATGTCCTAGGGCTGTAAGGGCAAAGGCTAAAACTTGACCAAACTTTAGCCAGGATTGGAAATGTACAAGTAGGCCTGAACTTTGCCTGAACTTTCCTGGAAACCTTGACACCCAGATAAGGAAAAGTTCCAGTTATATTCACATATGAATAAGTTTCAGCTCAGCACTCCCTAGCTACAAAACAGTGCACATGGAATATACCAATCTATGTCATAGCTGTAGACCAATCAGCTTAAAGGTTTTGCTGTTACAATAGCTATAGGCCAATCAGCTTAAAGGTTATGCTGTTACAATAGCTATAGGCCAATCAGCTTAAAGGTTATGCTGTTACAATAGCTGTAGACCAATTAAAGAGTATAAAAAGAGACTTGTGAGTCCCATTGGGGTGTGCCTCCTCTCCTAGGGTGGAGACTTTATGGAGGACACTCCGATGCGTCGGATCAATAAACCTCATGTCTTTGCATCGATTCGTGCCTCAGTGTCTTTCTCGGGGTCTCTCTGGACAAGAAGACCCAGAGTGGGGTCCTCGTAGTCTCTCTGTGGTTTCCCAGGGCAGCATACTATCCAAAAGTATCTCATTCCCGCCCCTCATTGGACACCCTTCTTACAAACAGCCAATGTAGGCATCACAGAATTGGAACACAAATCTAATGCCTCTGAGTATGATGTCCCATCCAAATAGACAATGCTACCACAGTAAAAGCATCTCCAATTTTATTGTCTGCTCCACCTTGTCATTTCTCTGTAAATATGTTTGATTAAATTATAATTATTGTACGGACAAAAGGGTATGGCTATTAAAATGGAAATAGACTTAAAATTACACAGTAAATAGTTCTACATAGCAGGAAATTACTTAAAATATGAATACGACTGAAAATTTTCCATCATAGGATTTTCTGTGGAAACATTTTTAGTTATATATAAAAGTCATTAAGTATATCTTACTATGAATATATGTTTTATTTTATGATACTTGAATAATCACAATGTACATTTACTACCAGACATCAAGTCTGTCTAAATATATATCATAACATGAATTCCAACCATCAATATGTTTTCCATTTAATGCTGCATCTTCAATGTATCATTACTATATAATGTGTGATAAAATAAATGATTGTTAAACATCTCTAAGAAAATTTTTCTTACCAAGCTGTCTCTTCAGAGCACCCTTAATCTCACTATTTCTAAGACTGTAGATGATGGGGTTCAACATTGGATCACCACCATGTAAAACACAGACATCGCCTTGTTCTGGTCAGTGGAGTAGCTGGACTTGGGCATCACATAAGTGAATGTGACAGTCCCGTAGAGCAGAGTGACTGCAGTGAGGTGGGAGGTGCAGGTGGAGAAGGCTTTTGAGCGGCCCTCAGTGGAGCTCATTTTGAGGACAGTGATGAGGATGTAGGCATAGGAGACGGCTATGACAAACACTGTGAACATAGTAACTGAGCCAGCAGACAATGAGATCACAACTGATAGGACACTGACATCAGAACAGGAGAGTTTCAGCAAAGGAGCAAAATCACAGAAAAAGTGATTGACTCTCTTTGGCCCACAGAAGAGAAGAGAAAAAAAGGAAAGGGTGAAGGAAGAGGCATTAAGAAACTCACTGAGATTGGATCCTGCAAAACAACTGGACACAGACTTGTGTGGACATTTTGGTGGAATAAAGCAGTGGGTTGCAGATTGCTACAAAGCGATCTTAAGCCATGGCAGCCAGAAAGAAGCACTCAGCTGTCCCAAAGAAAGCAGCTGAGCCAAACTGGATGCCACATCCAAGGTAGGAGACTGTATTTGAATCCATCAGGAAGTTGACAAGCATATTGGGTGTGACAGAAGATGAGATGCCCATGTCAACAGAAGCCAAGTGGCTGAGAAAAAAGTACATGGGGTGGTGGAGCTGGGAGGAGACTCTGATGAGAAGGATGGTGCTGAGGTTCCCAGACACGGTCACCAGGTAGATGCACAGGATGATGGTGAAGAGGACGACTCTAAGGACTGGGTCATCTGTTAAGCCCAATAAAATGAACTCTGTCACTGCAGTGTGGTTCCCATCCTCCAGGAGAGCCATGGGACAGTGCAGCTGCTGCCAGGTCAAGGCTGTGATGGAGACACTACAGGAACGGGTTTACAAATATGTGGTTTCACTTTCATTAACACATAGACAGAAGATGTTAAAAACAAATATATAATTCAAAACATATAATTGAGGTATTAGGTTAGATTCCCAGTGTTTGTATATTCATGTGAATTGATTTTTTTAAATAAATTTCAACATGAAGTGCTAGAAATTTCCTTCAAATAATGTGTTTTTAATTAAAATTTATGTATGTAATAAAGTGTATTTAAATGTAAGTATGTTAAGTGGGAGACTTGCTAAAATAACAAAACAGGTATCATATGTACAAGAAAGAATTAAACTTAAAAAATGTAAAATCATGTGATGAAGTCTTAGAAATTGCTGAGTTTTACTGAATTCTTTCCAAATTACCTCTTCAGGTTTAAAATATGATGTGGTGCTCTGCCATTTCCATGGGATAATATTAGGACTCTGTTGATTCAATTCTATAGTTGATAAAATGAGGGATTTGACAATGCTAAGTGACTTTGCTTTACATAAGAAGCACTGGAATCAAGTTCGAACCCCAGGCAGATTGAATTCAGTCTACTCTTATAATTCTGTGTATAAAGAGTGGAAAAGAAATTAAGAGTGCATGTCAGTTTGGACAAGACGAACCCTGGTTAGTGACATGTGTCATAATGTCTATCAACTGCCTGATTGCAAACAGGGCAATTTTGATAGCAAGAAATAAGATTTCTTGCCAGAATTGAGAAATAATTTAAAAAATAACATATTCTAATATTATAAGTAAAGGTTTGCTATAAATTAATCAAACTCTTACTAATTGGTTTTTCAAGTAGTTTTCATTATCAATCTAATTACTTGCAAATATATGAATACTATGTTAAGTGATATTATATGTGCTTATTCACACACTCATCCAATCTTTTCCCACATAATGATGTTTTCTCTCTGGAGTACAGTGGAATGAAATAATGTGATTATGGACAGACTACACAGGTAAAGATTCTACCTGAAATATTTTTCACCCATGTTCATCCAGCACAGAGCAGTATCTCTCTCACATCCTGAGATTTTCCAGCCCTATAGTCTTGTGCTTGCCTGTGGTGCCTGGAGCCTGTGATGCATGAGCTTTCATCAGCACACAAAGAATGTCTTTCCAAGAGAGATTTGTCATTAAATCATTAAATCATTAAAGAATGTCAAAGTGAATTTGTTAGCAATTTTCTTTCTTGATCACTAAGCTTCTATACCATTAGAGAATTTTTGATTGCCAGTCTTCTGTTTGAATAAATATGAAAGCTGTGCAAGCTAAGATGCATGTGTAATCATTCACAGGAATTTGACTATGATGATATGCTATTTCAGTTACACTTTTTTCATTATTACACTTAACTTGTATTTAAACTACAGCCAATATAATATAATATAATGTAATATAATATAATATAGTATATTATTATATATTATAATATAATGTATGATATTATTCTATATTATATGTATATAATTTTATATATATATAACTATATATAATATGTATATTATCATATAATCATATGTAATTATAGTATGATATTATATTAATATATGTACATTACATATATTATATAACTATATAATACATATGTCCACATTTTTTCAAATATTTCATTGTTAACTCTGTAAGAGATTGCATCTTATCTCTGAAAATAAATATATATAAATTATATACATTAGATAATATATAATATATGTTCATATTACTTATTTCATATATATGTCTCAAAGAACAAAGTACTCTTCAGTGGCAGAAGGAAGTCAATAAACTTGCCTTTGAATAAGTATTAATTTTAAAGTAAGAAAAATAGGTAATTATAACACAATTTTTAAACCTCCTAGCTGTCTCTCACTGTTGTTGTTTACCACTGAGAATGTCTTTCAAGAGTGTCTGGATTCAAATGTGAATTCTAATTCCCAGGTAACTTTTTCTCAGGTGAAAATGAATGCTTATTTCACAGGAGCACAAGTTTGAATTAATCAATCTGATTTTTTTTTCTTTTTATGTGAGAATTGGTGCACATCAACCTCACACACATGACCCTGGCTTCTGTTGTTGATTTTTGTTTTATCAACAGTATTGAATCCCTTTTGATAGTGTTAATCACTATTAGCTGTTTAAACCTTTTAGCTTCATTGTTAAGATCCTGTAGTGGAGGATAAATTCTTCCCTTGCCAGTTTTCATTGATAACCCAAACTACTGGGCTACACTAACATCTGAAATATGAGAATCACTGGACACAATTCTGGAATGTATGAAAATGTAAGGGAACGAATAAAAATATCAACACCTTTGGTTCTGTCAGCAAGAAGATGGAATTTGTTCTGAAACAGTAACGTGGGGAGGAAAAGGTAGCAAACATGATCATCATCCACATATGAAGGTTGATTGCATCTCTCTTAGAGGTAGTCAGAGCTTCACTGGAGATGTAGCCAGGTCTGCTCCCATGAATGAAAGTCTCACCCACCAGGTCTTTCTAAAAATTTCCTCTTTCCATCCGCAATTTTGAAATTATGAAGTTGATTCTCTTCCAGGAAACCATGACCACTGATATTGTTTGTTTGTTTGCTTTCTTTGGTCCTTGCAAGCTCAAGAATATGACTCAATCTAAGGCAAGAATTCAACTTTTGGACCTGACTATGGACCTCACAATTAAGCCAGTACCACAGGCTTGCACCACACACAAGATATTTTTGTGGAACATAAAACCCACATGATCCTATAAAATGATCATCTACCAATATTACTCTCTAGTTGTTCTCTATAGTTTCTCTTACAATGTTAAAAGATAAGTATCAGGTTGTCTCAATATAATAGGGTCTTGAACCAGATACACCTGCAGGATGTGGTAGGTGTTTGTAAGCTTTGTGTTGCTATAGCAAAGAGCTGACCTAATCAATTGGCACTGAAGGTAAGAGTTTATTATTTGGCTAAAGGTTTGAGATCTTGGTCCTCTGTGGATTGACTCTCTTGACAAGTATCTGCTGTTGTACATCAGCAAAACAACACTAGGTAGAACAAAACCCCTCACTTTGTGGTCAAACAGACAAAAGACAATGAACACTCTGAGTGCCAGTATCTCCTTTAAGGTATGCCTCTAATAAACTAAAGATTGCACAGTGGTCTCAAACTCACTGATTCTAGTCCTTCCCAACAGCACCAAGGAATAGTCATGAGACGTAAAGACATAAAGATATGAGATTTTGCAACAGATAAGATGCAGTCTATACAGAATTAACAATGAAATATTTGAAAATGTGAAAATAACTTCAAAGTATTTTCATCAGATTGTTTTATATTACTGAATTTATGCAGTTAATTAAAAATTTTATTTGATTTTATTAAAGGTACCTTACAATGACATTTTTATGTCTTCTTTAATCAGAAATTTGAACTCTGACATTTATTGCTATGTTCCTCATTTGCTATCATAGTATCAACACATTTTCAATCACAGATACTCAACTTTTATTACATATTTAATGAGAGATTATTCCTCTATCAAGGAACAACATAATAGATGTCTCTAAGAACATATTTTGCTACTAAGTTGTCTCCTCAGGGCACCCTTAATCTCAATATTTCTGAGACTATAGATGAGGGGGTTCAGCATGGGGATCACCACCATGTAGAACACAGACACAACCTTGTTCTGGTCTGTGGAGTAGTTGGACTTGAGCATCACATAAATGAATGCAACAGTCCCATAGAACAGAGTGATTGAGAGGAATTAGGAGACAGAATTTTCTGGTTATAGGATCAATCAAAGAGGAAGTGTCAAGCCTCCCATGGCCCAGATGTGGTGGTGAATGGATTCTGTGATCCACACAATTCTCCTGTTGAGGATCCAAAGTGAAGTAGTAATGCAGAAGCTAATGTTTGTATAAGTAAAATCTGTTTCTCATAGTATGGCCATTGCTAGCATAGGAAGAGACACTGAGATTGAAGACCAGATCAAAAATGAGAAATTCCTTAAATTCACATACGCTAGTCCTCTCTAATATCCTCTCTTTTCATTTAATAAGATTAATTTATTTTGCTTTTTAAGTGTATGAGTGCTTTATCTGCATGAATGTGATCTATGTGCATATCTGGTCCCCACAGAAGAGTGCGGCAAATCTCCATGATCTGGAATTGTAGATGGTTGTGAGCCACAATGTCGGGTCTAACACTGTACTATGGGCTCTTAACCACCCAGCCATCTCTTCATTTTCTCCAATCTCCTCTTAATTTTACTCTACATCCCCTTGTATTGTATCTCTAGTTTTGTCTAATTTTCTCTTTATTTGTTTCTTTTTCACCATATATGCGTGTGTGATGAAATTGATGCATCAATAAACTAGAGTAGAATCAATATTTTAAAACTTAGAATGTGGTTGGGAAGAATAAGTAGAACTGATATGAGTTACCAAGGTATTTTTGGCTGTGGTTGGTGTTTTTAGCTTAGGTAGTCTAGCAATGAAATCCACATGGGCCAATGACATTTTAGCAGGAAACTGAGAAGATCTTGTAGGTATGGAGAGTGGACTAAAAACTACCAAACAGAAAATAGCAGGCATGCTGATCTCGATAATCTTAAATAAAAGACAAGCCAAGGTAATCCAAGGAGAGAATCAAGTTGGATAGAGGAGTATCTGAATTCTACTCTGACATAGATAGAAGGAATTTCAATTTCTAATTAGGAATATCCTAATATGACCATATTTATAAACATCATATATGTTGTATAGATATTTTGTTGTGAAAATAACAAGCAGCCTGGCCGATGTGCCTACTGCTGCTACAGTAGCATAAATATCGTGGGAGTAACTAACTACTTTTCTGACTGGATCTAAGGGTAACTCTACAAGATTAATCCAACACATAACACCACTATCATGGCCAAAGTCTATGCTAGAGGGGTCATAGGCCCTAGGGAAGAAACATCTGACTACTCAGACCTTTGTAAAACTCAAATTCCTGAGCATAAAGATAAGCCTCCCATAAATACTGAATCCATATCTCTGAGGTCAGAATGTTCAACTGTTTTCTTTACTTACTATAACTATTAGCTGAGCTTGGGTAATTGAGAAATGATGAATAAGTGACCAACAAGAAACATTAATTTACACATCCATGAAGATTTCTAGTTTTTTCACGCTTCAGAGTAATTTAGGAAGAACGCAGAGAATAGGTATACAAATCCAGTGGTTCCTGCCTTCATGACCTTAAATTCTTTTCGGAATATTGTGACAGAGATTTGAAATTGTTTTACAGGTAGATACAGAATGACGATTGAATCATTGATTCCATCTCTTTATTGAATATTTATTATATTGTAGAACCTTAGATACTAAAGGTATGTTACTGAATAAAATAATTCTCATGAAAGTAAAACTTTAATAGATAGTACACTAGAGAATAATCAACCTTCTAAACTCATAACATGGTTAAGAATAAATAGAACTGATGTGAGTGTTAAAGGTATCTGTGGCAGAGGTGGGTGATGTTGTATTGAGTATGGTAGCAAGGAAATATCCATGGAACAATGATATTTGAGCAGGAACCTGAGACAGTCCTATAGGGATGGGGAGTTGGCAAAAAAGGTCCACATGGGAAATATCAACTGCACAGATCTTGACAATTTCTAGAAATAAAAAGCAAGTCAAGGCAATCCAAGAAGAGACTCATGGAAGGTAGGAGTACATCTGAATTCTATTCTGACATGAATGGAAGAAATTAAAATTTTTAATAGGAGCAGCCAAAGAGGATCATGATTTTAAATAACGTTCTTCTAGTAGAGGCAAATAGTCTTGTGCACAGTACAAGGCAGCCACATTGTTAAGATATGCTGATTGGGGCTAGAGTGACACAAATGTCATGGGAGTAACTAAGTACTTTCTGACTGGAACTAAGGCTAGATCTTCAAGATGAAACCCACACCTAACACAACTCTTAGGGCCAAAACCTTTGCGAGACAGGTCATAGGACCTAGGGAAGAACCTATCACCATTATCCTGAAAAATGAACATAGTAGTAAGTCACTTTGCAATGAGATATGATCATACCCATAAATTAGTACATCTCTCAACCCTCATCAACACAGCTTCTTTTTGCAGATGATGGTGATTTACGCACGGCTTGGGAATGTGATGAGAATTAGAGACTGTGGAATTCTCAGCTGTAAATTGAACATCTAATTCGTACCCCTTACTCTCCAAGCTCGAGAGTCATGGTGAAAGAGTGGGTAGAAAGATTGTAACAGCCTGAAGTGGTGGAAGACTACAAAGAAACACAATTTTGAGGACAAAACAGAAAGGTTGTAGATGTGACCTCCTGTTGGCTATGTCAGCACATACCAGCTCAAACTGGAGAAAATCTCTTTGCATGGAAAGGGCATGTGGCAATACAGTCCATCCTTAGCTGAGAAGTTGCTGGTACTTGATATCTGCCAGATATAGGATAGTCATCTGCCCCTGATAGACTAACCATGATGCAGTGGATTCTCACACAACTAAGTGTATACAGGCAGCACAAGTATTAATTGACAAAAGCGTACATGGAGTTTTGTGTGTGTAGGAAAGGGAGATAAAGCACTGGGAGGAGTTGCAGAGGGGAGGTGAACATGATCAAACTATTTTGCATAATATCCTTGAAGGCACATTTATAAATACAAAAAATAGAAATGCAGTAAAATATAAAGCTATATGTCCTACAGGAAAGGAGTTGAGAGAAAAAGGTGTAAAGAGAAGGTTAAAAACAAACCTGAGATGACGATCACATTGATACTATGATATTAATTTTACAACACAACAGATTCCTCTAAGAACATCTTTTCTTACAAAGCTGCCTCCTCAAAGCACCCTTCATCTCATTATTCCTGAGGCTGTAGATGAGGGGGTTCAACATGGGGATCACCACCATGTAGAAAACAGACATCACTTTGTTGTGGTCAGTGGAGAAGCTGGACTTGGGCATCACGTAAATGAATATGACAGTCCCATAGTAAAGAGTGACTGCAGTGAGGTGGGAGGTGCAGGTGGGGAAGGCCTTGTGGCGGCTCTCAGTGGAGCTCATCTTGAGGATGGTGATGAGGATGTAGAAGTAGGAGATGGCTATCACAAACAGTGTGGCCATAGAAACTAAGCCAGCAGCAATTGAAACCACAACTACAGAGGCACTGACGTCAGAACAGGAGAGTTTCAGCAAAGGAGCAAAATCACAGAAAAAGTGATTGACCCTATTTGGTCCACAGAAATGAAAAGAAAAGAAATAAACTATGGCAATAGAAGGATTGAGAAAACCCCCTATATAAGATCCTACCACCAACTGGACACAGACTTGTGTGGACATTTTGGTGGAATAAAGCAGTGGGTTGCAGATGGCCATGAAGCGATCATAAGCCATGGCAGCCAGAAGGAAGCATTCAAGTCCCCCTGAGAAAGCAGCTGAGCCGAGCTGGATGCCACATCCAACATAGGAGATGGTGCTTCTCTCCACTAGGAAGTTGACAAGCATATTGGGTGTGACAGAAGACGAATAGCCCATGTCAACAAAAGCCAAGTGGCTGAGAAAAAAGTACATGGGGTGGTGGAGCTGGGAGGAGACTCTGATGACAAGGATGGTGCTGAGGTTCCCAGACACGGTCACCAGGTAGATGCACAGGATGATGGTGAAGAGGACGACTCTAAGGACTGGGTCATCTGTTAAGCCCATTAAAATGAACTCTGTCACCACAGTGTGGTTCCCATCCTCCAGGAGAGCCATGGGACAGAGGAGGTGCTGCCAGATCAAGGCTGTGATGGAGACATGACAGGAAGGGATTTGTAAATAAACCATTTTATTTCATTTAATACACAAATGGAGAGCATCACAAGCTCAGAAAGTATCTCAAAATTGTATGTTTTACTCAGAGATGTTGTACTAAGCACTTTCATTGATTTTTTCTATGCATGTGCAATAAGTCCTTCAAAGTTATTTAAGCAGAAATGCTGGAAATGTGGTACAAATTTTAAGTAGCTTTTATTTACATTATTTATAGTAAAGCATTCCTCATTGTAATTTAAGCTGCAGTTTTAAACTTTTAAAAAATTTAAAATTTAATTTTAAAAGTTAACTGAAAATTGAAAATTGAATATAAATTTTTAAAATTACGAGACTTAGCCTGGTGAAATGGCTTGGCAGTTAAAGATTTTTGTCAACAAGCTGACACTTGAAATCCTGAGTTTAATTTCTGGAACTCACATGGTGGGAAGAAAGAAGCAACTCCAGGTGCTGTCTTTTAGCCTCCACATGTAAGGTATGTTCTCTGCACCATCTATTCACAGAAATAAATACAAATAAGTAAACAATATAGATCAATATGAGCCTTTTCATTTTAATAGTTTATTATTAGTATAGTTACTATTACTATTACTATTATTATTCGGTTTTGGAGGCGGGCTCATCTGCGGCAGCCCTGGCCGTCCTGGACTCACTCTGTACCCAGGCTGGCCTCAACGTCACTGAGATCCAGTCGCCTCTGCCTCCTAGCCCTGGGATTAAAAGCGTGCGCCACCACGAGCTGGCCAATGTAAGTCCTAATAACAAGTCATCGCTGTAAGAACAACAAGGGAAAGATGCAAAAGCACTGAATATTCATTGAAGAGTTATACTTTTGCTAACTTTTATTGAATGCTTAGTGCATCATCAGCACAGGATTTACAATTTTGTGTATTTCAGTTTTTATTTCTGTCATCTATTATTTTATTTTACCATCTCCATTTTACATTAGATCTTGGTTTTAGGTTAAGTAGCATATGTGTATGAAGTAGCAGAGTTATGGATCTAGAGATGTTTCAATGGTTAAGAGCACTCAATGTACTTACAGAGGAGCTGTGCTTAATCTTGGTTCTCCTATCAGTCTGTGGTTTCAGTTCTGGGGACCCAATGCCCTGTCTGGTCTTCACAGGCACCATGCAGGCACGAGGTGGGGAGCATGTACATGTGTACGTGTGGACAACACTTTCACACAAAACAAAAGTAAAAAATCTTTAAAAAGAGAGTTTGATATAAACACAAGGCTGCCTGTCATTAGTCTATTCCTTTTAGTAACCACACTGTAAGTAAAGGGTGGCAATGCAGTTGAGCACATACAAATTAGGGACATAAATCAGGGTGGCCTTTCAGCTTCCCAATGATTCATTCATAGAGAGGCTGTTTGCTGTGACATTGATCACAGAGTCTGTCCTTTCCCTAAGTAAGCTCGTGACTTGATCATCTTTGTAAAAGATAATCGATTTTCTTGTTAGAACTGAGCAGAAACAGAAAAGAGATCACGCTAAAATTACAAATAAATTTGCTGTTGTACACTATTTAATATTTTAAATGATTCTAATCAGATAATCACTCTATGAAGTCATTTTAAATATCAAACTCATCATCCTGTAAAATACGAATAATATTTAACACATTATTGTTAATTTTTTTATTTAGGCACAAGAAGTCCTTTACCAGGGTTGCAGTGTGTTCTTGATGGCACATTGGACCCTGGTCAATAGAGATTCAAACTAGGAAGTTAAAAGGCTTACTAAGGTTCACCCAGCCAGGGGCAGATTGACTCTCATCCCTACATTCTATGGTGCATCCTCCTTTGTTCACGGTGGAGTCTGTGAGCTGGAACCTTTGTCCATAAACAAAGCAGGTTTTTCATATGATATTCACTGAGAGTATGCCACTACAGCAATTTAAAGCTGGTGAAATTGTTAGCCTTTTGGCTAAATGCTACCTGTGTGTACACCTTTGAAGGCCATGTTGGTTTCTGCCTTATGAATGACTGCATGAACAGGAAATATTTGAAAGCTTAGTTTCATGTCTGATCATTCTAAACAGTTTGCCTATGGAAGTAGATGGTGAGTCTGTAAACTTTCTCCTTTACTCTTATGTTATTGCCTGATTCCATGTGACTTTTTTTTTCATGATGTTTATAAATACAGTACATTTTCCAAGAATAAAGCATTCTCCAAAGGTAAAGGACAAATCAGTAAACCAAATTTACCAACAAACCATAAAACTTACCTCCTCAAACAAGGACTCATTGTGAAGTAAGAAGTTCCAAGTTATTATGATTTTATTGGTGCAAAAGCTGTCTGCACTGTCAGTGTTTATCACTGGGGATCAGTCCCTGCTGAGGCTCTGGATTCCAGTGTGAGTTCAAATCCTCAGGGATCATTATCTCATTCTCAGTGAGTACTGAGCTATTCACTTCACAGTGACACAAGCAATTTTCATGGAGTCTGTCAGTCTCAAGCGATCTCTTGTTTTCCTCTTTATGTGAGTATTGGTGCACTGTCACTTGGTAATTAGGGGAGGTATGTGATAACAAATTATCTTAGGTAAATGTTCATTCAGGTTGATATTTGATTCAGATTAGTTCAGGCTAGAAGATATTAAACTAATCATAAAAATGACTATTTTTATTTCTTTTATTCGCGTGCACCAAATATACTTTTAGTAATTAAGTGGTTTATGTAACATACCCTAGTATGTGCTTTGATGAATGTAGGGAGGGAGGAGATGCCAAGTTGAATAATTGAGGCACATATCATTTTAATAGACAAACGTATAAAATATTATAAATATCATTTTTACCTAGAAAGTGAGTAGAAATAGGCATGGATGATTTCCAGGTAAGAATTAACATTTCTTAATTCATATCTCCAACAAGTGACATCTTGTCAAAACTTATATATGTTATAATGGAGGATATGAGGTGCAGTGATCATCAAATTCAAGACTCAGCTCAACTCTCACACAAATATAAATTTCACTAAACTCTACACTGTATCTTTGATATCACTTTCAAAAAATGGTTGATGATTGAGCATAAGTCAATTTTAATTCAAAGTGTTTCCTGTCCTTGCTGGCAGAGGAGAGGTAGAGAAGGATCAACACTGGAAGCTCCTATGTCCACCAGCCTGTAGTATGGAGTGGTGAATGCAAAATATTGTTGTATTAAAGAGGGTGTAAACCCTGGACCAATGGTGACATTGTCTGCTGACAATTGTATACACACTATGGCATGCAAACACCAGGACTCACAGGAACACATGCACACATACATACATACATCACTTACATGATAGACATAAATAGCAGTCTAAGATTCCTTTGGCCTCCTGTAAAATTAATACTCTATGTGAATCATCTCTTTCTTTTTAAGATGGTCTCTTGTAATACAACTTGACTTTGAATTTGATAGGCAGCTAATAATGACCTTGAACTTTTGATCCTCCTGTTTCCGTCTCCCAAATTGTACTTAATTTAGAAGTATCCAACATTCAGTTTATGTGGTAGTGGAGACCTAGCTCAAGATCTATACATACCAGGCAAGGATTCTACCAATTAAACTACATTCACGGACAGTTAGCTTAGCTTAGTTTAATGATTTGAACACGAGCAATCTTTTTTTTTTAAACTGAAGAGAAGATGAGAGTGATCAGAGGCTGAGTTTAAACTTCTTTTCCAAATGCATCCACCGGTCAGGTTAGAATTAGCTTAAGTTCATGATTCAGGTCAGCTTGGATGCTGGAATGTACAGTTTGGATGACTGTCACTCATGAGGATTCTCAAGCAGATATTGGAATATCATTCATTCCTTTTAAAAATATGTGTTAAACATTTGTTCTCTTCTAGAAATTGGGTGAACTCTGAAGATAGGTTAATTAAAAATTGACTTTTAGGAAATTTAGATACCAGTGGAGAAGAAACGAGAGAATAAATGAACATATTGAATACAGAATATGGCAAGAAATACAGAAGAAACATCCTCCCTGAATTCATGGTCACTTTGCTCAGATACCATTCCATCTCAGTTCAGCACCGAGACTGACTGCACCGTTATGCTATTGAAATCAGGCTCAGACATGTTGATCCTAATTAAGCACAGTCCCTTTTGATTTGAGGTCATGTGAACTAAAGAAGCAAGTCTTCTGCACCATGCTCTCTATTAGGAGCTATTGAGATGGTGTAGACGCTGCACTGAGTATTTATTATTTATTTGTTCATTATTTTTGTTTATTTATTTGTTTGTTTATTTAAAGTATTTGTTTATTTATTTTGATTGTATATGTCACATTTTGCCAGTACATTTTAAATTTAGTTGTAATATAATTACATCAGTTCCTTTCTTCTCTTTTTGGCCTCTGACCCCCTACATGCCCTTCCACTTCCTCTCTACATGATGGTCTGTTTCTCTTGGATTTTTGTTGTTAGGTACTTTAAGTGTATGTATAAGTAAATATAACCCGTTGAGTTAACTTAATGTTGCTTCTGTGTGTATATGATTTCAGTGCTGACCCCTTTGTATTGTGTAACAAATTAGGGAGCTCATCCTTGGGAGTGACTTATTCTTCTTTTACCAGCAGCTTGCTCAACAGGAGGGAGATAATACCTAACATTAAACCTGATCAGTACCTTTCCTAGACAAAGCAGTCCTCAAGGGAATGAATCTCAATGTGAACATTCCCAAAACAAGTAGCTAATATTAGAGAAAGAGGACTCACAAAGTTCATGTGACCATGTTTTAAGAAAAAAAAAATCACGAGAGATGAGAGGCAACCTGTAGGGCATAATAATAAGTGTGGATCTTTGACAAAGCTGCAAAACACATACTAGAGAAGAGACATCATTCAACAAATGATGCTGGGAAAACTGGATGTCCACATGCAGTGGAATGACAGATCCACACCTATTGCCCCGTAGAAAGATCAATTTCAAATGTGTCAAAGACTTTAATGTGAAACCTGAAACTCTAAAACAGCTAGGAAAAAAAAGCGTGGACAGCCCTCTGCAAGATATAAGTGCAGGAAAATAATTTCCAGATTAGGACTCCTTTTTCCCACAAATTAATGTCAACAATTGACAGTGGGAACTTGTAACCCCAAAACAGTTCTGCTCAGCAAAGGTGCAGAGGAAGCCCAGAAAGTAGGAGAAAATTTTTGTCAATTCTACATCTGATAGAAAATTAATCACCGTAGTATACATAGAATTTTTGTAAATCAAGCAAAGAGAATGTCCAATCCAAAAATTTGGAAGCATAGAAAAGAAAATAATTTACATTGATGGCTGTGAATGATATACATAGACTGAATTAGAGTTTGAGATACTGCAATAAAAGATTGTAAATTTTAGTACTTGTCAGGGCTCTCTTGAGCAACAGAACTTATAGAATGAATCTCTCTCTAGATATAGAAAGAGATTTATTAGTATGACTCACAGGCTGTCAAGCTAATCCAACAATGACTGGTTGTGAATGCAAAGTCCAAAAATCCAGTATTTGATTAGTCTACTTTGCTGGATATCCTATCTGGTCCTTCGATATAAGCTGAAATCTCCAAGAAGTAGGTTCTCATGGCAGTTAAGGAATTGACTTGCTAGCAAGGCGAGAGCAAGCAGGCAAAGAGCATAAACTTCCTTCTTCCTTGTCTTTATATAGGCCTCGAGCAAAAAGTGTGGTTCAATTAGATTTCCAGCTCAAATGCTATGAACAAGAATTGTGTATTTTCCCAACTCAAACTTTGTGGATTAAAAGCATGTCTTCCTGATTCAAAGATCTGGATTAGAAGTGGATCTTTCTTGTTTTGGAAATTTATTTTTGGTTATGTTTAAAATGTTTGAATGCACTATTGGGTGAGGGGTTACCCTAGGTCTTGGTATTTTGTATTGTCTGCAGGTGTTGGGTTTATGTGGGGGATGTTTAATTGCTTATGGTATGCACATGGTATCAGTAAAACACCTAAGGAGTTCTGAATCAATAAAACACCCTAGCACAAATGCTCAGTGTTCCACTGTGAATTAGACCCTGGCCATGATGGTTGTTCACTCTGCCGAGGTCTGGCAGAGTTTCCACTTACGAAAAAACTTCTAATCTTGGTGAGCCGCCACAGCAGTGTACTACTACACTTCCTACTTCAAATTAAGCAAACTTCCCTCATAGGTGTGCCCTCCATTTTGGAGTTTTTGTTAATTTCAGGTGTCATGAAGTTGACAACCAAGAATAGCTATCACATCCTCACCAGAGAAACAAGTTTATATGCACACACAAACATACACACACACACACACACACACACACACACACACACACACACACACACATTTGTATATCCATCTCTCTGGATGCGTTTTATAGGACTGCCTCATACAGTTCACATACACAAAGATAAACAGGGAGATGGAAAGGAAGAGATGGCAAGAAAGAATTTTCTCATAAAATTGCTTGACTGGAAGTTTAAAATCCACAGGGGAGTTGAGGTATACTGGCAGGAGTTGATGCTATAGCTTAAAGTCCAAAGTCATGCTCGAGGCAGCAGATTTCTCTTTCAGTGGCTCCAATATTTAAAGTCTTTAGCCTATCAGAAAAAAGTCTGCTTGTATTGAGAGATTACCTGCTTTATTCAATGAGAGGCACATGCTAATTACCTTCCCACACCATTCAAGGCTAACTTGCACTGGTATTGGAACAAACATCTGAAAAACACATTGTTGTCAAGTTGAAACATTAAATTAACCTTATCATTGACACTATTTATTGCAAAAGAGGTCAGCATGAAATAGACACACTAGCAATGAACAGTAGTAGATCAATTTTGGTTTCAAATCTACAAACTTTCTGACAAAGTAGAGCCTCAGAAAGCTGAGAGAAAAACCCTTAAGCTTCTAAATCAGTTAATTCATCTAAATAAGGGGTCCCTAACTGTAAGAAAATAAGTTGGAAGAGAAATATAAATAAGTATGATAATCATCGACATAACGAGATTAATGAGGTTTCTTGGGGAAATCCGGGGCTATGATTTACAGGTAGAGTGCATGGATTCCACCAGGTCCTGGATTCCACTTTCATAATTAAAAACTAAGAAATTTCCTAGAGCAGCATATTATCCAGCAGTGTCTCATTCCTTCCTTATGGGACACACCTCTTACAAACAGCCAATGTTGGCATCATAGAATTGGAACACAAATCTAATGCCTATGAGTATGATGTCCCATCAAAATGGATGGTGCAACCATCTCCAATTTTATTGTCTGCTCCACTATGTCATTTTCTCTCTAAATATGTTTGATTAAATTATAATTACTAAAAGACTTAAGGGAATCTCTGTTGATAATGGACATACTTAAAAAGTATGCAATCAGTAGTTCCTACATAGCAGAAAGTTAATTAAAAATATAAATACAACTGAAAAATTTTCAACATAGTTTTTCTGTGGAAAACTTTTTATTTATACATGAAATTTATTAATTATAACTTACTATGAACATATGCTCTAATATGGTACATGAATACTCACACTACACATTTACTATCAAACATCAAGTCTCTCTAAAATATATCAAAACATGTATTTCAACCATCAATATCTGTTTTCCATTTAATGCTATATCTATGGTATATCATTACTATATAGTGTATGATAAAATAATTGCTCATCAAACATCTCTAAAAAATGTTTTCTTACAAAGGTGTCTCTTCAGAGCACCTTTAATTTCATTATTTCTAAGACTGTAGATGAGGGGGTTCAACATGGGGATCACTACCAAGTAGAACACAGACACCACCTTGTTCTGGTCTGTGGAGTAGCTGGACTTGGGCATCACATAAATGAACGTGACAGTCCCATAGAACAGAGTGACTGCAGTGAGGTGGGAGGTGCAGGTGGAGAAGGCTTTTTGGCGGCCCTCAGTGGAGCTCATTTTGAGGACAGTGATGAGGATGTAGGCATAGGAGATGACTATGACAAACACTGTGATAATAGTAACTGAGCCAGCAGAAAAGGAGGTAACAACTCCAGAGACACTGACATCAGAACAGGAGAGTTTCATCAGAGGAGCAAAATCACAAAAAAAATGATTGATTTTTCTTGGTCCACAGAAGAAAAGAGAAAAGAAGGAAAGGGTGAAGGAGGAGGCATTAAGGAACCCACCGATGTAGGATCCTACAACCAACTGGACACAGACTTGTGTAGACATTTTGGTTGAATAAAGCAGTGGGTTGCAGATTGCTACGAAGCGATCATAAGCCATGGCAGCCAGAAGGAAGAACTCAACTGTCCCAAAGAAAGCGGCTGAGCCGAGCTGGATGCCACATCCAAGGTAGGAGATGGTATTTTTCTCCACCAGGAAGTTGACAAGCATATTGGGTGTGACAGAAGACGAATAGCCCATGTCAACAAAAGCCAAGTGGCTGAGAAAAAAGTACATGGGGTGATGGAGCTGGGAGGAGACTCTGATGAGAAGGATGGTGCTGAGGTTCCCAGACACGGTCACCAGGTAGATGCACAGGATGATGGTGAAGAGGACGACTCTAAGGACTGGGTCATCTGTTAAGCCCAATAAAATAAACTCTGTCACTGCAGTGTGGTTCCCATCCTCCAGGAGAGCCATGGGACAGTGCAGTTGCTGCCAGATCAAGGCTGTGATGGAGACGTTACAGGAAAGGATTTATAAATATGTAGTTACATATCCATTAACACATAGATAGAAGTTATTAAAAACAAATATATAATTAAAAATATATAATTGAGATATTAGACTTTATTCCCAGTGATCATTTATTTATGAGAATTTATTCTTTAATAAATTTGAAAATGAAATGCTAAAAATTCCCTTGAAATAATGAATTTTTAATTTAAATTTATGTTTGTAATAAAGTATATTTAAATGAATTTAAACCTCAGTTTGTAATGTGTGAGACTTGCTAAAATGAGAAAACAGTTATTATATCTACTAGAAAGAATTAAACTTAAGAAATGTAAAATCATGTGATGAAGTCTTAAATAATTGTTAAGCTTTACTGAATTCTTTCCAAATTACCTTTACATAGTTAAAATTTTATATTGTGCTCTACTGCCACTTCTATGGGACAATATTTGTTAGGACTCTACTGATTCAACTGTACAGTTGATAGAATTTGGGATTTGAAATGTTAAATGTCTCTGCTTTACATAAGAAGCACTAGAATGTGGTTCAAATCCCAGGCAGATTGAATTCAGTCTACTCTTAGAACACTGTGCATAAAGAGTGGAAAAAAAATTAAGAATGCATGTCAGTTTGGAAGAGACAAAATGTCAGGTTTTGATGCAAACAAGAGGACCCTGGTTAGGGACATGTGTCATGAAGTCTAGCTGCCTGATTTGCCTGGAGGCCAATTTTTTTAGCAAGAAATAAGTTTACTTGCTAGAAGCGAGAAGTACTAAAAATAACTCATACTCATAGGTAAAGACCTACTGTAAATTTGTCAAACCCTTGTTAATTGCTTTTTCAAGTGATAGCAATATCGGTCTAATTACTTACAAATATATGAATACTATTTTAAATAATATTATATGTGCTTATTTACACACTCATCCAATCCTTTTCTAGCATAATGATGCTTTCTGTCTGGAGTACAATGAAATGAAATAATGTGATTGTGGACAGAGTACACAGGCAAATATTCTACCTGGAATATTGTTCACCCAGCACAGAGCAGTAGATCTCTCACCTCCTAAGATTTATCAGCCGTATACTCTTGTGCTTGTCTGTGGTGCCTGGAGCCTGTGACACATGAGCTTTAAGTCAGACATAAAGAATGTTTTTACAAGAGAGATTTCTCAGGATATCGCCAAAGTATATCAAAGTGAATATTAGCAGGTTTTTTTTCCTTCTTGATCACTAAGTTTATAATCCATTAGATACCTTTTTGATTGCAATCTTCTGTTTGAATAAATAAGAAAGTTATAAAAGCTAAGTTCTAGGTCTAATAATTCATAGGAATTTGACTATGATAATATTCTGTTTCAGTTAAAAGTTTCCATGGTTATATTTGACTTGTTTTTTAACTAGAGCATATATAAAATATTATTATTATATATTGATATATGTATGTTAAACATATATTATATATTTATATAATATATTTTCACATTTTTTTCAATATTTCATAGTTAGCTCCATAAGAGATTGCATCTTATCTGTCTTATCTGTAAAAGTAAATACATATAAATAATATATATTTAATGATATATAATAAATAATAATAATATATATTGTTAATAATATATATAATAATATATATACTATTTGTATTATTTCACATGTGTGTGAGTATTCTTCAATGATAGAAGGAAGTCAGTAAACTCACCTTTTGAAATAAGGATTCATTGTAAAGTAAGAAAGATAATGTAACTATAACATGTTTTTAAGACTTCCTTTGTGTTTCTCATAATCATTGTTTACCATTGAGAATAAGTCTCTCAAGAGTCTCTAGGTTCAGATGTGAATTCAAATTCCCAGGGACCATTTTCTCAGGTGAAAATGAGCCATTATTTCACAAGACCACAAGTTTCAATGAGTGAATCTGATTTTTTTTCTTTTTATGTGAGAATTGGTGCACATCAACCTCACACACATGACCCTGGTTTCTGTTGTTGATTTTTGTTTTATCAACAGTACTGAATCCATTTTGTTAGTGTAAATCACTATTAGCATTTTAAAATTTTTAGCTTCATTGTTAACATCCTATAGTGGAGGATAAATTCTACCCTTGCCAGTTTCATTGATATCCCCAACCACTGGGCTAGATTACTACCTGAAATATGAGAATCACTGGACATAATCCCAGAATGTATGAAAATGTAAGGGAATGAATAAAAATATCAACGCCTTTGGTTCTATCAGCAAGAAGATGGAATTTGTTTTGAAACACTAACGTGGAAAGGAAAATGTAGTAAATATGATCATCACCCACAAATGAAGTTTGATTGCATCTCTCCTAGAGGTAGTCAGAGCTTCACAGGAGAAGTAGCCAGGTCTGCTCCCATGTACACATGAGAATGAGGGTCTCACCTACCAGGTCTTTCTAAAAATTTCCTCTTTCCATCCGCAGTGTTGAAATTATGAACTTGATCCTCTTCTAGGAAACCAGTTCCATTGTTGTTCTGATTGTTTGTTTGCTTTGATCCTTGCAAGCTTAAGTATATGACTCAATCTAAAGCAGGAATTCAACTTTTGAACCTATCAGGAATTCAGATTAATCAGAGATGAATTTCCTGTTCTTTCTATGGAACTCACAATCAGGCCAGTGCCGCAGGCTTATACCACCCAAAAGATATTTGGGGAAGCATAAAACCCATCTAAAGGCAACCTTCCAATAAAAAAATCATCTAGCAATTTTACCCCCAAGTTGGTCTTTATAGTTTCACTTACAACGTTAAAAGATAACTATAGTTACCAGATTGTCTCAAGATAATAGGGTCTTGAACCAGACATACCCTGAAGGATTGTGGTAGGTGTTAGTAGGTTTTGTGTTGCTATAGCAAGTTATTGAGCTAGTCAACTGGCATTGAAGATAAGAGTTTATTATTTGGACAAATGTTTTGAGGTCTTCCTCCTCTAAGAATTGACTCTCTTGATATGTATCTGTGGTTGTACATCAGCAAAAGAACACATGGTAGAACAAAAGCCCTCACTTTGTGGACAAAAAGAGGAAAGACAAAGAAAAGCCTAAGTGCCAGTATCTCTTTTATAGTATGCCTCTAATAAACTAAATATTACCCACTAGTCTAAAACTCTCTGATTCTAGTCCTTCCCAACAGCACCAAGGAACAGTCATGAGATATAAATACATAAAGATATGAGATTTTGGTACAGATAAGATGCAATCTCTTACAGAGTTAACTATGAAATATTTGAAAATGTGAAAATAACTTCCAAACATTTTCAACAGATTGTTTTATATTACTCAGTTTATGCAGTTACTTTAAAACTTTATTAGATTTTATTAAAGGTAACTTCAATAATTCTTTTTAAGTCTTCTGTATTCTGAAACTTGAACTTTGACATTTATTGCTATGTTCCTCATTTGTTATCAGTATATCAACATATTTGCATTCACAGATACTCAACTTTTATTACTATATCTAATGAGAGATTATTCCTCTATCAAGGAACAACATAATAGATGTCTCTAAGAACATATTTTGCTACCAAGTTGTCTCCTCAGGGCACCCTTAATCTCATTATTTCTGAGACTGTAGATGAGGGGGTTCAGCATGGGGATCACCACCATGTAGAACACAGACACAACCTTGTTCTGGTCAGTGGAGTAGCTGGACTTGGGCATCACATAAATGAATGTGACAGTCCCATAGAACAGAGAGACTGCAGTGAGGTGGGAGGTGCAGGTAGAGAAGGCTTTGTGGCGGCCCTCAGTGGAGCGCATCTTCAGGATGGTGATGAGGATGTAGATGTAGGAGACAGCAATAACAAGCACTGTGGTCACAATGACAGAGCCTACAGAAATGGTGGCAAAAACAATAGAGACACTGTCATCAGAACAGGAGAGTTCAACTAAAGGTGTAAAATCACAGAAAAAGTGATTGATCCTATTTGGTCCACAGAAGGAAAAGGAGAAGAAGGGAATTGTGAAGGAGGAAGCATTAAGAAAACCACTCATGTAAGCAACTATAAGCAAGTGGGCACAGACCTGTGTGGACATTTTGGTTGAATAAAGCAGTGGGCTACAGATGGCCACAAAGCGATCATAAGCCATGGCAGCCAAAACAAAGCATTCAAGTGTTCCAAAAAAAGCACCCGAGCCAAGCTGGATACCACATCCAAGGTAGGAGATGGTGCTTTGCTTCATCAGGAAATGGGCAAGCATATTGGGTGTGACAGAAGATGAATAGCCCATGTCAGCAAAAGCCAAGTGGCTGAGAAAAAAGTACATGGGGTGATGGAGCTGAGAGGAGACTCTGATGAGAAGGATGGTGCTGAGGTTCCCAGACAGGGTCACCAGGTAGATGCACAGGATGATGATGAAGAGTATGACTCTGAGGACCGGGTCATCTGTTAAACCCAATAAAATAAACTCTGTCACTATGGTGTGGTTCCTATCCTCCAGGAGAGCCATGGGACAGTGTCACTGCTGACAGATCAAGGCTGAGATGGAGACATGACAAGAGAGGATTTATAAATATGTGGCTTCCTCTTCATGAACTCAAATTTGAAGGGTCACCAGTAAATATATCTCAAAGAGAGTTGTCCATTTCATCTGCCAAACTTTTATTAAGGACACCTTTGGGTTATGTACATTTATGTGCATTTGAAATTTTAAAACATATGCTAGAATTTTCTTCAAATTGTGTATATCTTGTCTTTTTATTTATATGGTAAAATATACCCACATATACTTTGTGGTATTATAACTAAGGTTTTAAAATGTGTGACCTATGTAAATAACAATAGTTATTATAAATAACACAAGTGTTCAAATGTGCAACCACAAGATTGCGTGAAGAGGATTTAAGTAATGATTTAAATAATAAATAATCTTATTGACTAAACAATAAGCACCATGAGAAGACATACAATTTCATACATAATTCTCTAATTTCCAGAGGTGATATTAAACACTTTATTATTATTCATGTTTTATTGAGAATTTTAAGACTACATAGAAGTCTAGAATGAAGATATGAACCACAGGCAGGGTAAACTTGCTTGAACCTTTTATTGACTACTATTTATGAAAGAGTCACAATGAAGTTGAGAGCACAAACAAATTTGGAATGTAAAGCAGGCTAGTTTCATAGCTACGAGGTTAATATAGAAAAACTGAGCTTCCCTAGTACAGTTCATACAGTTCCTTCTTTTCATTCTATAGTGTATTAGTGAAGAAAGGCCACATTAAGGTATATTTTCCTAGTAGATCTTGGAAAAGTAGAAAGTAATCTGTATTTTCTAACTGGAGTGTGATGGAAGGAAATCACGTAGTTTTCTACAGAGTTCAATGCAAGTCAATATTCAACCAAAAATGAAAAATTTACACAGCCTCATTAAGCTCTGTGCTATATGCACACTCATCTCAATATTTTGACATTGTGTCTTCTGATTGATGAAAATATCTGGTGCCTGTAATTCTAGAACATTCAATAAGTATATGTATTTACACAATTACCAGCAGTAAGTCATCAAAGCATCTTAAATATAGTGACTTTATTTTCCTGAGTGGTAAGCTCCTGTACTATTAAAGATCAGACTGAATTCTGCTTTCAATAGTGGCTAGATAAATAAGCAATCTTTAGCAATAATGGTTACCTAAATATCCACAGAAGAGTTAATATGGAAATAGAAGTTAATGCAGATACTTTTTGGTCTTGTTTATTGCCTTATTTCACCTTACTTTTGTATCCCCTAAAACTTATAAATTCTAATACAAATCTTAAGACTAATATTGTCTCAAAGATAAAGGTGAAATCAGTGAACTAGGTATACTCACAAATCTAAAACTTACCTCTTCAAATAAGAACTCATTGTGCAGTAATAAGGTCAGGGTTACTTTTCTTTTGTAGCTCCTATTGTATCGTTGTCCCTGAGGATGAGTTCCTGCCTAGGCTCTGAATTTGCGTGTGAATTCAGATCACCTGGGATCATTAACTTATTCCCAGGTGACTACTGAACCATTCACTTCACACATACAGGACAACTTTTCAAGGAGCCTGTTGCTCTTAAGTGGTGTTTTCCTCTCATGCAAGAATTAACATGCTTTCATTTGAAAGTTTTTCAAAGAATCTGATACATTCATCTCAGTTGAATATCTGCTCTAAGTTTATTTCGTAGTTCAGGTTTGAATTGACTAAAACACAAACATAAGTTGAATTTCCTTAGCTTCTTTAATTCAATGTGTATTCATTCTGGTTGTAACTACTTTGTTATGAATGAAATAACATATACTTCTGAAATTTTCCCTAAACTACGTGGGAGATAAAACAAATGCTTTATGTTTTTCCATGTATTCCTGAACACTTATTCTACTGTGCTACAGAAACAGTCACTTATTCTCTGACTGTTGTATACATCTGTAGAATACTGCCCAGCTGTAAGAAGTTTCTTTTCATGCTCAACTGTGAGTGACAGCACCTATGATCTTGGACATGAGCACATATATTTTCCAGGCAATTTGACTATCATTACACATCTTCTTAACAGAGCAATAGCAATTGGTTCTCTACTTAGCCCTCTATCAGAAGAGGAGTTGGTGAAAATATTTTCCCATTCTGTAGGCTGCAGCTTTGTCTTATTAACAGTGTCTTTTGCCTAACAGAAGCTCTTCATTTTCATTAGGTCCCATTTGTTAATTGTTGACCTTAGTGTCTACGTTATTGGTGTTCTGTTCAAGAAGTTGTCTCCTGTGCCAATGCATTCAAGACCATTCCCCAACTTTTTCTTCTATCATGTTCAGTGTCTCTGGTTTTATGTTGAGGTCCCTGATCCACTAGGACTTGAGTTTCATGCAGGGTGACAAGTATAGGTCTATTTGCATTCTTCTACACACAGACATCCAGTTTGTCCAGCACAATTTTTTAAGGATGCATTTTTCCAGTGTGCATTTCTGGCTTCTTCATCAAAGATCAGTTGTCCATAAATGTGTGGATTTATGTCTAGATCTTTGATTTGGCTCCGTTGACCAATATGACAGTTTTTATGCCAATACCATGCAGTTTTTAATACTATAGCTCTGTAGTACAACTTGAGATCAGGAATGGTGATGCCTCCAGAAGATCTTTTATGTTTTAGGATTAATTTAGCTATCCTGCATTTTTTTATTTTCCCATATGAAGTTGTGTATTACCCTTTCAAGGTCTTTAAAGAATTGTGTATGGATTTTGATAGGGATTGCTTTGAATATGTAGATTGTTTTTAGTAAGATGGTCATTTTTACTGTGTTAATCCTACCGATCCAGGATCATGGGAGATCTTTCCATCTTCTGAGCTCTCCTTTAACTTCTTTCTTCAAAGACTTAAAATTTTTGTCAAACAAGTCTTTCACTTGCTTGGTTAGAGTCACTTTGAGATATTTTATGATGTTTGTGGCTAATGTGAAGGGTATTGTTTCCTTAATTTTTTTCTCAGTCCATTTGTCATTTGTATATAGTAGGGCTACTGATTTTTTTTTTAATTGATCTTGTAGCCAGGCACTTCACCAAAGTAGTCTATCAGCTGTAGGAGTTCTCTGGTTGATTTTTTAAGGTTGCTTATATACACTATCATATCATCTGCAAATAAGGATATTTTGACTTCTGTTGTCTTATTGCTCTGGCCAAAATTTCAAGTACTACATTAAATAGGTATGGAGAGAGATGACAACCTTGTCTTGTTCATGATTTTAGTGGAATTACTTTGAGTTTCTCTTCATTTAATTTGATGTTTGCTGTGGGGTTGCTATAAATTGCTTTTATTATGTGTAAATATGTCCCTTGTATCTCTCATTTCTCCAAGATTTTTATCATGAGAGAAGTAGGATTTTGTCAAATCTTTCTCAGCATCCAGGGACATGATCATGTGTCTTTTTTTCTTTCAGTTTGTTTATGTGGTGGATTACATTGACTAAATTTTGAGTATTGAGCTGTCCCTGCTTCTCTGGGATGAAGCCTATTTGATCATGGTGGATGATCTTTTTGATGTGTTCTTGGTTTCAGTTTGAAAGTATTTTATTGAGTATTTTTGCATCCATATTCATGAGGGAAATTTGTCTGTAATTCTTTGTTTACTCTTCATCTGTTTTGGGTATCAGCATGACTGTGGCCTCATAGAATAAGTTTGACAATGTTCCTTCTGCTTCTATTTTGTGAAATAATTGGAGGAGCATTGATGTTAACTCTTCTTTAAATATCTGGTAGGATTCTGCACCATAACTATCTTTCCCTGGGCTTTTTTTGCTTGGGAGGCTTTTAATGACCTCTTCTCTTTACTTGTGGAATATATGTTTGTTTAAATTGTTTATCTGGTCTTGATTTAATCTTGGTAGTTGGTATCTATCAAGAAAATCATCCATATCTTTTAGATTTTCCAATTTGTAGAGTACAGGTTTTTGGATTTCCTTGGTGTCTATGGTTATATCTATCCTCCTTTTCATTTCTAATCTTATTGATTTGGATATTCTTTCTCTGTCTTTTAATAAGTTTGGATAAGGGTTTGTCTATCTTGCTGATTTTTCTCAAAGAACCACCTCTTTGTTTCATTTATTGTTTGTATTGTTCTATTTGTTTTTATTTTATTGATTTTAGACCTCTGTTTATTTTTTGCAGTCTCCTCCTTTTGGGTGTGCTTGCTTCTTTTGGTTCTAGAGCTTTAAAATGTACTGTTAACTTGCGAGTATGTGATCTCTCTGTTCATTTTTGGAAGCACTTTGTGTTCTGAATTTTCCCTTTAGCACAGCTTTCATTATGCGCTGTAAGTTTGGGTATGTTGTAGATTCATTTTCATTAAATTCTAGAATGTATTTAATTTCTTTATTTCTGTCCTGACTCAGTTACCATTCAGGAAATAGTTGATCAATTTCCATAAATTTTTGGGCCTTCTGTTGTTACTGTTGTTGTTGAAATTAGGCTTTAATTCATGGTGGTTTGTTAAGACATGGGTTAATTCATTTTCTTGTGCCTATTGAGACTTGCTTTATGTCTGAGTATGTTGTCAATTTTGAAGAAGTTTCTTTGAGGTGGTAAGAAGATGGTATATTCTTTTGTGTGTAGGTGAAATATTTCGTAGATATCTGTTCTGTTCATTTTGTTTATAACATCTGTTACCTCAAGGATTTCTCTGTTTAGTTTTTGTCTGGATGACCTGTAAGGCGGTTAAAGTTGGGTATTGAAGTATTCCACTATCAACGTGTGTGAATCAATGTGTATTTTAAGCTTTAGTAATGATTCTTTACAAATGTGGGAGCCCTTGTGTTGGGGGCATAGAGTATAAGTATTGAAATGTCCTCTTGGTGGAGTGTTCTTTTGATGAGTATGTAGTGTCCTTTCCTGTCTCTCTTGAGTAATTTTAGTTTGAAGTCTATTTTGTTGGATATTAGACTGTCTACACCGGCTTGTTTTTAAGGTCCGTTTGCTTGGTAAATCTTTTCCTATCCTTTTACTCATAGGACATGTTTACCTTTGAGGTTGAGGTGTGTTTCTTGTATATAGCAGAAGGCTGGATTCTGTTTTTTAATCCATTCCATTAGTCTGTGTCTTTTTATTTTGGAATTGAATCCATTGATGTTGAGAGATATCAAAGATCAAAGATATCAAAGATTGTTAGGTCCTGTTTCTTTGTAGCTGTTGTTGGCGTGTGTGTGTGTGTGTGTGTGTGTGTGTGTGTTTTCCTTTGGTTTTGATGGTGTGTGTTTATGTATTTCCTGTGATTTCATGTGTGTGGTTAAGCTCCTTGGATTGGAGTCTTCTTTCTACTATCCTCTGTAGGGCTGGGTTTGTAGATAGTTATTGCTTGAATTTGGATTTATCGCAGAATATTTTGTTTTCTACATCTATGCTGATCGAAAGTTGTGCTGGGTATAGAAGTCTGGGCTGGCATCTGTGTTCCCTTACAGTCTGTAGCACATCAGTCCATGCCCTTCTGGCTTTGAGAGTCTTTGTTGAGAAGTCTGGTGTAATTCTAATTGGTTTGCCTTTATATGTTACTTGCTGTTTTTCCTCTTACAGCTTTTTAGTATTCTTTCTTCATTTTGTATATTTAGTGTTTTGATTATTATGTGGCATGGGGACATTTTTTTTTTTCTGGTCTATTCCAGTTGGTGTTCTGTATGCTTCCTATATAAATAGGGATCTCTTGCTTTAGGCATGGAAAATTATCTTCTATGATTTTATTGAAAATGTTTTCCGGGCTTTTGAGCTGGGATTCTTCTCCCTCCTCTCTTCCAATTATTCTTAGGTTTAGTCTTTTCATAGTGTCCCAGATTTCCTGGATGTTTTACCTTAGTATTTTTAATTTGATGTTTCTTTTATAGTTGTGCATATTTCTTCCATAGTGTCAATTCTTGAGATTCTCTCTTTGATCTCTTGTATTCTATTGCTATAGCTGGCCTCTGTAGCTCCTATTCACTTTTCTAGATTTTTTTTCATTTCCAGAATTCCCTCAGCTTGTATTTACTTTGTGACTTCTATTTCCATTTTCTGGTATTTAATCGTTGTGCTCATTTTCTTCAATTGCTTGTTTGTTTGTTCTTGAGTTTCTTTAAGTTTCATTTATTTTAATTGTTTGTGTTATCCTGGGTTTCTTTAATGAGCTTACTCATTTTCTTCCATTGCTTGTTTGCCTTTTCACTGATTTCTTTAGGGATTTATTCATTTCCTCTTTAAAGGCCTCTATTATCATCGTAAAGTTGGTTCTAAGATATTTTTCTTGTGCTTCCCTGGTGTCAGAATGTTCAGGGCTTGTTGCAGTAGGGGAGATAACACATGGAGGGCGCCCTGGCTGCTGTTAGTTGTATTCTTATGCTGGCATTTAAGCATCTTAATTTGGGGTTATTAAAGTTTGGGTGCTGAATTCCTAGGTTTGTCTTTAGTGAATGAGTGTTCTGTTAATTGGTTTCTTTCTCTTCTCTGGTCTTCTGTGTTTTGTGGCTTCTTGTTGAGCAGGAGAGATCTCTGTTGGTGCTGGAATTCTGCTGGTTGCCTTGGCCTTTGGCCTAGCAGGGAGTCCCCTTCTGAGTTGGAGGCTGAATCTTGGAGAGTATTCTTCTGTGTATTTTGTGTGGCTTGATCTAGAGCAGGGTCTACCTGTCTGAGCTCCTGGCTAGGTTGTGTGGTCAATAGTAGGGAGGGGTTGTTTGTTCAAGTTGGTCTCTGGGCTGTTCTTCTGGACTTGGCTTGCTCTGCCTGCACAGGGCAGGGGGTATCTGGCCTGGTTGTTCTCTGGGACTCAGAACCAGGGGCCAGAAAGAAGGGGCATGGGATGATGGAGGTAGTTTTGGGCTTTGGAGTTGGGCTGGGCAAGTGTGTGGGGAGGGGTCAGGGATCAGGAAACAGCGTCCAGAATGGTTGGGGAGTGGGGGATTAGAGGTTTTTCTGGGCTTTGGGGTTGGGCTGCTCTGGGCAGGTGTAGGAGAAGGGGTCAGGGAGGAAGACACCTACCTGGTCACTGGAGCTGCCTTGCTTTGTCTGCTCCAGGACAGGAGTTGTGTCTGAGTTGATACTTGGAACTCAGAAGCAATGTCCAGAATGGGTGGGGAGTGGGGATGGAAATTGTTTTGGTCTTTGGGGCTGGACTGGGCAGGGGAAGGGGGAGGGGTCAGTGAGCAGGAGGACCCTTGCCTGATTTCCTGGGGCTGGTTTGCTCTGCCTGTGCCTTGAGCCTAGAGAGGGGCTGTCTGCCTGAGTTGACAACCAGGACTATTAATGACAATTTCTCCCAGTACACTTTATGGCATCTTCAGGCAGTATGAAATCAAATTAGAGAGGAGGGAGCATTCAGTACAGTACCAGTCTAATTTCCCTATGTCAGGCAGTCAACTAGTGGTGCCCTCAGTTATAGGAACTTAACATCCAGCTCTCACATAGAACTCAAAACAATAACAAGAGCCTTCACAGTGTGTAGTGTTGGGGGCTCATCACTTTGGGTTGCTGCTGCCTCTGACATGGGACTGTGGCTCATTTTCTCATTGCCAAGGGTCTTAATGAGGTTATCTCAGATTCCTCAGTCTGGCCCAGGCTCAAGGGTAACAGGCCATGCTCTAGCCTGATGTGCTTGTCTTTGGAACCAGGTCCCTGCACTTCTAACATGCTCTCTGACAGCATCAGAGCTCTTGTCTTTTCATCTGCCATACCTGGATGCTGGAAGGGGTACAGGGTAGGTGAATAATCACTCTTCCTAAGAATACTTTCCTGCAGGGGAAGAAATGCACACTACGTACTCAGCTGAAGTCATTTCCCACCCCTAGGACCAGCTTAATCCCTTGCATTTGCATTGCTTTTCACTAATACCTTTCATGACCTGTTGCTCATAATTTAAAGTTTTTAAAAGTAGCTCTAGGGATTGAAAAAAAAGGGAAGAATTCTGAGTATTTTTAAATATCTGTGCAGATTAAAATATTAACACACAGTACTGCTCAATTGTCAATGAATCTTTTGTGAAATATGTGTAGCTTTTGTTCATGTAGGTTTAATGAAAAAAATCACTATTTTTGACTTCTCTGAACTTAAAAGTATAGACATGTAACATGTATTCCTAGGAAACAGTCAGTACACATTCATTGAGTAAGCGTTAAGAGGTACATACCTGCGTTTGTCAAGTATGTGCTCTGTATTGATCATGGAACTTTGAACTGAGGATAATTATGTCAACTGCCCTGTCACTATTTTCATCCACTCACTAAACTTTCTGCAATTAGATTTCTTAGTGCTGATGACAAACTCACTCCTACATTCTCTTGTGTCATTTTATTTAATTCATTTTTTAAAAATAATGTAATTTTCATAAAATATTCTGAATGTGGTTTCTGCTCTGTCATCTCCTCTCAGGTCCTCCCAACTTTCCCACTCTTCCAACTACCCCACCTCTCTGTCAACTGGGGTGTACTTGAGGGTCAGTGTAGAAACTTACTGGAATCTATGATAGCTGCCCTAGAAGTAGAGGATGCAGAGACTGACTGCTGCTCTGTTGTCGTGAGGCAAGTCTTCCCGTGGTGGAACTGGGACCAGCTCACCAGGAAGACCTTTGCCCTGCAATCTGTCCTGCCTGTAAAGTGGGCTGGAGCAATAGCGGCACAGAACTTGTTGGAATGGCAAACCATTATTTACTTAACTTGAGGCCCAGAAAATGAGAGGGAGCCCATGCTGGACCTTGCCTGGATGGCCAGGAACCACAGAATGATATCGCAAAGACCTGGGGTAGAACCTGATATGGATAGCCCAAACCAAAAAAATAAAACAAAAACAATGAAATGATTCCTAATGGTATTCTGCTATACTCATATACCTGTCCAATCATCATCAAAGAGGCTTCCACTAGCAGCAGCTGGAAGCAAGCGCAAAGAAACATATCCAGACATTATGCAGAAAGGATCTAAATTAGAGATTTCCACTTGGTCTCTCCCTTTGGAGTTAGAGGAAGTCTATGGAAGAGGAAGAGGAACGATTGTAGGAGCCAGTGGGGATAAGGACATCAAGAATCAACAAAGTAGAATGTATATGGGGTCACAGAAACTAAAGCAGCAGGCAGGGAACCTGCTTGGGTCTACACCAGGTCCTTTGCATATATGTTATGGCTGTTAGCATAGTGCTTTGGGGGAACTCCTAATGGTGGGAGTTTGGCTGTATCTGACTATTTTATCTGCTTGTGGGTCTCTTTTCCTCCTACTGGGTTGCCTACGTCAGCCTTTATATGAGGGCTTATGTCTTGTCTTAAGGTTGTGTTATGTTTGACTGATATTTCTTGGAGCCCTGCTCTTTACTGAAGGGAAATAAAGGAGCATCAATCTGGGAGAGAGAGGAGGTTGAGGGTAGCTAGGAGGAGTAGAGGGATGGGAAACTGTGGTAGGATGTATTACATGAGAGAAAAATGGATTTTTAATTCAAAAGAAAAAGAAATGAACCCAAGACAAATTAAGATATGAACAAGAAAGAATAAAACAAAATAAAAAGAAACAAAGAGCATAGAAATTCACATGCTCTCACACACACACACACACACACACACACACACACACGTGTACAAAGGCTGCAAAAAACACAAAATCTGAAACCATATTTTATAACCAGAATAGAAGCAAAAATTTATTAAATACGCAAACAAATCAATATAAGAAAAACAATTCAAAAAGTGCCTTTGATTTCAGGTTGTGTTGACCATCTACTGATGGACATGGGGCATGGCCCGATGACATTTTGTATATCTAGTAAGTTTCTTTGGTAGAAACTAATGTTTTCTTTGTGAGATGTTATTAATTGGCCACAGATTCTTTGTTGGGGATGTAAGAATATATTTACTTCCCATCTTACCAATGGGATCCCATTTGGTTTGGACCTGTCCAGGCCTTGTTAATGCTGTCAGAGTCCCTGTGATTCATATGTACATTCGGCCTGTTGTGTCTGGCAGACACTGTTTCCTTGGTATCATCCAAGTCCTCTGGTTCATACAATATTTCAGCCTTTTCTGCATAGTTCTTGGAGATCTGAGGGGAGGGACATGAAGAAGGTATCCCATTCAAGACTAAGTATTCCAAGGTCTTTCATTCTCTACACATTGTTTAGTTGTAGGTTCCCTTCTAGCATAGGAGAAAGCGTCTATGATGATGGCTGAGTGAGTCACTGATCTGTAGATATAGTAAAATGTCATCAGGAGTCATTTTTATTGGTATGCTCCTTCAGCAGAACAACAGAATTTAGTTTTTGCTTAGGCTCACGGCTTATGTAGTCTCAGACTCTTGACATCCATTGTTAGGCTTGTGTTTTTCTCATGAAGTGAGCAATAAATCCAATCCGATAGTGATTGGTTATTCCCATGATGTTTGTGCCACTATTGCATCAGTATATCATGCAGGCAGGTCACTATTATTGATTGAAAGGTTTTGTAGCTGGGCTTGTAACTGAGATTCCTAATTTGTAACTGTTTCCTAACATATAAAATATTCCCAGTGTGCCATTTTTACCCTCTATCTCTAAAAAGATGAAATGAAAAGCAGAGAAACCTTTACCACTTTTGCAGGCAGTCTTTAAAAATAGAAAGAGAAAAGGAAAGAAGAATCCATTTCTCCTTTTTGGCTGTTCTTAACTGGCTGAAGCTTGAAGATTAGGAAATGCTAGAAAACAGGACTATCATCTTTCAAAACCACCCGCCAACTGGGAATTGGCGACTGTCTCCTTTATAAGCTAAGCAAAGTCCTCAGAAGTCCAAGCAGCATCTAGTCATGAGGAACGCTACACAGGACAAAACAAAAACAAAAAACAAAAAACAAAAAACAAAAACCTTATTGGCAAAACATCTTGCTACACATCCCTACTCTCAGTAAACCGTAAGTTGTACAATATTGATTATTTTTCTCTGAGGCCTTCTGCTAGGCCATCTCTTTCCCTTCATGGTTTATCCCTAACATTCATGCATAATGCATTACTAACAGAAAGTGAGAAACCAGCTGTGTTCTTCTGAGAGTCTTCCCTGAGAGACACCTTTGAGACACATCTCAGGAGATGTGAGATTGCTTGAATCAGTGCCCTCTTTCTATGATGATGCTTTTTTGCTAAAGGGATTTTCCTGTCTCAAGGAACACTGATGTTCATTCACTGACACTACCAAAGGCAACAGGAGACAAAAATCTCCTTCAACATCTTGCCCACTGACTGCTTTGCACAGAGACAACTCGTTCCCTTGATGCCTGGAACTTTGGCTTCAAGGTGCCCTCCTCTGGTTTCTGTCCACTGCAAGTGTTCTTCTCCCCATAAAGGGACATCACAATCACAACTCCTCAGGTCCCTAATGCACAGTCAGCCATTGTACAGGTCATGGAAAGTCTTGGGACTCTTGGAGGTTGTGTCAAAATCCCAGTGATTGGCTTTTGTGGGCCATCACCCTCATTATCTTTTCCTGGAACCTTCTGATGACTGACAGCCAAGTGTGTCAAATTAGTCAGAGTGAGATACACAAGATGGCAGTTTTTCATCAAGGCTTTATATTCTTCATATTCCTTGGACTCTTCATTGTCATGGTGTTGGAGTCAGGGGGAAATTTAGGTTTCAGAAACTTTACTCCATGAGTCAGAGCTGATTCTTGTTGCTTTTAGTTTTTTATACTTTATTACAGTAAACAAAGGCCCATCTTTAAAAATAACTTTGCTTTCCATACTCATGCTTCTCAGATCAGCAGTCAAGGTATTCAGATGATCTTCTGTATCAACTCTGATCTTTATCAGTTTTGATGTTGTCCACAACTTCTCATTTCCACTGAAATTATAGAAATAATCCCTGCCTAAATGCAACATATGTTTTATTTTCTATTCAGATGTTAGTACATCTTTATAATATATTGGTTTATTTAACTCTTCAATTCTTTCTACTGTCCAGTGTCTCTTGACTACTACTGTTCCTGTCTCATCAACACTCAGAAAATTTAAAGTTTGTAGTATACTACATAGTCTATCTCTGGGGGTCCTTGCCATTCCCCCTGTCTTTCAAGCACTTCCTTTACTGTCTGACCAGATCTTTCTATAACTGCTTGTCCTGTAGGATTGTGTGGCCCACCACAAAAATATTTTATGCCATACTTTGGAATATTTTTTTCATTTTATTGGCGACATATGTGGGGACATTGTTGGTCCTGACTTCTGAAAGTTATTCCTATAATGGCCATTACTTCCAGTCGATGTGTAATTACAATATCTTGCCTTATATCCCTAGTCTCTCTATCCTGTTTTTTTCTGACTCATTTAGCTTCTATCCCCACACACATCTCTCTCACCTGTCTATATTGGTTTTTTTTTCTGTTTTATTTAGCTTCTCCTCTCCCCCCTCTTTGTTTCTCTGTCTATCTCCCCTCCCCTCCCCCCTCTGTGTTTGTGTGTTCTTTCCTTCTACCATGTAGGTCCTGGGAACAAAGCCTGATCATCAGGCATGGCAACATTGACTTTCCCACTGAGCTGCTGCTGCTTCTTCTCCTTCTCGCCTCTCCTTCTCCTTCTCCTTTTTCTTTTTCCAAACTCACATTTTGTGAGCTGTATACCTACCTATCCTGATAACTTGTTCCTAGTCTTTAGCACCTGAAAAGCATCTCAAAATGTCTGGTAAAATTTTAATGTGTATCCGACTTCATGAGACCTTAGAAATTTAGCAAGTAACCCCAAATTCCTAAACATAAAGATTAGCTTCTCCATAAATACTGAATCCATATCTATGACATGAGAATATTCAACTGTTTTCTGTATTTTACATTAGTATTGACTAACTTGGACAATTGAGGAATGATAAGTTAATGACTAGACAGAAACATTAATTTACATATCTCTGAAGATTTCTAGCTCCTCATTTTTGACATGTTTGAGCATATTTTAGGAAAAGGGAAGGAAAAGGTATCAAAATGCAGTAGGATCGGTCTTTATGACCTGACTGCTCTAGTGGCACAAATGTCATGGGAGTAAACAACAACATTCTTACTGGATCTAAGTCTATCTCCACAAGATAAAATTCACACCTAACACTACCATCAGGGTCAAAACCTATGTTAGAAAGGTCATATGTCATAGGGATGAATCAAACTCCATTGTCTTACTACTTAATGGACATTCTATTAATTTGTAGTGACTACTGATAGATTTGTACATCTTCTAACACACAACAGAGCAACTTCTTTTTGGAATAGACAGTGATAAAGACATAAACTTGTCAGCAGGCAGATAATTAGAGACTGTGGAATGCTCATCTCTAAATGGGACATTTATACCACACCTCTTTCTCTGCAAATTTAGGAATCATTATGAAATAGTAGGTGGAAAGATGCTAAGAGCCACGGCTGGTGAATGATTATAGAGAAACAATGTTTCAGGACACAACAGAATATATTCTGAAATATGAACTCACAGTAGCAGCTGTATCAGCATGCATGAGCCGAGCACAAACCAGAGAAAATCCCAGCATGGAGAGGGAGCATGGGTGTAGACCACACATACATGAGGATTTTTTGGCAATTGATATCTTCCAGGAGAAGGAGAATTGGTTTTCTTTAAGGTTTTGGCCCCAGGTAGGTTAACCATGCATCAATGCCTACACACCTATGCATGAACAGGTAACACAAGTTATATTTGATGAAAAGGACAAAGCATGATATAGTGAAGAGGGAGCTATAGGGCTGAAAGAAGTTGAGGAGAGGGGTGAACATGATCAAAATACATTGTAGAGTATTTTCAAAGACACATTTAAAAATACAAAAAGAGAAATGCAATAAAATAGAGTATATATATATATGTATATGTATATATATATGTATGTATATATATATATGTATATATGTATGTTATATATACATATGTATTTATACATATACATATATACATATGTATACCAGAAGAAAAAGTAGATGAGAGTAAAAGGGCAAAAACAAGAAGGCTAATAAGCAAACAAGAGATGATGGTCACATTGGTCTGGGATGATTGCCATTATTGTTATTATATTACATTTTGCAGAATAACGGATTACCCTAAGAGAAAATTTTCTTATAAAGCTGTCTCTTCAAAGCACACTTAATCTCATTATTCTTGAGGCTATAGATGATGGGGTTCAACATGGGGACCACTACCATGTAGAACACAGACATCACCTTATTCTGATCTGTAGAGTAGCTGGACTTGGGCATCACATAAATGAATGTAACAGTCCCATAGTAGAGAGTGACTGCAGTGAGATGGGACGTACAGGTAGAGAAGGCTTTCTTGCGGCCCTCAGTGGAGTTCATCTTCAGGATGCCGATAAGGATACAGGTGTAGGAGATGGCTATGATAAGAACGGTAATAATGGTTACCAAGCCAGCAGAAAATGAGGTAACAGCTGCAGAGATGCTGACATCAGAACAAGAGAGCTCCACCAAAGGAGGAAAATCACAGTAAAAGTGATTGACTCTATTCGATCCACAGAAGAGAAAAGAAAAGAAGGAAATGCTGAATGAGGAAGCAGTAAGAAAACCCCCTATATAAGATCCTACAACCAACTGGACACAGACTTGTGTGGACATTTTGGTTGAGTAAAGCAGTGGGTTGCAGATGGCCATGAAGCGATCATAAGCCATGGTAGCCAGAAGGAAGCATTCAAGTGTCCCAAAGAAAGCAGCTGAACTCAGCTGTATACCACATCCAAGGTAGGGGATGATATTGTTCTCCACCAGGAAGTTGACAAGCATATTTGGTGTGACAGAAGATGAGATGCCTATGTCAACGGAAGCCAAGTGGCTGAGAAAAAAGTACATGGGGTGGTGGAGCTGGGAGGAGACTCTGATGAGAAGGATGGTGCTGAGGTTCCCAGACACGGTAACCAGGTAGATGCAGAGGATGATGGTGAAGAGGACCACTCTAAGGACCGGGTCATCTGTTAAGCCCAATAAAATGAACTCTGTAACTGTGGTGTGGTTCCCATCATCCAGGAGAGCCATGGGACAGTGTAGCTGCTGTTAGAGCAGGACGGTAATGGAGATATTACAGGAAGGGATTTATAAATGTCATTTCATTTCAGTTAATACACACTGAAGAGCCTTGCAAGGATCATTTTAGTGTTTAAAATAATAATAAATTTATTTACATTCATTTACATTAAAACATACCTATTTGTCATTATGGCTAAAGATTTAAAATTATGAGACTTAGCCTGGTGAGATGGGTTGTTAGTTAAGCATTCTTGTCACCAAGCCTGACACCTGGTGACAAGAGTTTGATTTCTGGATATAGCATGGTTGAGGAGAGAACAAATTCCTGAATGTTGTTGTTCTAAGTTGATATGTTATAATATGCTGTTAAACAACCATCTCCTCACATAAATTAACATATAAATAAACTTGAAATTATGTGATTTTAAAAAATAACTATATATTTATTGTATGTATAACAAAGGATCGAAATGTAAAAGCATAGAAATATGTAATGAAACTTAAATCATTGCTAACTTTTATTAATTGCCTACCACATCATGAGCTCAAGATTTTTAAATTCATTATGTTTTTCTATTTTTATTTCCATGAAATAGAATCAAGTACATTTATCATTTCCATCTTATAGAAGTAAAACTTTTTAAGTTATGTAGTGTGTGTGTGTGTGTGTGTGTGTGTCTGTGTGTGTGTGTGTGTGTGTGTGTGTGTGTGTGTGTGTGTGAAATGTAAAGGAATTACGGGGCTCCAGAAATATCTCATTGGTTAAGAGTACTTGGTGCACTTCAAAAGGGCCAGGTGTGATTCCCCAGTACCTACATAGCTTCTCAGAGCAGTCTCTGGATCTAGTTTTAGGGATCTAATGCCTTCCCTCTTTTGTCCCTCACAAACATCAGGCATGCATGTGTTACACATATGTACATGTATGTAACACACACACAAAATAGAAATAACGAATCTCTAAAAAGAGAAGCAGTTATGAACACCAGGATGGTTGAACTCAGGTTCTTTCTTTGAGTAAACACTTTATAAATGAAGGTCAGCCATGCAGTTGAGACTGCATAACAAATTAGGGACAGAAGTCAGCATGGCATCAGCTATCCGACTGTCAGTACATAGAGAGGTGATTTGTTGGTGACACTGGTCTATCATTTCCATAAGTAAGGATCATGTCTTGATTGACTTTTTAAAAGAATATGAATTTTTCTGTTTGAACTGAGAAGAAACAGAAAAGAGATCACACTAACATCCCAAATGGAACTTCCTGTTGTAAGCTCATTAAATATTCTAAATAGATCATTGCACTTTAAAGTAATTTGAAATAGCAATATCACCTTCATGTAAAATATGAATGACATTTAGCACATATTGTTAGCTTTTTATTTAGATATACAAAATACTCTCCGAGTGTCACAGTGTATTCTAACTGGAGTGCAATGGAATAAATTCATATAATTTTCAATAGAGGACACTGGTCAATAAATACTCAAACTAGGAAGTTAGGAGGCTTACCAAGGTTTACCCAGCACGGGGCAGACTGACTCTCATTCCTCACATTCTATGTTCCATCCTCCTTTGTCCACAGTGGCACATTTGATGCTAGAACACTCAGTCCATAAACAAAGCAGATCTTTCACATGACATTCCCTGACAGTAAGCTGATACAGCATTTCAAAGGTGGTGCCCCTGCTAGCCATTTAGCTGAACGCTACAAGCATGTACACCTTTCAGGTCATGTTGGTTTCTGGTCTCACCAATGGATAAATAAATAAGAAATCTTTAAAAACTGGATTTTATGCCATATCATTCTGAATACTTTTCCTAATGAAACATAATATGATTCCATAAAAGTTATTTTTTCCTTCTTTTACACGATTACTTGACTCCATCTGACTTGTTGCTTCACCATTGTTTGTGAATTCATTTCAAAGAATAAAACACTTCCCTTTACCAACAAAGTTAAGATCTTACCTCTTGATAAAATAATTCATTTCAAAGTAAGAAGTTAATTGTTATTTTGATTTTTATAACTGCAAAGCTGCCTTTCTTGTCGTTGTTTGTCCCTAAGGATAAGTCCCTGCTGAGGCTCTGGATTCCAGTGTGAGTTCAAATCCTCAGGGATCCTTACTTCATTCCCAGTGAGTATTAAGCTGTTCACTTCACACAAACACAAGTAACTTTCAGAGAGTCTGTCAGTTCAAGCAATCTCTTGTTTTCCTCTTTATGTGAGTGTTGGTATACTTGCACTTGGTAATTAGGAGAAGTACATCATAACCAATTATCTTAGGTAATTGTTCCTTCAGGTTGATATTTTATTCAGGTTAGTTCAGGGTAGAAGTAATTAAAACAATTATAAGAATGGACCATTTTTGCTTCTTTCATTTATGTGTAAAATTGTTTCCTTTAGTATTTTAGTGATTGATGTAACATATACTGTTAGGTGCTTTTGTGGCTATACGGAGGGATGAGATGCCAAGTTGGATAACAGTTTTTGAGGGACACATGGTCTCTATAGGCAATAGTATAAAATACCATTGATACTTAGAAAATAGTCAGTAGAAAGAGGTTTGTATGATTTTCAGTAAGAATTATCATTTCATATTCATACCCCAAATGAGTAACAGCTGGTCCCAGCTTATTTGTTATAATGAAGGATAGAAGGCACAGTGATCCTCAAATTGAGGATTCAATTCTCATACTAATCTTAATTTTGTTAAATTTCACACTGTACCCTTGCTACCACCTTGATAAAAGTGGTTAACTACAAGGCATCAGACAACTTTAATTCAATGTATCTCTTGTCCCTGCTAGCAGAGGAGAGGCAGAGACAGGATCATCAACGGAAACTCTCATGTTCACTAGCCTGTAGTATAGAGCAGTGAACGACAGTAAAAAAACTTGCATCAAAAACGGTGGAAGGTCAGGACTGACAGTGACATGGTTTTCTGACTTTCGTATGTGTGCTATGGCATGCGTTAACTGGGACTCACATAAATTCACCATGCATACATATATCACACAAACACACTAAATATACATAAACAGCAGTCAAAGCTTTCTTTGGTAAGCTGTTTATTTTATTCTTGATGTATACTATCTCTCTCTTTCTTTTAGATAGTTTCAAGTAATCTAGCTTGAGGTTGAATTTATTAGGCACCTAATGAAGGATGTGAACTTGTGATTCTCCTGAGGCCATATCCCAAGTACTTAACTTACAAGTATCCAACTCTCAGTTCATTTGATATTAGGAATCTATCAGTAGACCTTATGCATGCCATGCAAAAATTCTACCAATTGGACTACATTCACAGGCTATTAACCTAGCTTACTTTACTGATTTGCTCACCTTCATCCCCTCTACATGATCATCTTTTCACAGTTAAGAGAAGAGTTTGAGTTTAAACTACTTTTCTAAAAGTACTCATGGGTCAGGTCAGAATTAATTTAGGTTAATGATTCAGGTCATAATGGATGATAGAATGTATAGTTTGGACAACTGTCACCAATGAGGCTTCTCAAACAGAAAAGAGAAATTAAGTAATTCATCCCTTTAAAAAGCACGTGTTAAAGAACTGTTGTATTCTAGAAACTGGCTGAACACTAAAGACAGGTTATTAAAAGTGAAACTCTCAGGAACTTGAGACACCAGTGGAGAAACCAGTAGAACAGTGGTTCTCAACATGTGGGTTGCATCCCATTTGGTGGTTGAACAACCCTTTCACAGGGATTGCCTAAGACTATCTGCATATCAGATATCTACATTAGGATTCATAACAGTGGCAAACTAGCCATCATGAAGCGATATTGTAATAATTTTATGGCTGGGGGGGTCACCTTAACACGGGAAACTTTATTAAAGGGTTGAAACATCAGAAAGGTTGAGACCCATTGTACCAGAATATCAATAAACATATGAATAGAGAACATGGGCAAGATATGAAGAAGAAAAATCCCCCCAGAATTTGTGGACATCTCAAGAGTCCCAGGTGCCATTCGACCATCCCAGCTCCATTGAAACCAAGATCAGACATATTGGATCTCATTACGTACAGACCATTTTGATTTGAGGCCATGTGAACTAAAGCAGCAAGTCTCCTGCACCATGCTCTCTGACAGTTGCTATTGAGATGTGTGTGGACACTGCGCTCTCTTCCCTCATTTACTATTAATTTCATGTTTTATGTCCATTTTCCCTGTATATCTTTATTTTAATTACAATATATTACATCACTTCTCAATTTCTCTTTTTTTTTCCTTCTCTGTCCAACCCCTTACATATCCTTCCACTTCCTCTTAAACTGATGGCCTGTTTCTTTTTGATTTTTGTTGTGGGATGTTTTTAAATGCATAAATACTTAAACATAACCTGGGGACTTTTCTTAGTGTTATTTCTGTGTATATCATTTCAATGCTGACCACTTTCAACTGGATAACAAATTAAGGGGCTCATCCCTGGGAGAGAATATTTCTCCCTCTACCAGAAGCCTGCTCAACAAGAGGGAAATAGTTATTAGATATTAGAAAAATAACCAGGTACCCAGGGATAGGCAGGTTATGCATCTTAGAGGAGAATCTACTACCGCCACTTTGCTAGATCAACATGATTCCTAACTGTGTTCTAAAGCTTATTCTTGTACCAACAGATAAGTGGAGCTCTCGCTGAACATCAAAAATGTTCTCTCTGCAGCAGATGGAGACTGTTACAGAAAACCACAATTGGTTGTAATACAGAGATCACCTGAACCTGGAGGCCCATCCTACTGCATATATCTGTAACACAAGTCCTGCACTTAAGGCTCGGTGAACATCTTGGAAGAGGGGCAGAAAATGTATGGATTGATTATCAAGGTGACTGTCACATTATAAAATAAATTGGGCAATGTCCCCTCTCATGATATAAGAATATTTTGAGGAATATTGACTTTAACACTTCTTTGAAAGTCTTTTGGAAGTCTACGCTGAAGTCATCTGATCCTGAGGTTTTATTTTTGATTGGGTGACTTTTAACGACTGCTTCTAATGACTTCTTCATGTGGTTTGGGTAATCAGGGTGATTGTGGCCTCATAAGTGAATTTGGCAATGTTCCTTCCATTTCTATTTTGTGGAATACTTTGAGGACTCTTGGCATTAACTCTTATTTAAAAGTCTGGTAGAATTCTGTGCTAATTCATCTGACACTGGGTTTTTCTTTTTGGTTGGGAGATTTTAAAGACTGATTCTACTTCACTAGGGATTATAAGCTTATTTAAACTCTTTATATGATCTTGACTTAACTTTAGTAAGTGGTATCTATTGAGAAAATTATCCATGTCATTTAGATTTTCCACCAAAGGTTTTCCAGTTTGGTGGAGTGCAGTGTTTTGAAGTATGACTTAATGATTCCTTGGATTCCCTTGGTGTCTGTTGTTGTGTCCCCTTTCTTTTTGTTTCTGATATTATTAATTTGCAAACTCTCTCCTTTCAGTTCTCTATCTTCTTCATTTTCTCAAGGCACCAATTCTTTGTTTCACTGATTCTATGTATTATCCTATGTTTCGATTGTATTGATTTCAGCCCTCAGTTTGATTATTTCCTGCTATCTATCCATCTTGGTTGGGCTTACTTCTTTTTGTTCTGGATCTTTTAGGCTTGCTTTTAAGTTGCTAGTGTGATCACTCCAATTTCTTTATGAGACAGTTAGTACTATGAACTCTTAGCACCACTTTCATTGTGTCTTACAATTTGGAATATGTTATGTATTTATTTCCACTGAATTCTGGAAAGCCCTTAAGTTCTTTATTTCTGTCTTCACCCAATTATCATTCAGAAGATAGTTGTTCATTTTCTATGGGTTTGTAAGCTTTCTGTTGTTTTTGTTGTTGAAATCTTATTTTAATCCATGGTGGTCTGATAGGATGCAGGGGGATATTTCAATATTTTTGTATCTGTTCAGATTTGCTTTGTGACAGAGTATGTGGTCAATTTTGTAGAACATTCCATGAGTTGCTGAGAAAAAGGTACATTCTTTTGTGTTGGAGTGAAACATTCTGTAGATAATATTAGTTCCATTTGGTTTATAATGTCTGTTAGCTTCGGTATTTCTCTGTGTAGCTTTGTTTTCAGCTCTGTTTAACTGAACGACCTGTCCATTAGTGAGAGTGGGGCTATGAAGTTTTCCACTATCAATATGTGTCATTGTGTGATATAAGCTTTAATAATGTTTCTTTTACAAAAATGGGTGTTCTTATGTTTAGGGCATAGATGTTAAGAATTGAAATGTTATCTTGGTGGATATTTTCTTTGATGAGTATAAAGTGTTTTTCTCTATCTTTTTTGATTAATTTTGTTTGAAGTTTATTTTCTTAGATATTAGACTGGCTACACATGTATGCTTCTTAAGTTCTTTTGCTTGGAAAAACCTTTTACCCTGATGTGATGTCTACCCTTGATGGTGAGGTGTTTTTCTTGGATGCAGTGGAAGGATGTATCCTATTTTTGAACCAATTCTGTTAGTCTGTGTCTTTTTACTGGGGAGTTGAGACCACCGGTATTGAGATACATCAGTGACCAATGATTGTTAATTCCTGTTTTGTTGTTGGTGTTTTTGATGGTGAATGTGTGTGCATGTATGTGTGTGTGTGTGTGTGTGTATGTGTTTCCCTTCTTTTAGTTTGATGATTGTTGATTGTTTCTCTCTCTTCCTCAGCCCTCAGAGGGCCTCTCTTCTTTCCCACCCAAGTGTCTGGACTACCAGTCATATGGTCCAGCCACTGGTCACTAGTGGGAAGAAAGCGCAGGAGCAAGGGTCAGAGTCCAGGCAGATCCCAGGTCATAGAACTTAAGAGTAGATGGAACACACAAAATTCCAGGAGTTATCAGAGAGGCGTACTCAATTTATTGCAAGGATTAGATATATTTCCCAGGGTTCATGGAAGGGTGGGACCCCCAGTATCCAGGGGCAATACATTAATTTAAGCAGGTAAGCAATTCTGCCAATCTCAGCTTGCCCTTTGAAGTGGGCAGAACTTTGGAACTTTGCTGTGGCCCTGGTCTGTCAACATAGAGAGGAGGGGCCAAGCTCTGCTAGCTCTCTAGGATGAGAGCCCTGCCAGCAAGTGCCCTCTACTTATGATCACATGGTGAGACCGTTCCATGGGGTACCACAGATGATGTAAGAATATTTCTTTCCTGTGTTGTTTCCATGGGTGTAGTTAACCTCTTGGTTGGAGTTTTATTTCTAGTACCTTCTGTAGGGCCAGATTTGTAGATAGATATAATTTATATTTGGTTTTGTCATGGACTACCCTGTTTTCTCCATCTATGGAGATTGAAAGTTTTTCTGGATATGGTAGACTTGTCTGGCATCTGTGATCTCTTAGGGTCTTCGTCATATCTGTCTAGGCCCTTCTGCTTTTAGAGTATCCATTGAGAAGTCAGGTGTAATTCTAGTAGGTCTTCTTTTATATGTTACTTGATCTTTTCCTTTGCAGCTTTTAGTATTCTTTCTTTGTCCTGTATGTTTAGTGTTCTGATTGTTATGTGGTGACGGGATGTTCTTTTCTGGTCCAGTCTATTTGGTGTTCTGTATGCCTCTTGTACCTTTATGGGCAGTTCCTTCTTCAGGTTATGATTTTTTTTCTATGATTTTGTTGAAAATATTTCCTAGGCCTTTGAGCTGGGATTCTTCTCCTTCCACAATTCCTATGATTCTTAGGTTTGGCCTTTTCATAGTGTCCCATATTTCCTGGCTATTCTGTGTCAGACATTTTTGGATTTAATATTTTTTGACTGTTGTATTCATTTCTTCTGTAGTATCTTAAATGCCTTTGATTTTCTCTTACATCTCAAGTCTTCTGTTGGTGTAGAGTGACTTTGAAGTTCCTGTTAGCACACCTAGAGTTTTTGTTTATAGAATATTTCTCAGTTTGTGTTTCCTTTATGGTTTTTATTTCCATTTTCTGATCTTGAACAGTTTTGTTCATTTCATTCAACTATTTCCTTTTTTTCTAAATTTTTTTTTGTTTTTGTTTTTGCTTTCTTTAAGGGATTTATTCATTTCTTTTAATTGTTTGCATTTTTCTGTTTGTTTGTTTTTTAAGGGATTCATTCATGTCCTCCAATCATTTCTCCTTTCCTCCATTTCTTTGAGGGATTTAAGGACCTCCATTCGCTTCATAAAGTTGGTTTGCGGTTTTGTTTTTTGTTTTCTGTTTTTTTTTTTTTTTTGTAATTGAGCTATTTCTGAATGTTCAGGGTCTGCTGCAGTAGGGTAGCTGGTCTCTGGTGTGGACATATTGTCCTTACTAATATTGATTGTGTCCTCACACTGTCATCTAGGCACCTGGTTTGGGAGTGATTATTAGCCTAAGTGCCATTTTCCGGATTTGTCTATGTTGAGTGGGTGTTTTGTTCCTTGGTATCTGTTTCTTCTCTGGATTTTCAGAGAGTGTGTTTGGTTTGTGCTGCCTGTTTTACATGCCTGTTCAGCTTTTGTTCTCATGGGGAATGCTTGCTGGTGTTGGAAGCTGTGGGAATGGGAGGCATGGACTGGGTGGGAGGAGAGACTGTAGCTGGTGTTCTGTGGTAGCACTGGGGAAGAACCTTAGAATTGTGTCTGGGGAATAGAGACAGCGTGTAAGTTTTGTAGTCATGCAGCCTACCCGTTCTTCTGAGTGACATGGGCTGTCCTACAGCAGCAAGTCCTCCTGGAGTTGGGAACTGCAGTGGAGCAACGGGAGGAGTAGAGGGAAGGACTATGGGGTAATAGGTTGTGGGAACTGAACCAAGCATTTTGCCCACAATTTGTGTTTGTTTGTTTCTTAATTCTATTTCCATTTTCAGGTCTTGACCAGTTTTATTCATTTCTTTATACTGTTTGTGTTTTCCTGGATTTCATTTCCTCTTTAAGGACTGCTGTCATATTCATAAAGGCTCCTTTCATTTTCTTTTGCTTCAGCTATCCTGGAATATTCAATGCTTGCTATGGTGTGGGGTTGCCCGGTTTTAGTGAAGACATATTGTCTTGCTTGTTATTGATTGTGTTTTTATGCTGGGGTCTATGCATCTGGGATTGGGAAGATTATAGGTCCAGGTGATGATATCTGATTTTGTCTTTGATGGGTAGATGTTTTATTCTTTGGTTTCTGTTTCCTCTCTGGATTTTAGGAGAGTGTGATGGCTGTGTGTTGCCTGGTAGGAAATTTTATGTGGACCTGATAGGTGTGACCACTGGGAGTTCTAAGTACAATGTTTTTCTGTACATTGGGTGCTGAAACTTAGGAATGAGGATAGACTAGGGTTCTGAGGGGGTTCACCAGAGTGCTCAAAGTAGAGAGTTCCAGCAGGATCTGCTTACTAAATCTCCTTGGAATGAAGGCAGAGAGTGAAGAGAGGTTATCTAAAAAGGTCTGTTATAGAGTCATTGATGAGAATGGGTGATTGGATCTGGAGAAATGAAAGGAGAGGTAAAGATCTTCAGTCAGCTGATCTGCTTGTCTGGCAGGAGTGGCCTGTGGGTTAGCAGAGAGTGCCTGCTGGAGTTGGAGGCTGAGATATAGGCAACAAGTATGTGTTTTTATGGGTGGGGGGGTGAGTTTAGGAGGGCAATATCTGTGACATCCACGGAGATGTGGACTGGTTGGGGAGAGGCTGTAGCAGGCATTCTGTTGCAGAGTTAGGGAAGAGACTGGGGGGTTACATTTGGAAGAATGAAAGGAGTAGTGAAGGTCTTTAATTAGCTAACATATTTCCCTGGTCTGCTCAGCTACGCTCCCAGGGAAGGCTTGCCGGAGTTAGAATCTGGGATAATGGAATGAGTTGGGGGAAGAAAGTTTGGAAGATAATGTCTTTTTGAGCCATTTAGGAGGGGATGGGGTCAGAGTAGAAAGGAAGACCTAAGCAACTGTTTTGCTACAGAGCTAGGGATGAGAATATGGTTTGAAGGAGCAGGAGGAGAGGTGACCATCTGCTGTCAGTCTACTTCCGTCCCTGTCAGGAGTGGTGGAAATGTTACACTTTTTGATAAAAATGTATTTCTACAAAAGGCATTTGAAGCCAGGTAGTTCAGCAAATGCCTTTAATCCCAGCACTCAGGAGGCAGAAGCATGCAGAGTTCTGTGAGTTCGAGGCCAGCCTGGTCTACAGAGTGAGTTCCAGGACAGCCAGAGTTACAACAGAGAAACCCTGTCTTGAAAAACAAAAAACAAAACAACAGCAACAACAAAAATTCTGTGTGACAAAAGACCATAGATATGGAAACACCAAAGGGGCCACTTAAAGCACAGATGATTTTAAATTGTGGAACTTTAAATTGATCCAGGATCAATTGATTCAGGAAAAGCATTTCAAGTATTGTGACAATATTGCAATTAAGTGTAAGATACTAAGAATTTTCAGTTTTAAAGGCAAAAAAGAAATTAATTGTTCAAAAAGTACAGCAGAAGTATGCAGTATTACTCAAGACTTTAACTGGTCAAGAAATCTAAGTCCCTGCATATTCATCTCCACAGGAATGAGATCGCCCCAGTTATCCCCAGTAGGATGTCCTTTAAGGGCCTCCTTTAGGCACTGAGTTCAACAGATTACTAAATAAAAGGAAGAGTTCATAAATAAAGGAGAATTGGAGTGATCTCTTGACTTGGCAGGCTAAAATAGCACAAGAGGAATCCTGCTGATTACACCTCTGCCTTCAACTCTTAGATTTCTATGAAGCAGGAGGTCATCTCTTTCAGGTTAAGATCAAAGACGGCAATACTATTCTCATCCAGAGGATTCCAGATTCGATTTAAATGCTGCATTCAAAGAACACAGAACTTATGTGAGACATTGTTCTTGATAGTAAGATGATAAACAATATGTCTAAAACTAAATCAATTTAATTGCAATTTTAAAATATTGTTTTATTTTTCTTCTCTTATACAATACATCAAGAACCCTTCCTCTTTTCCTCCCCTCCTACCACTACTCCCACTTTTCTCCATCTCCCCTCTCCTTCAGATCTACCTCTCCATTCCTACCCACCAACCAAGACCCACTTCTGCTTCTTCTCAGAAAAGAACAGTTCTTCCAGAGTTAGCACTCAAACAGAGCATGGTATAAGATGGAACAAGGCCAGACACTATTCCCTACATCAAGGATGGATTAAGCAATCCAGCAGAGCAAAAAGATCTCAAGGGCAAGTAAAAGGGACAAAGACTTCTCCATTTCAGCTGGCAGCCTGAAGTGCTGGCAGGATGTGTGATTTCTATAGCTATAAAGTCCTGCTTTATCAATGTATATAGTTGCTACTTTCTTTTAAAGGATTGATTCCTACACCTGCTCAAAGGTCATGAGCAGAGAAATGGAAACTGCATTCTAAAGTTGTTGTTGAGAAAGTCTTAAGGCACTCACCCCAGCCTCAGACAACAAAGGGAGTGAATCGCTCCCATCGGGCCTGAACTTCCTTCCCCACTGTAAAGGTAGCATGGTTTGGCTCCTGAAAGTTGTGGATGACTTAAGCTATGAGGTTTCTTTCATTATGAAAATAGACCTTTGGATTAGGAAGAAGGAGCTTTGATTATAATAAAACTCAGGGTGAGGCAGTAAGGGTTGGCTCTTGCTATAACACCATTCCCTCTGCTGTGGCCTGCAGGCTTATGACTATGAAAATATCTCCTTGTTTTTATTAAACCCTTATTGGAGTAATTAACTACAACACCAGTGAGTGTTAGCTATTAGTTTTCTCATGGCCCCTTTAACATCCTTGTTCCTGAGACTGTAGATGACTATATTCAACGTGGGAATCATGACTGTGTAGAACACAGATACTACTTTGTTCTAGTCTGTGGAGTAGCTGGACTGGGGCATCACATAAATTATTGTGATGGTCTCATAGAACAGAGTAACTATAGTGATGTGGGAGGTACCACCTCCCTGGAGGATGGAGAAGGCTTTTTGGTGGCCTTTGGTAGAGCATATCTTCAGGATTTCACTAAGAATATAGGCACAAGATGGAGAAAAGAAAGACACAGTGCCCACAATGATGGATCCAAAAGAAATTATTAGAATAATTTCAGAAGAAAAGTTATGAGAGCATGAAAGCTTCAAAAGTGGTCGAATGGTCACAGAGAAAGTTTTTTAATTTATTAGGTCCACAAAAGGATAGATTCAATAAACAGTCTATAAATGTCCAAGCATTTGCACATCCATCTCGGTAAGAAGCTCCTACTAGGAGGACACCTGTGGGGACGAGAGGACGGGTGAGTAGGTGGCTACAAAGCAATCATAGGCCATGATAGCCAGAAGGAAGCAGGTAGTAGTATGCTGCCGCGGCAGCTCAGAAAAGAAGACACGGAGACATATTCAAAGACGTAAACCCTGCCAGTCCTCAGCAGAGGGAACCATCATCATGGGCAGCACCCTACCTGATAGGGGAACCCTGAACATCTGAGCTCAGGTGTCTTGTTGATACAAAACTCCTCAGGTGTTCTACTGATAACACATGCAGGTCATAAGCAATCAAACTCCCCCACATAAATCCAACACCTGCAGACAACACAAAACTCCAAGACCTAGGCAGCCCCTCACCCAATAGTGCATAAAACAATTATTTTATTCACAACTAAAAATAAATGTGTATAACAGAAGCACTCAGCTGACCCAAATGTCAGTACAGAACAGAGTTGGGCCATAGAGCCAAACACATCAATAAATGTTTTCTTCCTGAGAAAGTCCATGAGAATGATAGGTGTGACTGATGAGGAGTTCCCGATGCCTACCAAAGCCAAATGGCTTAGGAAATGTACATGGGCGTGTAAAGCTTAAGTCTGCTTCTGATTAGCATGATTATGCTGTTAGATTGTTAGAAACACAGTGAATAAAATCACAAGGAATCTTCTGTTAAACCCCAAAACTCTGTTATGTATCTTCCAGGTCCCATCTATGTCAAGAATGCTGCCTTGAAAGAAAATAAACAGCTATTGAATAGAACACAGTATTGTCACTTGCTGGTTTTTCAGTAGATACATAATATAAATGACAGAAATACAGAAACTATGCATAAATTTTATGGAGAAATTTTTTCACGTACTACCTCACATAAATGCTAAAAATAGTAAATATCAATTGATGTACAGATAGTAAAAATTAGTACTTATGTTTTTATTTTGTAACATTCACATCATTTGCACCTCATGCTGCTAGTTTACATATCTATGAGGTATAAAGAACAAATTAAATAGCACAACTCATTTTTAAAAAAAAAATAATTCACTGTCAGGGAGACTGCATGCAAGTGTATATATATATATATATATATATATATATATATATATATATATATATACATAGAGAGAGAGAGAGAGAGAGAGAGAGAGAGAGAGAGAGAGAGAGAGAGAGAGAAAATACATACACACAAAGAGAAACTCTGGCCTTGAAAATTGTCTTTTCATTTATCTGCAGCATTACATTTTTGTTTTGTTTAAAAGTTATCAGTTCATATTTACTGTGCAAAGCCACAGATTTCATGGTACTTTTATTTAAGTATCTCATCTACTTTGACCATATTCTCCTTCTTTACCCTCTACCATGTCATTATACTTCTTCACATTAGTCCACTTCTTCTTCCTAAATATTCCCCTTTCTAAAGCCATGTCGTATGCATGTGCATAAATGTTGCTACTTAATAATAGTGTATCTGAATAGACTGGAAAATAGCAAGCCACTATTTGAACAGTGTACATTCAAATGTTTGAACCCATTGTATTCCTTATCTTATACAGGACAGTGGTATTAAATTTATTAGTAGAATTTAACCTTTTAAAGAAAATATGTGTATATAACAATATCAAAGTGGAAATGACCATTGTATGATATGCTTCTCTTACCATGATGTACTTTCTCTGAGGAACTGTAAGCCAAAATAAACCTTTTCTTCCTTAAAAAAGGAAAAAAGAAGAAAAGAAAAATAATGACAATATATCAAAGAATCAACTGCAAACTTCACCATACGGTGTACACAGCAGGCAACTCTGTGGGTGAGCCCCTTCTTCGTGGATTTTTTGGTAGTGTTGCACTGGCAGTATGGACAGGATAGACCTCTATGGAACCCTTGTGTGTCTCATAGATGTAGTGTATCTTAAAATTGCACTGTATTGTGGAAGAATAATTTTCCTTGGGACAGAAAGACAGACAACAACTAAAGGCATTTGCCATTAGGCTGATAACCTGTGTTCAAAGCCTGGGGACACACATGGTAGAAGGAAAGAACTGACTCCCCCAACTTGTGCTCTGACTTCTACCTCTGTGCAATGATGCCTTGTTCAGATAATAAAGAAATAAATGCAATAAAAAGAATTCTTTTTTATTGGTGAACGTAATTTGAACATAACAGAGCTGACATGTCCATTTGTAAAGATTATGATAGGGGTTTTATCCATAATCAAATTATGTCAGAATATTTCGTTAGCCCTTAACTCTACAGAAAGTAATACAGAGCACAAAAGTATGTGTGGGACCAATTTAGAACACCTTTTTTTTCTGTCCCGTTTATGTACACATCTGCCTTTTCACTGATATTATACTGTCTTCTTTACTTTAAATTTTTGTACATCTTAAATTTATGCAGAGCAAAATTCTCTGATTATGTTGTTTCATAAATATTTTTATCACTAATTCTAGTTATTTTGTACACCATTATGAAATCACCTTATTTTACAAAAATATGAGTGTTGACTTAGAATCAGGGTTCCCTAAATATATAGAGTATTTTTTGAAGAATTGGCACTTTGATGATATTCATGCTTACATTGCATAAACATGGTACATCTCTGTACTAAATCAAATGTTATTTAATTTCCCTTCAAAATTTCAATAAAGAATTTTTTAAAAAATGCTCATAAATCTATTCTCAAACATGTTTTCCCCCTTGTGTTAACAATTACTGATACATAAAACTAAATTATTTTCATATGTTTTGTTTTGATTCCAATATTTGATTTTGTAGGTTTATTACTGTTTGCTGCCTCAAAGCACTACAAAACTAGGGAGTTTAACTTTTATTCCACAGTTTGTTTTTTTACATATAAAAATGTGTACATATTATTTTATTTGAAACCTGGGACTCTGCTTTGATGTCTTATGAAGGCAGCATGATGATTCAGGTTATATCTACCCAAACATTGATGGATGTAATTTACCAATTTACCACTAGAAATTACGTTCCTTCTTTTCGCAAGGTTTTTGATTTTTCTCATACTTTTATAAATTATAAATTTATAAATTTTATAAATTTATATAATTATATTTATATAATTATAATATATATAAATTTTATAAATTTATAAATCTTATAAATTATTTTCTGTTACAACTACAAAATTACAACTGTTTTAAATTATTTTAAATAATACAACTGTTATAAATTATTTTCATTTTTTAATTTAATCTATTCTTTCTATTGTCATTTTAGTCATAAGTCTTGGTAATTTGCGTTTAAAATTATTGTCCTTGGTATTACTAACTCACAGATTTTATACTTATCTCCAGTAGTAATGTACTAATTTACACAATATAGAAAAGACTATATTTTTACTGTTCTAACAATACGTTAATACTGCTATTAGTCTATTTCTTACATATACTTATAGAAGGGGTCCATAATGATGTAACTTTATATTTTTTTATTTAGTATGATTTATGTATTCTAAATTATATATATATTCACAAGGCAAACTTTCTTCCTATGTTCCTTTAAATAAGACATTCCCATCCTTCCCCTAAAGGCCATCTTTCTATTTGTATAGCCAAAGTCACTGCTGGAGCAAGAGCAAACAAATTCCACTGGGACCTGTATGAATCTCAGAGAGTGCATTCTAGAATTTTCCATCTGGAAGTTAAGAGAATAAAGAGTATGCACTGAATTCCAGATTCTCTTATTTGAGGCTTCTTTGATATTCTTGCATATAGGGTGAGCAAAAGTGGGTTTCCCAGAAGTCCTTTGTCTTCAGAGAAGGAGTGCAACATTAATGTGGAGACTTAAGTGGGTAGCACCGCAAGTGTGAAGTCACTGCTCTCTCCTGTGAAAATTGAGAATAAAAGCACCTACATCCTAAAGTTGCTGTGGAGGTTCAATATGTGTAAAATGCTTTGCGTAATTGTCAGTGTAAAGGGAGGTGTGAAGGGATATTACTTCTAACTATTGTAGTGATTGTAAACACACTCATCATAAGTGAATCTAAAAAGGCCCCCGAAATTAGGATTATCAAGGAAAACAGAGTAAGTCAGAGCCTTTGGGCTGAAAAGTTGATGTTCTGCCATGATCTACCTACACCAGGAGCACTGCTCAAGAGGTGACACTCTGACACTAATTTCCATTATAGAAGACAGCCAAATGTGTAGATTTTATTTTTTATTTTACTTTCAAGACATTCATGCTCTTCTGATATGATGATGAGCTTGTTTAAAAAAGTTTTTAAACTCCACTTTGCATGCAGCTCTCCCTCACGTTTTCTCAAGTTTCAACATAGTGATGTATGTTAAAGATGGCAAAATAAATATTTAACCTTAAGTACGTATTGAAAGGTTGAAACTAGATTTGGTGTAAACTTGGCACTAATTTCTTTTAAGGAAATGTGTTGAATTTTGCTGTAGTAAATATTAAAGGAGACCTAGAGAGAAGCCTTAATGAGCCACCTGGTTCCATAAGTCATTTATATACAACAAGCCCATGGACTTTTGTCTCAAAGGGACAAGAAGCAACAGCCTCAGAGGATGTGTCTTGGAGATAGTGGCCTTCTCTCCTCTCCCACCATCAGATAGGCTTCTGCCATCATCCTTACCACATGTGTGTAACCACCTCCCTTAACCAAGCAGTCAGTGGTTCTTCTGTGGGGTATTCCAGTATAAGAACAAATGCGATGCATCTGCTTTATAGAATCTTCTTTGAAATTCAGCACCAGCAAGTCTGATTTAAAAAGGTAAGTGCAAGATTCATGAATCGTAGGAAAAATATTTATTTAAGAAAATTTGAAAATAACAGAACGGCTTCAGTAGTTTTAGCTCTTGTGTCTTGTGGGAAGTGTACCTTCACAAGAGTCACTGCAGTGGTCAGCCTAGCTCACCTAGACCATTCTTCTCATGGTGTCCAGTGCAATGTGAATGGTCCATGGGAAAGGAAAAGCAATGATATGTTTGATCAGAAGACACTATGGAAATGATATGACGGAGAAAAACAGATACTGGGTTGGGTTAGGCTCATGCTTCTATATTCAACATTTATTTACAGAGGTGGCTGATAGATTTAGGGAAAGGATAGAGGATCACAATTGCTGACCAGAGTCAATCAACAACTGTGCCAGAGACAGCTCTAGACTTCCAGTATACAATGCAGAGGAAAGGAAGTGCAAAACCCAATAGGTGTTCATGCATATGAATGACTTAGTCAGGAGCAGAGTAGACATCTGCTTTCCTTTAGATTTGTGATGAAAATCCTCTCAAATGTTGAATGAAAAAATACATCTAATCAAAATATTGAATAACTAAAAGCCCACCAGTATCTTATTCCTATTTAAATTTAAAAGTTACTCAATCCTAACATATGACCAAATACTTCTGGGAGTTACATAGGTTGTATTTCTTTCAATTTTATAAAAGGCTTCTTTTGATTTTACAAAAATACATTGTATGGAAAACAATTCAACTGTACAAGAACATGCACTAAGAGTTAAAATAATGTGATGTACCCAGCATCGACCTTATCTGATTCCAGGCCCCTGATGCTGTGGTCAGCACAGATGGACTCCTAGAGACTCACAGTGGAAGTAGGATTCCCAAAGAGCAGGACTGGCCTCATTCCTCAAGACCCAGCTGTGTTCAGGGTTTGACAAGGAGAACTGCAAAAACCTGGATATCATGGCACAGTGGGAGGGACAACAGGAACTACAAATGCTTAAATTTAGAAAATGATAGAACAGCAGAGGCATGATAGCTCTAGTCAAACATTTAAGAGTTTTGTACAGAAAATAGATGGTTTGTACCATTAAAATCATGATGGCAAATTGATAGGATTTAAAACAAATCTTTAAAATGATAGAGCTAGTTTCAAGGGTAAGCTACCTGTTACATAGCAGTGTGATGCATTTCAAAATGTAACTGGGGATGGATTATGGAGTTCCTGGTTTGATGTGTTTGACGCAGATGTGAAGCTGACTCAGGAAGATGGGAAGCATTTTACTAATAATATTAACCTCAGTGTAATATTCTAAGTGGAAACACTATTATATATGCCCTCAAATTAAAATAACTAAGTGGATTGTGAGATACCTTGAAAATTAAGGATTCAACACTGCATCCAACCTCTCTACGCCAAATCCTGCACATCCTTCTCCAGGGACCAGGCTGGTGAGTCAGCCTGACCCTCCTCATAGAACAGACTTTTCTTTAGCTAAAAGAAAACACAAACTGATGGGATTTGTAATCAATAGATCTAATTCAAATGTGTTATTATGTAGTTAGTGTAGGTAGAATAATATGTGAATAAATGAAAAATCTTTCACTGAAAAATTCCTAATTAAAATAATGTTATTAAAAGTTTTTAAAGATATATTATTTTATGTGCGTAGTGTTTTTCTGCATGTGTATATGCATGAAGTCAGAAGAATAACTTGGAGCCCTAGAACTGGAGTTACATATGGTTTTGAGTTATGTGGATGCTGGGAATGGAACCCAGGTCTTTCTTCTGTAAGAGCAGTAAAGTACTCTCATTCTCTGAGCCATATATTTGATAGAAATGCTTTGAAATTATTTTTCACTCTGTGAATTTGTGTATCAATAATATAACATTTTTTCATTTTCACAGATCTTTTATTATAGCTGCTGTACCTTTATTTTCTAATTAATGGTAACTTATACTATTTTTTATGCTGACTTAAGACTGCTTTAAAACAGAAGAACTTTGTGTTTTATGATGAAGTGGATAAACAGAGAAGGTACTAGGCTCTATAACGAAAATGGACCAAAGTACACTCACCCAAAGTCAGTGAGTAATAGGGAAAAATTGGAGTAGTGTTTTCATTACTCCTAGTCACAAGGATAGACATATTTAGGAAAGTAAGTGAAAATAATAATATTAAACTGATTATTCCTTACCATATTTTCATTCAAGGCATGTTTTATATAATAGGGTTCCTAGCTTTGAGAATAAAGGGCTGAGAAGAGTTGAACATGCAAAGGGACGTCATCACCATTCCATTAAACTAACATCCATTAAGTAAATTTAATTTAAATCATGCTCATTAAACTAATGTCATTGTAATGTTCCATCAGACTATTCTCAAGACTTGTTTACAATAAATTATGATGTAGCATAATTTTATATGAAAATGTAACATAAGAACACTTATATCAAATTGTGTACTCATAATGTGCTAAGGTCATTTTAAATTATATCTGGAAGGAACAGACCTTGGAAAGAAATGAAGCAAATTTGTAAACATTGATCCAGACCAGGAACTCTCCCAAACTGCAGGTACAGCTAAATGTGTGCATGGGGTGTCACAGCACAAACATACATTAGAGAAACAGTGGATGAAGAGAAAGATGTATGAGAAAACAGGGTGTGAGGTGTGTCTGACATTTTAGTGTGTCACTGAGCATGATAAGAATCCCAGTATGTCACTGGACCTGGATTTGAACCCTGGGAAACAGTTATGGCTATGATAGTTTGCTGGAATTCAACTTCAAGAGATATCATGGGGCAATTCAGATAGTGAGGCCCAATCACACTCCTTTTATTTAAAGAATTAAAACCCCCAATACTGAAGAACCCTGGAAAGTACCATTTGGTATAAAGAAGATCTAACTGAGTATGGGAAATAAACATATACAACCAGTAATATATAGAATGATAATATTAAACAAAGGAATTTCTCATTTTCTTCAACAGGGACAATTTACACAAGAGATGGAGCCTGGAAACCACACAACTGTGACAGAGTTCATCCTTTTGGGGTTAACAGATGATCCTGCACTTTGTGTCATCCTTTTTGTGTTTTTTCTTGGGATATACATTGTCACATTAATAGGCAATATCAGTATAATCAATTTAGTAAGAATCTGTCCCCAGCTCCACACCCCCATGTATCTGTTCCTTAGCCATCTTGCTTTTGTGGACATTGGCTATTCCACATCAGTTACACCTATAATGCTGATAGGATTCATTGTACACGGAACAGCCCTCCCTGTGCATGGCTGCGAAGCCCAGCTCTGTTCTGTGGTGACTTTTGGGACAGCTGAGTGCTTCTTGCTGGCTGCCATGGCCTATGACCGCTATGTAGCTATCTGTTCTCCCCTACTCTACTCTACACATATGTCTCCCCACATCTGTTTTCTCTTAGTTGTGACTTCCTATGTGGGCGGCTGTGTTAATGCTTGGACATTTACTGGTTGCTTGTTAAGTTTGTCCTTCTGTGGAGCAAATCAGATAGATCACTTCTTCTGTGACTTCTCCCCTTTGCTGAAACTGTCCTGTTCTGATGTCTCCATTATTGGAATCATCCCCTCCATTTCTGCTGGATCCATCATTGTGGTGACTGTCTTTGTCATTGCTGTCTCCTACATCTACATCCTCATCACCATCCTGAGGATGCGATCCACTGAGGGCCGCCACAAGGCCTTCTCCACCTGCACCTCCCACCTCACTGCAGTCACTCTCTACTACGGAACCATTACCTTCATTTATGTGATGCCCAAGTCCAGTTACTCAACTAAGCAGAACAGGGTGGTATCTCTGTTCTACACAGTGATGATCCCAATGCTGAACCCCCTCATCTATAGTTTGAGGAACAGAGATGTAAAGGATGCCCTGAGGAAGGTCACCGTCAGATTATAGTCATAGAATCTGTTATTTGAGGGACCTTATAAAGATTTTTTATTGATTTATTGATTTATTTAATTTATATCTTATTTAATTATCTTAACATGCCACTCTCAGTGTCCATCACATGAAATTTATCTTATTTTTCTGTTCTAAATCTCATTTTTAAGCTTGTGTTTCATTTGGAGGCTATCTTGAGATCTTTAAAAATAATTTTAGTATTAATTATGGGGTTCCTGCTGATATCAAGAAATTTTTCTTTTTAGAATTCATGTAGCAAACAATAATTTGTAACTGAGCCCTGGCTCCTTATCTTGTAACTGAACCCTTCACTCCTGGTTTTCCCTTCTCCACTTGTAACTGAGTGCTGTTCTCTCCGTGTCTTGCCCTGAAAACTGTTTTCTTGCTCCATGCTGGAATTGCTAACTTTTATTGAATGTATACTAAATCATCAGCACAATATTTAAAAAATTTGTATATGTGTCTACTTTTATTTCCATGAAATAGCATTAAGTTCTTTTTTAAATTTTGTTTTGTAGCAGAAAAAATGTTTAGAGTAACATATTATGTCACATATATATGCAAACACACACACATATACTATATATGTTACCTAATGTATGTGTGTAAATATATATTTACATGCACACATACATACCTACACACATATGTAGTAACAGAATTGTGGGGCCTGAGAGGCTGCTCAGTAGTTAAGAGAAAGCACTTGCACTCACAGAGGACCTGGGTTTGATCCTCAGCACCCACATGGTTTCTCATAGCAGCTTGTTTTTTACTGTTTCGGGGATTCAGTTTCTTCTTCTGGTCCTCATAGGCACCAGGCATACTCATGATGCTCATATCACAGGCAAGAAACACTCTTATACACAAAGCAAAAATTGCAAATCTTTTAAAAGAGCATTATATATGAACACCAGACAGGTTGAACTCAGCCTATTACTTTTAGTACCATATATAATGCAGTTTAGTGCATACACAAATTAGGGATAGACAGAAGGATACCACTTCAACTTTCCCATGGGTGATACATAAAAAAGGTACTTTGTTGGTGACATTGATCACAAAGTCTGTAAAAGTAAAAGGAGATCACACTAAATTAATAATGGGGCTTTCTGTTGTAATCCTATTAAATATTTTAAACACTTTCAAATGGATCATTGCTTTTAGTTATTTCAAATATCAATCTTATCATTATATAAAATATAAATAATATGTAGCAAATTACTATTCTTTTTGTTTGTTTGTTTAGACACAGCAATTCTTTCCTAATATCACAATGTTTTGTAACTCGAGTGTGATGGAATTAAATCAAATGACTTTCAACAGAGGACACTGATCAATAAATACTCAACTAAAATGTTAGGAGGTTTGCCAAGGTTCATCCAGCGAAGGACAGATTGACTCTCATCCCTTACATTCTATGTTCTATCCTTCTTTGTCCACAGTGGTACCTGTGATGCTAGAACCTTCTGTCCATAAAAACAAAAACTATTTGCAATAGATTTTTTTACTGGGAAAGAGAAAATCAATTTTTTCCAGTGAGTTGACACTGGGTACATCAACCACACTATAGGGCAGGCTGCATGCTCAGAAATATTTGGGCAACACAGAATGGACTCTCTAATTTTTCTTATTATAATTAATTAAAAATTTTTATTATATTTAATTTTTGAGAGATAGAGATAGATAGATAAGTAGAGAGAGAGAGAGAGAAAGAGAGAGAGAGAGAGGAGAGAAGACATGAAGTTCAGTGGTTCTGGAGTTTAAGAGGACCTAGGAGGATCTGACAAAGGAACATAATCAAAATACTTTGGATGATTTTTTAAAATTAATAGTAAACATTGAGATGAAATAAAATGCTATTAAAATATAGTAGAGGACTAGAATATGAAAATATGAAAGATAAAAGTATAAAAAAAGTATAAAAAGTATAAAATCAAAGTATACAAAAGTATATAAAAGTATAAAAGTCAGAGATTCTCCCCCAACTCCCAATTTTAGGAATTCGACAAGAACAAGCAATAAGAAATACCTGCTTTCTTCTCAGGGGAAGTGGAGAGGGTGGATCTGGGAGAGGGGTGAGCTAGGAAGGAACTGAGAAGAAGGGAAGGAGGGGTGACTAGGGTAAGGATGTATTGTACAAGACAATAAAAGTAAATCTAAAAAGTATAAAACAAAGAGGAGAAAAAGAGAACTATTGCCAAATATTTCATAAAACTTGTAAAATATAAAGCTATTTTATAAAACATGTAAAATATAAAGCAAGTAGGGGAATGGGGAAGAAAAGAAAAACTGATCAGCCATTGGATCAGCTCCTGTTCCTTGCAACTTGGTAAGTGCTGGATATAGGTAAAGTTGTGAGCTCCTCTTTCCCATGGCAAAACATAGAAAAACATTATCAAGTCCAATTATCTGGAATTCACCATGGTCTTCTGGCTCCTCCAAAGGGCTTGGATTATTTCTCTGGCTCTGACCTCTGCAACACACATAGCTTGTCCTCCAGGCTCTGGTTGGCTCTGCTCCACTGCTGTTGCTGTTCTTAGTGTTCATCCCATGGTACTGGCATCTTCAGAACACTGGAGTCCCTTGCTGCAATTGGACTGCACTTTCACCAATAGCCTCTCCTGGGCTCTTTTCATGGTTCCAAGCCTCAGCTTCTTTTCATGACCCCTTCAATCTGGGCCTTCAACAGCCACTGAGGCTGCACCTTCACCAATGGCCACTCCTGGGCTCTCTCCATGGTACCAAGTCTTTTGGTACCAACTTCTTTACATAACCCCTTTAATCTGGACCTTCAACTGCTACTGAGGCTGCACATTTACCAATGGCCTCTCCTGACATCTCACAGTACCAAGCCTCAGTTGCTCTCCGTGATCCCTTCATGCCCTTAAAACCAGCACCACCTGTGTGATTCTTACAGTACCAAGTTCGGCTACTAGCATGAGATACAACCTCAGCCAGTTCCGGAAGACAGCCTTCCAGATTTAAGATACTTTTCCCGGTTTGCAGGAAAAGTAACTGGTAACCTTGTCTGCAGGAAAGATTCCCTCACGGAGTGGAGTTCTCATCACCATAGCAGATGTATCTTGTCAGGACTGCCTCACCTCACCAGTATCTGGACAGGTTTGCAGAAAGCGAAACAAAACAAAATGAACTCAGCAAGGTTTAGAGTTTCTTTTTTGTTCTTTGTTGTCTCCATGTTGGATGTAGCTGGCATGATGTCAGTGCCTGATGTTGGTACACCATCTGTGGTGGATCACTGCTGTGGTGGCCCAGCAAAGAGAAAAGGAAGCATAGTCATATGTGTAAACCCTTCCAGACCTCAGAAGAGGGAACCATTGTCATGGCAAGCACCATCCTCCATAGTGGAACCCTGAGCATCTCAGCTCAGGTGTTTTTATTGATTCAGAACTCCTCAGGTGCAGATCATAAGCAATCAAACATCCCCCACAGAAATCCAACACCTGCAGACAATACAAAATGCCAAGACCTAGCCAGACCCTCATTCAGCAGTACATAATACAATATTTTAAGCACAACTAAGAGTAAACTTCTATAACAGAGATCTGTACAGGTAGAGGACCTATCTTTATACTTTCAAGATCTAGTTAGCATGAATCAACCTCATAGAGGAGCACATTTCAATGTCCTTGGGAATACAGCAGTGAATGACAGATAGATGGCTCCAGCAGTTCTCAACCTCTGGGCCTCTTTGGGGGTCGAATGACCCCTTAACGGGAATCACTTATCATATCAGATATTCACATTACAATTCACGACAGTGGAAAAATTATAGTTATGAAGTAGCAGTTAAAATAATTTTATGGTTCGGGGTCACCACAACATGAGGAACTGTATAAAAAGTCACATTATAGGAAGGTTGAGAACTACTGCTCTAGATGATTTGAATTTTCATTTTCTGTTACTGCATACATTTAAGCTGTCCATTACCTTTCCAGTGAATGTTGTATATGTTGACTAAGTTTTATATCTTTAATCCTAGTGGTTTTGTTTCTCTTATGCACTGTCGTTGACTTCTCTATTTGGTATCCTGGGTTTTCACTCAGTGTTGTACCCGGACATTTTGAAGAAGTTTTCTGCCCTGTGCAGCCTTCCTTGTGATTAGATGCTGCTTGGACTTCTGGGATCAGCTTAGGGTATAAAAGAGGCAATGGCCAGTTGAGAGTTGACAGTCAATGGGAAATCAGGCAGGCACCAGTTCACATTAGAAGGCAGTTAGTGGCGTGGTAGAGTTAGGGGATAGAAGATGATAGAAGTTAATCCTGTTTTCTAGGTTTAGACAGATAAAGACAGCCAAAAAATGGCTGTAAAGATTTCTTCCTATTTCTCCTTTCTAATCATTTTAGAGCTAGAGGGCTAAAAAAGTTACAGGTTAGGAATTTGTCTCAGTAGCAGCTGGGACAAGAGAACAAGAACCTGCTACAGTAACTTTCAGTAAGAAGCGTCACTCCAGTGGAGGGAAAAAAAAACAGTTTTCAGGGCAGGAGAACAGCTTTAAGCTACATGTAAAGAAAATGTGAAGCTTTCAGTTACAGGCAGGGCAAGAGAACCAGGAGAGAAATTACAGTTACAAAATAATGCACCACAGTTCAGGTAGAAGAGAAAGAAATCAGGTACAGTGGGTCAATATTTTTCTCTGTGCTTGACAGGCAAAATTGAGGCTCATCTATTTGCTTATTCTATTTGTTCTCACATGCCACTTGTTCTCAGCTGTGTGGGATTCAAGTTCAGGGACTGAGGTTCCCTATCCCACAGTGGCTGCAAATCTGTACCAGGCTTGTTTGCCCGTGGTTTCTCTATATTTGATGATAGATGTGATATCAGTCGATCAGATCTCTCAAGGACATGCCTAAATTTATGATACTTGCCCCTCCCACTCCCCATCTCATCTTAAAGTTAATTCAAGTTTATAGTATTTTCTTCTGAATTATCAAATTCTCTAGTGAAAAGAGTGTATTTCTTGTATGGCGTGGAGCCAGGTGTTTTTCTCTTCTACTTTAATGTGGACTACAGGAAATGAACTCAAGTTGCCAGGCTTTTGTTATAAGAACTACTATTTACGATATATATGATGTTAGTGAGATACATATACAAATTTAGTTCTTCTTCCCTGACTTGTCATTTCCTGGAGATGCTTTCAGAATGCTTATTCTGACAGGGATAATGTTGAAGATACATTTTTCATTTGTGCCGGTTGTGTGCACCGCAGGGCTGGTTAATGTGAACAGTTCTGTTATTGAGAAGCCTCAATGCACGTGAAGGAAATATTGCACTCAGACAACTAATTCACATAGATAGCTCCATATTTGACATGAACATCCTCATATCCTGCAATTCTTTTCAGGTATTAGGCTCTTAGTGAGACCTACTGTCACCTTGCCTGTGGCACATCAGCCTGTCACATGTGACCTTGTTTTCTGTTTTTTATTTTTGTTTTATCAACACTACTCTACCTCTTCTGATAATCTAAATCCCTTATCTCTTAATTTTATTATCAAGGTCCTGTATTAGAGAATAAATTCCACCCTTGATAGTTTTTCATTTATAACCCCATTCACTAGACTAGATAAACATCTGAAATACAAGAATCACTAGACACAATTCTGGAATGTATGAAAACGTAAGGGAATGAGTAAAAATATCAACACCTTTGGTCCTATCATCAAGAAGATGGAATGTGTTCCTGAAGCACTAAAATGGAGAGGAAAGGGTTGTCAATGTGATCATCATCCACATGTCAAGGTTGATAGAATCTCCCCTAGATGCAGTCAGAACATCAAAGGACAAATAGCCAGGTCTGCTCCTGTATGCACGTGAGGATGAGGGTCTTGACCATGACGTCTTTTTAAAAAAATTTCCTCTTCATAACCTTGTTGTTGAACTTATAACCTTGACTTTCTCCTAGGAAACCATCTCCATTGTTGTTCTGGTTAGCTGGTTGTTTCCCTCGGTCCTTACAAACTCAAGAACATGACTCAATATGAAGCAGAAATTCAACTTTCGGACCTGACAGGAATTCAGATTAGTCAGAGATGGGTTTCCTGTTCTTTTCTATGGGCCCCATGTGTGTGTATATATAGGTGTGTGTGTGTGTGTGTGTGTGTGTGTGTGTGTGTGTGTGTATGTGTATCTATAGATAGATAGACAGATAGATATAGATAGATATAGATATAGATATAGATATAGATATAGATATAGATATAGATATAGATATAGATATAGATATAGATATATTTTGAGACAAGATTTCTCTGTTGTAACTCTGGCTGTCCTGGAACTTACTCTGTAAATCAGGCTGGCTTCAGACTCACAGAGATCTACCTGCCTCTGCCTCCCAAGTGATGGGATTAAAAGCCTGCACCACCACCTCCCAGTCACACAAAAGATTTTTATGGGTACATAAAACCCATATCTCTGAGGCAACCTTTCTATAAAAAAAAATCATTGACCAATTTTACCCCCTAGAAGCTTGCTATTATCTCAATTACAATATTCAGAGATGACTATAAATATTAGGTTTTTCTCAGGATAAGGTGATATTGAACCAGACACTCCCTGAAGGATTATAATAGGTATTTATTAGTAAGCATTGTGTTGCTATAACAAGTGGTTGAGGTAATCAATTGGCACTGAAGACAAAAGTTAATCTTATACAAAGTTTTTGAGGTATTGGTCTCATATGAATTGACTCTGTTGATATGTATCTGTGTTTATACATCACCAAAGAATATAGCATGGTATAGTAAAACCCCTTACTATTTGGTCAACAATGAGAAAAGACAAATATTTTGAGTCCCAGTATCTTCTTTATGGCACAACTCTAGTTAATTAAATATTGCCCACTAGTCCTGATCTCTCTTATTCTAATACTTCCCAAAAGCACTATGGAACAGATATTTAATAAAGACATGAGACTTTGGGAACAGATAAGGCGCAATTTCATAGATGGTTAACTATGAAATATTTGAAAAAATATGGAAGTAACTTCAAAATATTTTCAGCAAGTTATGCTTTATATTAATCAATTTATTTAGTTAATTAAAACTTTATGTGATTTTATTAACAATAACTTACTATGACCCTTTTATTCCTTCTGCTATTTGAAAATTGAACTCTAATATTTGTTGCTTTGCTCCTCATTTGCCATTAATATATCAATGACTTTCAATCACAGACACTCAACTTTTATTACAACATCCATGAGATACTATTACTATGTCACGTCCTACAACATAGGAGATGTCTCTAATAATACAGATCAAAGCCAGATCACCAGGCTTTGATATGTGTTGACTTTACCTGCTGAGCCTCTGCTTCTTCATCTTAACAACTCTCATATCTGGAGCTTTATACCTACCACTCCTGATAGCTTGTTCCTAGTCTTTATCACTTGACAAACATCGTAAAATCTCTGGTAAAATTTTAAGGTTGATCTGAGTACTGAGAACTTAGAACTTTAGTCACATAAACTCCAAATTCCTGAACATAAAGACTAGCCTCAGAATAAATGCTGAATCCACATCTCTGAGGTAATTAAGTTCAACTGTTTCCTGTGCTTTATATTAGTATTAGCTGAGCTTGGATAATTGAGAACTTATAAGTTAATGCCTAGTAAGAAACATTATTTGCATTAATATTATATGTATATTTACATAATATCCATGAATATTTACATCTCTTTTTGATACGTTTGAGCATAGTTTAGGAAAAAGGAAGTGAAAAGTCATCAAAATCCAGTAGTATCTGTCTGCCTTCACGACATGAAGTCATCATTTCTGGGATATTTGTCAGAGCTCTGGAATTGTTTGATAGAGTGATACAGGATAACTTTTGAGCCATTTACTCTATCTATATTTTTGGGTGAGTATTGATCATATTGTAGAATGAAAGTAAATCCTAAAGAAATTTTATTTAAAGAAATAATTCTCATTAAATTGATACTTCATTAGAGAGTTCTCTAGAGACTAATCAGTCTTTTGAAATTTAGAATATGGTGGGGAAGAATAAATAGAACTGATATGAGTAGTAAAGGTAGCTGTGACAGAGCTGGGTGGTATTAGCTTGAGTAGGCTAGCAAGGAATCCCTATGGAGCCAGCGATATTTGATAGGAAACTAAGAAGGACTTGTGGGTATGGAGAGTAGGTAAATAAACTGCCAGTTGGAAAATAGCAAATGCACTCATCCTGATAATCTCGAGAAATAAAAAGAAGTCAGGATAATCCAAGGAGAGACTCATAAAAGATAGAAGGGTATATGGATTCTATTCTAATGTGAATGGAAGAATTAAAATTTTAAAATAGGAATATACATGAAAATCTGTCAATGTCATCCACCATATAAACAAGCCAAAAGGAAAAAAGAAACCCTACATGATCATCGTGCTAGATGGTGAGAAAGCTTTTGAGAAAATTCAAACCCTTTCAGGATAAAAGTATTGGGGAGATTGGGGATACAAGGGCCATACCTAAATATAATAGAGGCAATTTACAGCAAACCCACAGCCAACATCAAATTAAATGGAGAGAAACTCAAAGCAATGCCACTAAAATCAGGAACAAGACAAGGTTTTCCCCTCTCTCCATACGTATTCAACATAGTACTTGAAGTTTTAGCTAAAGCAATAAGATAATAGAAGAGATCAAGTGGTTACAAATTGGAGAGGAAGAAGTCAAAGTATCCTTATTTGCAGATTATATGATAATATATGTAAGCTACTTTGATGTGGATAGAGAAAGACACTGGTCTATGGGTATAACAGTATGTCATTTGGAGCCATTTTATTGTTATGTTCCTTTAGCAGAACAATAGTAGCAGTTTTCCTCTAGGCTCTATGAGCTATCTAGTCTCAAGTTCTTGGCCACTTCAGCACTGTCAGGTATGGGTTTTATTTTATGGAATAGAGTTTAAATCTAATTAAAATGTAGTTGTTTGCTCCCATAATGTTTTTTCCATTATTGCACCAGCATATCTTTCAGGAAGGTCACTGTTGTAGGTCACAGTGTTTGTAGTTGGGGTAATATTGAGGATTATCTTTTTTTCCTGGTACTGCATGGAGTATTTTCTCATGAACACTAATCAATAGGACTGAAACCTCTAGTTAGGCACCAACTCAACCTCTCTATGTTTAATGATATGAGTAAGTGTTGTTTTCAGCAATATGGCCAACACAGATCCTTCTTAATGAGGTCACACAGAGCAGTTTCTAGTCTGCCGTCTTACTGGAAAATCCACTATGTTTGCTTGTGAGTTTTATACTTTTAAATTATTTCATTTTCAGTTAAATATATTGTATCTTTTAAAAGGTCAAAATCAAAGGAATTTACAGTTATTTTTATAATTGAACATCATTAATTGTTTTGCACATTTATTGAAATTATTTTGAATTAAGTATTGCATGGTTTTTTCACTTTAAAAATGTATTGATTGATATGGACATTGATCTGTAATTGTAGCACTAGCGAAGCTGAGGCAGGAAGATTGCCATGAGTTCAAGACTAACCTGGCCTCCAGTATAAGGTTAAATGAATGAATGATCAAAATGAATTGGGCATGGACAAGATCTATAATAGTTTGGGAAATATTTTTTCCATTTACATCTTTGACTACTAGAAAAAACTCCAAGTCACTATATGACATCCTTCCCTCACTTGATGCAGTGAGGTGTTCCCCTGACTGTGCCATGATATTCATGTGGCTTTTATGTATGTAGTGTTTAGTCTTCAATAAACATGCTGATGTACTTCAGTCAGGTGGTTATTTAAGTAAAGACTAACAGTTCCTAATTGTTTTGAGCAGAAAAATATTTAATTCTTGTAATTAGATATAGAAATAGTATTAGGAAAACCTATAGAAACAGAATTTAAGCTTCAACCAAGCCTTCAGTTTCAAAACTACAGCTACAGAGGTCCAGACGTGTTGGGCATTGCTTCTTCTAATGCTTAAGGAATTTAAACTTGATCTTGAAGAGTGGAAAAAACACTGCTGGGAATTAAATAGTAAGCATCATCCTGGATTAACCTTTTCACTAAGATCAAGTACAGTAGATGTTCTTACCAGTCCAAATAGAAAACTTCTTAGGGGTAAGTGAAAGCACAAATAATATAAAATTGAAAAATTGAAAATTTGTCTGCTTCAGAAAAAATATTTCTAATATTGTGTCAATATTGACATTATGTTTAAGATGCTAAAAATTTCCATTTTCAGAGGCATCAAGAAATAAATTGCTCAAGAGATATGACAGGAGAACACAGTTACATCCCAAGATTGAAACAACCCAAGGAAACTGAATCCTTACATTTCCATCTCTAGAAGAATGAGATAACTCCAATATATCCCAAGTAGGATGTTTATGCATTGAGTTCAGGAGATTACACAAAAGGGAAGCATTAATAGATAAGGGATAATTTGAGTAATCTCCTGAGTCGACTGAGATACCACAAGGGGAATCTGCTGATAATGCAGCTTCCCAATCACCCACACCTCTGTTTTTTATCCTTCAATTTCTGTAAAGCAGGACAAGACATCATTTCTTTCAGGTTAAGATCATGGATGGCAATTCTATTATCATTCACAGGATTGCAGACGATTCTCCAGTTTCAAATATAAAGGCTACATTCAAAGAACACAAAACTTATCTGAGAGACTTGTGTTTTTAGACTTGTATTTAAATTGTGGCTGATGAAAGAATAAAACAAAGAGAAAATTCCCAAGCATTGCTATCTTAGCGATCTAATTGTTTTTTTATGATAAAGATGCTCTTGATAGTAAGATAATAAAAATATCATCAATTTAATCAATACAATAAATCAATAAAATCATAAATTTCCACAGTATACTGTCTGTTCACCTGGAAGATCAGAGCTCCTTACAGTGTTTAAAATTCCAAATATTTATGACTACCAGTGAGCTTTAGTCATCATTTTTCTCATGGCCTCTTTAACATCTTTGTTTCTGAGACTGTAGATGAGGGGGTTCAACATGGGGATCACCACTGTGTAGAACACAGACACCACCTTGTTCAGGTCTGTGGAGTAGCTGGACTTGGGCATCACGTAAATGAATGTAATGGTTCCAAAGAACAGAGTGACTGCAGTGAGGTGGGAGGTGCAGGTGGAGAAGGCCTTGTGGCGGCCTTCAGTAGAGCGCATCTTCAGGATGGAGACAAGGATGTAGACATAAGACAGAACAATGATAAACACAGTAACCACAATGATGGAGCCTGAAGAGATTGCTGGAATGACTTCAGAAGAAAAGTCATGAGAGCATGAAAGCTTCAAAACCGGTGAATAGTCACAGAAAAAGTGATTAACTTTATTTGGTCCACAAAAGGACAGATTTAATAAACATCCTGTATATATCCAAGCATTCACACATCCACCTAGGTAGGAAGCTCCCACTAGGAGGATGCAGACTGTGGAGGACATCTGTGTGGAGTAGAGCAGGGGTGAGCAGATGGCCACATAGCGGTCATAGGCCATGGCAGCCAGCAGGAAGCACTCAGCTGACCCAAATGTCACTACAGAACAGAGTTGAGCCACACAACCGGACACAGGGATAAAAGTTTCTTTCCTGAGAAAGCCCATGAGCATGATGGGTGTGACTGATGAGGAGTACCCAATGTCTACAAAAGCCAAGTGGCTGAGGAAAAGGTACATGGGGGTGTGAAGCTGAGGGCTGTTTCTGATCAGCATGATTATGCTCACATTGCCCATCAAGGTGACAGAATAGATGCCTAGAAAGGCAACAAATAAAATGGCACGGACTGCAGCATCCTCTGTTAATCCCAAAAGAATAAACTCTGTTACAACTGTGTCATTTCCAGGTCTCATCTATGCCAGGAATACTGCCACTGAATGAAGAATGAACAGCTATTAGATTCTAATATAGTTTGTCATTTGTTATTTTTCACAGTAGTCATATAATATAAATGACTGAAATATGGAAATATACACACTACAAATAATTTTCAGAAAAAATATCTTCAGGTACTACTTTACATAAATAGTAAAATGGTAAATATCAATTGATACATGACCAGCAAAATTAGTACTTTATTTAATCTTGTAACATCCCCATCATTTGTGCCTCACTTTAAGTTTACTCTCAGATGAGGGATAAGGAGCTACTGAAATAGAGCTTTTTTTTTCAAGAATTCAGTGTCAGAGAGATTGCATGTGTAGATTCATTCTGTCTCTGTCTCTCTCTCTGTCTCTCTCTCTCCTTCTCCCTTTCTCTCTCACAGACACATAGATACACATATTGACACACACAGACACAAGCACTATATACGCACACACTATACACACACACACACACACACACACACACTATACACATACCAATACTTGAAAATCATCTTTTCAGCCATCTAAAGCATTACAGTTTTGTTTTGTTTAAAAATTATCTGTTCGTATCAGTGAACCGCACAAAGCCACAGGTTTCATGGCATTTTCTCCAGTATCTCATTACTTTGACAATATCCTTCTCCAGTACCCTTTATCATGTCTTTATTCTTCTTCACATTTGTCCCTTTCCCCTCCTAAATATTTCTTCATCTAAATACATGACATGTATCTGTTTATTAATCTTACTGCAGCTTAGTAATAGTAAATGTCAATCAAATCTTCAATGGCAAGCAGCATTATAAACAGTGTGCAGTCATGTCTGGCTCCATTGTATTCCTTATCTTGTACAGGGCAGAGTAATGAAATTTATTAGTGAAACTTAATCTTTCAAGGAAAATACAGATGTATCAAAACTGGAATGAACATTGTATGGCAAGGCTGCAACATGTTAGACAGAATGCTGTGATTGGTGTAGTGACACAGGCCTGGCATTATCACTGATAACGCCCTAGTGACATGCACTATGTGATACTCACCATTGCTTTATTTTAAAACATGTCACCTTATTATTAATCTGAATAAGACAGAATACAAAACACCATGTGTTGATCACAGATAAGCAAATAAGGAATTATTAAAATATTTAAAAAGCCTACCCGTAACTTCTAATATAAAGATAAAATAGACCTTCTTGTAACAGAAAAGGAAAATTATTACCTGCAAGTGTCTGTGCCTCAAGGATAAATAGCAATGAATTGTCAATGTAAAGCAAGGTTATATTTTATGAGACATGGTGTCTTAAGGGAAATGATCCCTTGAGTACCCGACTTGCTTGTTAAAATTCCACTGAAAACCCATCTGGGCTGAAAATTGCAAATACTCATGCTCATATAAATACATGTCATCTGCTACCACCTACTCATTAGTCTTTGTGTGCACTAACGTTTTAGATGAAAGCTTCCTGGATTGCTAAGCATTCTTCTAGCAATATTGGAAATGTGAGGAGTGAACAAGGGTGCTGTGCAGTTGAAATACTTTTTGCTTGAACTTGAAAGCTTTCTGGAAACAGGGTACTTTTTGTATATCTCTAAGTGGTACCATGTCCATTTTTAAATTTAGTTTAAAAGAATAAGTTAGTGGGAAATTTACATGCACTAGTAGGAGATGATACCAGAGAGATTCTAGGTGCACTTTGTTGCATTTTTTCAGACCTTAAGACAATGTCACAACCAGACAGTGACACAGAATAGAGGTACAATCAAGTCACAGATTATGTCCACCACCATGAGGATTGCCTATGCTGTCAGTTATGACACAGAGATCTCCCTCTCTTCCCATTCTCTCCTTCCTCTCTGACAACATGTAATGACTTCTCCATCTCTTAACTTTGCCATTTCAAAATCTTAATCATTATATAACACCCTCCTATTGTGTAATTTGTAGTCTTTGTTCTGAGTCCTGCACTGTCAAATATTCATGAGCAATTCCATTTTTTTAAGATTAATGTTTATAGTGACATTATTTCCTTTTTTACTTCCTCTGTTACCATATTAGTATATTTCATGTACCTTTTAGACAGTATAGAGCTGAGTCCATTTTTTTCCCCAAATCTACTCATTCAAAGTCATCACTCCAGCCCCTCATACTGAGCTAAGAATAATGAGGAAAAAGATTGAAATGAGGAGATCCAACTTTAGGAAAGCTTACCCTGGACAGAAATCCATGATGTGACGAGACTACATTTTATTAGTACTGAAGATATTATGGTTTATGAGATGGTTTACTAGGTAAAAGTGCCTGATTTCACTCCTTTAAACCCAGAACAAAGCTTGCTGTGATAGTGTGCATTTGTATTTCCAGTGCTTCTATGATGAGATGAGAGCAGAGAATCTTGTGGACGCTTTATCCTCTGACCTCTACATGTGCTCTACAACACATACATCCCTAAACACACACACACACACCAGAACAAAGCAACAATAGAGTAACAGATGGAAGGAAATGTAATATCCCTTATTTTCACTTCATGCTTATCAGATGAGAAACCATCTTTCAGATGAATTTTTCTCTAAATGATGAGTCCTTTGTCTTTGGATACTTCAATATATTTTTACCTTTAATTTAAAATGTTTAATCTGGATATGGCTTGCTCTGGATTTCTTTGATCAAAAGTTGTTTCAAAATCTGTAACTACAAGAATCTGGATGTTCATCTCAGTGTTGGCCTTTGTTTTCTCTTAGTTTTCAATAATATGATATTATCTGTACTTTTCATGCTATCCACTCTGGTACTGGACATTGCTTTTCAATATTTTCACCAACTTTGGGATGTTTTTACACAATTATTTCTTTGACTACTGGCCCATTACCTTGCTGACATTATTCTCTCCTTCTGTAGCAACATTTGCTGTGATAAAACACTGACCAAAATCCAACTTGTAAAGAAAAGGGTTTATTTGGCTTATATGTCACAGTCCATTAGTGAGGTAAGAACGCAAAGATAGAACCTGGAGGCACGAACTGAAGCGGAGACCATGGGTGAATAATGCTTACTAGCTTGCTCTCCATGGTTTGCTTAGTCTACTTTCCATACCTCACAGGAACATCTGCCCAGACAAGACACCACCCACAGTGAGCTGGACCCTTCCTACATCCATCAAAAAGCAAGAAATGCCTTACATAAATATCCACAGACCAGTCTGATGGAGGCACTTTTCTCACGTACTGTTCCTACTTCTTGGATAACTCTAGCTGATGTCAAGTTGACAAAAAATAATAATAACCAATATACCATCTGACTAGGCTGCAGGATAGCAGAGTGGCTCATTTCATCAGTATAATTGCTGGTCCAGGCAGAGAAATCAGAGAGGATAGGATGAATCAGCTTCCCACACAATTAAGACACCGAAAATGGGTGAGTTGGAGGAATTTACTTCTTCATTTGTGTTTGTATGAACTATGGCAAGAGTTGCCCAAGTAGCTTATGTTGGGCTAAGATCACTGCTCCAACATTATTTTTTTCTTTTCAATAGGAAGCACCTGCCTACAGGTTTGTTATCTGTGACAGTCTGGGTTCCAGTTTGAAAGCTCCACATTATCTTTAGTAAATGACAGCATGGAACTCAAGGGACTCACTGCTGTGTTATGCCTCTAGTCCTGTGGTACCAACCAGTGTATCTCCTTTGCCTTTGTAGATGTCCCCATAGATTTTTTTAAAAAAATAATGAGTACCAAAAGTATTTATACAACTCTAATTCACTTTTAAGGAAGGTTAGTCTAATGTAATCTAGCATGACAGTTCAGAGGTATAGGTCTCCAATATCTAGGATGGAAAGAGCTTACTAAGAGAAATGTGTCAAAAACAGAAATATGTCAAAAACAGAGTCTCCTTGGGATAGAAAGTTCTACAAAGCTGAGCATTCCCATCCCCATCCGCAAGGAGCAGGCCTTAAAAGATGGCAAATGTCTATGATCATGATCTTTTCCTTAGTCTCTAATGGCTGTTTCCATGCCCTGTAATATATCCGTAACCAGCAGAGTCAAGAATTTCAGACAGAGAAAGTGTCTTTTCATTCATTCATTTATTTTTTTTCTCATCTCGTTTATTGAGGCTTATTAGATATTTAAGTTCACTGAGGTCCTAGAAGTATGTGGAAATTAAAGTCCAAAAAAAGAGAAAGACATTTTAACCACCTATATAAGACAGCTAGTATTGGGAGAAAACAAGCCATGAATAGGTAACAGTCAATATGCTATGCATTAAGATACACTAGGTTACTATAGTCAAATTAGTATGGGCCGTGGAATAATGTTTTCTACATATTTTATACCATGATGACTATTTCAGCAATTTCTAAGATGTAGTAAGTAATGTAGATTTGGGAGGCTTTGAGAGAGAAAATAATTTCTTTTATGGCTATGGCTGATGCTTGGTGAATAAATAAGAAAAGAGTGAGGACAAAAGAGGAAATCTTTTTAGGGGTTGTAGTAGGCTTACCCATATAAACATAATGCACATACATGTAAGCCCATATAAGCATGCTCACATATACACACATTCAAAAACTTGACTCTAGAGAGATTTAAAGTAATTGTGCTCTGAAATTTACATACATAGAAGGAAAAATGATGGAGAAGAAAAGGAAGAAACAATGGCAGGAAAGAGAGACAGATACAGATAGACAGACCGACAGAAGGACACACAGAGAGATTATATTAGAGTCTAAAGTCAGAATAAAGTGAAAAAATCCTCCTCTTCTGAAGAACTCACTCATAAAGGCCTTTAGCTGATTGGACAATGACCACCCAGATTGTGAAGAATTAACTGTTTTAGTCAGTGAGTACTAAATGCTGATCACATCTAAAAATGCCATCAGAGACACATGTTGAACCAACCTCGTGGTTACTACATCTTAGTCAAGTTCACATAAAATATGAGCCCTGTTAATGCTATGAATAATTGTAAAGCAAATATGAAAGTGGTCATCCTGAATACTCACTGCAGGTAAATAATGAAGAGAAGTGTAGATTCATGGTGAGTATAATGTACAAAGGTTTTGTTCTACTGTATGACAAAGGCAGAAGAAGGGTAAGTTACTTTCAGGATTCTGAATAATTATCTAATAACGAGTAGGTGAGGTGGTCTATTACTGGAAGGGAATGAGTTGGAAGTAAAAGAGAGAACAGAGAAATATAAATCAAAGTGTTAATTACTACCATGTAGAAGTAAATTAACATTCAGTTGGAAGGTGTAGAACACCCGTACCTAGGTTCAATCTACACAGTTCAAAAAAAAAAAAAAAGTCCTTTCTAGGCATCGCAGACCTCAGGGAAATCTCAGTTTGGAACTCCCACAGAACAAGAGACTAATATCAGAGTCAGAGGACAGGACACAAATCTAAGTCTTCTGGATGTACAGATTCCCTTCTAATGGGTTACATTAGTCAACTAAAGTTCTCCAGAATTTCCTTTCATAGTCTATAAAAATTTATATCCTGTTTCTCATTCCTTTTGTTCCCTAAAGTTAGTGTAATAAAAAGCAGCATGCCATATTCAATGGCACAGCCCTGCACTTTACTTGAAACAGATTTACGGGAAAGAAATGTCATAAACTGAGTGCTGTAGTGGCACAAATATCTCAACTATTATTCCTTTGACTCATCTTGAAAGAATGTGCCTTAAAGGATGGCAGATAACAAGAGGATGTCCTTGGCCTTGACCTTTATCTTACATTGTAGTACCTCTTTGCATCAATTGTAAAATACTTAAAGCCTACCAATACTATGCTTTACACAGAGCAAAATTTCTTACATCCATTTAAATATTTACCCTTTTCATTTATTTAAACTTGCTGTTCATTAAAGCATAAACCCTAAAACTTTGTGAAAATTGGAGACTAGAGGAGAAGGACATTATTTTAACTATCAATACAAAATTTCAAGTGCTGTGCAAAACTGAGACATGAGTATGTAACAACGGATACCCTGAGGATCAGAAGGGCTGTGCATTGGATAATGGTATACTTTGCTGGGTGTGGAGTCTAAAGAAGTCTTCCTGAAATAGCCAAACATTGTGCAGTTTAGTAGGTACAAACTGATCAGAATGTCACCCATATGAATGATCAGTGTGTTGTTAGTTGTACACTGTGTGAGAGGGTCTTGAGGTGGCAAAGAAGATGGACACGTTTGAGATTTTGAAATAATAGCAAATTATTAATTCCAAAAATTCATGTGCTCATGTGTTTAAAAAAACCTCATGGGAGATGGGAAGCAATCTGTAGGACATAATAATAAACATAGATCATTAATAAAGCTGCCAAAACACACACTAGAGAAAAGACTTTGGCTTCTTGAACAAATTGTTCAGGGAAGACTCGATGTCCAGATGTAGAAGAATGAAATTAGACCCTTTCTATCACCTGTACAGAAATCAACTTCAAATGGACCAATGTGAAACCTGAAACTCAAGAACAGCTAGAAAACATGAACGGTGCTCTGCAAGATATTAGTATGGGAAAGGATTTTGAAGAGAGAACTCTATTTACAAATGGGTTAATGCCGACAATTGACAAGTGGGACCTCATAAAACTCAAAATATTCTGCACAGCACAAAACGCAGCCAGCCAAGTGCAGAGGAAACCCAGAAACTAAAAGAAAACCCTTCTCAACCATGTATCTAATAGAGGATTAATTACCAGAATATACGAAGAATTTTTTAAAAAATCGAGAAAACAAATTATCCAATACAAAAATTTGGAAACTTATAAAAGGACATTTAAAAAAATTTACGGCCATGGATGGTATACACGGACTGAGTTAGAGTTTGAGGCATAAAATTAGAAAGTTAATGAGCCCAGGTATTACTTAACTTTCATATATATGTGTCCGTATGTACATAGATGTATACATACACACATATTCACACATCCAAACTCTCTTGAAAGAGTTTTATATGTCTGCCTTGTACAATTCACATACACAAGAAAAAAATGTGAAAAAGGTGGAGACAGACAGGTAATACACACACAGAGACACACACACACACACACACGGAATTTTCTTATAAAATTGCATGACTGGCCACTTCAAATCCAAAGGGCAAGTGAACAGCTTGAATATGCCCACAGGAACTGATACTACAGTTTGGACTCCAAAGTCAGGCTAGAAGCAGAAAACATTACTTTCAGAGGCCCCAATACTTAAAGACTTAGCTAATCAGAAAAATTGTTTATATCAAGAGATAATCAATGATAACCACTTTATTCAATGAGTGGTAGGTGCTCATTGCATCCCAACACCATTCAAGACTTACATGCACTGGAATAGATCAAATATCTGAGCATCACATTGTAGTCAACGTGATACATTAAATTAGTCATCTTTTTTTTTTTTGGATTTTCAAGACAAGATTTCACTGTGTAGCTATGGGTCCTGGAACTTACTCTGAGGAACAGGCTTGCCTTGAACTCACAGAGATCCACCTGCCTCTGCCCTCCCAAGTGCTGGATTAAATGCATACGCTGCCCCCACCTGGCTAAATTAGCCATCTTATTGGCAATCTTTATTGTGAAAGAGGTCAGTATGAAGTAGAGACACTAGCAATGAACAATAATAGATAAATATTGATCTCAAATCTACAGACTTTCTGAGAAAGTAGAACCACAGAGAGGGGAAGGAGAAAATATTATTACGCTCACACATCAAGGAACTGATCTAATGATGGGGGTCCTAAGTGTACCAAAAGAAGTTCAGAGAGAGAGATAAATAATTATGGCAGTGTTAGCATATAAAGATTAATAGTTTCTTGGAGAAGCTGGGTTATGGATTACAGATTAAAACTCATAGATTCTCCCAGGTCCTGGATTCCACTTTTATAATTAAAATCAAAATTGTTTTTTAGGGAAACATATTATCCAGAAGTATCTCATTCCCCACACATAGGACAACCTCCTACAAACAGCTGATGTTGGTCTCATAGGATTGAAACACAGGTCAAATGTCTATGAATGTGAAAATTCCATCTAAATAAATGATACCACAGCAAACATCTCCAACAATTTCATTACCTTCTTCATCTTGTTCTCTCTAAATGTGCCTGATTCTAATTACAGGTACTATATACACTTAAGGGTAGATCTCATTGAAAATGAACATAGACTTAAAAATATACAGTCAATAGTTTCTGAATAACATGAAATTACTTTAAAATATGAATACAACTGAAAATTAATATTCATCATAAACTGTGTGTAGAAAAGATTTTTGATTATACATGAAAATTATTAAGTATAACTTACTATGATCATATGAATTGCTTTATAGATTTATGATATATGAATACTCACCCTTTACATTTCCTACCAAATTTCAAGTCTAGTTAAATATATAAGATGTATTTCAACCATTAATACAACCAATAATAATGTGTTTCATTTAATGATATGTCTATTGATTTATGATTACTTTACAGTATGTTTCTTATACATCTCTAAGAAAATGCTTTCTTACCGAGCTGTCTCTTCAGAGCACCCTTAATCTCATTGTTCCTGAGGCTGTAGATGAGTGGATTCAACATGGGGATCACTACCATGTAGAAAAGAGACATCACCTTGTTCTGGTCAGTGGAGTAGCTGGATTTGGGCATCACATAAGTGAATGTGACAGTCCCATAGAATACAGTGACTGCAGTGAGGTGGGAGGTGCAGGTGGAGAAGGCTTTTTGGCGGCCCTCAGTGGAGCTCATTTTGAGGACAGTGATGAGGATGTAGGCATAGGAGACGGCTATGACAAACACTGTGAACATAGTAACTGAGCCAGCAGACAATGAGATCACAACCGAAGGGACACTGACATCAGAACAGGAGAGTTTCAGCAAAGGAGCAAAATCACAGAAAAAGTGATTGACTTTATTGGGTCCACAGAAGAGAAGAGAAAAGATGGAAAGAATAAAGGAGGAAGCATTAAGAAAGCCCCCTACATAAGATCCTACAACCAACTGGACACAGACCTGTGTGGACATTTTGGTTGAATAAAGCAGTGGGTTGCAGATTGCCATGAAGCGATCATAAGCCATGACAGCCAGAAGGAAGCATTCAGTTGCCCCAAAGAAAGCAGCTGAACTGAGCTGGATGCCACATCCAAGATAGGAGATGGTATTTCTCTCTTCCAGGAAGTTGACAAGCATATTGGGTGTGACAGAAGATGAGATGCCTATGTCAACAGAAGCCAAGTGGCTAAGAAAATAGTACATGGGGTGATGGAGCTGGGAGGAGACTCTGATGAGAAGGATGGTGCTGAGGTTCCCAGACACGGTCACCAGGTAGATGCACAGGATGATGGTGAAGAGGACGACTCTAAGGATGGGGTCATCTGTTAAGCCCAATAAAATGAACTCTGTCACTGCAGTGTGGTTCCCATCCTCCAGGAGAGCCATGGGACAGTGCTGCCAGATCAAGGCTGTGATGGAGACATGACAGAAAGGGATTTGCAAATATATCTTCTTCACTAGTTTATTCTTGCACATTACTATAAACAAATACATTATTCAAGGTGTATAATTGGGGTATCACCTTGGATTCCCAGTGTTTGTATATCCATATATATTGAGCACTTTATAAATTCCAAAATCAAATTCTAGAAATTTCCTCCAAATAATGTATTTTAAATTTACATTTATGTATATAAATTATGGGCCTATGGATTTTAAACTACGTATGTAAAGTGTGAAACTTATGGAAACAACAAAACAGTTATCACATGTACAAGAAAGATCATATTTTTAAAAGATAAAGTTACATATGAAGTCTTAAGTGCTGAACATTACTGAACCCTTTCCAAATTACATGTATAGAATTTAAAATGTTATGTGATGCTCTACTGCCATTTCCATGGGATATTAGTATTCTTATTAATTCAATTTTAGAGTTGGATAAAATATGTGATTTGAAAAATGTAAGTCTAGAAGGGGATAGATCCCCAGTGAGAGAATTCAATCTATTTTTAATATACTCTGTATGAAGAGTGGTAATAAAGTGAAAAGTACATGATAATTCGGGAGAGACAACAGGTTAGTGTTTCAGTACAAACAAGAGGTCCTTGGTTAGGGACATGGGTCATCTAGTCTACCAGCTGCCTGATTGCCTTAAGGCCAATCTTGTATAGCAAGAAAACATATTTCTTACAAGAACTGGGAAGAAATAAAAAAGAACTCATACTAAAATTATAAAGGGATGGACCTACTGTGAATTAAATAAATACTTTAAACACTTAGTTTTATCAAATCATATTCATTATCAGTCCAAGGAAGTACAAATATGTACATACTCTTTAAAATAATATTAGTATGTTCTTATTCACACACAAGTCCTTTCACAACATATTCACGTTTTCTTCCTGGAGCAAAATAGAATGAAGTAATGTGATTATCAACAGAATACATGGGTAAATATTCAACCTGGAATATTGTTCAGCCAGGTTCACCTAGCTCAGAGCAGCCTGACTCTCATCTCTTGAGATTTTCAGCTCTACATTCTATGTCTGTTCATGGTGCCTGGAGCCTGTGATGCATGAGCCTTCCTTCAGTCAGCACACAAAGTTTGTATTTCCACGAGTGATTTGTCAGGAAATTGCCAAAGTATGTCAAAGCTAGTGACTTTGTTAGCATTTTTCTTGGGTGCTATGCATATATTTCATTAGCGATCTTGTGGATTTCTAGTCTTCTAAGTATAAAAGATTTAAAAACTAAATTTCATGCCTAAATATTTTAAAGGAATTTGACTATGATAATATGTTGATTTGGGCAAAAATTGTTTTTTTTTTATTACACCTGAATTGGTTCTGAGCTACTGCTTATGTATACATACTTTTTTTCAATAACAAAGTATTCTACAATGATAGACAGGAAGTCAATAAACTCACCTTTTGAAATAAGGATTCATATCAAAGTAAGAAAGACATAATAATTATAACATGATTTTATAGCTTCCTTGGTGTCTCGCATAATCATTGTTTGCCATTGAGAATAAGTCTCTGAAGAGTTTTTAGATTTAAACGTGAATTCAAGCCCCAGAGACCATTATCTCACGTAAAATGGGCTGTTCATTTCACACAAACACATTTTCCAAGGAGTCAATCTATTTTTGTTTTCTTTTTTGAGAGAATTGGTGTGCTTTTATTTGATAGCTGTTAGGAGTATAGGATAACAAATCTCAGGGAACTGTTGGTTCTAAACCCATCTTATATTTCATTTTAGTGGATATTGAGTTAAAAATAGAGAACAATGTCTTCTTGCGTTCGATATCATGTAGTGATCTATGTAGTACAATTCATTAGGTTTCTTGTGGAATATGAGGAGAGAAGGGATATAAAGTTGATTCTCAAAAGCAATTATTTAAGAAAAAATGATTCTTAAAGTCAAAGGCATAAAATATTATTGTAGAAACTGAGTGAATAGACACATGGCTGGTCCTCAAGTAAGAACGAGTATCTCATAATTCACACCTAGAACAGGTTTTGGCCTTTATTTTGTGATGGAGGATGTTATAAGCAGTGTTCTTCACTTTGAAGATCCAGACAGATTCTTGCAAATCTTAATTTCATGGAGTCATTCACTCCTATCTTTGATGCCCCCTTGCTTCAAGTTGCTGCCCCATGAGTGTCAACTAAATTTCAAACCTCCTCCAGCCATGCTTTCTTGTACACTGTCTGATTTCCTGAGTACAATGATCCTTAAAAGTATAAACACCCTTGCAGGGACCATGTGAAAATATCTGGCACTATTTTAACATATACTTCTTTCAGAGAGTCTCAGGGCTCTTTTCAAGGCTGCTCCCATGCTTATATTGCCTCCAGAAATACAGTCTAAAAATCAGAGAAGTGCTCTTCAAACACAAATGATGTGTAGCCTCTGGCATGGTGACTGTTTCTGATATGAAAATATATGGTTTCATTTTTCATTTTCTGTTACTGGACACATTTCAGCTGCCCCTCACCTTTTCAATGAAAGTAATACTAATGTGTAGGTGGATGAAGTTTTATATCCTAAACCTAGTGGTTTTGTTTCTCTTGTAGACTGTCATTGACTTCTCTATTATCCTGGGCATCTATTCAATGGGTCAATATTTTTCTCTGTATTTGATGAGGTAATTGAGGCTACTCTGTTCACTCTCAATTCATCCTGATGGGCCACTTGTTCTCCACTGTATTAGATCCAAGTTGAGGAACTGAGATTCCCTATCCCACTGTGGCTGCAATCTGTACCAGGCTTGTTTGCCTGTAGTTTCTCTATATTTGATGGCGTATGTGGTGTCTATTGATCAGAACTCTCAAGGACATGCCTGAGTTTCTGATACTTGCCCCTCCCACTCCCATATTTCATTAAATTTAGTTCAAGTTTGTGTTGTTTTCTTGCAAATTTTCAAATTCTCTCATTGAAAAATAGAATATTTCTTACTGCATGTGTGGTGGGGAGTGGTCTCTTATTTTTGTGTGAGTTCCAGGAAGTGAACTCAAATAATTAAGCTTTTGTTGTAAAGGCTTTAACCTGCTAACCCATCCCACTAACAGGCTCATCTCAAGATAAGCTGATGTTGAGCTAGAATCAGGATTGTGATAGGTGTTATAAGGTTTCTGTTGCTATAACAAGTAGTTGAGCTAATCAACTGGCAGTGAAGATAAAGGTTTAGTCTTAACACAATATTTTTGATGTCCCAGTCCCTCATGAAGTGACACTATTGATGTGTATCTGTGGTTGTATATCACCAAAGGAACAGATAGTGGAGAAAAATCCCTCCCTTGATGGTCAATAAAAGAAAGCAACAAAGAATATTCTGAGTGCCAATATCTCCTTTATGGCTTGCCTCTAGTAAACTCAAGATTTACCACAAGTTTTATTCTCTAGGATTCTAGCCTTTACCAAAAGTCCCAGGAAACAGACATTTATCAAATACATGAGACTTTGTGGACAAATAAGATGCAATCTGTAACAAAGTTAATGATACAATATTTAAAAATAGGTGCAAATAATTTCAAAATATTTTCAGCTGATTATTTTATATCAATTTATGCAGTTAATTAAAAATTTATTTGATTTTATTAAAGGTAACTTACTATAATTCTGTTCTCTCTTCTGTAATCTGCAAATTGAAGTCTGATACTTATTGCAGTGCGCCTATTTACTAATACCCTATCAACAGACTTTTTCAATCACATTCAACTTTTATTACTATATCTTTGAGACATTATTGCTGTATCAATTACTGCAACATAAGAGATGTCTCTAAGAAAATATTTTCCTTCCAAGCTGTCTCTTCAAAGCACCCTTAATCTTATTATTCCTAAGGCTATAGATGAGTGGATTCAACATGGGGATCACCACCAGGTAGAAAAGAGACATGACCTTGTTCTGGTCTGTGGAGTAGTTGGACTTGGGCATCACATAGATGAAGGTAATGGTCCCATAGAATACAGTGACTGCAGTGAGGTGGGAGGTGCATATGGAGAAGGCCTTGTGGCGGCCCTCAGAAGAGTGCATTTTGAGGAGGATTGAGTGATGAGGATATAGGTGTAGGAGATGGCTATGACAAACACTGTCACTGCAAGGACAAATCCAACTGTGAATGTGAGAACTACTGCAGGGACGTTGATATCGGAACATGATAATTTCAATAATGGAGTCACATCACAGAAAAAGTGATTAACTTCATTGGGTCCACAAAAGACTAATGAATAGTAACACACAGTAAAAGAGCAACCATCAAGAAAACCACCTATGTAAGCAACTAGGAGCAACTGGACACAGACTTGTGAGGACATTTTGGTTGAATTAAGCAATGGGTTGCAGATGGCCATGAAGCGATCATAAGCCATGACAGCCAGAATGAAACATTCAAGTCCCCCAAATAAAGCAGCTGAGCCGAGCTGGATGCCACATCCAAGGTATGAGATGGTGCTTCTCTCTATGTGGAAGTTGACAAGCATATTGGGTGTGACAGAAGTTGAATAGCCTATGTCAGCAAAAGCCAAGTGGCTGAGAAAAAAGTACATGGGGTGGTGGAGCTGGGAGGAGACTCTGATGAGAAGGATGGTGCTGAGGTTCCCAGACACGGTCACCAGGTAGATGCACAGGATGATGGTGAAGAGGACGACTCTAAGGACGGGGTCATCTGTTAAGCCCAATAAAATGAACTCTGTCACTGCAGTGTGGTTCCCATCCTCCAGGAGAGCCATGGGACAGTCTAGCTGCTGCCAGATCAAGGCTGTGATGGAGACATGACAGGAAGGGATTTATAAATATGTGGCTGCATTTCTATTAAGCCAAATATTAGGGTGTCACAAATAGATATATCATTCAAAGAGAAGTTGACATTTTAAATTTAAAAAGTTTTGGTCAGGACTGTTGGTGAACATCAATTTATGTGAAATTACTGTCACTTATAATTTTAAATACAAATGCTAGAAAACATTTAAATAATGTAGCTCTTATATTTTAATTTATGTGTGGTAAAATGTGTAGTTTTAAAATGTGAGACTTATGTAAATTACTTAAGTTATAAATATCACAAGAGGTAAAATACACAACTGTAGAATTGTGTAAAGAAGGCTTAAATAGTGGCTAATCTTTACTGAGTTCTTACTAAGCACCAATATGTTGGGATCCAGGTTACCCAGACTATGGAAGCTTCAGCTTGACAAGGTTCCTGGGCATCCGCTGTCGGGAACTGGAATTCCTTAACTGCTTTGCCCCTTTCTTATCTTTACTGAATGGTGACATACATTTCTCATCAATAATAAGATCTGCATAAGCCTAATAGTAATATCCAAATTAATCCCTGAGCTGGCCACTGTGGGCTGGAATGAAACACAGCCATGCTATTCAGAAGTAAATTGTAATCACATCCGGACTTCCAAGTCCTGGAACGTGAGAGCTACCCAGGTTTATTGCAAGTGCATCATAAAGCTATTCCTGGAGTAAATGCTGATCTTCCCAGGAAGAGATAAGCCTTAATAGATAGAAGCCAGAGAGTTTAGTTAGAAAGTTAGTGCACCTGGAAAAACAAGCAGACAATTAGCCCTTCACTAACGAAGAATATAGCAAGCCTGCACCAACTTAAAAGTAAACATTCCCAGGACTTAAAGAGAAAAATAGCCTTCAACCTAGCCAGGCCACCAGATAAGACTAGAAATTTAGAGCTTTGACCCAGAAGAATAAATATATACCAAGGAACTAAAAAACCAAAAAATCCTCCCTTGGCACCTTCATGGCACCCTGAACTATCTGTGCAAGGCAAATGGCAATCAGCAGTGACATCCCTACCATCCACTAATTAATCATTGTATCATTTACTCTTTGGTGATAACTGAGAAACTTTGAAGCCTGCAGCTGTAAAGAGGAAAGATACTTTCGCATTGGTTCCTGTTTTGAGATATGCCTGACACCTGCATCCCTTTGATAAGCATCCCTGCAGTGCTACTTAAGCGACAGAAAAGTCTTGGAGAAAAATCGACGAGAGAAGAATGAGACGAGAAGAATGAGACGGACGAGGACAACGGACATAGAGACAGAGACAGACAGACAGGAGAGACGAGGCGAATGAACTTACTGAGGAGAATAGATTGTAAGGCTTAAAGAGTTGGATTGCTAGCTTAGAGAAACTTTATTTCCTTAATGTGCACATTGTTATTTTCTTTGATTTTGTTCTTTGCTTTTCTTTATCTTTCTTTATTTTACTATTAAAGAAGCGCTCTTGCGTGTCATAATCACCAGACGTATTCTACGTGTCTTATTAAAGAGCACTAAGCTTGCCAACTAAGGGTCCCATAGAAGAGTGAGGTACTGCGCTCACTTGCCAGTTTACGTTGTTTATCCTCCTTCATGGAAGCTGAGGAACCCACCGCGGGAACTAGAGCTGGACTCTGACTCCCGCACCAGTACAAGATATAGAATATTAAGTATATTCTTTAATTTCCAAGTGTTAGTATTAAACACTCTTATTATTTCTATGTCATTGAGAATATTTAGTTTGAAAATTTGTAAAGAGCTTAAGACTACATAAGAAGTCTAGAATGAGGATATGAACCATGGGCAGGTTAAACTTGATTTACCCCTTAGTAATTACTATTTATGAAAGAGTCACAATGGAGTTCAGACCACATACAAATTTGGAACATATATCAAAGTAGTTTTGTGGCTATATGGTTTAAGATGAACTTTCTTCATACACATTTCATATAGTATTTTAGTGAAGCAAGGCTATATGAACATAAATATTCTCTTTAGAACTTTGGAAAATAGAATGAAATCAGTGTTTTCTAGCTGGCGTGTGATGGAATGAAATCACATGTTTTTCTATACAGAACAATGGTGAATAAACATTCAACCTAAGAAATTAAGACGTTTACCCAGGATTACCAACTCAGGGCTTCATACACTCTTATCTCAAGATTTTTGACATTGTATTTTCTATTTCACTAAAGTATCTGGTGATGGTGATGCTAGAACTAAAACTCAGTCAATAAGCACAGCCAGTATTTCCACAATCCCAGCAGTAAGCCATCACAGCACTACAGTACAGTGACTTTATTTGCCTGAGTGGTAAGTTCCTATGCTATCAAAGATCAGGCTGGATACCAGTTTCAATGGTGGCTAGATAAATAAGCAATCTTTAACAATGGTGGTTACTTGAATATTCACAGTAGTTTGAATATGGAAATAGAAATTAATTCAGTTCATTTTGGGCATAGTTTATTGCTTTATTACACCTGACATTTGCATCTACTAAAATTTACAAATTTTAGATGCATTTTCCAAGTATAAAGTTTTCTCCAAAGGTAAAGATCAAATCAGTAAACCATATTTACCCACAAAGCTCAAAACTTACCTCTTCAAACAAGAATTCATTGTGAAGTAAGAAGTCCAAAGTCATTATGGTTTTATAGCTGCAAAGCTGTCTCCTGCTGTCAGTGTTTGTCACTGAGGACAAGTCCCTGCTGAGGCTCTAGATTCAAGTGTGAGTTCAAATCATCAGGGATCATTCTTTCATTCCCAGTGAGTACTGAGCCGTTCACATCACACAAACAGAAGTAATTTTCAAGGAGCCTGTCAGTCTCAAGTTTTATTTTCCTCTTATGTAAGAATTAACTTGCTTTCATCTGGTAGTTATTCAAGGCAAATGATAAAAACTATCTCAGCTAAATATTGCTTTTCTGAGGGACATCATATAATTGATTATATTTTTCACACTAAAGTTTTGCACACTTATTGATTGTATTGTATTCTAAACCTATGCAAGATTTTTACCTCATTTTTATTATGTTAAACAATTTTTAAATTTAAGTATATTTGATCATATCACTCCCCTCCCCAAGTCCTTGCATTTTCTCTTAGCCTCTCTATCAAACCAACTTTTTCTTTCTCAAAAAACAAACAAAATCCAATACAACAAAACCTTCCAAACCAAGAAAACAACATAAAACTACACCCAAAGAGAGAGGAAAGCATAACAAAACAAATAACAGCAACAAAACAAAACAACAACAAGAGAAACACTGAACCGCTGAACTGTAACCAAATGAAAGCACATTAAAGAACCATGGAGTCCATTATATGTCGGTCAACTACATCTAAACATACAGCCTGCCCTGAAGTGGTTGGCACACTCAGTGTCGCTCTGTTGAAGAAAGTCTATTGGCTAGATTTTCAATCATTTGTTTATTCATTTTTAAACATTCAACAAAATGAAACATAATGAGATAAAGCAAAAATAATACATCAGAGTTGGACAAGATAAACTAATGAAAACAGCCCAAGAGAAGGCACAAGAATCAGAGACTCACTTGTTTGCTCACTTGGAAACCCCATAAAAGCATTAACTGGAAACTAGAATATAAGCACAAAGGGTGAGGTACAGAATCATGCAGGCCCCGTGCATGCTGCTTCAGTCTCTGTAAGTTCACATGAGCTTTGGTCATGTTGATTAAGAGGGTTTTATTTTCTTGGCATGCTCCATCCCTTCTGGCTCTTACAATCTTCCTATTTCCTCTTCCCAAGGGTTTGCTGAGCTCTGAAGGGAGGAATTTGATAAAGACATTCTATTTAGAGTTGAGAGTTCCAAAGTCTCTGACTATGCATAATGTCTGACTGTAGGTCTCTATATTCTTCCCATTTGCCTCAGGAGGAAGCTTCTCTGATGAGACCTGAAAGCAGAATATTATTTGGAGTCATTTTATCACTATACTTTCTTTTTTTTCTCTTAAATCAGTTTATTTAGTTTTACTTTAGGGCCCTGGGGTATCTAGTTTCAGGTTCTTGGTCACCGAATTAGTGTAGGGTATGGATTACATCTTATGAAATGGACCTTAAGTCAAATCAGTTATTGGTTGGTTACCCCACAATCTTTTTGCCAACATTGCCCAAGCAGATCTTGCAGGTACTACCACATTGTAGAAAACATTTTGTGGCTGACTTGGTGTTTACATTTCCCTTTTGAGAATTCCCTGAATACCTTCCTGTACCAAAAAAAAAAAAACTCTAACATAGGCGTAAAGGCTCTATGTAGGCACAGTACTACATCTCAATCTTCAACGAGTTGTATAGGTGTTCTCTTCAGCAGTGGGGCCTTACTGTCAGTTTGTGGAGAGCAACCTACAGTCTGGGTTGTTTGGGGGTTCCCATGAGGCCCCTTTGACCAACAACTCAATTAGATGTAACTCAATCCAGGTACTGGAACCTTCATTTGGTGACAAGAGATGGTCAGTTGGGACTCTTCTCTCCCCTATTATTTGCTGATTTCATTTAGATAAATTTCATATATGTATATATTTTAGGAAGTTTCTTCTGTATTAAATTTCCATACTACCTTTTAAATGTTCTTTAATTTTAGCTGTCTCTCCCTGTAACCTCTTTTCCCTACCCCTCCCCACTTTGTTGTTTCATTCCAGTCCCCCATCCACACTTTCTATTTCTCTTTCCTATCAAGATATATCTGATCCCTCTAATCCCTTTCTCTATATCTACTCTGCATGGTTCTATGGATCATAGCTTGGTTATCATTGACTTCACAGCTAATATCCACATATAAGAGAATGGATACCATATTTATTTTTCTGAATCTGACATACCCCACTGAGGATGATTTTTTTCTAATTCCATCCATTTGCCTGAAAATTTTATGATGTGCTTTTTAATGGCTGAGTAATATCCCACTGTGTAATTCTACATATTCTTTATCCATTCATCTGTTGAAGGACATCTAGGTTGTTTCCAGTTTCTGGCTATTATGAATAGAAAAATCACTGAACATGGTTGAGAAAGAGGTAGGATAAACCATCTTTTGGGCATATGCCCAAGATTGGTATAGATGGATCTTGAGGTACTGATTTCCACTGTGGCTGTATGAGCTTGCACTCCATCCAGAAATGTAAGAGTGTTCGTCTTAATCCACATCCTCACCAGCATGAGCTGTCACTCGTTTTGTTAATCTTAGCCATTCTGGCAGGTGTATGATGAAATCACAAAGTAGCTTTAATTTGCAATTCCCTGATGACTAATGATGTCAAACACTTCTTTAACTGTTTCTCAGCAACTTAGTTTTCTTCTATTGAGAATTTTCTGTTTAGATATGAACCCTATCTTAATTGGACTATTTGGTTTCTTAATATCTTGATTTTTTAAGTTCTTTATATATTTTAGTTATTCGTCCTCTATCAGATGTGGCATTGAAAAAAAAACTTTTCACATTCTGTAGGCTGCCACTTTGTCCAAATGACAGTGTCCTTTGTTGACAGAAGCCTTTTAGTTTACCAAGAACCTATTTATTAATTTTTGATCTTAGTGCTTTAACTATGAGTATTCTATTCACAATGTGATAAGCTATAAACTCTCAGCACCACAGACCAGACACTCCAGGGCCCATGCTTTCCCACTATGGTGGACTTGTGAATTAAAATAACTCTTTCATCCCTTAAGTTGTTTCTGTCAGGTACTTGAAAACAACGATGAAAAAATAAGATATCTTACAAAGAGGTGACATATGTTAAGAAAGGAGACAAAAAGGAGTATTAGTGAGAGATATAGTCAATTTAGTAAGGCACACTGGGTTCGAGAGTCTTGGAGAAAAGACCAATGAAGAAGTTTGTCCATGCTCTAAAGAATATTACATCTGGGGACAAAAGACAATAGTTTTTCCTGGAGATCCAAGTATGGAGGAAAAGATGAGGATGAACCAGACGATGAAAATCTTCAGCCAACAGAGTCCAGGCTTCCACTATGATGCTGAAACGTTCGTTTCCCAGGCTGATGTCAAACTCTGGATTGCAGTGTGCCATGTATGTCTGTGCAAGCTTCAACCATAGAATTATTGTGTTGGTGAAAGTATAGGTCCAAATGATGCATGCAGAGAGGTATACACAAACAAATTTCAGAACTATAAGCAGAGAAGTCCCAAAGCAGCTTCCAAGAGTAGAGGATATCTCCTTGATCTAACCAGTGAACAACCCAAGAATGAGAAGTCAACTTGTGAATGGTCCCTCCATACTTTCTCAAGGTTTGTCCAACAGTACAACTGTGTCAATAATAAAAGCGCATTCACTAAAGTATTAATCAGAAATCACTGCTAGAAAGATCTATAGGGACCAGTTGCCATGGCTAGTCTGATCATGAGTGGGGTAAACAGTGACTATAGACACCACCCTGAGAGGTTAGAAGAGTGAGTGGCAAGTGTGTTCTCTGATTGAGCCATAATGTCCTGTCTATTCGCTATCATTTAAAGACAGTTTCACTGATTTATTGTCATCCTCCAGAACAGTGTCTTCTACCAAATTTCACTCTAATACCTACAAATTCAAATCTCGGTCAGCAGATCTAGGCTGAGATTAATTCAATTTCCTCTGTTATCTGCTTTGGATCTTGTAATGATAAAATAGAGGGATCATGATTTTTTTTCATGCTGGATCAAATTAAAGGAAAATAAACATTTTTTTTTCAGATACACTATCCTCACTTTTTCCAGAAGTTAAAAGAGTCATTTACTATGTAAGGGTAACACATTTACTACATCAGAGCCAAGCTGGGCTGCACAGCCAGTGAGAAGGATAGTACTTTTTTCTCTTAAGAAACTGATGAGCATGATGGGTGTGACCGATGTAGAATACCCAATGTCCACAAAGGCCAGATGACTGAGGAACAGGTACATGGGGATGTGAAGCTGCGGACTGCTTTGAATTAAGAGTAGTATACTGATATTTCCCACTACAGTCACTATAAAAGCTGGTAGAAAAAACACAAATAATTTAGGTGAGTGACATAAGTCCATGACTTGTCAGCCATACCATTTTTTTTTACATATTTATTAGAAATTTCATTCCAAAGTCATATGAGATTGAAATACATTTGATCTTTGAAATGTGTCTATTTAAATAACATTGCAAAATTGACAAATAGGGAGTATCTAAAGTTTCAAACTCTCCTATGATGTATTCTTACCCTTTTAAAAACACCCACAACATTTCACTTGAATGCAGCAAATGTCCACATAAATGACACTTTTTTTTCATTAAATGAAACCCATCATCAAGTTTCTCTATTTATAGGAGCTTCATGCTATGTAAGTGTTCAGGATAAGGACAAATAACATGGAAATAACAAGTACCAAAGTTCCTCACATTACTAATTTTATTAGCCATCGAGTTTTATCTGATTTACTTCAAAGTAACCAATGTGTTCTGGCCATTAATTTTTTCATAGCCTCTTTCACCTCCTTGTTCCTCAGACTGTAGATGAGAGGGTTCAACATGGGGATCACCACTGTGTAGATCACAGAAGCCACTTTGACCTGATCAGCTGAATAGCTAGACTTGGGCATTACATACACAAACAAAACTGTCCCATAAAACAGAGTGACTGCAGTGAGGTGGGAGGTACAGGTGGAGAAAGCCTTGTTCCTTCCCTCAGTAGAGCGCATCCTCATGATTGAGTGTAGGATGTAGATGTAGGACACAATGATGGTAGATAGTGTGCTCACAAGGACAGACGCAGAGGAGATGGAAGGAGATATTTCAGCGATATAAGCATGGCCACAGGAAAGCTTCACGAGTGGGAAGAGGTCACAGAAAAAATGGTTGATTTTGTTTGGACCACAGAAGTTTAGGTTCACAAAACAGCCCGTGAATGATGAGGCATTCATGCATCCACCCAAGTAGGATGCCCCCAGGAGGAAGAAGCAGACCACTGGGGACATCTGAGTGGAGTAGAGCAGGGGTGAGCAAATGGCCACATATCGGTCATAGGCCATGGTGGCCAGCAGGAAGCACTCTGTAGTTCCAAAAGCTACATCAGAGCCAAGCTGGGCTGCACAGCCAGTGAGAGGGATAGTAGTTTTTTCTCTTAAGAAACTGATGAGCATGATGGGTGTGACCGATGTGGAGTACCCAATGTCCACAAAGGCTAGATGACTGAGGAACAGGTACATGGGGGTGTGAAGCTGCGGACTGCTTCGAATTAAGAGGATTATACTGATATTTCCCACTACAGTCACTATAAAAACTGGTAGAAAAAACACAAATAATATGGCACGTAGTGTAGGACTATCTGTTAGTCCTAAAATAATGAATTCTGTCACCATGGTGTCATTTTCTGTCTCCATTCATTCACTCAGTGATACCTACTGGAACCAGAACCAGAGGAGAGTCACTGCCTGAAATGACCCTACAATTAACATATGGACCTAAATATAATCATATAATTAAATTTTAAAGTGGCAATTTTATCTTAATCATAGAATGTTTCGTAACTTTTCTCCTAAAATTTCATAAGATATTATAAAAGGAGATTTGATTACTTTAGGATCCAGCTATGTAGTTCCTTCTTGCAAATACAAGTTTGTTTTCTGTGTGTATAAGAAATATATACATGGGCATCCACAGTGGCATTGATTTTAATAGCACAAACTGTGAATACCTTAAATATTTATTCCAGGGCTGACTCTTGGTTGTTCCATTCTTGTCTCAAATGTTCCTCTGCCCCAGTGTTCTCCTCTCAGCCCCCATATGTGTAGTTGTCTGATAATAGCAATAGAGCTGACTTGGATATTTCTTGTTTTTATGATCTCCTAGAATAAAATAAGCAAAATCCTTAGTTACAAAAACGACTATCAAGAGCTGGGTGTTCTCTATGTTCAAGATGGAAAGGCTCACCAGAATTTTTATTATAACCCTGGTGTAAGCATCCTAAACATTTTACCAAGTGTCTCAAGACTCTCTTCTCCATGCTTTCTTATGCTTATAGGGTTGTAGGAAGTGATAGGAAGAGTCTAGGTGTTGCTATGGCTTAGCATCACATAACTGAACAAAAACATGTGGGAGCTTGTATTAGGTAAGTTTTTGTGTCACTAGTTCTAAAATGCAGAGGTTGGGAAAGAAAAAGGGAGTGCATTTGGCATAAGGTGAGAGAGTTAGAACACGATGGAAGTCGGAACTAGAAAATTATGATGAAAAAAAGCCAATTAGCATTTCAGAATAATGGGATCTTCATTCAAGTCACAGGACATGAACAAGGACAGGGAGAATGATAGCTTTAAAGACCAACAGATTCCTTAGAATTCTTTGCTTTTTCTTCAAAACTTCTGAGGACTAAGAAACAATACATAGATAGCTATCAGCTACATATACACCAGCAACTGCGTTCTTATCCTAATTTTTCAAGTTGTATCAGATCAAAATTTCTCTAGTACTAAGAGTCACAATTCCCAGAGTTTGGTTTCTATAAAAAGATTCACATCAGAGGCAAACTTTCTTTTTAAAAAATGTATGAAAAACATAAATGTTTTCAAGTGGAATGCTGCTCACTTTAAGAAGAAAAAGCAAGATAGAGAAATATGATTGAGTGAGGAGACACACAAACTGAGGGCCAATTGTATCTCCACTACTACACGGAAACAGACAAATGACAAGAACTTTAACCTGCTGTCTCTTACCTGTACAAAGGAGATAATACATACCACATTTGATTCCCGTGTTATTTATATAGTGTTTATAAAGAGACACTGAGCACTGTTTCAATCAGTAAAGGAATAACAAAAATGTCTCATTTTTCCACCCCCAAAATAATTAGTTACTTCTGCAACACTTAAGAAAATCAAGTATTCTTTATCCTTGAAAACCCAGAAGTTTAAGTCAGTGCCACCTCTGCCACAACACCCAGGAGGGCTCCAAGGAACTGATACTGCACAGCAAAGCACTTTTAAGTGAGTTTTTGATCATTTGGGATACAGTCTCAAATAACTTATTTCCCTTAAAATTACAAGTTAATCACTTCACTACTTTTGGAAAATTGTACTGACAACCCAGTGGGACAGAGAACTTAAGAAGTACCACCTATTGGGGCAGAGAAATAAAATGTGCATGTGATTACATAGAAGTGTACGGATGAAATATTTTTAATTACCCATGGGTTTAATTTGTTTTTAATTGAGTAATTTGCAAAAGGAAATGATATCATTCAGCTGTAATTTTGATTGTGGCACTTTTCAAATATAGCTGTATTCTGTGATCAGTGTTTGTGTTACCTATTTAGACATTTAGTTGGGTTCACTAAAGGAGTTATTTTACACACACACACCCTAATGCAACAGATCTGAAACACCATTTTTTCTTTTTTCTCTTTAATTGAAAATAGATTTTTTTCTCACATACTATATAGTTTCCCCTCCCTCTACTCCTCTCAGTTCATCTCCACCTCCCCTCCCATCCAGATCCGCTCTCCTTTTCTGTCTCTCACTAGCAAATAAACAGGCTTCTAAGGGATAATAATAAAATATAACAAAATAAAATGTAGTAAGATGAAACAAAGTTGGACAGTACAAAAAAGTAGTTTCACTTTTAATTTTTAAAAAAGAATCACAAATTCTTTTCTGTAATAGTTATATTGTCTTATACTCTTATCTATAACTCAGACGCGCTATACTCCTTGCTAATGAAACAGCACCTGAATTTTTTGGTAGTAGCAGTCCTAAGAAGTGTAGAAAATATTCAGTTGTAGCTGTAATTAGCGGTTTAGTCATGATTTGTGACACTAAGCATCTATCAATATACTCACCAGCAATGTGCTGCACATTTATTTGTTCAATTTCTTAGTCCATTTTCATTTATTTATTTATTTACTTACTTACTTATTTATTTATTCTATGTGTATAGGTGTTTTACCTGAATGTGTGTCTGGAGGTCAGAAGAGTACATCAGATCCCCTGGGGCTGGAGTTAAAGGGCAGTTATGAATTGCCATGTCAGTGCTGAGAGTTGAACTTAGTTCTCTTAACTGCTAAGACATCTCTTCAGCCCCAAATCATATTTTTTATTTTTCTCTTTTATGATGCTTTTAACGCTTTTTAATTTTAAATATATTTTGATCATAATCTTCCCTTTCCTCAAGTCCTTCCATATCTTCTCACCCTCCCTACCCACCCAACTTTAAGTTCTTTCTCAAAAACCCAACATAGCAACAAACCCCCAAAGAAGACAAAATAAGACAATACCAAAAAAGAAAAAAAAAAAAAGAAAAGAAAACAAACAGCTAAAACACCAAACTGTAATCAAATAAGAGTACATAAAAAAAAACCCCTCTGGAGTCTCCTGAACAAGAGACCTTTCATGTAGTGGTTGATGGACCCAGTGTCACTCCATTGGAGAAAACTGATCTCCCTCTCCCAGTAGGTGTCAATGACAGTTCATTTAACTTTTACCCTAGTGGCAATGTTTTCATTCATTCATTCCTTCATTTTTATAAGTAAAATAAAGTATAATAAAATAGGATAAAACAAAATCTAGTGTAACATTTGTTCTAAGATGATAATTTGTAACTTTTATTATACCCAACTAACCTTTTTCCATGCTTTTTTGTTTGAGAGATTGAGTTATTAAAGTACTCCGTACTGTGTCAGAGATTTCTTTTGGATCTATTGAGATAACTCAGTAATTTTTATTATTTATTTTGTGTCACATTGATTTGCATATGTTACAGCATACTTGTATGTCATAGATAAACTTAGAATTCTTGGTCTTAAAAAACATTGTTAAATTCACTTTACTAGTACTTTGTGAAAGAATTCTGCATCTCTATTCAACAGGGATAGTGATCTGTGTTTTTATTTTCTCATAATGCCTGTCAAGTTTTAGTATTAGGACAGCAAGCTTGAAAGTATTCTTTCTCCCTTTCTTCAGAATAGACTGAGGATAGTGTACTAATATTCAACCAATAGCCTTCAGAGGAAGATTACTAGAGATACCAGAGTAGGATGTCGATTAGTACATAATTTTGGAAAGACAAAGCTAAGAAATAGAGAACAGGTTTGGAAAATTAAGAGAGAACCATACCTAAAGGGAATTTCTTGAGACTCATATGTTAGTGTGAGCAACACCACTGATGTCAAAATGCTCTACAGCTTAGCTATGCCCCAGTTCCATGTAAATATACTAATCGTGAACTATACGAAAGTTTGGCAATATGTTATTATTGGAGTAAACAGAGAAAGGAGCATATGCTCCCCATGTTATTTCATATGAATTTCCAACTAAGATTTTAAAGATTTATTTATTTTTATTTCATATGAATGTTGGGGAGCAAACCTGGGTCTTCTGAAAGAGTAGCCAGTACTCTTTAATTGCCGATCCATCTCTTCAGCTACTACTTCCAACTGTTTAAAACTAAAATTTTAATTAAAAAAACAAATATGGTACCACTCAGAGATGCATAGAAAGCATTATTTTCCTGAAACTTCTCCACATTGAGTTGAAACTGATTCTACATATTGTACCTTTGTTCATTCTTGCCATTTCCAAGAATGATAGAATAGTTTTTAGCAATCCATAAAAGGGTTTTATCAAAAAAAGTTAATGCACACAAAAGTAAATAATAGGTGCTAGTAGATGACACATACTTATATGAACACAAGAATCTGTATTTTTCTTAGTCCTGGTGGATTTACATTGGAATTTTAACAAGCAAGTCAAATACCCAAGAGGTCATATCCCAAAAGACACCATTTCTCATAAACATAGACTTGCTTTATATTGGCAATTCTTTATCATTTTTCCCTATTACTGGAGCATAAACACTGACAGGTAATAGTTTTCGTTTTCTATTAGTACAATGATGCCTATTTCTCATTTTGCATTACAATATAAAGATGAATATATTAAGGTATTGATAATTTGTCCCACATCCATCTGTGTCTATGGTCAATGAATAGTATTGTTATATATTTCATCTTATTCAAAATAAGAATTCTATGAGGTACATGCTCAAGTACCTCATGCTGGAGTAATAGTGGGTATTGAGTTTTGTATGTCAATTGTCTAAAACTACACAGGTTGTCAACAACAAAGTCAAGTCCTGAGTTCATCCCCATTGACACTGATTTCTAGAAAGAGGGGATATTTTCCCCTTTTCAGTGGATCTTTATTGTTCATTGAAAGGTAAACTACCAACATGAGGTACATATGATTTAAGAGTAACAAAACAATAAAAATTTTCTAATTATCAATGATTATGCATTAGTGAATTTTATATTATGACGTCTTCCATGAGGTATCATGTAACCATCTATGTTTTGTCATTCGAATGATAAAAATATGTGAATGACAGCACTAGATTCCATTCTAATAGTGGTCCATTTTTTCTTTCAGTGACATAGATGGAGTCTGGAAATTACACAGTTGTAACAGAGTTCATTCTTTTGGGGTTAACAGAGGATGCTACAGTCCGTGCCATTTTATTTTTGATGTTCCTAATAATCTATTCTGTCACCTTGATGGGTAATTTGAACATAATTGTGTTAATCAGAAGCAGCCCTCAGCTTCACACACCCATGTACTTTTTCCTCAGCCATTTGGCTTTTGTAGACATTGGGTATTCCTCATCAGTCACACCCATTATGCTGAGGGGGTTTCTCAGGAAAGAAACGTTTATCCCTGTGGCTGGCTGTGTTGCTCAACTCTGTACTGTGGTGATATTTGGGACATCTGAGACCTTCTTTCTGGCTGCCATGGCCTATGACCGCTATGTGGCCATCTGCTCACCCCTGCTCTACTCCACACAGATGTCCTCCACAGTCTGCATCCTCCTAGTGGGAGCTTCCTACCTAGGTGGATGTGTGAATGCTTGGATATATACAGGATGTTTATTAAATCTGTCCTTTTGTGGACCAAATAAAGTTAATCACTTTTTCTGTGACTATTCACCGGTTTTGAAGCTTTCATGCTCTCATGACTTTTCTTCTGAAGTCATTCCAGCAATCTCTTCTGGCTCCATCATTGTGGTTACTGTGTTTATCATTGTTCTGTCTTATGTCTACATCCTTGTCTCCATCCTGAAGGTGCGCTCTACTGAAGGCCGCCACAAGGCCTTCTCCACCTGCACCTCCCACCTCACTGCAGTCACTCTGTTCTTTGGAACCGTTACATTCATTTATGTGATGCCCACATCCAGCTACTCCAGTGACCAGAACAAGGTGGTGTCTGTGTTCTACATAGTAGTGATCCCCATGTTGAACCCCTTCATCTACAGTCTCAGAAACAAGGGGGTTAAAGAAGCCATGAGAAAACTGGTGGCTAAAGCACAATGGTGGTCCTGAAATATTTGAATTTATAAACAATATAATGAAATCTGTTCTTATAGGTAATGGACAATGTGCTAAGTAAATTTAAGTTTATATTCATAATATTCCAGACTTACTAATTTTATCATCTCATTATCATGAGAGTTTTCAGCATAAAAATAATGGATTCACTAAGATAGCACACTTAGTACTTTTTTTCTCTATCCTTTCATTGACCATCATTTTTTTTTCATCTGTAAGCACAAGTATTTTCCCCTAAGTTCTGGGTTCTTTGAATGTAGCCTTTGGAATTAAAATGGTAGAAGCTTCTAGAATTCGTTGAATGAGGAAGATAACATTGCCATCCATGAAGTCATCCTGAAAGATGGCCTCCTCATGCTCTACAGCAATCTAAGGTTGAAGCCAGTGGGGCAGGTGTTGAAGGATGCTGTTTCCAATAGAATAGCCTCTTGTGGTACCTGTGTTAGCGAGCTGTTACTCTGTCAACTTGGGAGACAATCCCAATTCTCACTTAGCCACTGGCTATTACCTTTTAGGAATCTGATGACAAGGATACCCTACTGAGGATAATCAGGATTGTCTTACCTCTGTGGAGATGAAACACTGGGTTTAGTCTTGTGCTTTTTTACTGTTGAGAATTATGTGTTGCATAATTCTATCATGATTTTGAACATTTTATTTCTTTATTGACTCTAGCCCTGAAATTTTGTAAGCTTTATTTATCTCATGTGTATGAGTGTTTTGTCTGCATATATGCCTGTACACTATGTGCTTTGTGTCCAGGGGAGTCAGGAGAGAGTGTCAGATCCCCGGGAACTGGTTGAGTCACCATGTAGGGGCTAGAAATTAAATCCTGCTCATTTATAAGAGCAACAGTGCTCTTAATCTCTGAGCTCCATTTTCTCATGTTTTTATACATATTTTCATTGGGAAAGCAGTAGTCTTTGGAATTTTTTCTCTGAACCAGACTGTTCTATTTTTAGAATTTAAAATTGTGTTGTGATTGACTCTTTTGGTGCTTATATATCAATGGTCTTTTGTACAAATACTTTAAAACAAAAAGTACATGTCTTCAAAAACATTTGAAGAAATTGACTTTTTTCTTTAATGAAAATATAGCTATTTGACTAATCTTAATGTATCTTGTATTACACCACGTACAGTGTTTTCACAGTCTTCAATATTAAGTCCTATTTTCCTAAGTGCTGGGAGAATGAGCACCTGGGGAAGTAAGGTTTTGAAATTGAAAATTTGTTGGAAGTCTTGAAAATTCTACTTCTCTAGACTTCCAAAAATGTTTTAATATTAAATTATGCAAATTAAATTATTTTCTGATCTAAATAATGAGGAACTGTTGCTCTCTATTATGCTAACTCTCTGACTAAAGTACTCTAAGTTTATTTAGGACCAAGCATTATATACATAATTGGTACCAGATACCAGAATGAGGTTGGCAAATACTTCCTGTGTAGCTTAATAGGGAAGGAAATAGTCACACTGGCTCTTAGAAGATTGTTCTGTAGTCACAAGCATTTAATGGCTGCTATGTGTATGTATATGATAAAAAAAATTATTTCCACTAGGGTTTAGGGATGAAAAAGCAAGCAACAGAATAATTAAATGTTTGTTTTCTTTAGAATTATATAAAATAAGCAAAGGAGAATTCTTTGCATATATAGCTTTTCCAGGATTCACTTCAGATTGTGCTTAGTATACATTTTGAAACCTCCTATCACCTAAAACACAATGACCCATGCAGCTCCGTTTGGTATATTTCAAATTGACAAGGAATGATAAAGTGTGCTGAGTATTGGGCTGATGAAAGTTTGTTTTCCCTCCATCATCTACCATCTTTTTTATTGTATTCCTCATCATCCCTAACTCTACCCATATTTTTCAGTTGGAATTGGCTAAGTCCATTCAGTGTGATGGCTTCCTGTTCTCTACATAAATAGCTGATTATATACTTATAGAGTATTAAGATTCTGCCAGTAGAATAGGATAAAAGAAAAGATCATGAGTTCAGGGGTATAGCTAAGTGAATTATGGTTATGGGAGAATATAATATATAAAATCTAATTTAACATGAAGGAGTATGGGAATATGAGGGGAATGATGAATACACCTAAGATCAAGAGATCAGAGTTCACAGTGTGACCAAAGGCTATTGTCATAGCGTCATAGGGTCACTAAAACTTTGAATTCAGGTTATCTTGGTTACTCAAAATTAAATTGCCATGAAATATATTTACTATACAGTCCCTTCACACAATCTAACTTTTAGGTCTTGACATTATAGATTTTCAGTGTCTAAAAAGCCTGGGAAGTTCATGTTTATCATGCATCCATCTATCCATGTACCCATGATTAAGCCTAAAAATGGTATCAAGGATGGTTGTTAAAGAAGTGAATGATCTAGCTCAAGTACTCATGGTGATGACCATAAAGTCATGAGAGAAAAATAAAATGAATTAGCATTTAGATTACCAAGTGATGGACAATATTTAGAAGATTCTATGGAGGCACACAGGAGAAATAATCTTATCTGAGAAGGCATTTTATTGGTAGACTTGGTAAGGACCTTAAATGTTATTTCCCTTTTCCACCTCAGAGAGAGCCTTTTCTGAATTTCTGTTCACCAAAATCTGTCTTGACATCATCGCTGCTGAATTTCCACCTGCCAACAGAGAATTTTTATTAGATCCTAGCCCAGCTCCACTCTCTGCAGGTTCACTTGGTCATCTGGTGGCAGGTTGAACAAGCCCAAAGAAGACTTCATCTTGGTGCCAGCTGAAAGATAAGATCTGCAAGTTTTGTTTGTTATCTTGCAGAACTACATGAAAAAATACCTTAAGTAAAGGTATAAGACAGTATACATAGTCTCAGTTTCCAAGCAGTGAAGGTAGTAGTGGACTCTTACACTAAATAACACACTCTGCTGATTTAGTGGCTTAAGGAAGTACAAATTTGTTATCTTATAGTTCTGTGTGTCTAAAGCCTGATATCATTCTTATTGGGGTGTAACCAAGGAGTCAATAGCACAAAGATCTTCTGAGGAATTAAAAGACAATACATTTCCTTGGTTTTATGAGACCCTGGAGGCCATTCTCGTCTTGATTTCTAGCTTTCTTTCTTTGCATTCCACACCAGCAAGGCAATATATATATTTCATTTTAAATCAGTTTAACTAACATTTTTTCAGCTAGTCTGCTATTTTTTTTTGAGACAGGATTTCTCTGTTGTAACTCTGGCTGTCCTAAAACTCACTCTGTAGATCAGGTTGGACTTGAACTCACAGAGAGCTGCGTGCCTCTGTCTCCTGAGTGATGGAATTAAAGGCATGTGCCATGACAGCCCAGCTAGTCTTCTATTTTTAAGAACTTTTATTATTGTAACAGGTCTACTTTGATAAAATAGTTTATTTATTAACTGACTAGTGAATTTAATTTATCTGTGTAATTAATTATATAGATGGTTGATGAGATTTGTTCCTGGGCATCTTTGGAAAGCCACTATTATGCCTATCACATTGAGTAGTAAAAGATATTTTGTTTTCAAGAAATTGTGACTGTCGAAAGCCTTTTATCTAATTATTTCTGCCATTAAATAATACCTAAGATTGAACATTCTTAATGTTTTATGTAAAATTTATACAAAATAAAATAATTAAACTCAAAATGCACAGAACAGATTTTTCTAGTCAGGTGCACATGCACATCCTTTAATCCTAGCATTTGGGAGGCAAAGGCTGGTGAATTACTGAATTTGAGGACAGCCTGGTCTATGAAGTGAGTTCCAGGACAGAAAGAGGAAGGAGGAGGAGGAGGAGCAAGAGGAGGAAGAGGAGAAGCAGGAGGAGGATGAGGAGGAGGAGGACGAGGAGGACGAGGAGGACGAGGAGGACGAGGAGGAGCAGGAGGAGGAGGAGAAGGAGGAGGAGGAGGAGGAGGAGGAGGAGGAGGAGGAGAAGAAAGGAGAAAGGGAAGGAAGAGGAGGAGAAGGAAGAGGAGGAGAACAAGGAGAAATGATGCAGACAATCTAAGATTTGAAAATTGAATTCAGTAAAGTGATAGAAATAGGAAAGACAGTTCAAAATTAAATGGATTTGAAGAACTCAATAGAGAACTAGAAAATTCATAGGAAGTCCTGATGAGTAAAATGGATCAAGTAAAGGATAGAATATCAAGACTTGAAGATGAATTACAGGAACTGGATCATTCAAGCAAAAGGTATGGAAAAAAAAGAATGCACACACACACACAAAGAGAGGAGGAGAGAACATACAGGAAATTTAGGATACAATTAAGAGAACAAATCTTCAAATTATAGGCATAGATGTAGGAGAAGAATCCTAAGGTGCTGGCATACAACAGATCTTCAAGAAAATCACACAAGGAAACTTCCCCAATCTAAATAATGACATACCCATACAGACATAGGATTCACATAGAACACCAAATAGATAAGACCAGAAAGAAAAAAAAAACTTCTGAGAGCATATAATAGTTAAAATACTCAATAAACATAACAAAGAAAGAATATTGAAACCTTTAGGAGAAAAAAAGCACAAATAAACATGAAGAAAAAGCCCGTTGGAGTCACAGTTGACTTTTCAGTGGAAACTTTAAAATCCAAAGAACCTGAAGCAATGTTTGCAGTACCAAGGTACCACAGTTGCCAACTTGATTATTGTACATGGCCAAATTATCTACCATAATTGAAGGAGAAATAAAAGATGTTCTATGATAGAAATAGGCTAAAAGAGTTCCTATCCACTAAACCAGCCCCACAGAGAATATTGGAAGCAATACTTTGGAAGAGAGGAATCCAAAAGATTACAGGAATAAAACAAATGAATCTGTAACTACTGAAACACAATGTACAACTAAAAACATAAACAGCAAAGACAAAAGTGAATGCAATCAAAATACACTTATCAACAATAATTTTTTGTTTTGTTTTGTTTTTCGGGACAGGATTTCTCTGTTTTAACTTTGGCTGTCCTGGAACTCATTCTATAAACCATGCTGGCCTCTAACTCTTAGAGATCTGCCGGCCTCTGCCTCCCAAATGCTGGCATTAAAGGCATACACCACCACACCCAGTCTTTCTATTTATATTTATTTATTTATCTGCTTATTTATTTTTATTTCAACAATAATTTTAAATATTAATGACCTCGACTCTCTGATCAAATGACACCAGCTGACTGAATGGATCAAGAAACAACATTCATCTTTCTGTTGTCTACAAAACACTCATCTTAGTTTTTAAAGATACACACTACCTAAAAGTGAAAGAATGGCAAAGTATTCCAAGCAAATGGGACCAAAAAGCAAAGGGTTTCTATTGTAATATCTGACAAAATAGACTTCAAACTAAAACTCATCAGAACAGATAAAGAGGGACATCTCATTCTAATCAATGAAATATTAACTAGGAAGACATTACAATCTCAAACACATAAGCCCAGACCCCTTGTGCAGACTATTTAATAAAAAGCATAGCTCTGGGATTAAGGACACAGATTAACATCAATTATAATAGGTGATTTCAATACCCTGCTTTTTGCAACAGACAGCTCATCTGGACAGAAAATAAACTGAGAAATATCAGAATTAAATGACATCATACCTGAAATGGAATTAACAGATATCTACAGAATATTCCATCCAAACCTCAAAGAACATACATTCTTCTCAAAAGCCTGTGGAAGCTTTCCTAAAATATATCAAATCCTTGGATAGTTCTTAACAGTTTCAGAAAAACTTAAGTAGCTGTTTTTATCCTATCTGACAGGAATGTGATAAGAATAAATAAATGTCAAACAAATATCTAGTAAGTACACATGCTCATGAGGATTAAATAACTCATGACTGAGTGATCAATTTGTTAAATATAAAATCAAGAAAAGAAATAAAACAATTCCTAGAACTAAATCAAAATTGAAATGAAAACACAACACAACGAAATTCTGCAACATCTTTAAAGCAATTCTATGAGGAAATGTATCGCTCTAAATGAGTACATTAAAAAAAACAGAGCATAAGAAGAGCATAGATGAATGACTTCACGATGCAACGCAAGAATTTGGAAAAACAAAAACAAATCAAATCCAAACACAATCAAAGGTGAGAAATAATAAAAAATAAAAGCAGAAATTAATAAAATAGAAACAAAACAATACAAAGAATCAATGAATCTAAGCACTGCGTTTTTGCGAAGATAAAAGATATTAACAGATCCTTGGCAAAGCTAATAAAAAGAAATAACCCAAATTAATGAAATTAGAAGTGAACAGGGAAATGTTATAATATCAGCAAAGAAATTTAGAACACTTTATAAACCTATAGTCTATTAAATAGGAAAATCTTTTTTAAATTTATTTCTAGATTCATCCAAATGACCAAAGTTAAACCATGAAGAAATCAGGAAGCAAAGCAGAGTTGTAACAAGGAGCACTTTCAAACTCTTTATTTTAAACCAGGATTACTTAAAAAACAAAATCAGTAAAAGACACAGTAAGAAAAACTATAGGTCAGTATCCCTGATGAACATAGATTTAGAAGTTCTCAATAAAATATTTCTAACTGAAATGCAGGAATATATCAAAAAGATCGTTCACCAAGGCTTTTTACTTGGAGATGTGGGGATGGTACAACCTATGTAAGAAAATGAATGTAATAAATCATATAAATGAGCTTAAAGACAAAAACCGTGTTATCATGTCCATAGGAAAAGCCTTTGGGAAAAATCCAACATGCCTTCATGAAGAGAGGCTCAGAGAGAGTAGGACTGGAGGGGAAACTTCAACATAATAAAGGATATATATGACAAATGGAGAAAGCCTCTAAACAACTCCATTAAAATCAGAAAGGAGATAGAACTGTCCTCTGCCCTGATGCTTTTTCAATATAGTAATTGAAGCATCCGCTAGAGCAGTGAGATAAAAGAAGGAAACTAAAGGAATACAAATAGGAGAAGAAGTCAGATTCTCCATATTTTTAGATGATGTGGAATGCAGAAAAGATCCCAAAAGTTCCATCAGAAAATGTCTAGAAAAAAATCAACAATTTCAGAAATGTTGCAGGAAACAAAGACAACTTACAAAAATCAAGGGAACAATTCACCAACAACACATTACGCTCTTTCCTGTGGGTGAGCTCTGTAATGGGTTATCCAATAGCAGGTGGTCAGCCCTAAAAACCTCTGCAGACAATCAATACTAAGTAGACTCAACTGGTTGTATTTGTGAGGCAATGGGAAAGCACTGGAGAGGTTGTGAGGGAGGAGCAGAAGGAATTATATAAACGCAACACAAAGTATGAAATTTAAATAATAAATTTAATAAAAAAATAGATAGTGAACATTTAGAAAATGCAATCTTCTAGGGTAATGAAATTCATTGTTGAAAACTAAGTCTGGAATTTATAGAGTGTGACACTACCTGTGATAAATGTGGCCAAGATTTAGGACTCTGCTGTCAACCTGCTAAGCTCTACTCACATAAAGGCATCCAATTGGGATCTACTGGATGCATGGGAACCTGGGGAGCTATGGAACGTGGCACGACAGAAAGCTGTAAATTACAAAGTTCCCAGTGTGAACTTGTGAGACCCCACCTCAATGTCATGCAATATAAACATGTAAAGGCTCCTCCAACTTGCAGTCTGCAGACTGGATGCCTCACTGGGCAGCACTCCACTTTTTCATTTAGATTTTTCTTTCTTTGCTGGTATATTCCAAAATATTGTAGTTTCATTCATAAATCTCTCTATTCTTCAGCTTTCCAGCTTCTTTACATTCATTGGTCTACTGTTGAGGTTTTTAAGAAAAGTGCATTGTGTCTCAACTTTATTGAAGAAAAGCTGTTCACTCCCCTATCTTTAAGACTCTAGAATCCAACATTGGCTTTCTCTTTGGTTTTCACCAAATTTACAAATTATTAATACTATATTCATATAGTATTAATATCATTTTCACCTTCCTTCACCCTCTAAGTCTTCCCATACCCAACTAAAACTTATGAATGTATTTTGAATAAATATGTGAATGTATATACATATAAGCTACACTAAATGAAATCAGCAAGATAAATATAAATATTAAAGTTTAAATTTAACTTTTTTTGAAAATGTCCTACATGCATACAGTATTAACATCATTTTACCCTCCATCCCCCTCTAACTCAGCAAATCATATACATACATCACACACACACACACAGACACAGAGAGAGAGAGAGAGAGAGAGAGAGAGAGAGAGAGAGAGAGAGAGATGTATGTATATGTGAAGATCTATTCTCCTCTTTTCAGTTGTCATCAATTGCCAATAGTTTTTCATTTAGGTGCAGGGCTCTGCAAATTTTTTCTCATTGGTGTTGGCATGTCAACTGGTGTTGTCATTATTTGGGTCTTCTTTAAGCTGTACCCAGGAAATCTCAACAATATAATTTATTGGCAATTTTAATACCAAAACATTTCCTTTATTGTTACCTGTATTGTACAAGTATGCACCGTATCATTGTTCTTAAGAGTCTCACTAACCAATTATTCTCTTCTCCCCATTCATGAAAAACTTTGACACAGGCATCTTCGTATTTCTGGGAGCTGTCATTGTCTCATTCCTATTGCAAAATTGATATTGCCATTCACCATTTGAAGAGCCATTGCTCAATATGATTTGAAAATGCTTAGACCTCACAGGACCCCACGCCTGTCACAGCTAGAGCTCCATAGCACAGTGCTTAACGACATCAGAATTGCTATGATTTAGCAGTTTAGAGTAAGTTAGTTAAACTTCCATCCAGTTTCTATTTCTTTGATGAAGAATGAAGTAGGTTTTTGACAGCTTTTACCTACAAATTTCATGGTATGGTAAAATATCTGTTTCTTTGGGGATTAATTTTATCAGTTTATTTTTTCTATATATTTTTAAATTTTGGTTGAATAAAGCTTGGCAAAATATTTTCTTAAAGCTCTTTGCTATTCATCTGCATTGTGGTCATTCCTTCAGTTCAACTCTACACATGTGGATGTTCCACGCTCATTTTGATTGCAATCATTCCTATTTTCCTTTTCTTTGTCTCTGTATCTTTCTCTTCCCCTCTCCTCCTGTTTAGTATAATTTTCTTTATTATGCAAAGGCAAATGTTATAAAAAGCATGGTTTTTATTAAGTAGATGTTGTTGTGTCTATTATATACGCACATGCATTTGCTGTCTCTATATGCATACATATAAATATGTAATTGTATTATAATATTTTAAAATTCCATCTAGTTTCTTAATTATTTCCATTATTTTTTGAGATTATGATATAATTATATGATTTCCCCCTTCCCCTTCCTTCCTCTGAACCCTTTCATATACCCTTCCTTTCTCTCTTTCAAGTTCATAGCCTCTGCTTTTCACTAATTGCTATTACATACATAAATATTTTTAAATACATAAACCAATTCTGCTCAGTTTGTGTAATGTCACTTGTATACATGTTTTCAGGGTTGACCATTGGTTTTGTAGTAAGAAAACTGTGAAATAAAACCCATCAGGCCATTGGACGACACTCCAATTGCTTTGTGCACTGTCACGATTTTTATTGGACATATTCCACTTTTCCACATTTATTTAACAAAATCATATCAACTTTTCAAACGTCCTGAGCTCTTTTATTTACCACGTGAGGTAATCCCTCAATTACATGACCCAGTATTTTCCTCAGGGCTGTCTGCATGTCATTGTTCCTTAGACTGTAAATTATGGGGTTGAGCAGAGGCGTCAAAACGGTGTACGTCACTGCCATCAGTGTGTCATCTCTGAATGTGTTGCCATTCTTGGGCCTCAGATAGACAAAGCAAGCAAACCCATAATGTATGAACACCACGGTGAAGTGGGAGGAGCAAGTGGAAAATGTCTTATACCTTCCCTTGGCAGAGGGCATCTTCACAACTGTGGACACAATGAAGACATAGGAAACCATGATCAAAATAAAACTTCCCACCAACACAAAGATGGTGAAGGCAAGGAGAATTGTTTTCTGAAGAATAGTGCAGTTGCAGGCAAGGGCAACCACGGGTGCAATGTCACAAAAAAAGTGCTGAATGACATTGGAGCTACAGAAAGACAAGTTGAATATTATGATAACAATGCACAGGGAAACTGAGAAGCCAAGCACACCAGAGACTGTGATGAGCTGGAAACAGATCTTTCTAGTCATAAAAATGGGGTAATGCAGTGGGCTGTGGATGGCAGTGTAACGGTCATAGGACATGGCAGACAAGATGAAACAGTTGTTGGCTGCCAATCCAAAGAAGAAAAACATCTGCGTGGCACACTCAGGGAGAGAAATGGCCTTGCTCTCAGACAGCAAGTCCACTAACATGCGTGGGAGGATCACCATAGTGGTGCAGGTTTCTGAAAAGGACAGGGCAAAGAGGAAAAAGTACATGGGGGTGTGAAGGTTGTGGTTGAGCCTGATGGCCACCATGATGGATGCATTTGCTAGGAGGATGGTCACATGGGAGAGGAGAATCACAGCAAAGAGTAGATTCTGCAGTTCTGGGAAACTAGAAAATCCCCACAGAAGGAATGTGGTCACTGTGGTGTGATTGCCCATCCTCCTGGTGGCAGCAATTTTGCCCCAAGGTGAATATATACCTTATATCGAGACTGAGATGGATGCCTAGGTGCTCTGACATTAGCTGGCCTCAATTAAGGGCCTCTGTTCAGTGGTCAAGGAAGCACTAATGATGGACTCTGGGAAGGGCTAATTAAATGCATGTGACTGAATTCAATGTCAGAAGCAAGTATGATAAGGAGAGAGATTCTAAACGGTGAATTTATAAATGATGTACTTCATCCTGCCTCTTTCTTCTTGTCAGTCAACACTTTACAAAAGAGGAAAGTATTTAAAAAGTGCTCACGTTTTTACCTGCAGAATGCAAGAATAACATCTGTGAAGTATATGTATATAACCCAGTCCAAACCTGGAATTCACAATTGAAGAAAGTGTAGGAAAATTATCTGCAGACTTACAAACATTCTCTCAAAGTCATTCTGTCTTCCTTGCGCTGCCAGGACATGGAGGCTGTGTTGCTGGAGCCGAATCAATGAATAGATCTAATAAACAAATTTACCACATTGAAATACATACTAATTCTTCTCTAGAGCAATAAAATAAAGCTGGAGGGTTTTTGGATAACTATTTCTGAAATGGGTACATCATGGTCTTATAAAGAATTTGCTTCTTCCTGGGTGGCATATTTGTATCATAATCATGACATCCTGGTCCATTTTTCAGTTTCTAAGAGAGTTGAAAAGATATTTTATGATCAATATTCTTGTGAAGAAGGCTGCTTTAAAATGTAGCTGTGATGAGGATTAACTCATTTTCTTCAGGCCATTTTCCCCTGCTCCCATTCGTTCTTGAAACAGTCACAATGTGGCTGCGTGGAAATGATGAATATTTGTATGCAACATGGAGTTTAATTACAGGCAACTCTCCTAGGAGGAAAGAAAGGTGATGGGAAGACATGGATATGGGGTGTGGTGTTAGGGAAAGAAAAGGATTCGTTGGATAGTCTTCTGTAAGATGCCACAAAACTTGAATTTCACAAATGACAATACACCTTTAAGTGGAACATGTTGCCATGTAGCTATAATCACAGTTACTCTTAAACCTGAGACAAGGGATTTCTTTAGTCTAGGAATTCAGGGTCACCTGGGCAACCTTATGAAAAGAAAAAAAACAAAGGAAATTACTTTTAACTGAATAATATCTTTGTTATATCCTGAATTTCCAGAAATAAAATATAAAATTATGCACCCCAACAATCAGTATCTCCATCCTCCTAGAAGTGAGCTAGTCAGACTGTATGTTAGATAGAATCTCCTCATTCAACTTCCCCAACAACTTTATGTGGCATTTCTATCCTAACACCACAAAATTGAAACTAAGGCACAGGTTGCATACAAACCTATCAAAACTCAGGGCATCAGTTCCACCTGTAGTTTGTTTAATATCATGACTTGCCAGACCTGTGTTTGGTGAGAAAGATACTATGGAACAACATCTAGCTGAGTTACCCTGCCTATGGTAGAGAAAGATACCAGCCAAATAAATACTGCAAAGTGATGGAGGTGCCTTCTACCGTGGAGTCAGGAATTCCCTTTCCGTGGAGTTGACCTTCATGTTGTGACAGAATGCAGTTAACTGCTCACCATTTAAAGGCCCGACAGAGAGAATAGTATAAATGCCCATCATGGGAAAAGTCTGTTCATATTCAAAGACTATCATGCACTTGGTATAATTGGGATGTACCCTCTCGAATGGCCTCTGAGAGAAATAGTATTGAGATCACACTTGAGGTGAGAAAGCGGTAGCTTAATTTGGGAAGGTAGTACCGTTTGTTAAAGATCGAGGTGGTATTCGCTTACAGGTGATGTGCCTCTGGACAAAGAATCTGCCTCTAAATGCAAATGACATAGAATGGCAGCCAAGTTCTACAGATTCCCATAATCTTCTCACAACAACCTTCCCTCCGTGGGGGAACTTCCTGATGTCCACCAAGCCTCTCCTGTTCTGTCTCCACTCTTTAAAGCACCAGCGCTCTGACTTGCAACACTATCCACCATCCTCATTCATCTTTGGATCTTAAACCATAACCTTTTTTTTCTGTGTTGACATCTGATTTTATTATGATGACATTGCACATGGTCAGTTCCTACAGCAGTCAGAGCAGAAGAAGAATTTTATCATTTTGTATCTCCTCCCTAAGATCAACAGGACCATCAAGTCAAAAACTCCCTGAAATTACCAGAAGAAGGAGAGATGAAGAAACAGTCATACATTTTAAGTCAGGCATGCAGGTCAGGGAAACAATAAGAAAGTCCAGTGTCTGGGAAATGACACTTGGGAGATGGCGCTGTAGACATGAGTTTGGATAGCACTCTATTCCAGGCTCTTGTGTCCCAAGGCATAGGTAGTACCAGAAACACATAAAAAATAATATGAAACTCAGAAATATAGCTCCTTCTTGCAAAAATACATAATACATATAGACAAAGATTTATTCTTTGTCTAAGAATAAAAACCTCATAGTCGATCAGCTAAGTCATGGGACTTAGAGTTTAAATTATCTTCTTTTTTTCTAATACTGAACATGTGAATTTTTTTAAATGTGTCTAAAGAAACACTTACTCTCTCACACCAGTCATCCCTTTTTTAAGTCATCTTAATGTACATAGCTTAATAAATACTTAGGGCGAGGGACACAAAAAGAACTTCCAAGAACAGGAGTGGGCCAGTTAGCTAAGGAAAGCACTCAAAAAGCTGAGAGGATTGGGGCTGGAGGATTAGAGCAGGAGATAAGGAGGGCAAGAGCACTTACTGCTTTTGTACAGGACTGGAGTTCAACTCTCAGTACTTATGTCAGATGCTCACAACCAACTATAATTCCAGCTCCATGGGATCCAACTCTGTCTTCTGGATTCTACCAGCACCTGTATTTGTGTGCACAGATACACACAAACAAATTAAAACATCATTTTTTACATCTGAGGGATGTTTATTTTTGACAGTTTGTGCCATACCAATTCTACAATTGGAAAGACAAACAATTAATTTTCATCCCCAAGGCCCCAGACCCCTATTTTTCCAAAACCCCTTCTTGCAGTAAGATGTAGAGGTTAATTTAACGTATTCCATTCAAAAGAAATTTATCCTTCTTGGTTTTAAATTACTTTGTCCTTCACCCTTTGAAAACTCAAGGCAGTGTGAACCAGTGGACTTCCTAGAGGCATTGAAAATTCTGGTGAGGCTAGGATTTCATCACTCACCAGAATGTACTGCAGAACTTTTCTAGCAGGCACAACTAATTCCTACTCACTGGGAGAAGTTCAGTGCTAAAGCGTAATAACTATTTGTTAAAAATTTTGGGGACGTTCACTTACCTTTCTTCAAATCTAATTTGACTTTGATTCAGATTTATCCAATTACTGATATTTCAATTGTCTAGAAAAAGAGGAGGAATAGTTTTATTGAGTTGCAGGTGGTAGGAAATATAAGAAAATATAGAGATCAATGGATTTTGTTTTATTTTTGCAAGTAGGAGCTATATTTCTGAGTTTCATATATAGTTTTCCTTAATTCTTTCCACCATAGGAGTACGTATTGAGCTTATAAATCATGATCACATGCTGATGAAATCAAATGATCATAATGAATGGAATGCAAAATTACAAACAATGAGAAACATGGAAAGAATTAGATTCCAGTGATTTATAGTGAAATTAAATCATGGGTGAAACAATGGAAATAAAAGAATCATTTTATTCATAAATAAAAACAAATACATTTGCAAATACACATATATGCATAAGAATTTTATAACATCATATATTTATATGTATTTGAAAATATATTTTCTTATATTCATTTGATCATTTATTCTAATTCTTTTGATATAATGAGTTACCTACTTGGATTTGAAATTAAACCTTCAGTTTCACTGAAATCTGTTTTTAATGGGCTAATGAACTAAACAGATGAAGAAAGGTTTGTATTCAAATCCAAGCTCTGTTTCCATAACACACATGCAAGATATCTATTTCCCTTATAACTATTTTCCTCCTTGTAACTACATACCTTGTTTGCAGGATTGGCATGTTGCCCAAAAAGACTATGAGACAATGATTGTTCAATACTTGCTAGTTGCATTCCTATTGGCTAAGATATCACATGACCTGCAGACAACTTTTCCATACCAGTGCTTATCAATACTTTCATGCTCACAAAGTCTCTGTCGTATTGTGCTAGATTCTACTGGTATGTTCAATTTGGTCTTCATTAGCTCATTCTCATAAAGTCTGGAAATTTCCAGTTTCATTTTTCCTTCCCAGTTTATGGTTTTCCAAACTCCTCCCATTTTCTGTGTGTCAGCTAGCTATGCCAGAAATAGGAGACCCATGACAACATACCATCCCAGCCCAGTGGTACCCTTATTATTCTCAGCATATTCTATATATTAACACTGACAAGTGCCAAGATATTAGTGGATGCAAAAGAATATTCAATGTAAAATTAATTATAACCTCCTACGAAAAATGATAACATCTGATCTATTTAAAATAAAGGGGAAAGCTCTATGTAGAACTTACAAGTAATGTAGTTTTCTGCAGTCCTTCCTGTAATGTCATTTAGAGAGAAAGTTTTAAGTCATTTTCCCATGTGCATGTCTGTGTCTGTGGTGAATTCCCTTTCTCTATGAAGTTGAATTCTCTTATCATTGCAGGGCGTGTCTTAACAGTTCCTTGTGGCCAGAGCTAAGTTTGGTGCACACCTAATGAGATCCCATGGCCACTTGAGACCATCACCTATTGCATCACTTAGGGCTTCATGTCCCCAGCAGGAGGACTGTCCTCTGTGGACCTAGAATCGTTCTGAGTCCATAAGGTATTGCTTTATTTTTTTTTTTTACTTTGTTCTTGTCAATCTAAAGAAAGTAAAACAATTGAAATTCAACTTGTTGAAATATGTTTAAAAATGAGTGAATCTCTTGGGAACATTTCACCTCTTATTTTTAGTACCAGTCTTTATATTTATAAAAGCCCACCAAGGCTTGTCACTCTTATGTCTACGTAGATACCTAGAGAAAGTTCCTATCAGGTGAAGCTATAGTCTGAGAATTCGCATAGAATAAAATTGGGAAAGAAAAAGAACACACGGAGAAAGTGTTGGTCATGGCTGCTTTCTCATGAGGCAACTCTTAGTAAAAGACCTTTCTGAAGCAAAAAGCCCACTGACACCAAATACTACACATTAATTCATAATTTTCGTATTGTATTATTGTGACAATTCACAAGCATAGAGCCACATTATAACAATTACACAGAGAATGTTAGATTTACTTCCTAGATTTTCCTAGATGGTAGATAATACACTACTCCAGAACTTACTGCATTTAAACAATTATGCCGCATCCATAGATAAGACTCAGAAGAGATCAGAGATGCCTGACTGTCCTATTCACTCTTTTGTGTGATTACTGACACTAGTTGATGTTTGAAACCTGAAATAAATATTCAGCTTCTAAACAGATGTGGAATATGGATTCCACACGTGAACATCCATGAAAGTCTAGTGATGCCACAAAGGCTTTAATGTTTTCTCCATTCATACTGGATGGCTGCACACAGAAGAATACAAATAGATGCATACTTAATCACCCTGCACAAAACTCAACTCCAAATATATCAAAGACCTAAAACATAAAACATAAAACCAATTACAATGACTCTGATAGAAGAGAGGGAAATATCCTTGAACTCATTAGCACAGGAGAAGACTTTCTGAACAGAACAAGGAAAGCAAGGGACTAGATCAATGATAAATAACTGGGACTTCATGAAACTTAAAAGTTTCTGTAAGGTGAAAGACACTGTCCTTTGAACAAATTAGCAGCCTACAGAATGGGAAAACTTTTTGCCAACTCCATAGCCAATAGAAAACTAATATCCAAAATATATAAAGAACTCAAGAAACTAGATATCAGAACCCCAAATATTCCAATTTAAAAATGGTGCATGGATCCTCAATTTTCAATAGAAAAAGCACAATGGCTGAGAAAACTTAAAGAAATGGTCAACATCTGTAGCCATCAGGAAAATACAAATCAAAATTATTTTGAGATTTTATCTTACACCTGTCAGAATAGCTAAGATCGACAGTAAAAGTGACAGCCCAGGCTGTTGAGGATGTGAAGCAAGGGGAATACTCCTACATTGTTGGTAGGAGTACATACTTGTATATCAACTGTGGAAATTAGTCTGGCAGTTCCTCAGAAAGATGTGAATCAATCTTCCTTAAGATTCAGCTCTACTACTTTTGGGTATAAACCCAAAGGGCACTTGATCCTACCATAAGAACACTTGCTCAACCAAGTTCATTGTTACTCTATTCTTAATAGCCAGAAATTATAAACAACTTAGATGTCCCTCATCAGAAGAATGGATAAAGAAAATGTGGTACATTTACACAATGAAGTATTATTCAACTGTTTAAAAAATGACATCATGAAATTTGCAGGCAAATGGATGAAACTAGAAAAAAAAATCACCCTGAATGAGATAACCCAGACCCAGAAAGATAAATATGGTATATATATTCACTTACATGTAAATATTGACCATTAAGTAGATGATAACCAAGCTACTAGACCCAGGAAAGTTAGATTTAGATGAAGGGACTAGGAGGGGACACATGGATCTTCCTGAAAGGTGAAAATAGAATAGATTTTATGAGTGGACTGGGTGCAGGGCTACTGGAATGGAGAATCAGGTGGGGAAGGGAGAGGGATGAAAGAAGAGAACGCAGGGAGAGACAGCTAGGACTGCAGCGCATTTGAGGGCTTGTATGGAAATGTAGTGGGGCAGAATCTTCCTAAAATACATAAAGGCAATCCCAATAAAGTCTCCAAATAATGAAGGAGATGGAGTCCCAACTGGTTATCTCTTGTCACCAAATGGAGTTTCCAATGCCAGAATTTAGTTACATTCAATTGAGTTGTTGGCCAAAGGAGTCCCATGGAAATCCCCAAACAACCCAGTCTTGTTGTCAAGACAACAGGGTACTCTACACAACTGACAGCAAGCTCCATTGCTGAAGCTAGCACCCAGACACTCATTCAATATGGAGAGGTGGAGCTTGTGCCTCTATAGAACCTTCCCCCCTGCATTCTAGTGTCTTTGGTATAGGAAGGTAGTTTGCAGGCTACCAAAAGAGAAATGTAATCACCAACCCAGCCACAAACCCTTTGATCTATAATGCTGTCCTGCCTGCAAAATATCCCAGGGCAAGGTTCACACTAAGCTTGTGGAACTAACCAAACAATGTCTGATTTATTTTAAGGCAAACTCTAAAAGATGAAACCCATGCCTGATAGTACTTCAGAGTCCAAGAACAAGAGATTAGATAAACAAGAGACCTGAGATAAAACCAAATAATACTGGCCTTTAAAAACAATGTAACAGTAAAATGACTCCTAATGTTATCCTGCTCTACTCATAGATCAGTGCCTTGCTCAGCCATCATCAGAGAAGCTTCCTCCTTCAGCAGATGGAAACAAATACAGAGACCCGCAGCCAGACATTACACACAGAGAGAAAGACCTTGGACTACTCAGCTTTACATGGAATGTCTCTATCAAATCCCTCCTCTAAGGGCTCAGAGAACCCAGCTGAAGAGGAAACAGAAAGAGTGTAAGAAGCAGAAAGGGATAAGGGACATCAGGATAACAAGGCTCTCTAAATCAACCAAGCAAGCCTCATATGAACTCACAGAGACTGAAGCAGCAAGTACAAGACATGCACAGGTCTACACCAGGTCCTTTGCATATATAGAATGGTATTAATTTGGTCTTTTTACAGGGCTCCTAAGTACATGAACGAATGAGTGTCTGCTTCTTGTTCCTTCTCTTTGCTTCTTTTCCTTCTGTTGGTTTGCCTTGTCCACTTTGATGTGATGGTCTGTGTTTTAATTTATCATCTCTTATTTTGTTGTTTTGTTCTTTTCTCTTAGAAGCCTGTTCTTTTGAAATGACAGAAAGAAAGTGGATCCAGATGGGAGAGAAGGTGGGGAGGAACTTGGAGGAGTAGAGGGAGGGGAAACTGTAACTGTGATGTACTGTAACAGAAAAGAATCTATTTTCAATAGAAAAATGGGAAAGATATCCTGAAGTTCTGCTCAGTCTGTAGGAGGAGGCACTACATTTCAGATCTTTACATGGCAGCGACCAAGTTTGGGTAACAGAGGACTAACATTACTGTTGCCACTTCTTTTGTAAAGGACATTGTGCAGCTATAACCAATTTACTTTGTTTCATCATTTACCTCTTCATGCATTTACATATCCATTATCTATCATATTTTAGATATGTGTTCACAGAAATTGCAGATATCAGTATATTTCCCTATAATTATTTCTGTTCTCAAATCAGTAACTACAATTCATTATTTTTATCTGCTTTACTCTATGCATTTTAATACAAGTTTACATGAAGTAAAATATACAAACCTTCCATGTTTGGTTGCTGCGTTAGGAAATTCATAAGATTTTCTAACCAGCCCTTCTCCCATCACAGTTATTAACATCAGTTTGGGAATTTCACCCATAGCGCGCCCTCGTCAGTCTTGGCTTGCACAATGCCAAGGCACTTGTTCTGATTAATAGCAGATTTGAGATTTTCCCATTTCATGGAGTATCTGCTATTTTCGTACTCCTTTAATGGAAAACTGTTTTATTATTCTTATTATTCTTAGTTCTGTGTGGCTGTGTACACATGAGTACAGATGCCTGCAGAGGCCAGAGCGGTCAACACCCCCACCGCCCTCCCCCGAGCTGGAGTTACAGGTGGCTGTATGTCACTTGATGTGGGCACAGGGTCCACTGGAAGAGCAATGCGTGATAGTAACTGCTGAGACATCTTTCCAGTCCCAGCACATTTGCTGAGAATATCAATAATTTGTATTATTTTATCAGTTAATATAATTCCATTGGGTGAATACTCTAATTTGGCTAACCCTATTTTTACTAATGGGAACTTAGACTATTTTAAGCCTGCAACTAGATAAATATAAAACAAATACCAGAATGGAAATGAATACAACACAAGTAGAGAATAACAGAAAAATTATGAAGTCAAAAGCTGGTTATTTGTTGTTGTTTTTGGAAAGAATTTCTTTCTTCTAAATCAATAGAAGGCATTTATTGTCACAAAAGTCACCCCAGTCCTACTTATAATTCAGAATCTTGTTTCTGGAACTGGGTAACTTAGGTCTTACCCATCAGCATACTGTACTGTTCCCTTTTCAGACACAGATGATAGCGTCCCAATGCTTTCTGACATCCTTGTTTTTAACTGTTGTAGCTTGCTGAATCAGAGTTGCAGAATTTGAAACAAGTTCAATATCATTTCCTTCAAGTATTAATTCATACATCTGGGCCTAAGAGACAGAACAAGCAACACCTGTCCTCATTTGAACCCTGTGGATATATTTTTCACCCCAAAAATTCCAGATTTCAACCAAAGACACATTCTCCTGAATAATGACATGGATGGGGAAGTGGGCATACACAGGACCTCATCTTGTAATCGAAGCCCAGCCTGACACCCTTGATCGTGTTCTCAACATGACTGCAGATGGTTCAGACAGTGCCCAGTTCCTTTCTGTTAGCCCACCATTTGTCAACCTGTATCCTCTTTCTTTTTCTTTCCAAGGATACTCAGCTCTAGACTGATGCAATTGAAGTGCCTCCCGAGGAATCCTCTGGGACCCTTCAAAATGTGCATCCCTTCAGAGTGATGTTGATATTTTCTGGAATGTGGACAGTCTTATTGCTGAGAATAGTATTCATTCTTGCATTTATGGGGCAAAAAGCTGAAAAGATTTTCAAAATGGATAAAATGTCAACCAGATTGATGATGAATGCAGAATGTAGGTTTGATTGTAAAAGAAAGAGGACATTTTGGAACATCCTTCTGAAACATTAAAAGATTTAAATATATACCATGATTAAATTTTGACAGAAATTAAATAGATTGAATTTTTTAAAACTATAAGAAACTTAAAATTTTGATGGGTTATAATAAGTCTGAATTAAAAAAAGCAACTACTATAAAGAAAAAAGATTAATCCTGATGACAGTAAAATATATATGTGTGTGTGTGCATGTGTGTGTGTGTGTGTGTATGTCTGTGACAGTGTGTGTATATATAGAGTATACATTATGTATAATATATCATATTTTTTATAATATATATAATATATAGTATATATAAATTCAGGGAATCTGAGGTTAACTAGCTATGTGGCTATCCAATCGAACCATTATAAAATGTGGACAAAACAGCCTCAACATTTCTTGCCCACGCTGTGTCCTCTGATCTCCCCGATGCAGAACTTCACTGCAAACCCATCAGACCACATTTTCATAGCAATCCTCACTACTGTGAAACTCACAAGTGAGACATTACTTTCTTTTGAAGTTCAAACTAATCCACCACCATCAAAATGATTTGTTCCTTTAATTACATAATCTACTTAGGTATTAAGCCACCATTCTTTTTCAGCCTTTTGGCTAAAATCAAGGGTAACTATTAAACCATCAGACATAATATTCTGGAGCAAGAGACATAAGAAAACACTATTTGCCCAAAATGTCCATGATAATAAATATATTAAAAATGTCTGTTGATCTGGGGATTATATTTATCTGTTTATTTTTTCATAAGTACATCAATTATATTCTAAGCTCTTGTTTTTTAATAGGAATAAATCATTCTCTCAAGTTAACTTTAAATTTTTCAGTATTGTGATCATATCTGCTTCTCAGGTATATCTTGAAAAGTTTGTATTTCATCCTTTGTCAGCCAATCACACTGCTAATTTCTACTCACTGTTTTCTTTCCTCCCATCTCCAACTCTTACTGTTTCTCTACCTTCATCCCTAACCTTCTCTTCCCTAATTTCTTTTCTTTCATCTTCTCTCGCTAATATAATAATTTTCTTTTCCACCAAAGTAACGATGATCATGAAAATAGTGTTCCAAAGCATTCTGATATGTCTGCTGAATGTGTACATGCACATGTATGCATAAATGCTTGAAAACCATAACCTATTTCCCGTAAGAAAATGTGAGACAAGGATACTTCAGGAAATTAGATAACACTTTAATTGCTTTGTACATTAAATAATGTTTTTGATGGAAATAACCAATTTCCCAATTTTGTTTTCAGTGCTGAATGCTGTTATTAAATGTCCAGGGTTTGTTTTTATTTGCCAGGCAAGGCGAAATTTTAAAGACACTATCTAGTACCTTCCTCAGGGCTGTCTGCGTTTCTTTGTTTCTTAGGCTGTAAACAACGGGGTTGAGCAGAGGTGTCAGTACTGTATATGTGACAGCCATCAGCATGTCTTCACAGAAGGAGTCACTGCTCTTGGGTATCAAGTAGACAAAGCAGGAAAATCCATAGTGCATAGACACAACTGTCAGGTGGGAGGAGCAGGTTGAGAAGGCCTTATACCTCCCCTGTGCAGAAGGCATTTTCACAACTAGGGATACTATGAAGGCATAGGAAATCATGATTAAAACAAAACTGCCCACCAGCACAAATGCAGAGAGCATGAAAATAATCATTGCATGACGAGCACTGTAATCACAGGCAAGGTGAACCACGGGTGAAATATCACAAAAGAAATGCTGGATAGTGTTGGAGTCACAGAAAGACAAGTTGAATATGGTGAAGGTGATGCCAAGAGAGCAGAGGAACCCAACCACACAGGAAGCCATCATGAGCTGAAAGCAGACTTTTTGGGTCATCAGGATATGATAATGCAGTGGGCTGTGGATGGCAGTGTAACGGTCATAGGACATGGCAGCCATGATGAAGCAGTTGTTGGCTGCCAGTCCAAAGAAGAAAAACATCTGCGTGGCACACTCAGGGAGAGAAATGGCCTTGCTCTCAGACAGCAAGTCCACTAACATACGGGGGAGGATCACCATAGTGGTGCAGGTTTCTGAAAAGGACAGGGCAAAGAGGAAAAAGTACATGGGGGTGTGAAGGTTGTGGTTGAGCCTGATGGCCACCATGATGGATGCATTTGCTAGGAGGATGGTCACATGGGAGAGGAGAATCACAGCAAAGAGTAGATTCTGCAGTTCTGGGAAACTGGAAAATCCCCACAGAAGGAACGTGGTCACTGTGGTGTGATTGCCCATCCTCCTGGTGGCAGCAATTTTATCCCAGAGTGGAATGTGTTAGTACAATAAAGCCGCATAAATGATTGTGAAGAGCTTCTGCACCGGTGCAATCAAGTACTTATTCAAGACCACCTCAGTTAGCATAAAACAACTGAATGAAGGAACCTGTGAAGGGGGTGTTAATGGTGGTGAAGTAGCTCAATAAATAAAGGTACTAAATCTTGTGACCTGAGTTCAATCTGAAGTACCCACATGTTGGAAGGATAAAACTGACTCCCACACATGCAACACAGCATTTGTTCACACACACAACACACACACGCACATGCACACACTTATACATACACACACACAATTAAATAAAAAAATGAATGTATGTGAGTATATATAAGTGTGTGTGTGTGTGTGTGTGTGTGTGTGTGTGTGTGTGTGTGTAAAATATAAGCTCAAGCCAAGCCGGGAGCTCAAGAGTTGAGGGAAATGATTCTAGTACGAAAATCACAAAATGCTCACAAATATCTTCATAGATTCTACTCACAAAGCATTTCCTATCTATCACTCTTTTCTCTATTCTCGATGTGCAGGGAGGAAAACAGAGTGCAAATATTTCAGTCACTTGGTTTTTAATATGCACACCACACTTCTTAAATGATGTTTCTCATCAATTGATGCTCTGGCCCTCAGCATCATTTACTAACTTATTAGTGGAATGCATACGGTCACTGAATAGGTTGCTTTCGAATTGAAATGGCAATTTTAAAATTCAAAAGAGATGGTGGGGAATTCTAAAGGAACTTTCACTTTTTTCAGTATTATCCTGTTTCTGTTTGTATTCTCTACTTCCTGGTTTCTCCAGGGAGGAACTCTTGAGATAATGAGCAAATCAGGCAAATAAATGAACTCAGCATGTGTAACTTTCAGATTCCGGTCTTAGTATGTAATTGATGGTGGAGAGATAATAAAATCTATAGTTTTAGTATGATAGTTATTTAAACATAACATAATTTTGCAATGCTTAAGGAAGTTAAGGTGTCATCAAAATCGTTGCCCAGTGCATAAATTACATAATGAACTCACCTGGAGTTAATGCTGTCTCGAAGACATCTCTTTCCAGAACTGCATATTGGGGTATTGTTGGTCTGATGAACTTTTGAATTTTTAGTGAAACCCTCAGTATCTTTTATAGCTGGTGAAGTTAAAGGTTTCTCTTTGCATGAAAAGAACCAACTGGGTTCCTTGTGCCAGTTTTGCAAAGTTGAATGCAACCTAGGAAGAAAACTAGGATATGAAATTGCTAGTAGGACTCTACAAAATTTTGTTTTTTTAAGCTCAGTTATCATAAAAGGCAAAAGAAAGTTGGGCATAAAATGAAGACATGGGGGAAAAATAGAGAAAGAGAAGCTAGCTATAAATTATCCAGTAAGAACCACAAAGATTAACTAAAAATAATGAAAGACAAAATTATATTCTTATTTGAAGAGTTGCTGTTTTCTATCTTCATTATGGTTTTAAGTACAGAATATGATATCAGCTAAGCCAGATAATAGAGCCACATTTCATACTAACAATGTGTCACAAATGTGTTGAGGTTAGATAGTCCTAGCTCACAGAATCCTTCCCAACCGTATGTTAGCATTTAGATGCACAAAGAGGAGACTAAGGTGCAGAATGTTTAGATGTCTATTAGAGGACATCAATTTATTCAACATATAATAACTAATTACCCATGATGTTCCAGACACTTAATTGAATGAGAAACACACTGTAGAAATCTGTGACGTGGCAGTGCATGGATATTTATTCAGTCAGGGAGGCCCTCATTGAGGAGGTGATATTCTAGGATGGGGAGTAGAATGATTTGTTATGCAATATGTGAGAATAAGGCACAGTCAATCAGCAGGGCAACAGAGCTATTCAAGCAATTTTCTCTCAGATTCTCAAGGCTTGACTTCAAGTTCGCTCCACAGAGACTCTTTATCTGAAGGTTTTCCAGTCAATTTACCTCTAGAGGGGTTTTTGATTGAGTTTCCATTTATTTAATCTGGCTGCTCCATTCATACAAAAATTATTTTAGCTGTCTTTGGGCACATACCTTTAATCCCCACATCTAGGAGGAGACAAGCAAATCAGAAGTTCAAGGACAGCCTCGGCTACATAGTAAGTCCAAGGCCAGGCTAGCCTAAGCCGACACAAAATCCTTTATCAAACAAATATATTGATTCTGATATAAACAAGACAGGGGCTGTATAAACATTCATGTGTCCCATCTTTCACCTAAGCTGAGTGAATGTGGATTTTGAGTAATGCTTTTATAATTAAAATAAAAGAAATGGAAATCTCACTTTCCAAAGAAAGATTTCCACATGGGTTATTCAATTTACTTACTAAATCTTCCTCAAGACATTACTTGGTCAACTTTGATTGTATTTAAATACATACTGAAAGAGTTGACTGCTTCCTAAACAAATTTATAATATCGGGTCTGAAAGATGATGTCATGAGAACAGGCGTTTTATAAATGCAGCTTAATTAAATTAATGAATAACAATAAAAGCAATCTGATGCCTCTTAAAGTTCCAACCGTGTTACCTAACATCCGGGAGAAAGATGCTATCGTTTTTATATTAGAGATTTTTAAAGTTCCTGTAGAACTAATTCCCACTCAAGGTCTCAATGATCTTTTACAGACATTTTAGAATTGTTAGAAGAAATTATCAAAATGCTGCACACCCCCAGCTCCACACATACACCACACCCCTGCACACTCCACACCCACCACAAGTTTTAGGCAAGTTTCTAATCCATACCTGGTTACATATCACTTGACAATGTTTCTCAGCAATTTTGGTTGATAGCTTTAGTGGATAGATCTGATTACAGTGGTTCTCACATTTGGAAATGATTGGTTCTGATGCCCTCATACTATCTGGGTACATCTGTGATGAGAGATAACCTGTATGCTATTATTCCCAGTCTTCCCAATGACCCTGGCAGCCACTGGGGAATAAGATGCCTGTAACACTGGATTAATTTATCCTCGTCTTATCCAGAATTGATCCTCCTATACACCTCTCTTTTGCCTTGAGTTTTACATTCCTGTCTCTATTATCACATAATCAAAGCCTTCTACACGTGGTTTTCTCCTCTACCAAGAATAAAGAACTGGAAGTATTGTTAACTTCCAGCTTGTCTGTACATAAAATTTATTTGGTAATTCCTAACAGATAACAACAAGCACTTGATCACTAGAATAATGTTCATTAGATCAAAACTGCTCTGGAATTGCCACCTTCTGAAAAGAAAACTCACTTCCCAGTCTTTAAAAACAAGGCAGGTAAGCTGCAGATAATTTAGTCTCACAACATAAGTGGGACTTTTAGCAGGTCTGTGATTTTATATATCATACTTTAGGGGTAAGTTTTAAATATTTTCCCACTTAGATATGTGTGAAGAATCCCTTATGAATTTTGACTCCATAAGGGCAGTTCTGTGTTCATTTATTATTGGTGGGGCTCAGTACAGAGGATGTTTTAATGAGAGTGCTGAGGCCATGGGGGACCTTCATCTTGAGACTCTTGCTTCTAGAGGCAAGGAATGTTGTACTCAACATTATCCGATGTGATGCCCATAAAAGCTGTTTTTTTTTTTCATGTTCAACACCATGGGGAGTTTCCATTTGTAATTCTTGTGATTACTCTGAATAACAACAGATATAATTTAAATTCAACTTAGTGAAAAATGTATCCTGGACCGTATATGATTCCCATGGGCATTGTTTGCTTCTTATACAATATAATTTGTTTAAATTTTAAAATTCTAAAAATTTGCCAAGTCTCTCAGGTCTCTTCCATCCTAGTCTCAGGACATGGGAATCAGGTGCCAGGAGAAGCAATTGCCTGGGGAATCAGGAGAAGCATAGATAAAGAAACAGAGTGTGATCACTGTGATTGTTTCTCATGGGAGTGGCCTTGCTAAGGAGAAGGCCCACCATTATCCCAATCCCCAATGATGGCACTCTATCCTTAGGGCTCAGGAGAGCTCCACTTTACTCTCCTCTGCATTCCCTTCAGCATCTTCTCTTTCTTTACCATCTGACCCTCAGTTTCCTTTTCAGTCTTACCCCCAATATCTGCATTTATAATATTATACTATAGGTGAGCCGATTGGTTTTCTGTCTTAAATTCTCCACTTCCCTTGCTCTTCTATGTGCTTTTTAATACTTTGTAAGAGGCCATAATACCTCACAAATGTTTGATCATTGTCCATTTGGCTTTTGGTTCAGAAAAAAAAATCACACTTCATCTGAGATATTCCTATTTTGAATGCTTAATCATAACAGAGACTGAAAGCACAGTCCTTCAGAAGAAAGTCCATAGTCAATGAAGGCAGTATATTAGAACATATATTAGGAAAGGGCACTTTGGGTGGGCTCTGCTAGGTACCAAACCTCACTGCTAACAGATACACAGTGGCTGATGCACTGCTGTACATAACAATGATGTAGGACTCTTAGATTTTTTCTTTTATTTGTGTATATTCATTACACATAGAGATAGGTTTCACAGAGTTATATATTTTCAAGCTTATCATACATTTTGATCACATTTACCCCATAGTATGATGTTTAGATATTGATTTCGTGTCCTGCTTCTTGCTTAAGGTCCTTACAAGATCTAAAAGTTTTCTGGTTCTTTGTTTGCAGTCGTTTATGTCTGGTCACTTGGTCTGCAAACTATGATAATTTTACTTCATTCTTCCCTGTCTGTATTCCTTTTATTTCTCAGTCCTGTGCCACTGCACAAGCTAAGACCTGCCAAGGACAACACTGAAGAAGAGTGGAAAAAAGCTGACACCTCTTTTCATTTCTGATTTCAGTGGAAATAAGAGTTTTTCCCTACTTAGTATAACATGGCTATAGTTTTGCCTACTTAATCTTTATTATGTTGGTATATGATTCTTTGATTCCTAGTTTCTTTGGAGATTTTATGAGGAGGCAATATTGAAGTTTGTCATAGGCCTTTTCTTCAGCTATTGATGCAACCATGAATTTTTGTCCATCAGTTTATTAATGTGATGCATTATTTGTTAATTTGTCTATCACAAATAATCTGTGTATACCTCAAATTAGTCTAGTTGGTCACGGTGTATTATCTTTCTGGTATATAGTTTAATTGAATTTGTAAGTATTTTTTATTGAGAAATTTTGCATCCATTTTGATCAGGGAGATTGGCCTGTTAGTTTCATTTTGTTTGTATTTTTGTCTATTTTGTTATGAATATAACACTGATTTCTCAAAATTATTTTGACAGAGTACTTTTTGGAAGTTTGAGGAGCACTGTGTCCGTGTTTCTTCAAATATCTGATAGAATTACATATGTATCAATATGGAACTTGATTTTTTATGGTATATGTGTTTGTGTGTGTGTGAGAGAGAGAGAGAGAGAGAGAGAGAGAGAGAGAGAGAGAAAGAGAGAGAGATTTGCATTCCTGTGAGTTTATAGGTACACATGCCCATGTGCATACATGTTGAAGACTGAACATGATATAGGATGCCTTCCTATACTGCTTTCGACATTGATTACTTTGAGGCAGAGCCTCTCACTGAACTGTAATTCACTATTTCTGTGATGCTAACAAGCAAGATCTCAGAATCTGCCTGCTCCACCCCTAATGCTGAGGCTATAGGGATGCCTAGCCTTGTCAAGCATTTCATGTGGGTGTTACAGAAACAAACTTGGGTACTCATGCTTGCAGAACAGGTGTGCTCCCTGACTAAGCCATATTAGCCTTTTATTACTGCCATAGTTTTGTTCTTCATAGATATATTTCCAAGTTTTTTATATATCTTCTTGGTTTGACATTAGCAAGTAATATGTCATCTAGAGTACATTTTCAATTATATCCTATTATCTGGATGTCCTTGGTGATTTTTGTTATATCTTTCTTTTTACTTCTAATTTTATTCTTTCTTTTGGTCACCTTGGCTAAGTTTATATTTTTAAAAACCAACCATTTTATTCAATTGTTCTTTGTATTGTTTTTATTTCTATTTTATCAATTTTTACCCTGATCTTTACAATGTGTACTAAATTTTGGTGTGGCATTTCTTGTATTTATACTACCCTGAATGCCCTCATTCCTTTTACTAATTTCCTTACCTTGGCCTTTATCAGGTATTCCAAATGAAAAATACATCGAAAAATTAAAATCTAGCATCCATATAGGAGAGAAACAGGCAACATTCATCTTCCTGGGTCTGTGTTATCTCATTTGAGATTATTACTTTCAGTTCTACTCATTTACCTGTGAATAATATCATTTTAACAGATGAATAATATTTCGTTTTGTAAATGTCCCTCATTTCCACTTTTTGTTCATCATTTGAAGGATATTTCTGCTATTTTCATTTTTTAGAGATTTCAAATAAACCAGCAATGAATGTGGTTGACAAGTATCTCTCCTGTAGGACATGGAGTCTTTTGAGCATATGTCCCAGAGTGATATACCTCCATCATGTGGTAGATCTATTTCCAGGTGAGGAAACCCGACACTGATTTCAATAGTGGTTGTACCAGTTTCATTGATACCAGTGATGAATAAGTGTTCCCCTTCCCCCACATCCATGGCAACACTTGTTGTCATTTACTTTTATCTTTTCCATTCTGACTATAGTAAGATGAAATCTCAAAATGATTCTGATTTTCATGTTCTTGATGGCTAAGTATGTTGTACACTCTTAAAAGTATAACTTGGTCATTTGCATTTCATCTTAGGAGAACTCTCTGTTTAGTCCCAAAAACTATTTTTCAATTGGGTTGTCTATATTCTTTTTTTTTAAGTTTCACATTTTTAAAATCATTATTCTCTCATATAGTACATCCCATCACCCTTCCCCCCACCCTCCACTCCTCCCCACTCTGCCCCATCTCCCCTCTCCCTGAGATCTACCCTCACCCTCCCATACCCACCATACCTCTCCCCAAGAAAGAGCAGACTTCCCAAGTTTATTGCTCAAACATGATATGACAAGATAGAACAGGGTCAGGAATTATTTCCTACTTCATGGGTGGACTAGTTTTGCTGGGTATAGTAGTCTGGACTGCCATCTGTGTTCCCTTAGTCTGTAGTACTTTTGTACAGCCCTTCTTGTTTTTATTTATCCATTGAGAAATCATGTGTGATTCTAATAGGTATGCCTTTGTATGTTGTTTTACTTTTAATATTCTTTCTTTGTTCTGTATGTTTTGGTTATTATGTGGCAAGGGAACTTTCTTTTTCTGGTCCAGTCTATTTAATGTTCTACAAGCTTCTTGTGCTTTTATAGGCGTCTCTTTCTTAGGGTTTGGAAAATTTTCTTCAGTGATTTTGTTGAAAATATTTTCTGAGCATGTAAACTTGGAATTTTCTCCTTCCTTTATTCCTATTATTCATGGCATCCCAGATTACCTAGATGTTTTGTGTCACTAATTTTTTGGATTTGATGTTTTCCTTTATTGATGCATCTATTTCATCTATAGTATCCTCAACTCTTGAGTTCCTGATTGCTTTTATAGGCTTTTCACTTCTAAAATTCCTTTGGCTTCTATTTCCATTTTTAGTTGTTGGACAGTTTTGTTTGTTTCATTCAATGGTTTGTTTGTTTGTTTTTTCATGTCTTTCTTTCGGGAATATATTCATTTCTTCCAATTGTTTATGTTTTTCTGTGTATGATGAGTTTACTAAATTCCTCCAGTTATTTGTCTGGTCATAGTTTTTTTGAGGGATTTATTTACTTCCTTTTTAAGGACCTCTAATAGCATCATAAAATTGCTTGTAGGATCTTTTTCTTCTGCTTATCCTGTGTCAGAATGTTCAGGGCTTTTTGTAGAAAGACAGTTGAGCTCCGGTAGAGCCATATTGCCCTGGTGGTTATTGGTTGTGTTCTCTTTTGGCATTTAAGCATCTGTGCTTGCAGTGATCATAGGTTTAGGTGTCAAATTCTGACTTTTTCTTTATTGGATGAGACTGTATTTCCTTGAGACCTGTTTGTTCTCTGTTATTCTGGTCATTGTGACATGGGGAAGGGCTGGGGATTTCCCCTGGAGTTGGTGGGTGGGCTTGGGAGAGTATGGGCTCTCAGTGCTGCAGAGAGTCGCCCCTAGAGTTCCAGGGGCTGGCTTGGCTTCCAGAGTTGTAGAGTCTTGAGTGGCCTCTAATCCGATCAGGGAGTCCAACTGAAGTTGAGGGATGCTGCAAGGTGGCAACACAAAGGAGAAGGAGGATTAAAAAGGGGGTTCTCTAAAACTGTGGGGAGATCTGTGGCACTGAAAGCAGCCTACCTGCACTTGTGACAGCTGGACTAGACTCTGGTCCAAGCAAGGAGCCTCCATTTGAGATGGAGGATGGGGCAAGGGAGCAGGCCAAGTTGTCTATATTCTTGATGTTTCCTGTTCTGAAATCTTTGTAAATTCTAGTTACTAAGTCTCTGTTAAACATATAGCTAGTAAAGTTTTTTTTTTTCTATTCTGTAGCCTCCTTCTTAACAGACCCGGTGTCCTTTGCTGTAAAGAATGTAACAGAAGATAGTACCACTCTAACCATATATACACTTAACATCAGTGTACCCAATTTCACAAAACAAAAAAGTACTGGATATTTGGACACATACTAACCTTAACAGAAAAATAGTGCATGGTTTCAGAATCTCACTCTACCAACAGACAGGTCTTACAAACAAAATGCAAACAGAAGCATTTTATTTAAAAGCATTTGGAGGGAAAATTCTGTAGATAAAGTTCCTAGATAAAATGAACCCAACAGATATCTACAAAATTTCCCTCCAAACACTGTAGAAGGCACATTTTCCTCAGCAATCCATAATATTTTCTCTAAAATATAATCAATAGGATACAAATCAAGTCTTAACAAATGTAGGAAAATTAAAATAACTTCTTGTATTCTGTCTGACCACAACTGAATAAAGTGAAATATCAACCACAGAACATGCATAAACATATAACATGAACAATACACTTTCGAATGGTGAATATTTCATTGAGGAAATCAAGAAGAAAATTCAAGATTTTCTAGAACTGAATTGAAGTGAAACCAAACACCAACAACAAATCCTGTGGGATACAATGAAAGAAGTCCTAAGAGACAAATTTGATTACCACTTAACATTTAAAAAGTGTTGTGATCAAGTGACTTATACAAGTTAGTTAATCTCTTAAAGTTTCATGTTATCCATTTATAAAATGGAATAAACATTTTTGTTTAGGATTATTCCTTTGGTTAGATTTATTTCAAGGATTTTTTAGGTCATTATGAATGGTAATTTTTTTCTTTACACCTTTCTTTGTATGTTTAACATTTCTGTAAAGAAGGCTGTTGACTTTTGTCTGTTAGTGTTAGTCTTGTACAATGCTATTTCCCCAAATGTGTTTATTAGTTGTTGGAGTGTTCTGGTGGAGTCATTGGTTCTTTTATACGCAGAATCACATCAAAGAGGGAAGTTTTGACTTTTTCCCTTCCCTTCCTATTTGTTCTCCATTTTGTTTCCTAGTTGTTTTATTACTGTAGATAAGACTTCAAGCATGATATTAAACAGGAGGGAGATAATGGAGATCCTCATCTTGTTCCTGATTTTAGTGGGAAATCTTTGAGTTGTTTTTCAATTTAACATGTTGTAGGCTTGCAGGATTTTGTCTTTATTATGTTAAAGTGTGTTTCTTGTATCCTTAGATTCTCTAGGTCTTTTATCACGAAGGGATGTTAGAATTTGTCATGGGCTTATTCTAATCTAGTGAAATAATTATGTGGTTTCTGTCCTTTAGGCTATTTATGTGGAAGGCAAAATATATTGATTTACATATATTGAAACATCCCCAAATCTCAAGGATAAAGTTGAATTTATCATGGTGGAAAATCTTTTTAATATGTCCTTTAAATTTGTTATTCAAGTGGTTTTTTGAGAAATTTTGTGTTTGTGTTCATCACACAAATTAGCCTATAATTTTCTCTTTTTGTTGAGATTCTTATTTGTCAAAATATTATTTGTGTATCAGGATAATATTGGTTTCATAAAAATAATTGGGAAATGTTTCTTCATTTTTTACTTTACAGAATAAAAAAAATAATGGAGGAATCTCAAATAAATAACTTGATGGTACTTGTTAAGGCCTTGGTCAGAAGAAGGAGAAGTCAAACCAAAATCAGTATATGGAAAGAGATACGTAAGATCAAGAACAGAATTAATGAAATTGAAATTTAAAAGCAATAAAAATAACTAGTGAAATAAATAATTGGTTCTTTAAAGGATAAAGAAGGGCGATATTTCCCTAAAGTAACCAAAGGAGATGAGAAAACTGAAGTTAATAAAATTAGAGGTGAAAAGAGACACACTACGATGAATATCAATCAAATTCAGAAAAAAATAAGTAGCAAGAACCTTGAAAACTTACTTTCTATCTGTCTGGAAAACTGAAAAGAAATGGATGAATTTCCATGTGACTATGACATATCAAATTTAAAATAAGACATGTAAAGAGCAGCAAAGTCTGCAATGATTGGTTTTCAGGCCATTTGTTTCTTATGTAAGACATTCAAATATATGGAATTAGTTGATGCAAGTTAATGAATAAATTTAAAGCACTTTATTAACTAACTCTCTCTATCATATAAAAATACAATCTGAACATAGGAAAAACATTTAAAATAGCTATCACAATGCAGAAATGGAGTGAAGTTTATACACTTTAAAGGAATTTAGGGACTGAGATCAAAAAGGCTTGTGCCTGTCAAGGATCTAAGAAGTCAGTTAGCTTCCTAAGCAATGGCCAGGTGAGTGTGAGCATGGCTAGTTTTAGACACTTGAGCAGGGTTTTGAGAGTGGGGAGAACAGAAACAAGGGGGAAACTTCAAGTCATCCCTGAGGCATTTAAATCCTGGTGATAGTAGTAGTTCAGATACTGTGTTGCACATATAAATTCACAGTGAGAGTGACAGCATACACAGAATTTGTGCAAGTTCAAGCCAGACACAATCCAAGCATGAACAGGGGAGGTGAGTATGGAGTCCTCACCCCAACCTGAAGAATATTGATAGCTGCTGAGAGATGGGAGACAGTTTTCCCTAAGAGTGTGATCCTGGTAGGTGAACTGTACACCAGTAGACACTCACACACCCGTGAGTATATAGGCAGCATAAATTGATACGTTTTTATTCAATGATAACATAAAGTTGGGTGGGCAGAAAGGGAAGTGTGGATATGTGAAGAGTTGGGGTGAATATGATCAAATATATAAAATTTTCAAAGAATTAATAAAAAATATTTACTTAAAAAATTTAAAGATATTGAATGAAAGAAAGCTAATGTCACCCTTTCACACGTGCTACTGAGTCCCCTTTAATCTGAGGTAGTGATGTAACCATGGAATGGTTTGTCTGTCAGATAATTTGTAATATATCTTATAATAAACAAATGAAAGTACACTTGTACTTCCACAAAAATACCAATGAGGGTTGAAGGACCCTTGAAGATTGCTTGTATTTGTGGGAAACAAACTGCTAAGCAGTCACTAGAGAGTATGACGATGATCCCTGGTGTGATCCAAGTCACATTTCCCTCAGTCCGGACTCATTGGAGAGATCCTCTAAGGAGACAATAATAAAAGACCGCATAGGGCTGTGTAGTTGCAACAACTTCGGATTTCTACCTGCGGTCTGGACTGATTCTGATTGTATGAAGTGAGATTTGGGCTTTTGTGAATGAATCTGGTTTATTGCTTACCCTTTTCTATTTGAAAATACGTATATGTATTCTTCAGAATTGTGTTCAACAAGCTATCATTTTGAAATAGAGTAGACATAGTCACGGAGTCAGTCTGCATCTTTGACTGAATTAAATTAAGTTTTCTTTAAATGCCCTGGAATTAAATTACATTATTGTGACTAGACAAGCATAATTTTGTTTATCAATATTTGTCATTCATACAACTAATACAAGAATTCTACACAGGTTTAACAGTATCTAGACTTCGCACTCAAACAATATTTTAAAAATTACTACCTTTGAAAGGATTTGACAGTGCTTTATCTAAATATCTTCTGGAAAGACCTACATTGTATATTGTAGAATTCCCCACACCACACCATTCTTACAGACAGTAGAAACTTTGGATAATGACTAGGATATGAAGGCAAGAATCTTGGGAGGTTAGTCAACCTGGTTCCTAGTTATGTGAACCTAAGTTCACTCCTTAACTGTCTAGGTTCAAAATGTATACTCTGTAACACTGTGACAAAAATCATATTCTTTCATTCCAATATGCTACAGTTAGAGGATATTCTTAGATTATGAAAAGATTGTAAACAGTTAAAAAAAAAACAGAATCAAAAATAGTGTTCCAAATACTCGTATAATGTTTTGCATAATGATAAGACTGACATTTCAAGTTGGTGAGTAATGTAATGATTTAATTGGAATTATTTAGAATAGTCATGTAATACAAAGACTTAAGTTCATATCCCTTTCTATTTCTTCCTTGTCCTTTCAATAAGATTGTATATCTTTGCTGATTTTTTAAATGCCTTGATGAAAGGACAGGCATTTTAATCTGTGTAAAAAACTAGGGACCTTTTTTTTTTTTTTTTTTACATTGGGAGAGAGAACTGAAAATCTGACCTATTTTCTTTCCACTTACAAGATATTAAAAAACTACTGAAACTACTAATCAATTTTACTTGATGTTAGTTAACAAAAGAAATAAGCCAAATTCAACCTGGAGATTCACATTCTGATTTCATTCTTCATAAAAAGTAAGTTTCTAGACATTTTCAAACTTAGTTTCCATGTCAGTAACTTGGTAATAATAAAAATATTTAAATAACTTTATGGATATTTGAGTAGAATTAGATATAAAATGTTAATTCTTTTCCAAGCATCTAGTAAGCACAATATACATGTTATTGCTACTCAGGCACCAGCATCCCATCCAAGACACACAGAAGTCTTTTGTGCTATGCCAAGACAACTTTAAAATACTCTTAAAAGTTTTATTTTTTAAAATCTTGCATTAAAAGCATATTAGTAAATTTAAAAATACCTATGAAAACACTCATTGCCAGAAGAAAGTTTCCTGTTGTTTCAGAAGAAATAATATTTGAAATTATTAAGATTAATTAAATATGATAATATTAATGTTGGAAAACAATTCTTACTATAAAATAAAACAAAATTTCTCATTCCATTTTTTATTAATGCATTTGATTATAATACCATCCATGGACAAACTAGTGAAGATGATATATTTATAAATCTCTTCCTGTAATGTCTCCATCACAGCCTTGGTCTGGCAGCAGCTACACTGTCCCATGGCTCTCCTGGAGGATGGGAACAACACTACTGTGACAGAGTTCATTTTATTGGGCTTAACAGATGACCCAGTCCTTAGAGTCATCCTCTTCACCATCATCCTGTGCATCTACCTGGTGACCGTGTCTGGAAACCTCAGTACTATCCTTCTCATCAGAGTCTCTTCCCAGCTTCATCAACCCATGTACTTATTTCTCAGCCACTTGGCTTTTGCTGACATAGGCTATTCATCTTCTGTAACCCCCAATATGCTTGTCAACTTCCTGGTAGATCAAAATACAATCTCCTACCTTGGATGTGGCATCCAGCTCGGTTCAGTTGTCTTCTTTGGATCAACTGAGTGCTTCATTCTGGCTGCCATGGCTTATGATCGCTTCATGGCCATCTGCAACCCACTGCTCTATTCAACCAAAATGTCCACACAAGTCTGTGTCCAGTTGCTCCTAGTTGCTTACATAGGTGGTTTTCTTAACACTTGGTCTTTTACTCTGTGTTTCTATTCATTAGTCTTCTGTGGACCCAATGAGGTCAATCACTTTTTCTGTGATTTTGCTCCATTGATAGAATTGTCCTGTTCTGATGTCAGTGTCTCTGCAGTTCTTCCCTCATTCACAGCTGGATCCATCATTGTGGTGACAGTGTTTGTCATTGCCGTCTCCTACATCTACATCCTCATCACCATCCTGAAGATGCGCTCCACTGAGGGCTGCCACAAGGCCTTCTCCACCTGCACCTCCCACCTCACTGCAGTCACTCTGTTCTATGGAACCATCACATTCATTTATGTGATGCCCAAGTCCAGCTACTCCACTGACCAGAACAAGGTGGTGTCTGTGTTTTATATGGTGGTGATCCCCATGTTGAACCCCCTCATCTACAGCCTCAGGAATAATGAGATTAAAGGTGCTCTGAAAAGACAGATTAGCAGGAAAATATCTTCTTAGAGACAACTGTTTTTGTGGCATGTGTTACTGTAATCATACACACAAATACTAAGATAAAATATTTTAACTTTGTACTCTTAATATATGCCGACATTCTTCACTGCATTAAGACTACCTCACATGAAATTTCTCTGCCTGCTGATAATTCTCTTCACCTGAAAGTTTTCAAGTCACAGAAATTAATGCATCCATAATATTATTGCTTTTGTATTAAAAATATTTACAACTTGTACTTCAATCAAATTTACAACACATAATAAAATACAATTACTATCTCTTCATATCCAATGGGTCACTGGGCATTCAATTTATGTTACTATATCTTTGTCCTTACAGCTGTGTATCCCATTGCCCACACCTCCTGCCATCAGTGTGCTCTTTCTATGAGTTTGAGTTTTTAAAGGTCTCATGTGTAACTGAGATTCTGAAATGTTTTTCTTTCTGGATCTGGATTATTTTCAGTAGCATAATGAACTAAAATTCCATTCACGTTGTTGCAGGTGCAAAAAAACTCTATTGAGGCTAAATAAGCTAGTGCCTCTCTCTCTCTTTCTCTCTCTCTCTGTGTGTGTGTGTGTGTGTGTGTGTGTGTGTGTGTGTGTGTGTGTGTGTGTGTGCTTGCCCTAATTTCTTTGCATATTCATCCCTGATTGTCACTGAAGTTTCTGACATTATCTTGGCTTCATGGAATGAACTTGATGTAGTGAAGGAGGTAACCTGACTAGTTGCCTACTTAATTTTAATTTTATTTAGGTGTATACCCATAAGAGGACTTAGGTCACATTGCTAGGTCATATGGAGGTTCTGCTTTTTACTTTTGAAAGCTTCCATACAGTTCACATAATGACCATGCCAATTCTTTCCATGGGGACAGTGTACAAGGGCTTTGTTTTCACTACCTACTCTCATCAACACTTGTTATTTTTTTTCTTTGATATGTCAAAATCAATTTCCACTTTTACACATATAAAAGAACTCTGCAATAGCATCATTGATTGAATCCCAGCTCCCATTTCCAAAGGTCGTTTGATTCAGAAGGAGGAGGTATGTGAATGTGAACAACAAGAGCTGGTATCACTGAGAACTGCAGTCTGGAGCAGCTCCTGGGGGTGAGGAAGAGTCTCCTCAGTGGAGCACTGTAGGGTGTGATAATGAGTCCCATAGAGCCTCAGAGTGTGCACCAGTCACCGTCCCCTTAGGGATTCCACTCCAGGTCTGACAGTAGCTTCTGATAGGCTTCACAGTGCCTGGTGAGTATGGACACTGTCTATCAGTTTCTAAATTCTCATTACCATTTGTACAACTTCTGTAGAGAAACGTCCAACCAGCTCTTCGCCAAATTTCAAATAAAATGATTTCTTTTCTATCCATTGAATTCTGTTATTTCCTTATCTGTTCAGATGTTACATTTAAGCATGCATCAGTGACCAAATATTTTCCTCAAATCTGTACACTACTTTTCCATTTTCTGTTGATTTTTTTTTTTTTGCATTAGAGATTTTTTGTTGAAGGCAGTACACTTGTCTGTATTTGCTTTTATTATTTGACTTTTGCCTGTTAAGGCAGAAAAAACAGGTCACGTATTCCGTGTGTTTTATTATGGTTTAATGAGCTCTGTATATGCTCCAAATCCCTTTTTTCTATTAATCTTCAAAGTTAAATTCTTTTTAATGTCATATATTTTTATCATTCCCCTCCATAAAGTTGCACTGTGCATATGCATCACATTTTTATTATCCATTCATCTGTTGATGGATATCTAGGCCTATTCTACTTCCTAGACAGAGTGAAAAAAAATCAGTGAACATAGAGTTATATGAGTTACATGATAAAGTGTAGAGTTATATGCTTTCAATCATATAATACATTTTCATCACATTTACCCCATAGCATTCCCTTCCTTTATTTCCCCTTCCCTCTTTCTCCTTCCTGTTAGTCTCTCCCTTTTCTCTTGTCAACCTTCTCTTAGTCTCCTGTCTTCCCTTTGTCTCTCTCAGCATCCATATGTTTCACATTTATATAAGGAATTATGAAAGCCGCAATAATATTTAAATGATTAATACCTTCATACAAAAAAATGTACTGATTTCTATATATTGATTTTGTGTTCTGCTTCTTGCTTAAGGCCCTTACAAGTTCTAAAAGTTTTCTGGTTCTATGTTTGCAGTCCTTTATGTCTGGTCACTTTGTCTGCAAATAGTAATAATTTTACCTCATTCTTCCCTGTCTGTATGATTTCTCTGTCCTGTGCCATTGCACAAGCTAAAACTTGTCAAGGACAACATGAAATAAGAGTTGAAAAAAGCAGACACCTCTTTTCATTTCTGATTTCAGTGGAAATACTTAGATTTTCCCTATTTAGTATAACGTGGCTATAGTTTTGCCTATTTAATCTTTACTATGTTGGTGTATGATTCTTTATTCCTAGTTTCTTTGGAGATTTTATGAGGAGGCAATATTGAAGTTCATCATAGGCCTTTTCTTCAGCTACTGATGTAACTGTGATTTTTTGTCTATGAGTTTTTTAATGTGATGCATTGATTGTTGATTTTTCTGTGACAAACTGCTGATGACTACACCACCATGGAAGTGTAAGCATCTGTTTGACAAGGGTCTGGCTACTGGAACACCAGGAGGTCATGGCCCATTGGCTCTTTTCCGCTCCTTTCTGCTGTATAGCTGCTGACAGTTTCATCAATCATGGTGTCTCTTTTGCTTATTGGTAAAAATAGAAATAATCCTTAATTCAGCTCTTACTAACTGGGAAATGGACACATTATATAGAGAACAAGAACATTGTGATTTTAACACTAAAAATAACAATAACAATCTTACTGACCTTCAAGTCCTAAGCATATGTGAGAGTTGTTTCATCTCTATTATCTCTGACCTGAAATTACACAAAAAATGAGGGAGTTATATTACAAAAATATTCCTGGCACAAAAGACATTGATTCCCCAGTAAAGAAGAGGCCCAGGAGACTGGATAGGGAAGTTACTGTGTCTGGAAAAACAAGGACATATAGATAATCACCTCTGAGAATGCTTGCTTTTTTTTTAAGAAAAGAAATCCTTTGTAGAGGAAATGTTTAAAGCATGCAAAGAAGCTACTCTGAATTATAAAACTAGGATAGATATGATTATACTTAAAGCTCAAAATTCTGTTGAAGACTCTCTGTGTGTGTGCATGTATCCATGTGTGTGTGTGTGTGTGTGTGGGTGTGTGTGTGTGTGTGTGTGTGTTTTGCGTTCCTGTGAGTTTATTAGGTGCACATGCCCATATGCATACACGTTGAGGACTGAACATGATAAGGGATGTCTTCTTTTACTGTTCTCCACATTGCTTACTTTGAGGCAGAGCCTCTCATCAAACTTCAAGTTCACTATTTCAGTACTGCAGGCTAGCAAGCAAGGTCTCAGAATCTGTCTGTCTTCACCCCTAATGCTGGGGTTATAGGATCGGACAGCCTTGCCAAGCATTTCATGTGGGTGTTACAGAAACAAACTTGGGTACTCATGCTTGCAGAACAAGTGTGCTCCCTGCCTAAGCCATATCCTCAGACTCTTTTATTAAAGCCATAGATTCATTGTTCTATTGTTATATGTAACAATATATATTTTGAATAGCAAGTAATATGCCATCTGGAGTAAATTTTTAATTACACCTTATTATCTGGATATCCTTGGTGACTCTTGTTATATTTCTCTTTTCACCTCTGATTTTATTCTTACTTTTGGTTAGTTTGGCTAAGGGTTTGCCCATGTTGTTTATATTTTTAAGAACCAACCATTTTGTTCAATCAATCTTTGTATTGTTTTTATTTCATTTTATCAGTTTTTACCCTGATCTTTACAATGTGTACTATTTTGGTTTGACATTTCTTGTATTTACACTACCCTGAATGCCCCCGTTCCCTTTTACTAATTTCATGATCTTGGCCTGTATCAGGTATTCCAAAAGAAAAATACATCAAAAAATTAAAATCTAGCATCCATATAGGAGAGAAAACAGGCAATATTTATCTTCCTGGGTCTGTGTTATCTCACCTGAGATTATTATTTTCAGTTCTATTCATTTACCTGTGAATAATTTCATTTTAACAGATGAATAATATTTCATTTTGTAAATGTTCCTCATTTACATTATTCGTTCATCATTTGATGGATATCAAGGCTATTTCCATGTTTTAGGGATTTTGAATAAACCAGCAATGAATGTGGTTGACAAGTATCTCTTGTGTAGGATACAGAGTCTTTTGAGCATATGTCCCAGAGTGATATACCTCGATCATGTGGTAGAGCTATTTCTAGCTTGGTGAGGAAACACCACACTGATTTCAATAGTGGGTGCACCAGTTTCATTCCCACCAGCAATGAGTAAGTGTTCCCCTTCCCCCTCATCCACTCCATCACTTGTTGTCATTCACTTTTATCTTTTCCATTTTGACTAGAGTAAGATGAAATCTCAAATGGTTCTGATTTTCATGTGCCTGATGGCTAAGTATGTTGGACACTTTCAAAAGTATTTTTAGTCATTTGCATTTCATCTTTGGAGAACTCTGCTTAGTTCCAAGTACTAATTTTTAAATTGAGAATTCTATATTCTTTCATTAAAGTTTCACATTTTTAAACAATTCTTCTCTCATATAGTGCGTCCCAATACCCTCCCCACTTGCCACTCCTCTAGGTCCCCCCATTTCCCTTCTCCCTGAGATATATCCCCCACCTTCCCACCCCCCAGCCTACTTCTCCCCAAGAAAAAGCAGTCTTCCCAGAGTTACTGCTCAAACATAGGAGGACAAGGTGGAACAGGGTCAGGCACTGTTTCCTACTTCGTGCATAGACTCCTTTTGCTGGGTATAGAAGTCTGGGCAGGTATCTGTGTTCCTTAGTCTGTAGTGCTTCGACCAGGCCCTTCTGGATTTTAGAGTCTCTGTTTAGAAATAAACGTGTGATTCTAATAGGTTTGCCTTCGTATATTACTTGTTGCTTTTCTCTTGTAGATTTTAGTATTCTTTCTTTGTTCTGAATGTTTAGTGTTTTGATTATTAGGTGGCAAGGGGACTTTCTTTTCTGGTCCAGTCTATTTGATGTTCTATAAGCTTCTTGTTCCTTTATAGGCATCTCTTTCTTTAGGTTTGGAAATTTCCTCCAGTAATTTTGTTGAATACTTTCTGGGCCTTTGAGCTGGAAATCATCTCATTCCTCTATTCCTGTTATTCTTAGGTTTGGTCTTTTCATAGTGTCCCAGAAATCCTGGATTTTTTGTATTGGAGTTTTTTGGATTTTATATTTTCCTTTATTGATACATCTATTTCATCTATAGTATCTTCAACTCCTGAGAGTCTCTCTTCCATCTCTTCTTTCTGAGCTGTAGCTTGCCTCTGTAGTTCCTGTCTTTTTCCTAGATTACTCATTTCCAAAAAAATCCCTTGACTTCTTTTTTCTTTATGGCTTCTATTTCCATTTTCAGGTCTTGGACAGTTTTGTTTGTTTCCTTCATTTGTTTGTTTATTTCTTAGCTTTCCTTCAGGGATATATTCATTTCTTCTAATTGTTTTTTTTTCCCCTGTATTTGATGAGTTTACTCAATTGCCCCAATTGTTTGCTTGCATTTCATTGATTTCTTTCAGGGAAATATTTATTTCCTCATTAAGGACCTCTAATACCTTCATAACGTTGCTTGTAAATCCTTTTTCCTCTGTTTAGCCTGTGTCAGAATGGGTAGAGTTTCTTTTTAGTAGGACAGTTGGTCTCTGGTGATGCCATATTGCCATGGTGGTTGTTGGTTGTGTTCTTATGCTGGTATTTAGGCATCTGTGCTTGCAGTAATTATAAGTTTAGTTGTCAATTACTGAATTTTGCTTTATTGGATGAAAGTTTAGTTCCTTGAGTTCTGTCTCTTCTCTGGTCTTCTGGTCATTGTGGCATAGGGTAGGGCTGGAAATTTTCCCTGGAGTTGGTGGGTGGGCTTGGGAGAGTATGGGCTCTCACTACTGCAGAGTGTCTCCCCTAGAGTCTTGGAGGCTGGCTTGACTTCTGCAGTTGTGGAGGCTAGGGTGGCCTCTCATCCAAGCAGGGACCTCCACAGGAGTTGGGGGATGCTGCAAAAGTGGCAATACAAAGGAGAGGGAGGATTGGAAAAGGTAAGCTCTAAAAGTGTGGGAGGAATTCTGTGGTAGGGAGAGGCAGAGTATCTACAGTTGTGGAAGCTGGGGTAGCCTCTGGTTCAAGCAGTGAGCCTCAGCTGTTGTTGGGGTATTGGGTGAGAATGCAGAACAGGGGAGGGGGAGAATTGGAGAAAGGACGGAGACAGAGGAACCTACCTGCAGTTGTGGCAGCTGTGTGGCCAATGATCCAAGTAAGGAGCCTTTGCTTGAGTTGGGGAGATGGAGCAATGTGGCAACACAGAGGAGAGGGAGGGTTGGAAAAGGAGGGGAGGGCACTATGAGAGTGTGGGGATTCTGTGGTAGGGAGAACAGGCTACCACAATTGCGGCAAACTGGTATGGGAGCTCTGCTTGAGTTTGAGCATGGGGCAATGGGGCAGACCTAGTTGTCTATGTTCTTAATGCTATGAAATCTTTGTATATTCTATTTACTAAGACTCTGTCAAATATATAGCTAGTAAAGATTTTTTTCTATTCTGTAGCCTCCTTCTTAACAGAAATGGTGCCCTTTGCTGTAAAGTATCCAATAAAAGCTAGTACCACTCTAACCATATATACACATAACATCAGTGTATCCAATTTCACAAAACAAACAGTACAGAATATTGGGACACATACTAACCTTAACAGAAAAATAGTGCATGACTTTAGATTCCTACTCTAGCCAACAGACAGGGCTTGCAAACAAAATGCAAGCAGAGAAGCATTTTATTTAAAAGCATTTGGAGGCAAAGTTCTCTAAATGACTGTTGGGTTGCTAGATCAAATGAACCCAACAGACATCTACAGACTTTCCCTCCAAACACTGTAGAATGCACATTCTCCTCAGCAGCCCATAGACTCTTCTCTAAAAGATATTCAATAAGATAAAAATCAAGTCTTAACAAATGAGGAAAACTGAAATAACTTCTTGCATTCTGCCTGACCACAACCAAGTAAAGTTAGAAACCAACATCAGAGTATGCACAAACTCATGGAGACGGAATAATACACTTTTGAATGGTGACTATGTCATTGAGGGGGTCAAGATGGGAATTTAAAAGTTTCTAGAACTGAATTGAATTGAAAGCAAAAATCAACAAAACCTGTATGACACAATGAAAGAAGTCCTACAAGGCAAACTGATAATTATTTTTAAACTATTGATATGAAGTGAATTTTACACTTTAGTTGGTCTCTTAAAGTTCCATGGTATTCATTTACAAAATGGAATAGGCATTTTGTTTAGATTTAGTCCTTTAGCTGGATTTATTTCAAGGAATTTTTGAAGTCATTGTGAATGGTAATTTTTTTTTCTTAACCCCTCCCTTGGCATATGTAACACTTCTATAAAGAAGGCTATGGACTTTTGTCTGTTAGTGTTAATCTTATACGATGCTATTTTCACAAAGGTATTTATTAGTTTAGGAGTTTTCTGGTGGAGTCTGATGTGATTCACAGAATCACATCAAAGAGGAATATTTTGAATTTTTCTCTTTCTATTAGTATGTCCATTTACTTTTCTAGTTGTCTTATTGCTGTAGATAATATTTCAAGCATGATATTAAACAAGAGGGAGAGAATGGATGTCCTTGACCTGTTCCTGATTTTAATGGGAATTATTTGAGGTTTTTTTCCATTTAACATGTTGTTGGTTGTTGGCTTGCAGGATATTGCCTTTATTATGTTAAAATGTGTTTTCTGTATCCTTAGATGCTCTAGGTCTTATATCATGAAGGGATGATGGAATTTATTATAGGCTTATTCTACATCTATTGGAATAATTATGTGGTTTCTATCCTTTAGACTATTTATGTGGGAGTCTAAATTTGCTGATTTACAAGTATTGAAACATCCCCACATCTCAAGGATGAAGTTGAATTTTTCATGGTGGATAATCTTTCTAATGTTTTTTTTTTAATTTTGTTTTCTACTGTGGTTTTTTTTGAGGAATTTAGTGTTTGTGTTCATTGGAAATATTGGCCAATAATTTCCTCTTTTTGTTGAATTTGTTGAATTTTGTACCAGGATATTATTGGCTTCATAAAAAGAATTGGAAAAGATTTCTTCATTTCTACTGTATGAACTAAGAAAAATAAGAAACATATCTCAAATAAATAACTTGATGGTATTTGTTAATCCCTTGGAAAATGAAGAAGCAAAACCAAAATCAGTAGATGGAGAGATACAATTAAGAGCAAGGAAAGAATTAATGAAATGGAAATTTAAAAGATACATAAATAACTAATTAAATAAAGAATTAGTTCTTCAAGGATAAATAGGGACAGACTTCCCCAAAGTAACCAAAGGAGGTGAGAAAACTTAAGTTAGTAAAATTAGAGGTGAAAAGAGACACACTACAATAGATATCAATCAAATTCAGAAAAATAAGGAACAAGAACCTTGAAAACTTATTTTCTATTTGACTGGAAAATTGAAAAGAAACGGATGAATTTCTATGTGACTATGACACATCAAATTTAAAAGAAGACATATAAACAAGCATGTAGAGAGCAGCAAAGTCTGCAATGATTGGTTGTCAGGCCATTGCTTGTGTTTCTTATGTGAGACATTAAACTACACGGAATGAGTTGATGAAAGTAAAATGAGTAAATTTAAAGCACTTTATTAACTCTGTCTATCATATAAAAAGGCATCCTGAACATAGGAAAAACGACTAAAATAGCTATAAAATCGAGAAATAGAGTGAAGTGTCTACAGTTTAAAGGAATTTAGGGACTAAGATGAAGAGGACATATGCTGTCAAGGACCTAGGAAGTCAGTTAGCTTCTAAGCAATGGCCAGGTGAGAGTAGGCATGGCTAGCTTTAGGTACTTGGGCAGGGCTTTGAGAGTGGGGAGAGCAGAAGAAAGGGGGAAACTTCAAGTCATCCCTGAGACATTTAAATCCTGTGACAGTAGTAGTTCAGATCCAGTGTGGAACATATTAATCCACAACGAATGTGACAGCATACAAAAAGTTTGTGCAAGTTCAAGCCAGACACAATCTCAGCATGGACAGGGAAGGTGAGTACGGAGTCCCCACCCCTACCTGAAGTCTATTGGAAATTGATAACTCCTGAGCAATGGAGAGCCAGTTTTCCTTAAGAGCGTGATTCTGGTAGGTCAACTGTACACCAGTATATGCTCACACACCCATGAGTATATGTGTAGCATAAATAGGTTTGAAAATTTTTAATGATAACATAAAATTGGGTGGGCAGGAAGGGAAGTGTTGATATGAGAGGAGTTGGGGTGAATATGATCAAATATATAAAATTCTCAAAGAAGTAATGAAAATAATTGTTTAAAAAACACAGACACTGAATGAAAGAAAGCTAATGTTACACTTTTACACGTGCTACTGAGTCCCCTTTAATCTGAGATAGTGATGTACCATGGAATGGTTTGTCTGTCAGATAATCTGTAATGTGTCTTATAATTAACAAATGGAAGTACACTTGTACTTGCACAAAAATACCAATGAGGGTTGATAGGATCATTGAAGAGCACTTGTATCTGTGGGAAACAAACTGCTAAGCAGTCACTAGAGAGTGTGATGTTGATCCCTGGTGTGATCCAAGTCACATTTCCCTCAGTCTGGACTCACTGGAGAGCTCCTCTAAGGAGACAATAATAAAAGACCACTTAGGGCTGTATAGTTGTAACAACTTCGGATTTCTACCTGCGGTCTGGACTGATTCTGATTGTATGAAGTGAGATTTGGGCTTTTGTGAATGAATCTGTCTTATTGCTTACCCTTTACTGTTTGAAAATATGTATATGTATTCAGAATTGTGTTCAACAAGCTATCATTTTGAAATAGAGTAGACATTGTCAAGGAATCGGTTAGCATCTTTGACTGAATTAAATTAAGTTTTCTTTAAATGCCCTGGAATTAAATAATTATTGTGGCTAGATAGGCATAATTGTGTTTATCAATATTCTTCATTCATGTAACTATAATACAAGAATTCTACACGTTATCTAAACTTAATTCTACCATTATCTAAACTTAACATTCAAACAAAATGTTAAAAAATTTCTACCTTTGAAAGGATTTGACTGTGGTATCCCTAAACATCTTCTGGAAAGACCTACTTTGTATATTGTTGAACCCCTCTCAATTATTACAAACAGTAGGCACTTTGGATAATGACTAGGATATAAAGGCAAGACTCTTGGGAGGTTAGTCACTCCTTAACTGTCTAGGATCAAAATGCATTCACTTGTACACTGTGCCAAAAGTCATATTCTTTTATTCTAAGATGCTGCAGTTAGAGAAAATTCTTAGGTTATGGAAAGATTGTATACAATTAATAAAAGTAGCATCAAAAATACTGTTCCAAATGCTCATATAATATTTTTTATGATAAGAATGGCATTTCAAGTTGGTGAATAGTGAAATGATTTCATTGGTATTATTTAGAACAGTTATTTAATATGAAGTCTTATTTTCATAACCTTTCTATTTCTTTCTTGTTCTTTCAATAAGATTGTATATCTTTGATGATTTTTTTAAATGCCTTGTTTAATGGACAGATATTTTAATCTGTGTAAATACTTAGGGACCTTTGTTTGTAAGTTGGCAGCGAGAACTAAAAATCTGACCTATTTTCTTTCCGTTTACAAGATACTCAACTGCATTGGAACTATTAATTTATTTCACCCGAGGAAAGGTTACCAAAGATATAAACCAAATTGAACTTGGAGATTCTCATTTTGATTTCATTCTTCATAAACAATCTTAGGTAAGTTACCTGACATTTTTCAAACTTAGTTTTCACATTAGTAAGTTGGAAATAATAAAAATATTTAGATTACTTTTGGATATTTGAGTAGAATTAGATGCAAAATTCTAATGCTTTTCCATCATCGAGTAATCACAATATAAGTTTTCCCTGCGACTCAGGCTCCAGTGTGCCGTCCAAGAACGTAGAAGTCTATTGTGCTATGCCAAGACAACTTTAAATACTCTCAAAAGTTTTATTTTTTAAAATCTTGTACTAAAAACATATTGATAAATTTAAAAATATTTATGAAAACACACATTGCCTAAAGCATGTTTCCTGTTGTTTCAACTGAAGAAATTTTTGTAAATATTGAGATTAATTACATATAAACACAAAAATGTGGGAACACAATCCTTACTATAAAATAAAACAAAATTCTTAGTGCCATCTTCGTTAATGAATTTCTTTACAATAACTTCTATGTGAGAAGTAGTGAAGATGATATATTTAAAAATCCCTTTCTGTAATGTTTCCATCACAGCTTTGATCTGGCAGCAGCTGCACTGTCCCATGGCTCTCCTGGAAGATGGGAACCACACTGCAGTGACAGAGTTCATTTTATTGGGCTTAACAGATGACCCCGTCCTTAGAGTCGTCCTCTTCACCATCATCCTGTGCATCTACCTGGTGACCGTGTCTGGGAACCTCAGCACCATCCTTCTCATCAGAGTCTCCTCCCAGCTCCATCACCCCATGTACTTTTTTCTCAGCCACTTGGCATTTGCTGACATGGGCCTATTCATCTTCTGTCATGCCCAATATGCTTATCAATTTCCTCATGGAGGGAAGCACAGTCTCCTACCTTGGATGTGGCATCCAGCTCAGCTCAGCTGCTTTCTTTGGGGGACTTGAATGTTTCATTCTGGCTGTCATGGCTTATGATCGCTTCATGGCAATCTGCAACCCACTGTTTTATTCAACCAAAATGTCCACACAAGTCTGTGTCCAGTTGCTCCTAGTTGCTTACATAGGCGGTTTTCTTAACACTTGGTCTTTTTCTCTATGTTTCTGTTCATTAGTCTTCTGTGGACCCAATGAAGTCAATCACTTTTTCTGTGATTTGGCTCCATTGATAGAACTGTCCTGTTCTGATGTCAGTGTCTCTGCTGTTTTTCCCTCTTTCATGATTGGTTTCGTCATTGTGGTGACAGTGCTTCTCATTGCTGTCTCCTACATCTACATCCTCATCACCATCCTGAAGATGCGCTCCACGGAGGGCCGCCACAAGGCCTTCTCCACCTGCACCTCCCACCTCACTGCAGTCACTCTCTACTATGGAACCATTACCTTCATTTATGTGATGCCCAAGTCCAACTACTCTAATGAACAGAACAAGATAATGTCTGTGTTCTACACAGTGGTGATCCCCATGCTGAACCCCCTCATCTACAGCCTCAGGAATAATGAGATTAAGGGTGCTCTGAAAATACAGATTGGCAGGAAAATATTTTCTTAGAGATTTGTTTTATGTGGCATGTATTACAGTAATTATACACACAAATTCTAAGATAAATCTTTTATTCTCTGATCCCTTAAATATGCCAACTTCTTCACTGCTTTAAGAGTGCCTCACATGAAATATCTCTGCTGCTGAGATATTTCTCTTCACCTGAAAAATTTCAAGTAACTGAAACTAACACATCAATAAGGTTGCCTGTTTTGTGTTAGAAATACTTACAATCTGCACTTTAAGTAAATTTATAACACATAATAAAATACAATTACCTTTCTCTTGCTATTCAGTGGGTCACCGGACATTCCCTTTATATTATTACATCTTTGTCCTTACAGCTGTGTATCTCATTTTCCATTCCTCCTGCTACATAAAAAACAGTGTGCTCCTTCTCTGAGTTTGAGTTTTTAAAGATCTCACGTGTAACTGAGATTCTGAAATGTTTTTCTTTCTGCATCTGGATTATTTTCAAATTCCATTCACTTTACTGCAGGTGCAAAGAAACTCTATTGAGGCTAAATAAGCTACTGTGTGTGTGTGCCTACCCTAATTTCTTTACACATTTGTCCCTGACAGTCAATGAGGTTGCTGATATTATTTTGGCTTCCTTGAATGAGTTCGATGTGGTGAAGGGGTAACCCCAGTAGTTGCTGACTTAATTTCATTTAGGTGTATACATGTAGGAGGACTTGCTAGGTCAGATTGCTGGGTCACATTGAGGCTCTGCTTTTTACTTTTGAAAGATTCCATACAGTTCACATAATGACCATGCCAATTCTTTCCATGGGGACAGTGTACGAGGGCTTTGTTTTCACTACCTACTCTCGTCAACACTTGTCATTTTTCTTTTCTTTGATGTGTCAAAATCAATTTCCACTTTTATACATATAAAAGAACTCTGCAATAGCATCATTGATTGAATCCCAGCTCCCGTTTCCAAAGATTGTTTGATTTAGAGGGAGGAGGAGGTATGCGAATGTGAACAAGAGCTGGTATCACTGAGAACTGCAGTCTGGAGCAGCTCCTGGGGTGAGGAAGAGTCTCCTCAGTGGAGCACTGTAGGGTGTGATAATGAGTCCCATAGAGCCTCAGAGTGTGCACCAGTCACCGTCCCCTTAGGGATTCCACTCCAGGTCTGACAGTAGCTTCTGATAGGCTTCACAGTGCCTGGTGAGTATGGACACTGTCTATCAGTTTCTAAATTCTCATTACCATTTGTACATCTTCTGTAGAGAAACGTCCATCCAGCTCTTCACCAAATTTCAAATAAAATGATTTCTTTTCTATCCATTGAATTCTGTTATTTCCTTATCTGTTCAGATGTTACATTTAAGCATGCATCAGTGACCAAATCTGTACACTACTTTTCCATTTTCTGTTGATTTTTTTATGCGTTAGAGATTTTTTTTGAATATAGTAGCACTTGTTTAGTTTTGCTTTAATTATTTGAGTTTTGCATGTTAAGGCAAAAAAAGGTCAGATATTAAAAACATATTCCATATGTTTTATTCTGGTTTAATGAACTCAGTCTATTTTCCAAATCCCTTTTTCCTATTAATTTTTTTCTAATTTAAATTCTTTTAATGCCATATATTGTTATCAGTTCCCGCAGAAGTTGATATATATATATATATATATATATATATATATATATATATATACATATACATATATCACATTTTCATTATCCATTCATCTCTTGATGGATACCTAGGCCTATTCTATTTCCTAGACATAGTGAGGAAAACATCAGTGAACATAGATGCATATGTAATTTTGCCATAGGACACTGAGTCCTGAGGTATACGCCAGGAGTTGTACACCTAGGAGGTATGGCAGTAATATTTTTAGTTTTTTGAGAAATCTCTATGCTGCTTTCCATAGTGACTACCCAGTTGTATTGCCACCAATAGCAAATAAGGTTCCCCTTTCTATATATTGTGGCCAGTATTTGTTTTCAATTGTCTTCCAGATAGCACCCACAGAAACTGGAATACGTAGACTTTCAAAGTGGATTGAATCTGTATTCTCTTGGCTAAAGATGTTGAATTGTTTTTTAAATGTTTATTAGCCATTTATGGAGCAAGGAGATGTCACAATGTACCTCAGAAGCCATAGTGCACCACTGTGATGTCATAATTGAGAGATTTGCTATATAAAAATTGAGCACTTCCATAGAGGGGAGGTAAAGCCACAGTGCATTTTTGCAGAGGCACAACTAGGGCTTTGATATGAAAACAGAGCATTGCCGAGCACAGTAAAGGATCATGATGTTTCATGGATCATTACAATGGCATGATGGAACACTGTGAGGCCACAGGGCAACATTTAATTTCACAATGGACTTGTGAGGCCACAATGCACCACTATTGCTCACTCTTATATAACTGTGCATTTTAATGTCACAATGGAATATTGTGAAATACAGTGGATCTGTGGCAAGATTGTATTGCCATTATGAAGAATCATGGTGTCACATGAACAGTAGAGAACATGAGGCTTGGGAAATGTTCAGCAGTTGCATGGCTGCCATTCTTGCAGAGGAAAGTAGTTCTGTTCCCAGCACTCATGTTGTTCAGCTCACAAGTACATACCACTTCAGATCCTGGGAGTATCTGGTGCTATATTCTGGTCTTTGCATGCACTAGAAGACATGTACATGAAGACACAAACATATATATAAGAAAAAATAAATTCAATATATTTGAAGTAATAAAAAATACTATGAAAGCATAATGTGCCATTGTGTTGTCCCAGTAAAACACTATAATGTCATATTAGAGTGTTGTGATGGCACAGTCAAATTTATAATGACATGTTGGAACCTGGATATCGCAAGGTGACATTGTGTTGGTACCATGAAGCATTATGTGGTGTCGATCATCATTATGAGACTTGACCAATTCAGAGTGTATTTTTTAACATTTATTATTGAATGATGGTGCAAACAATTTAAGATTTAAGATTTTCTAGAACTGAATTGAATTGAAGCCAAAAAAATTACCATTCACAGTGACCTCAAAAAATCTTGAAATAAATCTAACCAAAGGAATAATTCTAAAAAAAATGTTTATTCTGTTTTATAAATGAATAACATGAAACTTTAAGAGATCAACTACATTGTAAATTTCACTTGATCTCAATGCTTATAAATGTTAATTAGTTTTCAAATTTGCCTCCTAGGACTTCTTTCATTGTTATCCCACAGGTTACGTTGTTTTTTGGCTTCAATTCAATTCAGTTCTAGAAAATCTTAAATCTTAAATTGTTCGCACCATCATTAAATAATAAATGTTAAAAAATACACTCTGAATTGGTCAAGTCTCATAATGATGATCGACACCACATAATGCTCCATGGTACCAACACAATGTCACCTTGCGATATCCAGGTTCCAACATGTCATTATAAATTTTTTCTTGGCCCCTTTCTTGGTACGTGTAACATTTCTATAAAGAAGGCCACTGACTTTTTTCTGTTTGTGTTAATCTTGTACAATGCTATTTCCCCAAAGGTGTTTACTTAGTTGTTGGAGTGTTCTGGTGGAGTCATAGGTACTATTATACAAAATCACATCAAAAATGGATCTTTTGACTTTTTCCTTTCCCTTCCTATTTGTTCTCAGTTATCTTTTCTAGTTGTCTTATTGCTGAACACAAAACTTCAAGCATGATATTAGACAGAAGAAAGAGAATGAACATTGTTCCTGATTTTAGTGGGAATTATTTGAGTGTTTTTCATTTAACATGTTGTTGGTTGTAGGCTTACAGGATATTGCCTTTATTATCTTAAAATCTGTTTTTTGTATCCTTAAGTCCTCTAGGTCTTATATCATGAAGAGATGATGGAATTTATTATAGACTTGTTCTACATCTATTGAAATAATTATGTTGTTTCTGTCCTTTAGACTATTAATGTGGAAGGCTAAATTTATTGATTTACATGTATTGAAACATCCCCACTTCTCAAGGGTGAAGTTGAATTTATCATGGTGGAAAATCTTTTTAATATGACTTTTAAAATTGCTTTTTAAGTGGGTTTTTTGAGAAATTTTATGTTTGTGTTCATCAGAGATATTGGCCTATAATTTTCTCTTTGTTGAGATTCTATATTATTTGTGTATAAGGATAATTTTGCCTTCATAAAAAGAATTGGGAAATGTTTCTTCATTTTTTACTTTATAGAATTAGAAAAAATAACAGAGGGATCTCAAACAAATAACTTGATGGTGATTATTAAGGCCTTGGGGAAAGAAGAAGCCAAATCAAAACCTATAGATGGGAAGACTTAATGAAGATCAAGAAAAGAATTACTGAAATGGAAATTTAAGCAATAAAAAGAACTAGTAAAATAAACATTGGTTTTTCAAAAGGATAAACAAGGGCTAGATTTTCCCCAAAGTAACCAAAGGAAGTGAAAAAATTTAAATTAATAAAATTAGAGATGAAAATAGACACATTACAATGGGTATCAATCAAATTCAGAGAAGTAGAAAGAAACTTGAAAATTTACTTTCTATTTGACCGGAAAATCAAAAGGAAATGGAAAAATTTCTATGGGACTATGACATTTCAAATTTAAAATAAGACATATAAACAAGTATGTAAAGAGCAGCTAAGTCTGCAACGATAGGTTGCCAGGCCATTGTTTGTTTATTAAATGAAATATTCAACTACATGGTATTAGTTGATGGGAGTAAAATGAGTAAATTTAAAGAACTTTATTAGCTAACTATCCGTACCGTATATAAGGACATCCTGAACATAGGAAAAACAATTAAAATAGCTATCACAATAGAGAAGTGAAATTACGTGTATACAGTTTAAAGGAATTTAGGGGCTAAGATTGAGAAGGCTTGTGTCTGGCAAAGAACTAAAAAGTCAGTAACTGTTCTAAGCAATGGCCAGGTGAGAGTAGGCATGGCTAGTTTTGGATTCTTGGGAAGGGTTTTGAGAGTAGGGAGAGCAGAAGCAAGTTGGAAACTTCAAGTCATCCCTGAGGCATTTAAATCCTGGTGACAGTAGTAGTTCAGATCCAGTGTGGTACATATAAGTCCATAGTAAGTGTGACAGCATACACAAAATGTGTACAAGTTCAAACCAGACACAATCCCAGTATGAACACAGGAAGTGGGTATAGAGTCCCCACCCTTACCTGATGTCTACTGGAAATTGATAGCTGCTGAGACATGGAGAGCCAGTTTTCTTTAAGAGTGTGATCCTGGTAGGTCAACTGTACACTAGTAGATGCTCACACACCCATGAGTATATGGGCAGCATAAACTGGTTTGAAAATTTTTAATGATAACATAAAAGGAGGTGGGCAGGAAGGAAACTGTTGATATGAGAGGAGTTGGGGTGAATATGATCAAATATATAAAATTCTCAAAGAAGTAATGAAAATAATTATTTAAAAAACACAGACACTGAATGAAAGAAAGCTAATGTTACACTTTTACACGTGCTACTGAGTCCCCTTTAATCTGAGATAGTGATGTAACCATGGAACGGTTTGTCTGTCAGATAATTTGTAATGTGTCTTATAATTAACAAATGGAAGTACACTTGTACTTACACAAAAACACCAATGAGGGTTGAAGGATCCTTGAAGATCACTTGTATCTGTGGGAAACAAACTGCTAAGCAGTCACTAGAGAGTGTGACGATGATCCCTGGTGTGTTCCAAGTCACATTCTGGACTCACTGGAGAGATCCTCTAAGGAGACAATAATAAAAGACCACGTAGGGCTGTATAGTTGTAACGACTTCGGATTTCTACCTGCGGTCTGGACTGATTCTGATTGTATGAAGTGAGATTTGGGCTTTTGTGAATGAATCTGGTTTATTGCTTACCCTTTTCTATTTGAAAATACGTATATGTATTCTTCAGAATTGTGTTCAACAAGCTATCATTTTGAAATAGAGTAGACATAGTCACGGAGTCAGTCCGCATCTTTGACTGAATTAAATTAAGTTTTCTTTAAATGCCCTGGAATTAAGTTAAATTGTTGTGACTAGACAAGCATAATTGTGTTTATCAATATTTGTCATTCAAACAACTATAATACAAGAATTCTACACAAAGTTTAACAGTATCTAATCTTAGCACTCTACATAATTGAAAGAATTACTCCTTTGAAAGGATTTGACAGTGCTGTATCTAAATATCTTCTGGAAAGACCCACTTTGTATATTGTTGAATCTCCCCAGAATTAAAGACAGTAGAAATTTTGGATAATGAATAGGATGTGAAGGCAAGAATCTTGGGAGGTTAGTCAACCTGGTCTCTAGATATGTGAACGTAAGTTCACTTCTTAACTGTCTAGGATCAAAATGTATTCATTAGTACACTGTGGCAAAAGTCATATTTTTTTATTCCAACATGCTAGTTAGAAAATATTCTTTGATTAGGAAAATATTTTCTACAATTAAATAACAGCATCAACAATAGTGTTCTAAATATTCTTATAATATCTTCATAATGATTTGATTGACATTTCAAGTTGGAGAGAAAAGTAATGAATTAATTGATATTATTTCGAATAGTTATTTAATACAAAGACTTAATTTCAAATCCTTTCTACTTCTTCCTTGTCTTTTCAATAAGATTGTATAACTTTGTTGATTTTTTTTAAATGCCTTCTTTAATGGACAGACATTTCAATCTGTGTAAATAACTAGGGAACTTTTTTTTTTTTTTTACATTGGCAGTGAGAACTGAAAATCTAACCTATTTTCTTTCCATTTACAAGATACTCAACTCCACTGAAACTACTAATTAATTTCACTTGAGGTTGGTTAACAAAAGTAATAAGCCAGATTCAACTTTGAGATTCACATTCTGATTTCAATCTTCATAAACATCTTAGGTTAGATACTAGACATTTTCAAACTTAATTCCACGTCAATAAGTTGGTAATAATAAAAATATTTAAATTATTTTATGGATGTTTGAGTACAATTAGATATAACATGCTAATTCTTTACCCCACAATTATTAAGCACAATAAAAGTGTTAGCAGCTACTCAGTCTTCAGTGTGGCATCCAAGACACACAAAAATCGTTTGTGCCATGTCAAGACAATGTTAAATATTCTTAGAAGCTTTATTTATTAAAATCTTGTACTAAAAGCATATTGATAAATTTAAAATTACCTATGAAGACACACATTTCCTCAAGCATGTTTCCTATTGTTTCAGCTGAAGTAATTTTAATAACTACTGAGATTAATTAAAGTATATAAACGTTGGAACACAATTCTTAGTAAAAAATAAAAATTCTTAGTTCCCTTTTAGAATATTTCATCTTATAATATTTCATCTTCATAATAACTTCCATGTATGAATTAGTGAAGATGATACATTTATAAATCTCTTCCTGTACTGTCTCCATGACAGCCTTGTTCTGGCAGCAGCTACACTGTCCCCATGGCTCTCCTGGAGGATGGGAACCACACTGCAGTGACAGAGTTCATTTTATTGGGCTTAACAGATGACTCTGTCCTTAGAGTTGTCCTCTTCACCATCATCCTATGCATCTACCTGGTGACCGTGTCTGGGAACCTCAGCACCATCCTTCTCATCAGAGTCTCCTCCCAGCTCCACTACCCCATGTACTTTTTTCTCAGCCACTTGGCTTTTACTGACATGGGCTATTCCTCTTCTGTCACACCCAATATGCTTGTCAACTTCCTCATGGAAAGAAGCACCATCTCCTACCTTGGATGTGGTCTTCAGTTCGGCTCAGCTGCTTTCTTTGGGGGACTTGAATGTTTCATTCTGGCTGTCATGGCTTATGATCGCTTCATGGCAATCTGTAACCCACTGCTTTATTCAACCAAAATGTCCACACAAGTCTGTGTCCAGTTGCTCCTAGTTGCTTACATAGGCGGTTTACTTAACACTTGGTCTTTTTCTCTATGTTTCTGTTCATTAGTCTTCTGTGGACCCAATGAAGTCAATCACTTTTTCTGTGATTTTGCTCCATTGATAGAACTGTCCTGTTCTGATGTCAGTGTCTCTGCAGTTCTTCCCTCATTCATGGCTGGGTCCATCATTGTGGTGACAGTGCTTGTCATTACTGTCTCCTACATCTACATCCTCATCACCATCCTGAAGATGCGCTCCACGGAGGGCCGCCACAAGGCCTTCTCCACCTGCACCTCCCACCTCACTGCAGTCACTCTGTTCTATGGAACCATCACATTCATTTACGTGATGCCCAAGTCCAGCTACTCCACAGACCAGAACAAGGTGGTGTCTGTGTTTTATATGGTGGTGATCCCCATGCTGAACCCCCTCATCTACAGCCTCAGGAATAATGAGATTAAAGGTGCTCTGAAAAGACAGATTGGCAGGAAAATATCTTCTTAGAGACAACTGCTTTTGTGGAGTGCATTATTGTAATCAGGAACAACAAATTCTAGAAAAAATATTTATTCTTTGGAGCCTTGAATATGCCAACATTCTTCATTGCCTTAAGACTACCTCATATTAAGTATCTCTGTCTGCTGATATTTCTCTTCTCCTGAGAAATTTCAAGTAGCAGAAATAAACACATCCATAATCTTGCTTTTTTTTCGGTTAGAAATATTTACAACCTGCACTTCAAGCAAATTTACAACACATAATAAAATATGATTAACTATTTCTTGCTATTCGGTGGGTCACTGGACAATCAGTTTATATTATTACAGCATTTTCCTTACAGCTGTGTATCCCATTGCCCACAACTCCTGCCGACAATGTGCTTTTCCTATGAGTTTGAATATTTAAACATTTCACGTGTATTTGAGATTCTGGAATTTTTTTTTCCTTTCTGCATCTGATATATTTTCAACAGCATAATGAACTTAAATTCCATTCACATTGCTGCAGGTGCAAGGAAACTCTATTGAGGCTAAATAAGCTTGTTTTGTGTGTGTGTGTGTGTGTGTGTGTGTGTGTGTGTGTGTGTGTGTGTGTGTGAGTCTGTGTGTGTGGCCTAATTTCTTTATACATTCATCCCTGACAGTCACTGAAGTTACTGATATTATCTTGGCTTCCTTGAATGAGTTTGATGTAGTGAAAGAAGTAACCTCAGTAGTTGCTGACTTAATTTCATTTAGGTGTATACATGTAGGAGGACTTGCTAGGTCACATTGCTGGGTCACATGGAGGTTCTGCTTTTTACTTTTGAAAGCTTCCATACAGTTTACATAATGACCATGCTAATTCTTTCCATGGGGACAGTGTACAAGGGCTTTGTTTTCACTACCTACTCTCGTCAATACTTGTTATTTTTCCTTTCATTGATGTGTCAAAATCAATTTCCACCTTTACACATATAAAAGAACTCTGCAATAGCATCATTGATTGAATCCCAGCTCCCATTTCCAAAGGTCGTTTGATTCAGAAGGAGAAGGATTGAGAATGTGAACAACAAGAGCTGGTATCACTGAGAACTGCAGTCTGGAGCAGCTCCTGGGGGTGAGGAAGAGTCTCCTCAGTGGGGCACTGTAGGGTGTGATAATGAGTCCCATAGAGCCTCAGAGTGTGCACCAGTCACCGTCCCCTTAGGGATTCCACTCCAGGTTTGACAGTAGCTTCTGATAGGCTTCACAGTTCCTGGTGAGTATGGACACTGTCTATCAGTTTCTAAATTCTTATTGCCATTTGTACATCTTCTGTAGAGAAATGTCCATCCAGCTTTTTGCCAACTTTCAAATAAAATGATTTCTTTTCTATCCATTGAATTTTGCTATTTCCTTATTTGTTCAGGTGTTACATCTAAGCATGCATCAGTGACCAAATATTTTCCCCAAATCTGTACATTACTTTTCCATTTTCTGTTGATTTCTATGCATTATTTTTGTTGACTGTAGAAGCACTTGTTTATAATTGCTTTAATTATTGAGTTTTGCATGTTAAGGCAAAAATATGTCAGATATTAAAAACATATTCCATATGTTTTATTCTGGTTTAATGAACTCAGTCTATTTTCCAAATCCCTTTTTCCTATTAATTTTTTTCTAATTTACATTCTTTTAATGCCATATGTTATTATCATTTCCCCCATAAGTTGATATATATATATATATATATATATATATATATATATATCACATTTTCATTATCCATTCATCTGTTGATGGATATCTAGGCCTATTCTATTTCCTAGACATAGTGAGGAAAGCATCAGTGAACATAGATGCATATGTAATTCTGCCATAGGACATTGAGTCCTGAGGTATATGCCAGGAGTGGTACAGCTAGGAGGTATGGCAGTAATAACTTTAGCTTCTTGAGAAATCTCTATGCTGCTTTCCATAGTGACTACCCAGTTGTATTGCCACCAATAGCAAATAAGGTTCCCCTTTCTATATACTGTGGCCAGTATTTGTTTTCAATTGTCTTCCAGATAGCACCCACAGAAACTGGCATAAGTATACTTTCAAAGTGGATTGAATCTGCATTCTCTTGGCTAAAGATATTGAATTGTTTTTTAAATGTTTATTAGCCATTTATGGAGCAAGGAGATGTCACAATGTACCTGAGAAGCCATAGTGCACCACTGTGATGTCATAATTGAGAGATTTGCTATATAAAAATTGAGTACTTCCATAGAGGGGAGGTAAAGCCACAATGCATCTTTGCAGAGGCACAACTGAGGGATTTGTTATTAAAATGAAGCATTGCCGAGCACAGTAAAGGATCATGATGTTTCATAGAACATTACAATGGCATGGTGGAGCACTGTGAGGCCACAGGGCAGCATTTAATTCCACAATGGACTTGTGAGGCCACAATGCACCACTATTGATCACTGTTATGCAACTGTGCATTTTATTGTCACAGTGGAACATTGTGATATCACAGTGGAGCTGTGGTATCATAAGGCAAGGAGGATCATGATGTCACATGCATAGTTTGGAAGCTGGAGCTAGAGAAATGATATAGCACTTATGCATTGCTCCCATCTTGCAGAGGACTGTAGTTCTGTTCCCAGCACTAACGCTGTGCAGCTCACAACTACGTGTAACTTCAGATCCAGGGATTATCTGATGGTGTCTTTTGACCTCTGTATGCACCAGAAAACATGTACATGAGGACACCAACATAGATAGAAGTAACAATAAAGTCAATATTTTTGATGAAATGAAAAAAATACTATGAAGGCACCATGTGCCATTGTGGTGTCATGTTAGAGCACTATGATGTCATATTAGAGTGTTGTGATGGCACAGTCAAATTATGATGACATGTTGGAGCCTCGATATCACAAAGCAACATTGTGTTGGTACCATGGAGCACTGTGAGGTCACAGTCAGCATTGTGAAACTTGACCAATTAAGAGGTTTTTTTCTAACATTTATTTATTGAATGGTGGGTGTCACCACACATTCAAACACACACGATGCCAAACTTGTGGGTGTCAGAAGTCGACTTGCAGAATTCTATTCTCTCTTTTTACAGTGTGTCTGCCAGGGATTAAATTCATGTCATTAAGTTCAGTGGTAAGTGCTTTTTACCAGATAAGCCATCTTGCTGACTTTGGAGTTGATTTCAGTTCTTGGTGAGCAATAAGGATGTAATATTATTTTTCTGAACACAGAGAACTAAGTTTCCCAGCACAGTTTGTGGAGGATGCTATCCTTCTATACTGTGTATTATTGGCACCTGTTAAAAAAACAAAACAGGTAGCTATGGTTGTACATGCTTGCATGTAGGTCTTCTTCTTCTGTTTGTTTTTTGAGGCATGATTTTCTGTTGTAACTCTGGTTGTCCTAGAATTCACTCTGTAGACCAGGCTGGCCTCAAACTCACAGAGATCTGCCTGCCTCTGCCTCCCAAGTGCTGGGATAAAAGGTGTGCACCACCACCCGGGGTATATAGGGCTTCTAATCTACTCCATTGCTCTACGTGTCTGTTTCTGTGCCAGTGCCATGCTGTTTTTAATGTGATGTCCCTGTAGTATAGTTTGAAATCAATTAGTGCCAGTAACACCTCCAACATAATTCATTTTGCTCAGGATTGCCTTTTCTATCAAGGTCTTTGTGTTTCCATATGAATTTTGAGAATGTTTTTCCCATTCCTGTGAAGAATATCATGAAAGTTTTATTTGGATTTCATTGGATTTGTAGATAGAATGGCTTTTTAACCAGATTATTTTCAACCCTGAGCATGGGAGACATTTCCATGCTGGAGAGTCTTCTTGGATTGCTTTGTTCAGTGTGTTAAAGTTTCCATTTTGAATTCTTTCTTTTACTTTGTCAGGTATATTCCAAAGAATTTTCAATGCTATTGTGACAGAATTGTTTCTCTGATTTCATTCTCAGTTTAGTTGCCATGTGAATACAGAAAAGCTAATAATGTCAGCATGTTAATTTTCTACGCTGTTATTTTTCTACCAACTGATGTCTATTAGTACTGAGAGTTTTCTGGAGGTTCTACATATGGCCGGAGTAAATTTTAGCATTGGGTCTCTAATATAGAGTCAAACCCAAACGTGAAACATCATGTCAAATTATTTATTAATGAATTTATTTTAATTAACAAATACGTGTGTGTGTGTGTGTGTGTGTGTGTGTGTATAAAACGTGGTTGCAGTGCGATATTTTGAGTATTATTCCTTATATGAAGGTTAAACTAAAATATAACACCAGTTTATTTTTCCTGGTGAAAATATTAAATGCTATTTGGCAATTGCAATATATACTGTACATTAGCTGTGGTCTTTAAACAGTGCAATAAGCCAATAGAATTCACCTCTCGAGTCTAACTGAAACTGTCTCGCATCCATCATCACCTTTTGCCCCACTTACCTAATTTTCTACTCTGTGTTCCTAGCAGAATGATTCTTTTAGATTCCACATACACATGTGATCATGTGGTGTTCAGTAATCTAGGATGGCTGTACTATGTACTGACTACATGGGAACACTTTTTCCAACGCCTTTAATTGAAGTATTATTTCCATTAATTATTGTAATTAAGAAAATGCTTGCTTCATGCTCCTGTAATGTCTTTCCAATATATACACTTGTGTTATTTCTTAAAACCAAGATCTAGAGTGTTCCATTTCCCATCTAGCAATTTTTTCTCCACTTTCCACATCAACATGTCCCTCTCAAATTTCTACTCAAATAACACCTTCTATATGAGGATTTTCTTCTCACTCTGTTTATACTAAGATCACACTTGCTAGTGTGGATACCTTGGATCAATCATATCAATCTCACTGATGCATTCTTCCACACTACCTACGATGTCCTAAATTTAAAATGTCAACTTGTTCTCTATTGTCCTCACTGCTAACATCTCAGTCTCAGGAGAATTCCTTGAATCATTAATATGTATTCAGTGCTAACTTAGTTTCTGGAATAGAATAAAGAATCAACAAATAATTATGAAAGGCTATTTCCCCTTTATCTTCTTGTAATAGTTTCAAATCTCTGATACAGCACTCTGGAAAAAATTTGAAGTCACAAAGAAACGCGATCATTGTTGTGTATCTTATACCAGCTCCCCAAACCATTTCTAAAAATGTCACATGGAGTATAAATCTAATTGGTCTGGATATTAATCTTTGTCACTTGTCATTGGTTTGCATTATCAGTTATCAAAGCTCAGCAAACATATAGTACATAATAAAAGACACAATACGTGGTCCTCTCACATCTGGGACCAGTGTCCCTGGGGAGGCTAATCTTTATGTCCCTGGATATAAAATTTAGATGATTAAGTTTCCATGGTGTCATGGAACCAAAACAGGATGCATCTTAAATTTTCCCAAGACTTTTGTAGATATTTGTCAAAAGAGAAATTGCAGAGTTGAGTTTGATGACTTGTGCCTATAATTCCAGTGTGTTGGGGCTGAGGCAGGAGGCACATCATTATCCTGAATATGAAAAGCCCTGTTAGCACTAACATATCCTCCTGATTTTATCTCTCACCTTCTACTTTGCGTTCCCTGTGACCCCATTTTATTCAAAGCCCTCGGTCACTGTGGCTGTGTCGTATTATTTTCACCTTTTCTTTTTTACATCATATATGGTTCACACTAATGTTCCCTAGCGACTTCTTTTTATTAAAATTGGAAGATAATGAAATGATTATTTTAAAAATTGGTGAGCTCTTTCCTTTGGGAAGACTACTTTTTCTGCTCTCAGCATTCCTTAGCTGCCTGTAGTTCTTTGTGTAGGATTAAGGCCTCCTGGGCTTTTCCCTACCACATTAAGCATGACTATAGTGTCATCTTGTTCAGCTCATGTTTGGGCAGTCATGGTGTTGAGAATTTATGGGTGTGGCTTCTGGCATTCCTAGGAGACAGAATATCACAGCAAACTCCCTGTTCCCCTAGTTCTTACAGTCTTTACACCCCTTTTCTGCTCTGTTCCCTGAGCCTTATGTGTGGGAGTTATTAGTCAGCCCTGAAAACATATGTACAAGTAGCATTATACAGACTGAGTAGGTTGTGATTATGTATTTAGGAGAAAAAGGAAAAAGAGAGAGAAAAGGAAAGAGAGAAAAATTAATGAGAAAAAAACATAAATTTGAAAAAGAGCAAGTTCAAACAAATCTGTCCTCATTACAGGATATGCAAGCCCCCCAAAAAAACCCTGGGAACAGGTAGTTAAGTCTGCTTGTGGATCTCTCTCACTACACCTGTCCTCCCTGGAGCTGTCCAAACACCTCCATCTTCCTACTGCCCTGCCTTCCTGCCTCCTCCCAACCCCATGCTTCTGAGTCCCAGAGACCAACTCAGGCAGACAGCCCCTCCCCTGGCACAGGCCAAGCAAACCACCCCCAGGGGAATAGGTAGGAAGACTGCCTGCTGATCATCCCACTACACCTAAGCACTCCATCCCAAACCCTAAAATACCTCCATCTCACCACCTCCCTCCTACCCATTTGGCCACCTTTTCTGAGTCTCTGAGAACAACTCAGTCAGACAGCCCCTGCTCCTATGCAGGCTACATAAGCCACACAGGAGTCCAGCAGGCAGCCCCTACTCCAGAGCAGGCCACCCAAGCCAGTAAGAATTACATTCTCCAAGACTCTGTCCCCAACTCCCCACTGGACTAAAGGCCAAGCTGGCAACCAGAACTCCAGAACCCAACTTGTGTGGAGACCTCCTGCATGGCTAGAAGCCAAAAAGAACAGAAGACCAGAGAGGATAATGAAACCATGAAAAAGAAAAAAAAAGAAGCCCACTCTTCTAAGCCTAAACACCAGAGTAAAAATACAACCAACAATAATCAGGGCAATATGTCATCTCCAGAGTCCAACTACCCTACTGCAACAAGCCCTGAACACTCTAATACAGCTGAAGCACAACAAAAGACTTTAAAACCAACTTTATGAAGATAATAGAGGCCCTTAAAGAGAAAATGAATAAATCCCTCAAAGAAATCAATTAAAAGTCAAACAGAAAATGGGAGGAATTAATTCATTAATGGAACTTAGGAGAACACTAACAAACAATAAGAAAAATTAATAAATCCTTTAAAGAAAGTCAAGAAAAAACAAGCAAACTACTAAAGGAAATGAACAAAACGGTTCAAGACCCAAAAATGGAATTAGAAGCCATAAAGAAAACACAAACAGAGGGAATTTCTGAAAGGAAAACCGTAGAAAATAGAACAGGGACTACAGAGGCAAGATATAGCAATAGAATGCAAGAGATGAAGAAAGAATCTCAGGAGTTCTGGATACTATGGAAGAAATGGCATCAGTAAAAGAAAATATAAAATCCAAAAAATTCCTAACACAAAAGATGCAGGAAATCTGGGATACTAAGAAAAGACCAAATAAATAATAGACCAAATAAAAATAATAGACTCAGCCGAAGGCAAAAAATCCCAGCTCAAAGACAAATAAAGTACTTTCAATAATATCATAGAAGCAAATTTTCCAAACCTGACAAAGGGGATGTCTATAAGGACAAGAATCATCCAGAACACCAAATAGAATAGACCAGAAAAAATTCCCCTACTACATAATAAACAAAACATTAAACATAAAAAACAAAGAAAGAATAATAAAAGCTTCAAGAGAAAAAGAGCAAATAATATTTAAAGGTGTCCCGGCCCACAAGATCTGCAACAAAGACTCTAGGAGAGGGCGTGGGAACGGGGGTATGGGTCAGGGACGTGAGAGAGATGGAAGGCAAGACAATATTTTCTGATCAAGCCTCCAATTTATTGAACACATAGTACCAGTATGTAAGGAGTTTTGAGGTGGGGAGGGGAGAGGGGGATGAGTAAGCAGGTTGCTATGGTAACTCTATCTGGCAGGCAGGATGGTCTAATTTTATTGGAGGGTCACTGGGTCAATAAACTGCAGTGTCAAAATGTCCCAGAGCAATAAGGAAGCACTGTGAGATTTTTGCAGTGTAATCCATAAGGGTGGAAACATGAAATGAGGAAGCAATAGGGTTGGGTTAGTTGAGCAAGCAGTTTCCCAGAACTGGGTGGCTTTAGGCCATCTGACCTTGTCCGAACTCTGTCCATTAAGACCAGAGCAGAAACGGAGCTTTTAAACAAAAATGGGGTGCCTTATGTTTCAAGCCAGTGTATCCAGAGGGACCGCTTCCCACATAAAGACAAACTGAATAGAATTATACCTGACTTCAAAATGGAGAAGGTGCAGGATTACAACAACAACAATGAAGATGTGCAACAGACTCTCAGAGAACACAGATGCCAGCCCAGACTACTATACCCAGAAAATTTTGATCAGCACAGATGGAGAACACAAGAAATTTCATGACAGATCCAAATTCAAACAGTATCTGTCTACAAGTCCAGAACTACAGAGGGTTCTAGAAGGAAAACTCCAACCCAAGTAACTTAAATACACACACACACACACACACACACACACACACACACACACACAAACAACTACAACATAACAGGACCAAGAAATCAATGGTCTTTGATACCTCTCAACGTCAATGAACAGAATTCCTCAATGAGAAGACACAGACTAACAGAACAGATGAGAAAACAGGATCCATCCTTCTGCTGCATCCAAGAAACACGCCTTAATATCAAAAAGATGAACATTACCTCAGAGTAAAGAGATGGGAGAATAATTTCCAAAAATGGACCCAAGAAGCAAACCAGTGTAGCCATTCTAATATCTAACAAACAGACTTCAAACCAAAATTAATCAAAACAGACAAGGAAAGACATTTCATACTCATCAAAGAAAAAAATCCATCAAGAAGACACTGCAGTTCTTAACATCTATGCCCAAAACAAAAGGGCACTCATGTTTGTAAAAGGAACATTGCTAAAACTTAAAATACACATTGATAGTGGGAGACTTCAATACCTACTCTCATCATCTGACAAGTCATTAAGACAAAAACTAAGCAGAGAAATACTGGAGCTAACAGATATTATAAACTACATGGACCTAACAGATATCTACAGAACACTTCATCCACAGACGAAAGAATATAGCTTTTCTTACCACCTCACAGAACTTTCTCCAAAATTGACCACATACTTGACCACAAAGCAAGTCTCAATAGATAAAAGAAAATTAAAATAACCCCCTGCATCCTATCAGTCCACCACAGATTAAAGATTAAAGCTGGTTTTCAACAACAACAGAAGGCTTACAAATTCATGGAAAGTGAACAACTATCTATAGAATGACTCCTGCGTCAAGACAGAAATAAAGAAAGAAATTAATGATGTTCTAGAATTCAATGAACCTGAATTCACAGCATATCTAAACTTATGGGACACAATGAAAGCAGGGCAAAGAGGAAAATTCATACCAAAAAGTACCTACCAACAAGAGTGGAGAGATCACATACTAACAACCTAACAGCACATCGGAAAACAATAGAACAAAAAGAAGTACTCACACCCAATAGGATCAGATGGCAAGATATAATCAAACCGAGGGCTGAAATCAATAAAATAGAAACAAAGAACAATTCAAAGGATCAATGAAACAAAGAATTGGTTCTTTAGGAAAACTACAAGATAGACAAAGCCTTATCCAAACCAATTAAAAGATGGAGATAGATGATCAAAATAAACAAAATCAGAAACAAAAAAGAGGATACAACCACAAACACTCAGGAGATCTAAAGAATCATATATCGTATTTTAAAAACCTGTACTCCACAAAATTGGAAAATCTAAAATAAGTGGATCATTTTCTCTATAGTTACCATCTGCCAATGTTAAATCAACATCAGATCAACAATTTAAACAGACCTATAACCCCCAAGGAAATAGAAGAGGTCATTAAAATCTCCCAACCAAAAGAAATTCAGTGTCAGATGGTTTTAGTGCAGAATTCTATCAGACAAACAAAGAAGAGCTAAAGTCAATACTCTTCAAGTTATTCCACAAAATACAAAGAAGGAACACTCCCAAACTCATTCTATGAGGGTAAAGTCACCATGATACTCAAACCATACAAAGATTCAACAAAGAAAGAGAATTACAGACCAATTCCATTATGAACACAGATGCAAACACACTCAAGAGCTGGAGAGTTGGCTAAGTGGTTAAGAGAACTGGTTGCTCTTCCGGAGGTCCTGAGTTCAGTTCTCAGCAAACCACAGGGTGGCTCATAACCATCTAAAGTGAGGGTCTGATGCCCTCTTCTGGCATGCAAGTGTACATGAAAACAAAAATACTCAATAAAAGTCTGGCAGTGGTGTCACACACCTGTAATCTCAGCACTCCGGAGGCAGAGGCAAGCAGATCTCTATGAGTATGGGCCCTGCCTCTTCTACAGAGTGAGTTCCAGGGCAGCCAGAGTTACAAAGAAATCCCGTCTCAAAAAATGAATAATCAAAATACTCAATAAAATGCTTGCAAACAGAATCCAGAATGCATCAAGAAGATCCAAGAACACGTCAAGAAGATCATCCACAATGATCAAGTAGAATTCATCACAGAGACGCAGTGATTGTTCAACATACAAAAATCACTTAAAATCATCCACCATGTAAACAAACTCAAAGAAAAGAAAACATGATCATCTCATTAGATGCCAATAATGCTTTTGAAAAAAATCCAACATCTCTTCATGATGAAAGTCTTGGAGAGATGACGGATACAGGGATATACCTAAACATAATAAAGCGATTTACAGCAAGCTCACAGACAATATCAAATTAAATGGGCAGTAATTGAAAGAAATTCCACCAAAATCTGGAACAAGGCAAGGTTGTCCCCTCTCTCCATATCTGTTTAATATAGTACTTGAATTCCTAGCAATAAGACAACAGAAGGAGTTCAAGGGGACACAAATTGTAAAGGAAGAGGTCAAATTATCCTTATTTGCCAATTATATGGTAGTATATATGAGCGACCCCAAACACTGGATCATGGAACTCCTGCATCTGATAAACAACTTTAGTGAAGTGGCTGGCTACAAAATCAACTCAAAAACATCAGTAGCCCTCCTACATACAAATGACAAATGGACTGAGAAAGAAATCAGAGAAACAACATCCTTCATAATAGCCACAAATAACAAAAAAATATCTTGTCGTGACTCTAACTAAGCAAGTGAAAGACTTCTATAACAAAACCTTCAAGTCTTTGAACAAAGAAATTGAAAAAGACCTCAGAAGATGTAAAGATACCCCATGCACCTAGATTGCTAGGCTTAACATAGTAAAAATGGCCATCATACCAAAGTCAATCTACAAGTTCAACACACTCCCTATCAAAACACAATACAATTCTTTACAGACCTTGAAAATACAATACTCACTTCATATGAAAAAAAAAGTACAAAAGCCCAGGATAGCTAAAACAAATCCTGAAAAATAAAAGAACTTCCACAAGTATCACCATCCCTGATCTCAAGCTGTTCTACAGAACTATACTAATAAAAACCACCAGTTATTCCATAAAAACAGACATGTTCATCAATGAAACCGAATCAAAGATCCAGACATAAACCACACAGTTATGGACACCTTATCTTTGATAAAAAAACCCAAAATATACGATGTAAAAAAGAAACAACTTTAACAAATGGTGCATGTCTAATTGGATGTCTGCATGCAGAAGATTGCAAATAGATCTATATTCATCACTCTGCACAAAACTCATGTTCAAGTGAATCAAAGACTGCAACATAAAGCCAGATACACTGAATCTGATAGAAGACAAAGTGAGGAATATCCTTGAATGCATTGGCACAGGAGACAACTTCCTGAATAGAACATCAATAGAATGGGCTCTAAGATCAATCATTAATAAATGGGATCTCATAAAGCTGAAAGGCTTCTGTACAACAAAGGACATTGTCAGTAAGACAAAACAGCAGCCTACAGAATGAGAAAAGATTTTCACTAACTCCACTTCTCATAGAGGAGATAGATAGATAGATAGATAGATAGATAGATAGATAGATAGATAGATAGATAGATAGATAGATGATAGATAGATAGATAGATAGATAAATAGATAGATAGATAGATAGATAAATAGATAGCTAGATAGGAAGGTAGATAGATAGATTCTTATATATGTATACATAGAACTGGACCTAGACATCAACAAAACAATCCAATTAACAATGGGGTACAGATCTAAACAGAATTCTCAAAAGAGGAATCTCAAATGGCTGAGAAACACTTAAAGGAATGTTCAACATCTTAGCCATTCGGGAATGCAAATCAAAACCACTCCAAGATTCCATTTTACACCTGTCAGAATAGCTAAGATCAACCGGGTTGATTCAGATAACTGGTGTTTTTAGTTTAGCTTGCACTGTAAGAACTGGTTTACATCATAATTAAAAACATAATTTTGTGATTTGTCTGATAATACATTGAGTAGACAGGCAATAATTAAGAACAATTATTTTGTACACTCATCTTTGTATACTCATATTTCACAACTATTAGCTGTCAGAAACAGGAATCTTAGAACTTGAATCAAGCACCATGGTAACAGCATGACAAAATATGATAAATATTAATGATCCCATTCTTGTTTGTTTTTCTTAAGGTTTTAAATTGAAAGAAATATGTTATGTGTTCAAAATATGATTATCTCCATGATTTGCAATAGTGAAAACCTAAGCCAAATTGTTTCCTAATGCTCACTGACTTGCTGAGGTTTTGGTGATCTCCCATTTTCTTTTGATTGAGGACTATTTCCCATGTCCCCAAGAAATCATCAAAATAAAAGATGTAATACTTCTAACCTGTTAACATGATTCTCACAAAACTTCTTAAACCCCTTTCAGTTGCTTTCCAGATTCAACTCCCTATAGCATATGCATCTTTTCAATTTTATATGATTCAAGAACCACATTAACAAGATTCTATACTTTTTTTCATAGTTACTACTTATAATGTTTGTAAAACACAAAATTTCTGCTAGCAATACTATAGCAATTTCGTAAAGAAATTGCAAACACACACTCAAACAGTAATATCGATATTATATGTTCTTCAGTGGACCAATTTATTAAATATTTTCAAATTTATTCCTTTAGAGGAAGCATTGAGTTACTCTACTGGTGGGACACAGTTCTTTGACTGAGCGAGTAGTGAAGTGCAGAGAATCAGTGGTGGGACACTGGCAGACTGGTCAAGAATGCATTTTGACTATTTTTGTTGCTCACCAGTGAGTGTATATAGTATATAATATTATATCTATGCACATAGTACCTGTAGTAATGGGAATGAGTATTTCACTACCTTCAATGTTAGCTTCATCATTAAAACTGGTGTTTGGACTGGGATGGCTCAGTGGTTAAAAGCAGCAGCTACTTTTCCAGAGTACCCAGGTGAAATTCCTAGCACCTGCATGCTTGACTCACCACAGTCTGTAACTCCAGTCCTAAGAGATTTTATGCCTCCTTCCAGCCTTTGCTGGCACTATGCTATGCAGACATATATGCAGGTAAAACACCCACACACATAAAATAAAAGTGAAGATTTAAAATATTTTTAAAGAATCTGTTTTCAATTTTAGCAATTGATCACCATGAGTTCATTGGTACAAACCATCTATCTTATACATAAAATAGCTGAAAACATGAACAGAGCTTTCACACTTCTGATAGCTTCCTTTTTCTAAAATTCAGAACCCTCATTCTTTGTTCTTTGCACTGTAATGAACTATTTGGACATATTGAAATTCTGCTTGAGACTCAGAAAATAGTCAAGTCTGAAGAATAAATCCAACTGCTAAGCATTGCTTGTGCTCATTGCCTTCTGTCACTATCAAGTTCAGGGAGAGGGCAATTCCCCTTTCATTAAGATGCCATTTAGAGTTGGTCTGTGCTGGCTGCAGAGTGGTGCAGAATGGAGTTCAACAAAGCTAATGCTTTGTTTCACATTTTCCAGCTGTGTTCACTCACATATTATATCTAATAATCTGTTTGTTTTTCTGTTTCTGTACTTACATGATGGGGTTGTGTGTCTAATGCAGCTTTGTTGTGAGATTAATAAAAAAGGAGTGTATGTAAAATGACAGAAGTATTTGGGCACTTATCAGGGTTAGGAAACATTTTTCTTTTGACAATGGAATCCAGAGCATCTGAACTCAGGTGTTTTTATTGATTCAGAACTCCTCAGATATTCTGCTGATAGCACGTGCATATCATAAGGAATTTACACAAGGCCAACACCTGAAAACCATATGCCAAGATCTGGGCTGCACTTTTCCCAACAATGCACAAAGTAGCCATTTTAAACATAAATGGAAATAAACCTCTACAACATTTCCCTCTTACTGTATAAGACAACCAAAAAAGCTTCCTTTTTCTCTAAAACACAATTTGACCCTACACCAGCAAAACTGTTTACAAGAGGAACGATTTTGAGGTCTGCTAGGATGTAAGGTTTAAATGAAACCAAACACCTATCAAGCTTTTTACAACATCGTTGGACAGCGGAAAAACATTATCATTGTCCAATTATCTGGAATGCACTCAAAATCTTCTGGGCTCCTCTAAAGGGCTTGAGTCACTTCTCTGTCTCTGCCCTCTGCAGGACACACAGTGTCTCCTCCAGGCTCTGGCTAGCTCCATTCCATGTTGCCTCTGTCCTTGGTGGTCATCCCAGGGCACTGGCATTTCCAAAATTGCTGAGGTCCCTGGCTAAATATGGACTGCTCTTTATCCAATAGCCTCTCCTGGGCTCTCTTCATGGTGCCAAGCCTCAACTTCCCTACATGACCCCTTCAATCTGTGTTTTCAACTGCTACTGAGGCTATACTTTTACCAATGGACTCTCCTGGCCACTCAGGAGAGGCACTCTCTCAGTGCCAAGCCTCAGCTGCTCTCCAAAGACCCATTCATGCCTCCAAAACAGTGTCACCTGGTGACAAAACAGTGACACTCTGATAATACCAAGTTTGGCTGCCAATACAAGATACAACCTTGGCCGTATCTGGAAGACATCCTCTATGTGATGATTCTGAGAAAACACTTTCAGATTTTTTAAAAATTTTCTTCTTTCACACAATACATTCTAGTACCATTCCTCCCCCTTAAACATTTTAAATTAAATTAAAATTAAATATTGGCATATTTTCAATAATAGTAATTCCATGGTTTGAAAATAATTATAATGTTATAACATGTCAAGAGACCTTACCACAAATCCACAGTAAGCAAGAATAGTCTCTGATAGCTCCTCAATACGTGACTAAGCCATCCATATGTATAATGTACTGACTGTTTTCAATTTTCCTTTCATCTCCACTGGACACTTAAGTCTAGAGCTATCTCCTAGTTTTCAGAGTTCTTAATCTGAATCAGAAACTCTAACCACTCAAATACTTTTCTCTCAATGCATCGGTCACCTTTTAATAATATTAATAATAGAAGGGCAAGCCTAGCCCACCCAAACATCTGCCTTTTATTTTGATGTCATTTTAATGTTCTCAGATCCTCAAACTCAGCAATGATTTTGGCTGCCACATCTACACTCCCCTATGTTACATGGGCAGATTGGTGTGGAGGGCAGGTGGCCATTGCAGTGCCTCTCCAGTGAATGGCATGCTTTCTACAGGGTAAGTCCTAAAATAGGTAAAATTGCTTTTTTAATTTACTTTCTTCTTGAACAACTTGCCATCTAGGTGTAGAGCGCTTACCTGGAATTATGGTAGGATTTTACAATTAAACTTATTCTGCTTACTTTTATAATAGCTAGAGGCTGAATATTTTACAAAATGAATAATTGAATGTGCCCACTGACCAAGAAACTTATTTATTACACATGGTAAGGATGGGGCTGGGTGTCTGTGTGCATTATAAGAGAGAATAAAGGTTCTCTTCAAACATGGCAAACTTGGGACCTACTGTTGTTTGTCCCTTTGAGAAAAAAGCTCTTGAATTTGTTGTACAGAAATGTCTTATGGAACCAAGTGACTTATTAAGGTCTGACTGCCTTCCCCATGGGGCATATGTAGACTATGTTATGCTTTCCTTGTATATTGGAAATGAAGACTATGGTTTCTCAAACAAATATCCAATGTACAGAACAAATAGATTAAATCTTTAAGTAACAAGCACAGTACTGCCTGATAAAGTAAACTTTCAACCAAATTGAAAAGGAGTACTGGATTCAATGGACAGAACAGGAAGTAATGAAATGATTACTTTCACCTGTTCGCCACTTTACTAAAGAGGAATAAAATGATTCCAGAATTCATTATGTTCATAAAAGGGGTTGAGCCTCTTGAAGGTGTTGAACCTCAGTCTTTCTACTCTATAGTAGAGCAACTTAAGAATCTCTGCTGAAGCATCTAAGCACCAGTATTTCATTGAGGTGGTAAACAAGAAGCTGAGTATCTGAAATGTTTGAGTCATTTGCCCTATATCTCATTTGCGTTAAATGTCATGAGGATTCATATTGTCAATCACCATTTCTACAGCTCTTAGTTCTAGTGCCATAAGGCTGAGTATCTGAACGTGCTTCATTGTTCTGTACACGAAATAAAAATGTCTGGCCACACAGTTGATTATATTCTTCAACATCAACATATCAGGATATTTTTCTTCACTTACAGGCTGGCCCACGGACATAGGCTTACTGTGGCTCTTGATATGGCTGTTTAAATCAGATCCAACCTACCTCAATTGTATTACAAAAACAATACACACATCTTGATCAGAAGGATCTTGGCCTCATTTTCTGAGCAATTTGGGTCTTATTCAGGAAGGTTTTATCTATGCCTGTATCTTTAAACAGTTCTATTTCACTTACCCTCCTGAAGTTTCAGATCTAATGGTCAGGTCTGTGATCATTTCTAGTTGGGTTTTCTGCAGAGTGAGTGATAAGGGTAACTAATTGCTTTCTGAAATTATTAAAGAAAAATTAATGGAAGAATAAATACATCTTTGGTTTTGGTTAGCCCTCCTTTAACTACCTCCTGCTCCCAGTCCCTTACCACCATCCTTACTTAAAGGTGCCTAGCCCCAGTATTCATGTTCCCAAGCAAAGGAAGACTAGGTTCTATAAGTACTACCAGAATGGTTAGTTGTAAAAACAAAACAAAGCAGAACCATAAATGTTATACACCAATATCTCTAGGCATGAAGTTTCTTAATTCAAAGGCACACAAAATGTTAAATATGTTCAGAGGAAAATATTCTTAAAGAAGTAAGACTTTCAAAATGTAATAAACCCCAGTTTGGGATGAACTGAAATGATGAACTGAGAGCTGCCTCTGTGTGACAATGGTTAATGGCTACAATAAATAAAATACTCTATTGCAAGAAGAGACAGAGAAGGAGAGCTTCAGAATTCATAACAGATGATACAGGATCAAAGCATCATTGAAGAGAAGCTTCTCTGATGAGCAGTAGATGAGAATTAATGCAGAGGCCCACAGCTGACAACATGTGGAGAGTGAGAGATTTGGGGCATTTATCTGTAAATGGGATGTCTTTATCAAATCCCTCCACTGAAGCTCAGGCATCTACATGGAAAAGAAAGCCGAAAGATTGTAAGAGCTGGAGATGGTGGGTATTGTGAGAAATGATACAATGAAACCACTGTACTTGAGTATCTGCTAACTCACAGTGACAGAGAGAGGAGCAGATACTCCAAGGAGGACCTCATGAACAAGAGTATGGCCACACAAAACAGACAACACATATTCCGTGTTCTTTCTGTGTGCTTTTTGTTTGCTTTGCTTTGGTATTTCTGCCTTATTGGTTTTTTGTTTGTTTGGTTGGTTTGTTTGTCTGTTTTGATTTTCAATTGGGAGATAGAGAGAGAGGAAGAACACTAAGTTGGGTAAATCGGGTGAGTAGGGAGGTGGAGAAAGTCTTTAGTAGTTCAGGGAAGAGTAAGAATTTGAACAAAATATTGAATGAAAAACAGTGTCTTATAAAAAAATAACTTTTTAAAAAACAGGAATTCTATAAAGAAAATAAAACAATACCTAAAACTTACAAAGAAAAAGGCAGGTAATACATAAGTAAGAACAAAGCTTGATCCAGGACACAGCTGTTTGGCAGTGGGAATGGAAGCAGAAACTCACCCACATGGGAAGCCAGGCAAGAGTTGGGCAGTCACAACATTAGGGCAAGCTCATGGCCCTTAAAAGCCTCTAATCCAATCCTGAGTATGAATAAGAATGATTTCTCCATCAGGTGACTCAGCAGTGAGGAAAAATTTGGTCATGCTGGGTGACTCAGAGTGCAGCTGTTGGATGCCATCTCAAGAGAAAATATTAAAAACTCTGCTACGATAGGTCACTGACAACAAGGAACAGCCTCAGGTCAGGGAAGTTCATTATGACTGTCCACACCTCTGGGATTAGAAAAAGCCCCGGGAGGTAGCTTTGGAAATTGGGAACCCTGAAGCTGACAAGTTCAAGTGTTGTGGAAGTTAATTTTCAATTATGTATAAAATAATTGTTTGTGCCTAGGCCTTGTGAAAAGGCTGCCTAGGCTTTGGTGTTTTGTATTGCCTGCAGGTGTTGGCTTTATGTGGGGGAGGCATGTTTGATTGCTCATGATCTGCACGTGCTCTCAGTATAACACCTGAGGTGTTCTGTATCAATAAAAACACCTGAGCTCAGATGCTCAGAGTTCCACTGTCCTGTATGGTGCTTGCCATGATGGTGGTTCCCTCTGCTGTGGTCTGACAGGAATGGCACCAAAGAAAAATGCCTCCGTGTCTTTTTTGTTGAGCCATCACAGCAGCGTCCAAGTGTGAAGACCACAGAGAAGTACACAACAAAAGAGCTAACTTGGAGACCAGGAAAGCAAGCAGGTCTCATATCAACTCAGAATCTTCCTTGAACTTAATAGATCTGAGCCTCATAAGTTCTGGTTGAAAGGTTTATCTGTGTCCTGAAATGTCAGAGCTGCCTCTTAACCGTCACTACCAAAGTTAAGCTTCTATGTGTTGCTAATGTGATCTACATAGCTACAAGTTTTCATCCTTGCGAAAGTTCCTTGAATAGGTCTGCAGTGCATAACATGTATCTTTACACACAATTTATAGATTTCTGTAAGCTGCTTCCAGGTGACAACATCTGTCGTGCCCTTGCCTCTCAACCCATTTCTTAATCCTTCATGGTTGTAATTCCCCCTCATCCTGCTCCTCCATTCTGATGCACTATTTGCAGTGTCTCTTCTTACACCCAGAGCACCTTGCCCCTGCACCACACTTCCTCCGTCTAGCCATCCTGCCAGACTGTGTATAGTGCTTCATCTTAACTAAAGTGCTATTCTACAATTACATTTGAGAAAAGTGTCGCCTCTTCTGATCTATTGCTCTTATTTGTATCATCTGTGTAAATGTTCAAGCACTTCTGGTAAAGAAGCACACGACTTCTATATACTATACTGAATATTTTAGGTCAAACAATAGCTTCCTTGTTTCCACACCAGCATGATGCCTGGAATTTAATAAATGTTGAGAACATTTTGAATAGATTTGTCTCCAACAACAGTGGCAAAATAGCCCTTCTGTGCTATTCCTCTTCTGTGCAAGGTGCTTAATGGGATGAGAAGGAATGCTGACTGGCTCAAAGAGATTTTTTTGTTTCTATACCTCTTCTTTCTGTGAATGAGAAAAGGAAAGCCCTCTTAATATTCAGAGGACAGCTACATGGATTTCATTTCCACTGTGTGACAAAACCTTTCCACATATTGCTTAATTGTTTTAATTTTTAGTATTCACTTTAAGTAAAAAAAAATAAAGTTAAGATGTGAGAAGTTTAAAGACTGGGATAGTGTTGGAATAATTTTTGTTTATATCTGTTAATTTTTATTTGTTCTGTATTCTCTGACAAATAATGTACTATATAAGTTCACTTAGTAAATCATAGATATTATCCATTCTATTAATTTTTAAAAATAGTATCTCCAAACTCTGATATCTCTAGCCCCATTGTACTAAAAATGTAAGACTCTAAATCTTCTTTTAAAAGGTAATAAACACTAGCCTAAGTATGTACTCTGTAATTCCCGTAGGAAGGCAATTTTCCCCTTACCTTTTCTAGACTCATGATGATGTGATGACAATTGAGTTAGTCAAAGTAGGTACTTTTTACAAAAATATTGAACAACATTTCTAGTTTTTTTAAGACAGAATCACGATTGTTGTGGAGGCATTAATCAAAATATTTTGTTCATAAAATGGTCTTCTAAATCATTGACAATATCATTATGTCAGAAGTCTATTTTCATGTGTATTTAAACAGTGCTAGAATGCCTGACAATTTGTACAACCTTGGTATCAGGAATTTACTTCCCTGAAAATGAGAATCAAATAAGTTTTCCCATGTCAAACTTGGTTAGGTTTGCATAAACTAGACCCTCCTTACAAAACCAATATTCCCCAAAGATTGATGCAATGAACTACTGAGGCTTGACTACCTCACTCAAATCTTGTGTATCGTAACAGTGCACTCATAATGGAAAAATATATGTTAGGTATGCAGAAAATAAAATGAGAGTAACTGAGTCACACCTAAGTTACATGGAGCTTAATGTCAGAGAAAATGACTCCACACCTCTCTGGAGAGACTGCTTGTTATCTCCAAGGCTTGTTTTTCTCATCTGTAAATTGAGTGCCATTTAAAACACCAGCCTAATAGATTTATTATAAAAAAGAAGTGTAGAAGTCAAAGAAAACTGGTGACTAAATCTGTGAATTTTCCTATGTATCTCGTGTCTCTGATCCTTCAAGATTATATGGATGATCAACATTTATTTCTTTCTGTGCAGTCACATTTTTTGAAAAATATAAATAATGATAACATTTTAATAGGTTTTTGTCAGGACAAATGGGTTCATACATATAATTGACTTATAACAGGTGCTTAAAATGGCAAGGGTAAATTATTGATTGCTACATAAACTAAATAAATGAAAACATTTCACATATGCAGGAGCTCTATAATAGCAATAATTACTGCTATCTTACTATAACCTGACTGATTTCAAAATGTCCTCTTACCCTATGCAAAGAGTAAAAAGGTGAGAGTTGATGCAAAGGAATAGAATTTTAACTTGCACAATCAGTTGAGCAGCACACGGTAGGTACTAATAGTGGCATGCCTAAGTAAAATCCATGCAGTTTATGGATATATTCTGATGGTGACCTTTCTCAGGGCACCCTTTACATCTCTGTTCCTCAAAGTATAGATGAGGGGGTTCAGCATGGGGATCACCACTGTGTAGAACACAGACATTATCTTGTTCTGTTCATTAGAGTAGTTGGACTTGGGCATCACGTAAATGAAGGTAATGGTTCCGTAGTAGACAGTGACAGCAGTGAGGTGGGAGGTGCAGGTGGAGAAGGCCTTGTGGCGGCCCTCAGTGGAGCGCATCCTCAGGATGGTGATGAGGATGTAGATGTAGGAGACGGCTATGACAAACACTGTGATCACAACCATGGAGCCAGAAGAGATATAAGGGATAATTCTAATAATAGAGACATGTGAGCAAGAAAGCTTCATGACAGCAGGAAACTCACAGAAAAAGTGATCTACTTGATTCGGTCCACAGAAGGACAGACTCAACAGACAGCTAGTAAATGCCCCCGAATTCACAAAGCCACCTACATAAGAAGCCCCAACTAGGAAGAAGCAGATCCTGGGGGACATATGTGTGGAGTAGAGCAGGGGTGAGCAGATGGCCACGTAACGGTCATAGGCCATGACAGCCAGAAGGAAGCCCTCAACTGTTCCAAATGTCACTGCAATGGAGAACTGGGCTTCACAGGCAGCTACAGAGAGTACCATTCCATGTCCACGGAATCCCATAAGCATGATAGGTGTGATTGTTGTGGAAAACCCAATGTCCACAAAAGCCAGATGGCTAAGGAACAGATACATGGGTGTGTGGAGCTGGGGACAGCTTCTTATTAAAGTAATGATGGAGATATTGCCTACTAAAGTAACAGCATATATTCCTAGAAATATCATAAAGAGGATGACACGAAGTTTGAGATTCTCAGTTAAACCCAAAAGGATGAACTCTGTTACAGTGGTTTGGTTTTGAGCCTCCATCTCCAATATGAAATGCCCCTGTTAAAGGAAATGAGAAATTCATTTGTTTCCTTTGTTCAATGCTTCCTAAGTTTTTCTTTTACTATTCTACAGAGTCAATATTGATCTCTTCCCCTCAACAAATTATAAATATCTGTGGTTTGTAGAATTGGAGATTTTGATCCTTACTCTTTAAATAAAATGAGAATAACTTTTTAAAATAAAATAAGCATTATCCTGCTATTTCAGTTATCTTACCTTATGTTACACTTATACAGAATACCCTCAACCTTGAAGTCACAGTTCTTGCCCTCAAGGTCGCACTCCATAATTCCAGTGAACTCTTGAGATTCTCCTCACGCTCCAATCAATTAAAAATCCTATAAACACCTCAAATTTTGTCATTCCATACTCTTCTTCAACCCCTCCACTAGTATTTTATATTTTACAACATGTTTATTTTATGTGTATGATTGTTTTGTTTTCATGCACATCTGTACAACAGACGCGTGCCTGGTGCCCACAGAAATCAAAAGAGGTCATTGCATTTCCTAAAGTAGACTTATGGAAAATTGTGACCCACCATGATGATGCTGGGAATCGAACCCAGATCTTCTTCAAGAGCAGCCAGTGCTATAAAATGCCGAGACTGCCACTTAATCAGCTCATTCATTCACAATCTCATGTCTGCAACTTGGCGGCCCACCTGACCATCTTCCTCACACTGTACCTCCTCTAAGGAAATTCTAGTGCTTCTGTGGATAATGTATTTCAGGCTTTTTTCTTCTCTTCTTTTTCAATTATCTGAGTCCCAATGTGACTTAAGTCCCTGGTCATCTTATTTGGTATTAGCCTTCTTATATACCTGTAACTCTCATCACTTTCCTCTTATAGTTTACAATAATATGACATAATGATTTCATTCTAGTCAAAAGCAGCAATGCCAAAATCTAATTCTTTTGATATTTTTCCTGTCTTCATATTGATCTGTAAGCAAATTAGCATGACACTCAGTATCCTTTCTGACCTCTCCCTGTATTTTATCATGTTCCTCAGCATCTTTCCATGCAGTTCTCACATTAACCCAGACGTCTGCATTACCCCATGAGCTTAGCCTTAGCCTGTAATATTACTTTTTTCTTACAAAGCCTCTCTGACTCATGAGGAAAGATCTGATTTTCTTTCTCTGTGTTATAGACATCTGCTTCTATAGATATCCCAATTGTGTCTCTGTACACTGGGTTATGGTTTATGATTTGTTTACCTTTGAGTCTCCTCAATTTTTATATGCTCCCATATATAACTTCTATTGTTTTCTTAAAAATAACCAGTCTGTGCAGAAAATGTGCTAAAAATTTTGGTTTAATATATGCATAATTGACTTAGTAACTAGGTTATAGCAAAACAAGAGTGAATGTAATTTATGTTCCCTGTCCAGAAAACTAAGCCTCAGAGAGAATAAAGTTAAGGAAAGACTCGTGATACTCCTGCTACAATATGTGATTACAGGCATGTGTCACCCTGCCTGGTTTAGATATGTGCAAATAATCCCATGCTTAGTTACATTTTAAAGGTAAAAATTTGAAAAGAGTGTGTCTGTGCTTTGTGGAAAATACTGAAGTAAATTGTTCCCTACCGCTGGTGAATGGGTTGTGCTATTGTTTGCATTTTGTTGAAGGTGGTAACCTTTTTCATCTCCCTAAACATGGCTTAATATTCATATAAGTGTAATAGTCTGCTTAATATAGTAGTCATTTTTAAGGCGTTAAATATTTACTAGATACAATGCTATCAACTTAAATGTCCCGTACACGTATTGATTCTTTTAAGATTTTAATGTCTTCAGAGTAAATAAACATATAATCATCTGTTGGTAGAGGTGATCCCCCACTTGGTAAACAGGGAGGTTCAGTGAATCAATAGCTGAGAAGCCACAGCGCTTTCAAGAATGTCCCGTCTCTTCTCTAACGGATCTTCCTGTTACAAAAGTACCAGGTGGTGTATAGATAGCCTGGGATGTTCGCTCCATCATTAGAGGTTTGTCTTTTAAGTTTTTCTATTATTCACCGTGTCTTTAATGGTACAAGCCATGAAGTTCTATATGAAATCACAGAGATGCTTGAAGTTACCATGCACCCAGTGCTTTCCTGGTTCTAAAGAAAGCAGCCACACTTCCTCAGTCCATTCCACCTGCAGCATGGTTCTCTGGAAGTCTTCAGACTTGCTGGCCACTTGGAGATAAAGAACATGACCAAGCACCACTACACCTTTCTGCCTTCTGACTCAAGGTAGTGACACGATAGTGCAGCTTTGGTGTGAGAGTAAAAGACATGATGTCTGGGAAACTCCACAGGTCTTTGACCACACATAAGAGTCAAGATCTCTTTATTTAATAAAAATAAAATGAATTTGGGGAGCTTTACAATTATCTAATGTTCTGATGACTATAGTTTTTCTTTCAACATGTCAATTCTGAATTCTGCTCTTCAAATGTATAGCATATAGGCTAATTTTTTGTTTCCATATCCTCACCATTAGACACTTAATATCTAGAATTCTCCACTGGCTTTCCTGATTATCAACCCATATTGGGGATGCTGGCCACTCAAATATCCTTTCCCTCAATGGGTCAGGTACTGTGGTAGGAAACAGAGGAGGTGGTGTAGTGGACCTTACCTAGCTGAAATCAGGCTGTGTCTTCTGACTTCCTCTCTTTGTCTCAGCTCCTGAAGTCCAGCAGTGATAATGGCTGCTACAGACCATCCATGCAGTACCCACATACCTTACGAGTACTGGTCTACAAGTGCCAGGAAACTGCTGCACAGTGCCTCTTGCAGAGGGCATGGTTTACAGGGTCAAGAGCTCAAACTGTTCAAATCCTAATTTTCAACTTCTTCTTGAGTTATTTAAGAATCCATCCTAATGAAGTCCATCAGTCTTTCATTTACCTTGGAGAATTGATACTGACTCTCAAATCTGAAGAGGATTTGATGAAGTTGATGTATCTATTTAGTAGATAGAGTGAGGACCTGGAAACTCTGCAATGTGAACCATTAATCCCCTCACTGGGCAAGGAGCATAGCCACACACATGCAGAAAATAAAAGGTGGGGAGTCTCTGTATATATGCTAAGAGAGGATATAAAAGGCTGTAATCAAACAAGGCAAACCTTCGGAGAATAGTGCGGCTTTCCTCTTGAGAGAAAGGACCATGGGTTTCTTGCACAGAATGGCTTATGGAACCAGATGATTAATAAAGTCCTGGCTTACTCTCCCAGGTGACACCCACATGCCACAGAATCCAGAGCAATTATTTTGTACTTGTTTACAAAACTGGGATTCTCAAAAGAATATTTGACATTGAGAGTAATAAGGTATCTGGTTAGTAGTGGGTAATGTAATGATATCATTTCCAGTTAAAATAACCTTTAAGTTGTTGTGATAAATAAGTAAATTCATATATAATGGAACTAAAATTTAACCTGATACATAGATGGCACAAATTATTGTTTGCTACATAAACAACATAAAGGCAAAGATCTTGACTTCTTGCAGAAGTTAGTATAGTAGCAATTATTCCTATCATTTTATCTACTTAAAGGGGTCCCCAATGAGATACAAGTATATAAAGGTAAGATTTACTGCAAAGAAACAGGATTTAATATCAAGCAATCAGTTAAGCATAATGTGATAGATACTAAGTGTGATGGGAGTAAATTACTAATTCCTGAAATTCAAAGAGGGTCTATGAACATACTCTGACAGTCGCCTTCCTCAGAGCCTGCTTTACATCTCTGTTCCTCAAAGTATAGATGAGGGGGTTCAGCATGGGGATCACCACTGTGTAGAACACAGACATTATCTTGTTCTGTTCAATAGAGTAGTTGGACTTGGGCATCACATAAATGAAGGTAATGGTTCCGTAGTAGAGAGTGACTGCAGTGAGGTGGGAGGTGCAGGTGGAGAAGGCCTTGTGGCGGCCCTCAGTGGAGCGCATCCTCAGGATGGTGATGAGGATGTAGATGTAGGAGACGGCTATGACAAACACTGTGATCACAATGATGAACCCAGCAGAGATAGAAGGGATAATTCCAATAATAGAGATATGTGAGCAAGAAAGCTTCATGACAGCAGGAAAGTCACAGAAAAAGTGATCTACTTGATTCGGTCCACAGAAGGACAGACTCAACAGACAGCTAGTAAATGCCCCCGAATTCACAAAGCCACCTACATAGGAAGTCCCAACAAGGAAGAAGCAGATCCTGGGGGACATATGTGTGGAGTAGAGCAGGGGTGAGCAGATGGCCACATAACGGTCATAGGCCATGGCAGCCAGAAGGAAGCACTCAACTGTTCCAAATGTCACTGCAATGGAGAACTGGGCTTCACAGGCAGCTACAGAGAGTGCCATTCCATGTCCACGGAATCCCATAAGCATGGTAGGTGTGATTGTTGTGGAAAACCCAATGTCCACAAAAGCCAGATGGCTAAGGAACAGATACATGGGTGTGTGGAGCTGGGGACAGATTCTTATTAAAGTAATGATGGAGATATTGCCTACTAAAGTAACAGCATATATTCCTAGAAATATCATAAAGAGGATGACACGAAGTTTGAGATTCTCAGTTAAACCCAAAAGGATGAACTCTGTTACAGTGGTTTGGTTTTGAGCCTCCATCTCCAATATGAAATGCCCCTGTTAAAGGAAATGAGAAATTCATTTGTTTCCTTTGTTCAATGCTTCCTAAGTTTTTCTTTTACTATTCTACAGAGTCAATATTGATCTCTTCCCCTCAACAAATTATAAATATCTGTGGTTTGTAGAATTGGAGATTTTGATCCTTACTCTTTAAATAAAATGAGAATAACTTTTTAAAATAAAATAAGCATTATCCTGCTATTTCAGTTATCTTACCTTATGTTACACTTATACAGAATACCCTCAACCTTGAAGTCACAGTTCTTGCACTCAAGGTCGCACTCCATAATTCCAGTGAACTCTTGAGATTCTCCTCACGCTCCAATCAATTAAAAATCCTATAATCACCTCAAATTTTGTCATTCCATACTCTTCTTCAACCCCTCCACTAATATTTTATATTTTACAACATGTTTATTTTATGTGTATGATTGTTTTGTTTTCATGCACATCTGTACAACAGACGCGTGCCTGGTGCCCACAGAAATCAAAAGAGTTCATTGCATTTCCTAAAGTAGACTTATGGAAAATTGTGACCCACCATGATGGTGCTGGGAATGAAACCCAGATCTTCTTCAAGAGCAGCCAGTGCTATAAAATGCCGAGACTCCTACTTAATCAGCTCATTCATTCACAATCTCATGTCTGCAACTTGGCAGCCCACCTGACCATCTTCCTCACATTGTACCTCCTCTAAGGAAATTCTAGTGCTTCTGTGAATAATGTATTTCCAGGCTTTTTTCTTCATCTTCGTTTTCAATTATCTGAGTCCCAATGTGACTTAAGTCACTGGTCATCTTATTTGGTATTACCCTTCTTATATACCTCTAACTCTCATCATTTTCCTCTTATAGTTTACAATAATATGACATAATGATTTCATTATAATAAAAAGCAGCAATGCCAAAATCTAATTCTTTTGATACTTTTCCTTCATTTCCTTCATTTCCTTCATATTGATCTGTAAGCTAATTAGCATGACACACAGTATCCTTTCTGACCTCTCCCTGTATTTTACCATGTTCCTCAGCATCTTTCCATGCAGTTCTCACATTAACCCAGACATCTGCATTACCCCATGAGCTTAGCCTTAGCCTGTAATATTACTTTTTTCTTACAAAGCCTCTCTGACTCATGAGGAAAGATCTGATTTTCTTTCTCTGTGTTATAGACATCTGCTTCTATAGATATCCCAATTGTGTCTCTGTACACTGGGTTATGGTTTATGATTTGTTTACCTTTGAGTCTCCTCAATTTTTATATGCTCCCATATATAACTTCTATTGTTTCCTTAAAAATAACCAGTCTGTGCAGAAAATGTGCTAAAAATTTTGGTTTAATATATGCATAATTGACTTAGTAACTAGGTTATAGCAAAACAAGAGTGAATGTAATTTATGTTCCCTGTCCAGAAAACTAAGCCTCAGAGAGAATAAAGTTAAGGAAAGACTCGTGATACTCCTGCTACAATATGAGATTACAGGCATGTGTCACCCTGCCTGGTTTAGATATGTGTAAATAATCCCATGCTTAGTTACATTTTAAAGGTAAAAATTTGAAAAGAGTGTGTCTGTGCTTTGTGGAAAATACTGAAGTAAATTGTTCCCTACCGCTGGTGGATGAGTTGTGCTATTGTTTGCATTTTGTTGAAGGTGGTAACCTTTTTCATCTCCCTAAACATGGCTTAATATTCATATAAGTGTAATAGTCTGCTTAATATAGTAGTCATTTTTAAGGCGTTAAATATTTACTAGATACAATGCTATCAACTTAAATGTCCCGTACACGTATTGATTCTTTTAAGATTTTAATGTCTTCAGAGTAAATAAACATATAATCATCTGTTGGTAGAGGTGATCCCCCACTTGGTAAACAGGGAGGTTCAGTGAATCAATAGCTGAGAAGCCACAGCGCTTTCAAGAATGTCCCGTCTCTTCTCTAACGGATCTTCCTGTTACAAAAGTACCAGGTGGTGTATAGATAGCCTGGGATGTTCGCTCCATCATTAGAGGTTTGTCTTTTAAGTTTTTCTCTTATTCACCGTGTCTTTAATGGTACAAGCCATGAAGTTCTATATGAAATCACAGAGATGCTTGAAGTTACCATGCACCCAGTGCTTTCCTGGTTCTAAAGAAAGCAGCCACACTTCCTCAGTCCATTCCACCTGCAGCATGGTTCTCTGGAAGTCTTCAGACTTGCTGGCCACTTGGAGATAAAGAACATGACCAAGCACCACTACACCTTTCTGCCTTCTGACTCAAGGTAGTGACACGATAGTGCAGCTTTGGTGTGAGAGTAAAAGACATGATGTCTGGGAAACTCCACAGGTCTTTGATCACACATAAGAGTCAAGATCTCTTTATTTAATAAAAATAAAATGAATTTGGGGAGCTTTACAATTATCTAATGTTCTGATGACTATAGTTTTTCTTTCAACATGTCAATTCTGAATTCTTCACTTCAAATGTATAGCATATAGGCTAATTTTTTGTTTCCATATCCTCATCATTAGACACTTAATATCTAGAATTCTCCACTGGCTTTCCTGATTATCAACCCATATTGGGGATGCTGGCAACTCAAATATCCTTTCCCTCAATGGGTCAGGCACTGTGGTAGGAAACAAAGGAGATGGTGTGGTGGGCCTTACCTAGCTGAAATCAGGCTGTTTCTTCTGACTTCCTCTCTTTGTCTCAGCTCCTGAAGTCCAGCAGTGATAATGGCTGCCACAGACCATCCATGCAGTACCCACGTACCTTACGAGTACTGGTCTACAAGTGCCAGGAAACTGCTGCACAGTGCCTCTTGCAGAGGGCATGGTTTACAGGGTCAAGAGCTCAAACTGTTCAGATCCTAATTTTCAACTTCTTCTTGAGTTATTTAAGAATCCATCCTAATGAAGTCCATCAGTCTTTCATTTACCTTGGAGAATTGATACTGACTCTCAAATCTGAAGAGGATTTGATGAAGTTGATGTATCTATTTAGTAGATAGAGTGAGGACCTGGAAACTCTGCAATGTGAACCATTAATCCCCTCACTCGCCAAGGAGCATAGCCACACACATGCAGAAAATAAATGGTGTATATATGCTAAGAGAGGATATAAAAGGCTGTAATCAAACAAGGCAAACCTTTGGGGAATATTGCTGCTTGCCTCTTGAGAGAAAGGACCATGGGTTTCTTGCACAGAATGGCTTATGGAACCAGACGATTAATAAAGTCCTGGCTTGCTCTCCCAGGTGACACCCACATGCCACAGAATCCAATGGAATTATTTTGTACTTGTTTACAATACTGGGATTCTCAAAAGAATATTTGACATTGAGAGCAACAACTTATCTGGTTAGTAGTGGGTAATGTAATGGTATCACTTCCGGTTAAACTAACCTTTAAGTTGTTGTGATAAATAAGTAAATTCATATATAATGGAACTAAAATTTAACCTGATACATAGATGGCACAAATTATTGTTTGCTACATAAACAACATTAAGGCAAAGATCTTGACTTCTTGCAGAAGTTAGTATAGTAGCAATTATTCCTATCATTTTATCTACTTCAAGGGGTCCCCAATGATATACAAGTATATCAAGGTAAGAGTTAGTGCAAAGAAACAGGATTTAATATCAAGCAATCAGTTAAGCATAATGTGATAGATACTAAGTGTGATGTGGGTAAAGGAAACCATTACTCATTCCTGAAATTCAAAGAGGGTCTATGAATATACTCTGACAGTTGCCTTCCTCAGAGCCTCCTTTACATCTCTGTTCCTCAAAGTATAGATGAGGGGGTTCAGCATGGGGATCACCACCGTGTAGAATACAGACATTATCTTGTTCTGTTCAATAGAGTAGTTGGACTTGGGCATCACATAAATGAAGGTAATGGTTCCATAGTAGAGAGTGACTGCAGTGAGGTGGGAGGTACAGGTGGAGAAGGCCTTGTGGCGGCCCTCAGTGGAGCGCATCCTCAGGATGGTGATGAGGATGTAGATGTAGGAGACGGCTATGACAAGCAGAGTCACCACAATGATGGAGCCAGAAGAGATAGAAGGGATGATTCCAATAATGGAGACATCTGAGCAGGACAGTTTCAGCAAAGGGGAGAAGTCACAGAAGAAGTGATCTATCTGATTTGGTCCACAGAAGGAAAGATTTAACAAACAACCAGTAAATGTCCAACCATTCATGCAGCCACCCACATATGAAGCTCCCAACAGTAGAAAGCAGACACTGGGGGACATGAGTGTGGAGTAGAGCAGGGGTGAACAGATTGCTATATAGCGATCATAGGCCATGGCAGCCAGTAAGAAGCACTCCGCTGACCCAAATGACACTGTAATACAGAGTTGGGCTTCACAGGCAGCCACAGGTAAGGCCAGTCCATGTCCAAGGAGTTCCATAAGCATTATAACTGAGACTGAGGTTGAATATACAATGTCTACAAAAGCCAGATGACTGAGGAACAGGTACATGGGCGTGTGTAGCTGGGAAGAAATTCTTATCAAAGTGATGATGCTGATATTGCCTAGTAAAGTGACAGTGTATACACCTAGAAATATCACAAAAAAGACTATACACAGTGTAGGATCCTCTGTTAGTCCCAAAATGATTAGCTCTGTCACAGTGCTGTGGTTTGCAGCCTCCATCTCTCGTGTGACTTGTTCCTGTTAAGGGAAATGAGAATACTTGTTTATATAATGTTCTCATTTTGCACATTGATGGATTTCTTTGATTGTCCTCACACTTATTCATGGTAATCTCCTCTGCTCAACATGTAAATACAGCATCCCTTGAAACTAGGGTTTTGCCTTTTATCTTTGAATAAAGTGAGAGTGATGAGCCTCTCTGTCACCTGCTATTTTTCTGTGTACTGTTTCCTAAAGGTTATCATGCAATACTTCACTATCGAGAGTTCTCTCCAATGGTCCAGCCCTATAATTTCAATAATCTATTTGTTCTCATGACACTCATGATTTATTGGAAATCCCACAAAACCTCTCACACTGTGTTCCCATACAGAGCTAATCTTTTCTTCCATCACTCCACCTTTATTTCATATCTGAGTACTGATACTTCATCCACCCAGCATCTCCTGTCTGCAACTTGGGAGGTGGGCTAGCCCCTCTTCTTCTCCTTATTCCACATATAATACATTGTAATTGTATACCATTTATTTCCCAAATTATCACTTCATTAACATGAAAACATAGCTATCACTCCAAAGGTCATAGAATACTACTACTTTATTCTGTACTCAAATAAGAGTGACCATGGCCCAGGAACATGCAGTCAGGTCGCCCCAACTACCATTATCCTGTATGATAATAGTGTTATAAGGTTTCTGTGGTTACAGAACAAAAGAAAACCATAACTCAAGTCACGTTACAAATATCTTTGTGGGCACATCAGGTAGGTAGGTTACAGCGATAATGGGAAAATCTCTGGTATCGTCTCAGATGCTGTCTGATTACACCCTTAACTTTGGGGTTGTAGAAGCTGGTGGTCTAAGAATGCATGCCAAATCTTTCATATAGTAGTCACAAGCATGTTATGTTAGACACGGGAATGGGCAATGAGTGGCTGTTTAGGAGTAGATGATAGCCCAAGAATATTTAACATAATTTTGGCTTTTTTTCAGTTCATATTCCTCATTTCTTTTTTGTTACAAATGGGGTCGTGGCTCTGGTTATTTTCCTTTTTTAAATATTTATTTATATGTGCCTTTAATATTTATCTACTTATTTATTATTATAGTGTTTTTGCTTGCATGTATATCTGTGTAAGGGTGGAAGATCCCCTGGAATTGAAGTTTCAGACAGTTGTAAGGTGCCATAAAGTTGCTGGGAATTGAACACGGGTCCTCTGGAAGAGCAGCCTATTGCTCTAAACTGCTGAGCCATATCTCCAACCCCTTAGTTTTGTTTTGCATTTTGTTTACATATGTACCTCCCTTCTTTCATTGTTTTTCTTTCATATCTCAAAAAAATATAAAATGGTAACATTTTTATTCATTAAATTCTTTCAGTATCTTCTCAAGTCTTCATGATATAAACGCATTAAAAGAATGCACATCACACATGTCCCTAAATATGATCTTGTCTCTCATGGTGTTTTAGCCCACTACTCAAACAAAACCAGCTGTCCATCAGTTTGGGGTGGTTTATCCTTGACTTTCAACAATATTTTCTCTACAAAGCCTTCTCTGACCCCTACGGATGTATCCGATTTCCTTCCTCTGTGTGGCATAGGTCTCGATACCCAGTGAGGACACTTGGCTTTTGCTGAAGGCTTGTTGGTCTTTCATTCTTCTCAAGCACCATATATTCTCTTCAATAGCTGTTTTATCCTTCTCTTACAAATATCCTGTGCTTGGGCACAAAATTGAACTTAAAAATGGTGAATACGTGCATGAGCAGTGAGCAGAATAGGCTCTGGGGATCAAGATATGAATATAATTTATGTCTCCTGCCAAGGAATCCAGGCTTCAGGAAAAAAGTCCAGTGAACCTTTACTTCATGGAAAGTGCTACCACAGATCTACAAAGGATGGTTCTTGATTCCCTATTCTTGAAAACATATGCAGCAACATTGAGGTAAACCTTTAAAATGCAAAATATACATGATACACATCAACAGTTAGAAAATTGGTATATTTGTAAATATATCCTTTTCCATTAATAGATATTAATTTGCCTCTTAATGTATTATATATGGAGAATGCATATCATGTACACACACATGCACAAGCACAGTATCCTCCCGTGCCTCCCATCCTCCTGCTTCAGCTTCATGAGAGCTATATATAAAATTACAGGTACGTGCCGCTACGGCCAACTTACATGTATTTTAATAGTGCTATATTTAAAGCTGCAATCTAAGGATGTAAGAATTGGTTTATGTTATGAAACTTTGCCCACATCATTTTTGGGATACGCACAATAAGCCTTGAGTGAGTAGAACATAACTTAATTGATTATCATTCTTTTCAGATACTCATCTTTTACAACTGTTAAACTGTCACACCAAGGAATCCACGAAATGGGTCAGCCACCATGAAATTAACATGAAAGATATGATAAGTTATCAGAATAATCTATTTCTTATGTGGCTTGGTTTTCTTAAGGATATACTTCAAAACAATTAACTTTTGGGATCCAAGATAGGTTTATCTACTTAATTTTCAGTAATGAAAAACACTAAGCCAAATCACTCCTTATGGCTCATTGATTTGTGTCATTCTTTGTTGATTGGAGAATTTAGGGAACTGAATATCCATGAGTGACATTCAGAGATATGGAATACTTCATAGAACCTATGTCATCCTCTTTGTCTTGATACTCAGGACCTTGCAGTCTGCTTAAATCATTTCTCTAACTGTATATCCCTATAGCATAAGTCTTTTCCAACTATACACCTTTCAAGACTCGTGTTAGAGGCTGCTATGATTGTCTCTGCGTACCTACTAGATATAATAGGCATAGTATACAATTTTTTTTGCTAATGATGTTTATGCGGTTCTTGGAGATTTAAACATTTACCACAATTATCAGTATTATCAGCATTAATTATCTTTCACATATATCTATTCCTTAATGTTTTCAACTGCTTTTCCTTTAGTAAAAATAAGCATTTAGTGAGGATGGTGAGCCTGGGTTCTTTCAGTAAGTTAACTGTGAAGAGCAATGAATCGATAGTAGAACATCTATAGCCCATTCAAGAATGTCTTCTGCATTTTCTCCAGTGGATCTTAATTGTATTCAAACTATACTAGAAACAGATATCTTACTGCTTCAATGTGAGCTCTACCATGAAAAGACTGTTTTTTCATCGTATTGATTGTCAATATTGCAGTGTACACACTATATATTTTACATATAAAATTATTAAAATATTTCAATAAAGCTGTCATGCCTAAACTGTTTTCTCTTTTCTAAAATTAAATGCTTATCATTTCTTAGAAAATTCATTCTATCCAGCTTGCCGGATCCTTTGAAATCTTTCTCTTCAGACTCTGAAAATACTTTGGTCTGAAGAACAAGACTACACACAGAGCAGCATTTGTGCTCTGTGTTTCCTGCCTTCATCTCAGTTCAGTGGTGGCCATCCCACGTTCACATGACAGCATTAGGAGGTACCCTCTGCTGACTGCACAGACCTAGGGAATGGAGTCAGCCAAGGCAGCTGGCCATCTGGGTTAACCTGCACATGGCCATCTCTTTGGCTCCAAGCTTTTTGTTTGTTCCTTGATGTTATTTGTTCATATTCTGTAGCTTTGTTTTGAGATTTAAAGTAATGGTATCCATGAACCTACAGAGGTATTTTGTCACATAGCTGTGCTAAGAAACTTCTGTTTTCCTTTTATTAAAAATAGACTTTTTTCTCACATAATATATCCTGAGTATGGCTTCCTCTTCTCTACTCTTTCCAGTTCCTTCCCACCTTCTCTTCCATCTGGATGTACTCCTTTCTGCCTCTCATTAGCTAACAAAACAGGCTTCTAAGGGTATAATATAATGCAATATAATATAATATAAAACAAAAACTGCCATTTGCAGTTGGACAAAAACATACATAAGAAAAAGAGCCCAAGAGGAAGCACAAGAATCAGAAATGCACTCATTTGTACACTCAGTAATCTCATATAAACTAAACTGGAAGCCATAGTCTATACACAAAGGACCTGGTGCAAGCTGTGCAGGCCCTGTGTGTGCCGCCTCAGTCTTTGTGAGTTCATATGAGCTTTGATCAGTTGATTTAGATGACCTTGTTTTACTGTTTTCCTCCATCTCCTCTTACACTGGTTCTGCCTCCTCTTCTGCAGGGTTCCCTAAGCCCTGGCAGGAGGGGTTCTTTGGAGTTACATAAGAATGAAATGTTAGTGGTTTCAACTGATCTATGTTTTTGAACAATGTAACTTTCCTTTCCACCGGCCCTGGCTTTCTACCACACATTTCTGAGTGATCACAGTCTCTGATGCTGCCCATGTCTGGACTAAGGCATTTATATGTGTACTATGCTGAACACTGCCTTCCCTTCCCTTCCTCCCAATTCCCAAGTAAGTTCCTGATCTCTAGACTGACATTTATGCTTATCACCGTGAGTCAGGGCTCTGAGCACTCTAATGTCCTCTCTCCATACTGCATCAGTCACTTGGGATGGAAAATAGGGCTCGTAGGACTAGGAACAGAATCCAGCCTTAGCATCAACATTTTTCTCTAGATTTATTTTCTTATATTCTCAGCTCTCAAGTTTAGCAGCAGTTGTGGCTGCCAGAGACCCATATTTTCATGGGGCCCTAGGTCCATTCTGTATAATTGTATCAGAAACACCATAGGACCTCTCTTGCTCACATTCTTAAACCAATAAAAATCCACCTCAATAAAACCCGCATCTCTTCCACTTACATTTAGAAACAGAGCTGTGACACTGCATTCCAAATGGAGCTTTATGAAGCTGTAGTCCATTTACTTTTGTAAGTAGTTGGAGGCTGAAAACGACATGAACTATTGAAGACTCTTGCTGGTCAAGGATGCATGTGCAGTGGGGATGATGATGGATGACTCTGAGCACGATGGGAGAGAAAAGAGGCTCTTGGCAAACATGGCAACCCCTTGAGGCTATTGCTGCCTGTCCCTTTGAGAGAAAGGTCATTAGATTTTGTTTGTACAGACATGATTTCTGGAACCAGGTGACTCACTAAGGCCTGGCTAGCTCTCTCTAGGGGACTTTGACATGAGATGCTGTTCTTGAGATTCGTTTTCATTGTTTACAAAATGTCATTGAAATGGCTTTGGGTTTCCCAGAGGAATATAGGGCAGTCATAAAAATACATATTTTATTAATTGATGCTAATGTGGTGACGTAAGAGGACTTCCCAGTTAAACATTAAATCAATTTGAAAATCTGTGTTCAAAATTAAAGATAAACATTAAATAATAAACATATTACTTTAACTTGTTTTTCATTTTCCTGAAGAAACATTAAGATGATGTATATAAATTCTGTATATAATGTTCACTCTTTCTAGGTTTCTAGAACCTATTTCTTTCCACCCCTCAACACGACTTAGAAAGGCCTTCTGAGGCACTTGAGCATGTACATTGCATTGCAGGAAATAATCCAAGTACATTCAATACCTGACTCAGCTCACTCAAACACTTCATCTTCCTTCTCTATGTCTTAAAGGTTTGATGCGGGCACCCAACATCTCTACAAGCCTTTGACAAGTACCAGAATGCAGAGCACCTGAAAGAGATTTATTGTGGTGTACACAACTGTCGTCATCTGCCATCTTATTCTGCACCATGCGTTTATTTCATGCGTCTTCGAGGATCATTTGCCCACGTGTACATTCTTCAACACAAAGCCATCAAAGCATTTTTCTTCTCCTGCAGGTGAAATACGACCTCACTGTGGATCTTTAAATGCCCCTGTAAGGCATCGCCTCTTCTGTCAAGTACATTCTAAGACTTGCAACCTGTAGGAATAAAGGCACCTCTGACCATAGAGGCAGACCTAAAGACCTTAGCCTCATACAACCATTCAATAAAACCATGATACAATTTCAGCATCTTACAATGACACATTGACAGTTCACACTGCTCAGAGACTTCTCAATCTTCTACTTAGGAGCAATCTCAGGAACCCTAAGGAAATGTAACAGACACACCATCTCTTCAAACCATATGTATATGGAGTGAGCATGCATCAGAACACCAGTCATGTAGACCTTGTTACTGGAGTTAGACAGTCATCTAGGAGACAAAGAGTACACTAGAACTTTGGTATCAAGCTCATTGAAATGAACCTCACTATGGATCCAGATATTGGTAGTGAAATAGCTACAAATTCACTAAGGAAGGAGGGTGACCCACTAATCCTATATCACACTACAAAAGAAAATTAGCTTAAAAATTGTCACTGAGACAAAGCCAAATGAAAGAAAGTAAATTTTTGAAGATAAATATAAAAGAAAATACTTTGTTTGGAACCAAAAAATTAGGCACAGCACAAGAACCATAAACTATAAAGAATTGCAAAGCAGAAAGTGTTTTTGGTTACACTGGGTTTGTATGTTTTGAAATCATATGATGTAAATAATCATATTTTTTTCTTCCTGCCTACAACTATTTCCACTTTTCAACTGGTATTTCAGAATTAACTTTAAAATGTCTACAGAATTTCCCCAATTTTATAATAATTGCAATGGCTACATGGTTAAATTTATTACGTGAAGTTACATTTTATATTATTTTGCTAATTTTCTTATGATTTATTTTTTATTATTTTATCATTACAATATGGCTGGCATGTGTACATGAATGCAGGTGTTTGACGAGTCCAGGAGAGGGCATCAGATACCTTGGAGATGCAGTTACTGGCAATTATGAACCATCTAATTTGGGTACTGGGAATTGAATTTGGGTCCTCTGGAAGAGCAATACAAGTACCTAACCAATGAAGTATCTCTCCAGCCCTTTTCAGTATTAAATTTAAGCCAGGATACAAAGCAACCAGTTCTACTATGGCATATTTTACACGTCATTATACTTTGATATATATCATATGTACTTTTTCTGTGGCCTTCATCACAAAACTACTTATTCTATCCGTAGTGTTCCCTCTTGCTGGTTCCTAATTGTTTTCCAAACATCCCCTCTTTCTGCTATCATGTCCTATGCATTTCGTTACCTTCTGTCCCCCCTTCCACATCCTCCTTCTCTTAAGACTGCTTTCTGTCTCTCATTGTACTGCATCCTACTTTCACATCCTAGACATGCATGCACACATGCATATACTTATATAAAAATTAAATACAAACTCAGCATATAAAACAAAATGTGATATTTTTGTTTCAGGAGACGGACTAAACTTTCTTAATATAGTTATCTCCTACTGCATTCATACTGAAAATGGCATCATTTCATTCATCACGACTTAAAAAATGAATGTCTCCGTGTGCACATATGTATGTCCATGTGTAACACATTTTTTAATGTCCATTCTTACATTTATCAACGCCTAGGTTGGTTACATAGTTAGCTATTGTGAATAGTGACAGAGTAAAAATGGATACGTGAGTGTCTTCTTAGAATGTTGATTTAGATTGCTCTGGTATACACTAGGAGTTGTATAGCTGGATCATCTTAGAGCTCTACTCTTGGGTTTTTAAGAAAGTCCCACATTGATTTTCACAGTGATTAACCCCATTTGCTTCCTTTCAGAGGTAAGAAATAGCTGTGCACATTTATAGCCCTATCACTGACCCTGGAGTGGGAAGAGCTGAGACAGGAGCATCCCAAGGGCTCACTGACCAACAGCTCAGCTAAAACAGTGAGCATCAGGCTTTGTGGCTGCACAAGCCTGTAACCCTGGCACTGGAAGGAGAATCCAGTATATCTCATGACCTCACTGGGCTGCCAGCCTCTTCAAACTACAATCTTCCAGTTCAACGAGAGGCCCTGTCTCAGGAAGACAACCAACATCCTCCTCTGGCCTCTGCACCAACATGTACAAGCATGAGCACGCACACACTCATGTTCCTGCAATACAAACAGATACACACACAATACAAACTACGTCTGCATATATGCATGCACACACACATACAGAGAGAGAGAGAGAGAGAGAGAGAGAGAGAGAGAGAGAGAGAGAGAGGGAAATTAATAAATAAAAGCTGAAATGGAACAGGTACAAAAACAGACATGCAGAGCCATGAATTAGAATAGAGTATCCAGAAATAAATCTATACTACCTTTTGATAAAGATATCAGAAGAATGCATTAGCGAAAAGATAAGCTCTTTAACAAATGGGGCTTGCCTAACTGGATTTCCACATACTGAAGAATGAAGTTATATCCATTTCTCACACCCGACAAAATAAATTCAAAATGAATTAAAAAAAAAAACCTTATTGTGTCATCTGACACTTCAAAAGGGACAAGAGAAAAACACAAGTAAAATATTTCAAGATGCAGACATAAGATGTGAGGGAGATGTGGGCTGTAACATCTGTCACCCGGCATGTAACGTTAGGTCACAAAGGTTGATTGCGCTGATCTGTCTGACTAGTAGGTGTTGCTTTTCTCCCTCACCAACCCATGTTCATGTCTCCAAAGTTGTACATTCAGGATAACCTTCCCCAATGGAGAAGGACTATCCTTCAGTAGAGGACACGTGTAGCTGCACTCCCCTGCTAGAACCTTCAAAAGAAAGTCCTCAATACAAAGCCTCAGGAATTTCAGTAATTGACCAACAAAATTAAATGAAATCTAAAGCTTCTGCATAGCAGAGGAGTCATCAGATCAAAGAGACAGCACACATAATGCAAAAAAGAATTAAGTTTGATAACTGCATATTAGAGAGTTGATTACTATCCAGGATATATAAAGAACTGTAAAAATTTTACACTAAAAATAAAATTGATTCAATCAACTAACGAACTAAATATACTGATCTCGAAAGAATTGACAATAGCCAATATGTATTGGAAAATTTGTTGAACATCCTTAGTTATTAAGGAAATGCAAATTGAAACTGCTTTGAGACTCAGCCTCATCTGATTCAGATGACTATCACTAAAGAAACCAGAGGCAGCAAATGCTGGCAAGGGTGAGGGAAAAGATCTCATAAACTGCTGTTGAGGATGGGGGTGTTCAGCCACCATGTAAATGAATATAAAGCTGCTGTTTTATTTACATATTTGTTTATTTATACATTGGTTTGTGCAGCAATCATGTAAATGAATATAGACTTTACTATGAACTACAACTATTATATGCCCTAGCTATACCCCCTTGGGTATACACCCAAGGCCTTTATATCAACATATTAGAAAGACACTTGCACATCCATGTTAATGATTCACTAACCACAATAACAACAAAACAACTAACCTAGACATTTATTTGCAGCTTAAGAAAAATTGAAATATAAACAATGGAACTTCATTCAGCCATTAAGAAGTTTTGACATCCACAGGAAATAGATGGAGCTGAATTTATTAAGAAAAATAAAGTCAGATTCCTACAAATATTCCATATTTTCTGTCATGTGCAGATCTAAATTCAAATCTCTCTCTCTCTTTCTCTCTTTCTTTATCTCTCTCTCCCTCCCCCTCCCCCCCGTCTCTGTGTGTGTGTGTGTGTGTGTGTGTGTGTGTGTGTGTGTGTGTGTGTGTATGTCTGTGCATGTTTCTGATGGAGGATGGAAGGATAAGAAAGTATCTTAAGACAAAGACGAGCAAGGCAATAGAATACATATGATAGGAAAGCAGAAGTAGGCATTATTTGGGGCAGAGATGCCAAAGAAGGAGAGAGGTCAAAGGGAGGTGGGGACAGACAGTAGAGATGGAAATGAATCAGATGCATATTATGAAATGCACAATAAAACACATTACTTTGTATAGTAACCATAAAAAAGTAAATAATAATAATAATAATAATAATAATAATAATAATAATAATAATAAAGGGGTGATCAGTGAAAACAAGAAGTTGTTTCTAATGACATAAGTTTTATATCAAATAATGTTTGTTTTGTTTAAAGAGATTTATTTAGAGTTTATGCTGTGCAAACATGTAGACTCACATTTCCATTTCTTGGTCAGCATTTAAAAGAAACAGCACTACGATGAAGTATTGAGAATAGTATAGTTGAATAAACAGTTTAATGAATGAATAGTATAGCTATAAAAAAACCTTTATTTGAACTTTATTTATTAAAGCCTGAAGGAGATTAACATGTTCATGGAATTATCTCTAAAGCATTCTTAATTAAAATTGTTCAGAATAATGAAAAATTGCATATTGAACATCACATGAATTTAGGAACAAGGAAGTATCCTTGATTGATCCTGAAAGAGACCATTCGCTTAGACATAATACTGGCTTTGGAAAAAAGTGTTTTAGTAACTGCACTGTTGTCTAACTTAGGAGTCCAATATTGGAGTGAAAACACATACATGTGAAAACATCAATACTGGATGAAAGCATGCAGCACTTTCGTGTATAAACAAATATCTACCCTTGTAGCACCCTAAGGCACGACTACAAACCACATAGTGATGCTCAGGACAGTAGTTCCATGCACCTGTTTCTCAGAGATGTCACAGATGATCACAGCCTAGCTCATGCTAACTACAATTATCCAAACCAAGTTCAAAACCAATTAGATATTCTGCAGTTGCAACACTGTCTGTTAATAATGAAGAGTAAACAGCCCTTGAGATTTTAAGGAATATCTCAGCCAGCAAGGTGTATATGAAAGCACTGACACATCCAATTTTTCTTTGTCTCATTGGACTTTTCTCCCACTGGAGTTTCAACAGAACGCTAGTAAAGATGAACCTGTCCAGTAGTGAGGCACTTATGGTCTAACATCACAAATGGTCCCAAGTCTTGAGTAAGAACACCCGGCTATAGCAAGATGATTCCTGGATCCTATTCTAATATTTGACCATCAGGTAACTTTTGATCTTTTTATATCGATACATAGATGTACCAAGTGGAGGTCTCAAGGCTTCTTCTGACATTCTCAGTCTCAGGCACCCAGAACATCATCTACACTTCTTTTATTAAATAATGTTTTATTTATTCTTTGAGAATTTCATTCAATGTATTTTGATCATATTCATACCACTCCAACTATTTTGAGACCCTCAGTTACCTCCTTACTTAACCAATTCATTCTATCTATCATCTATCTATCTATCTATCTATCTATCTATCTATCTATCTATCATCACCTTTAAACCTATCAATTCCAGTTTGTTGGCCAACTACTCCTGGATGTGATACTTGTCTTGGAGTGTGATCAATATAGTAGGTGTCACTCCAGAAAACTGACTTTGCTTCTCCCAGATGTAATAAAATGCCAATAGCCACTCAGCCTGCCCTTCTTCGTGCTGTGGTTCTTGTCTGGCTTGAGCTTGTACAGATCTTATGCATGCTGTCACGATTGTTGTAAATTCATATGTGCATCTGCCCTATTGGGTCTGAAAAAACAAAACAAAGCAAAACAAAGCAGTGTTTCCTTGAAATCATCCAATGCCTGTGACTCTTATAATCTTTCTGTCCTCTGTTCTGCATAGATCTCTGAGCTTTGAGAGAAGGGGTGTGATCTAGATGTCCCACTCAGGACTGAAAACTCGGAAGTCTCTTATTCTCTGTACATTGTCCTGTTGGGGATCTCTGTGCTAATTACCATCTATTGCAAGAAGGTTCTCTGACGTAGGTGAGTCAGGTGCTGATCTTGGTATAGCAATAAATCATTAGGAGCCATTTTATTGTTTGTCCTTTTGGCTAACACACTAAACACTGTTTAAATGCAGGTGATAGGGAGTCAGATTCCTAAAAGTACATTCATCTACAAATGGACACTTAAATTGGTTTCAGATCTTGGCCACGGTGAGTAATGTTAAGAAGAACATAGAAGCACAGATATAGCTCCAACATAGTAATTTCTGTGAACACTACCCAGAAATATGGTTACTGGATCATATAGAAATTCTTCTTTTAGTGTTCTGGGAATCTCTAGACTGTTTTTCAAAAATAACTGTGCTAACTTAAAATCCAAAGTGGACTGTGCACTGACATCACCCTCAAGATTTAATTTGCAGTTGCCTGATGATTATAAAATAGAAAGTTTTTCATATTTTTATTACCTAAGTTGGCAATCAATAGAAAATATATTAGGATATTTCCTCTTAACAGTATTTCCTTAATAATAGACTATCTTCATTTTTTTTGTTCAGTTGATTCTCCTGATTAAACTACTCACTCATTTTTTTATTGAACTAACTGACTTCTTGATAGTCCTTTCATATGAAACCATCTGATGCCCCCCTGTGGCTAACATAAGCATCTAATACTTTGCTAACATATTTCACATCATGCCATAACATAATATTACAGAATACATTTTTATTCATTCTACACAGCTCTTAATGTACAAATAATGGCCTCAAATAGATCTTATTTGTCATAGTTTATCAGGATTAATCTCTATGTGAAACTTCCATTTATGCTAGTCTGTAATTATATTAACCAGGTGGTATTAAGCTGCCCCAATAAATTAACCTTGGGAATTTAGTATGGTCCAATACAGCAGAGCTCTGTTTCACTTCCAGAGTATGTCCAGTATATCCAATGTTTTCAAACACGAAGCCCAGGCTGGTGAGAGGTGCCACTATATTATTATATAGATGTAATATATGAAATGTGTCAACGTGGAAAGGAAAAGAAAGTTGCCCCTGGTCTGTAATTTAATCCTGAAAACACACACATATTTGCTTTCATAACAGCATGGCATGTACTGCCCACAGTGATACATAATCACAAGAGGACTGGGAAGGGTGGGCTCCAGTGGGATTGAGAAATAGAGTTGAATTAGATATTGTAAACACCAGAATACATGCATCTCTTCAACCATTTGGGATCTCAGAATCTGGGAATCCCAGATCTCAGGGAATCTACACATTCATTCAACCTCCTGAGTGGATAAAATTTCACAACTGTTTGTGAGTCCTGTGTTCTGATATGAGTGGCTGCTCAGGTTATATCTGTGGCATTAAGATAAAACATGATCGATATTCTGAAATCAAGCATGGTATAACTTGATTGGAAACTGTAAACATCAGACTAAATTGAGATTCATGTTTACTTCTTAAGGGACTGCATGTTGGGTGCAGTAAATCAATCATGAAGTCATTTAATGTATTCTGATAGCCACTGGCTTTTACTTCAATAGGCATCATCTCAAAAATGATAGAGACCAGAAACCACACAATGGTCACAGAGTTCATTATTTTGGGGCTAACTGAGGACCCCACCCTTTCTTCTGTCTTCTTTGTATTGTTCCTGGGGGTCTACCTCACCACTGTGCTGGGCAACATCAGCATAATCATGTTAATCAGAAGAAGCCCTCAGCTCCACACCCCAATGTACCTCTTCCTCAGCCACTTGGCCTTTGTGGACATCGGGTACTCCAGCTCAGTCACACCTGTCATGATTGTGAGTTTCCTGAGACAGAGAACTGCCATCCCTGTGGCTGGCTGCATAGTCCAGCTTGGCTCTGATGTGGTCTTTGGGACTGCTGAGTGCTTCCTGCCGGCTGCCATGGCCTATGACCGCTATGTGGCTATCTGCTCACCGTTGCTCTACGCCACTCTCATGTCTCCTAGGGTCTGCTTCATCTTACTGGTTATTTCCTATGTGGGTGGAGGTGTGAATTCTTCATCATTCACTAGCTGTTTATTGAGTCTGACTTTCTGTGGGCCCAATGAAATCAACCATTTCTTCTGTGACCTCCTTCCACTGGTGGAGCTTTCTTGTACCCATGTTTACATTTCTGAAATGTCTCCTGCCATCTCAGCGGGCTCCATCATCGTCATCACCCTGTTCACCATCATTGTGTCATACCTCTACATCCTTCACTCCATCCTCAGGATGCGCTCTACTGAGGGAAGGCACAAGGCCTTCTCCACCTGCACCTACCAGAGGGCTGAGGTGGCAGTCAATAGCTGAGCCATGCGTTGGGAAAGGATGCAAGAGAGAGAAAACAACAAATGTAACTATGCAATTTTTCTGTGAAGCTTTGAATGTGTTTGACCTTGATAAACTGTTAGATTTGCAATGTACTTTTAGTAAATAAAAGACTTGGCTGGCTCACGCTTTGGAGAAGCAGAAGAAAATGAATCATAAGGAAGAAGGAGCAAAAGAGAAAGAGAAAGTAGAGAAAGAGAAAGAAAGTGAGAGAGAGAAAGAGAGAGAGAAAAGAGAGAATTCTTAAGTTCTGATCCTCCCCTGAGATAACTAGCTGCCCCTGTACAAGAAGAATCAATTCTTTGTGCCACTCACAAGCATCCCTTTCTCAAGAACCTGGCCTTAAGCCAAGGCTGGACACAGGCAAAGAAAGGAAGGAAGGAAGGAAAGAAGGAAGAAAGGAAGTATGGAAGGAAGGAAGGAAGGATGGAAGGAAGGAAGGAAGGAAGGAAGGAAGGAAGGAGGCTGAGCAAGCAATGAAAAGCAAGCCAGTAAGCAGCACACCTCCATGGCCTCTGCATCTTCAGCTCCTGCCTCCAGGTTCCTGCCCTGCTTGAGTTCCTGTCCTGGCTTCCTTCAGTGATGGACTACAAGGTGGAAGTGTGAGCCCAAAAAGCTCTTTCCTCTCCAGCTTGCTCTTTGGTCATGGTGCTTCATCTCAGCTATAGAGACACTACTAAGACAACATAACATGTATGTGTGGATGAGTTCCCATAGAGGCCAGAAGAGAGTATAGGATCTCCTGAAGCTGGAGTTACAGGCAGCTGTGAGCTGCCTGACGTGGGTGCCACAGCTGAGTTCCATTTCTCTGAAGAGGAGCAAGTGTCTAAACTGCTGAGTCATCTCTTCACCCTGGCATGTTCTGTGTTTATAAAGTTTTTTATTCTCCACTATTTCTTCACTGAAATCTAAAATTCATTTAAAAATATTTTATTCATTAGCTTATCTTCAGTGTTTAGTGTAAATTAAAAGAATTTATTTTCTGCCTTTGGCTATAAAAGTTACATGTGTATTTTAAGTAGTCATATTATTTCCCTCCTTATATTTCTAAAACAAAGCAATCATAATGAAATGCCCTTTTTATCATAGAACATTTATTTATGAAATGAAGAGGTGTTGTGTGTAATGTTACTTATTTATATTTCCAATTTTGTATTCTTTTTAATTAATAAATTTTGTTCTTTGACAATTTCAAGCATGTATATAATGACTTACGCTTACTCTTCCTTCAACATAATTTATTTTCCTCCCACCATGGCCAGCCTTCAATCTTCTTTACAAATCTCTTTCCCATATTATAGATTTTGTTTTGTTTAGTGTTCCATAGGGCTCTCTGTGTGACCCTGAATTTAGAACTAACCAATCACCAAAGCCTGATGGGCTAACTTGAAATAGCAAGTAAACTTAGGGCCAATATATAGGCATGGGGCAACAGGTTGTATTTCACTCACTATAGTCATTAAATAAAAGTGTCCATCCTTACTTTAAAATAGACGTTTCAGAGTGGACAGAATCCTTGAAAACTAGATTGTTGACATGAACTGAACTACTCAATATTCACTTGAGGCTGAGATCATGTTCCCTGTAGGATTTGAATTCACTTTTGTATTTCTGGCATCTTTAGAGAGCTACCCTCGGTCAGACTTATAAAAGATGGCATAGCTACTATGTAATAACAGTAACTGTAAGATGAATGAATTCTTTTGTCAAGAGGTAAGATTTGGCATTTGTAAGTGAATCTTGTTTGTTTATTCCCATTTGCCATGAAGAGACCTATTCCTTCAAATAGTATCTGCATATAAAAGCCAACCTTTAGCAATAGTGCAGATTTAACAAGCGGTTAAGTAGAAAATAACTTCAGCTGGAGTAATTTAAATTTCCACTGCAGAGTTCACATGGACAAACCAGCACAAGTTTGCTATGCCCAAGACCAGAAACCCACAAGGTCTCTAACTATGTAAATTTTGCACTCTGCCATAAAGCTAAAATAATGAATATTTTTTAAACACATTGGGAATTTACCTTTAGGAAGTTTCTTTTAGAACAACTTGCTTCATTTGTTTATATAGCATCCTAGGCACCAGATACTTTGGGGGAAAAGGGGACGAGAGCCAAATTGTGATGGGGATATCACAAGAGTGAGAGTATGCTTCTTAACATTTTTTAAAGATTTTTTTAATTTTATGTGTATATTCGAGCGCCTGTGTGCATGTCTGTGCAACCATGTGAGTGCCTGGTACCCAAGGAGACCAAAGGAGGGACCTAGAACCCCTAGAAATGGAGTTACAAGCAGTGGTGAGACACCCAATGTGGGTGCTGGGAAGCAACCCAGGTCCTCTGCAAGAACAGGAAGTACTCTTCACCACTGTGCCATCTCACCAGCACCACTTCTTACCTTTGAAGGCTGAAAGTTTCATCATCTACATATGTCTAAAATCCTATTTAATTCCACCATATTTCAGTTAAAACATTGTTACAGTAGGAAAGGATTTGGCGTGTTTGAATAAAGATTTATAATCATATTTGAAATATTAGTCACGTAATATTTAAGATGACATCTGAAAGCTATGACTGAATCGGAATATTTTAAAAAATTTAAAAAGTGACTTCATTTATAACTTTGAACTCCTTTCAAGATCTTCCTTGTTCTATGAAAGATATCTGACTTCTTGGTTTAAATTTTGTTCTAAAACATAGTCTTGTTTAACCAATAGCCACTGTGAACTAGACAACACAGGAGGCGCCTCGCTGGTGCATCAAAAGCTGAAGAGCTAACCAGCTCCTCCCATATACTCAGCATCCTGCGACTGTTATTTACTGGATTGGAATGGTAGCCTCATTTACAACACAATTACAGAAGGAATGAAGTGAGTTCAGCCTACCTGGGTCTGATTATCCCTCATCCTTTGTAAATTGATATAAGTAAGTTAACATTTTCAACCTATAAGATAGAAACAATAAAAGTTTTTAATATTATCTCCTGGACATTAAAATATATCTATATAAGAATTTTAACTTATGGGCTGGTAATTTAGTAAACATTCAGGGAGTGTTATTGCTTTTTCACATAATTCTATATTTAGATACTGTCTGTAATCATTTTTTATAGTTATGATTCCCTTTAAAACCCTTGTCTTTAAAACCTTTGAGCACATTTAATTATATATTATATATTAATATAAGAAAATGTTTTCCCACAAAGCTGTTGCTATACAGCACCCTTAAAACAAATTTTCTGATGTTGTTCTTAAAAACAAGTTTTGAAATATGGAAAAATATGAAAAAGCTCATTGCAAATATATATATATATATATATATATATATATATATATATATATATATATATATATGGAGAGAGAGAGAGAGTCATTAAATCTATGAAGTAAGATAACAGTTAAAAATTGAAATTTTTCTCAATTCATTTTCCTGAAATTTTTCTTACATGACATATTTGCTTATAATAGCATCCATTATGAGTTAACAAAAATGAAGCTAAAAAATTTACAAATCCCTTTCTGTAACATCTCCATCACAGCCTTGATCTGGCAGCAGCTACACTGTCCCATGGCTCTCCTGGAGGAAGGGAACCACACTGCAGTGACAGAGTTCATTTTATTGGGCTTAACAGATGACCCAGTCCTTAGAGTCGTCCTCTTCACCATCATCCTGTGCATCTACCTGGTGACCGTGTCTGGGAACCTCAGCACCATCCTTCTCATCAGAGTCTCCTCCCAGCTCCATCACCCCATGTACTTTTTTCTCAGCCACTTGGCCTTTGCTGACATGGGCTATTCATCTTCTGTCACACCCAATATGCTTGTCAACTTCCTGGTAGAGCGAAATACCATCCCCTACCTTGGATGTGCCATCCAACTCGGCTCAGGTGCTTTCTTTGGGACACTTGAATGCTTTGTTTTGGCTACCATGGCTTATGATCGCTTTGTGGCCATCTGCAACCCACTGCTTTATTCAACCAAAATGTCTGCACAAGTCTGTGTCCACTTGCTTATAGGATCTTATATTGGTGGGTTTTTCAATGCCTCCTCCTTTATTCTTTCCTTCTTTTCTCTTCTCTTCTGTGGACCAAATAGAGTTAATCACTTTTTCTGTGATTTGGCTCCTTTGATGGAGCTCTCTTGTTCTGGAGGCAATGTCCCCATAACTCCTGCCTCATATTCTTCTGCTTTTGTCATTGTGGTCACAGTGCTTGTCATAGCTGTCTCCTACACCTACATCCTTATCACCATCCTGAAGATGCGCTCCACTGAGGGCCGCCACAAGGCCTTCTCCACCTGCACCTCCCACCTCACTGCAGTCACTCTGTTCTATGGAACCATCACATTCATTTACGCGATGCCCAAGTCCAGCTACTCCACTGACCAGAACAAGGTTGTGTCTGTGTTCTACATGGTGGTGATCCCCATGTTGAATCCCCTCATCTACAGCCTCAGGAATAATGAGATTAAGGAGGCTCTGAAGAGACAAATTGGTAGAAAAATATTCTCTTAAGTGATGTCCGTTATATTGTAGGATTTGATATAGTAATAACATCCTACAGATACAATAATGAAAGGAAACTTAATGCCTGTGGCTGAACTGTAAGTTCTGATATGTAATTAGCCACTTGGAAGCTTTTGAATAACTGTACAAGGTAGATGTTCAGATATTAAGTAATAATTCATGACTTCATAATAAGTTACATTTAATAAATTTAATTAAACTTATAATTAAGAAAATATTTATTTTTATAAAAAATAATTTTCTGGAAATTACTTTTATTTGTAGTCATTTTTTTCAAAAGTAGTTATCTGCTATAAATTACAATTATGGAATATGCAAATGATTAATTAAAGGTGTCGGCCTTTTCAACAGAAACTCGTTCTGCAATGTGCATGGTAAGAACGGTCATTGCTGGGATACATTTTGAGAGAAAATGACAAAATTCCTGGAGCTGTTTTCCAGATTTATTTTATTTTATACTTGTTTTGCTTGCACCCTGGAGTTTTTTTTTTTTTTTTTTTTTTTTTTCGTGGAGTGCTCTTGACTGCTGGGAAAGGTTTTGCCAACTCACAAAACCTGGGTCTGGGTCCCTGGTCTCTGGATTAATGGATGTAATGTGTGGTTACACATTACAGGAAAAGGACGAGCACTCCCTGGTTAACCTGCTCTCTTGAAAGCCTTTCATTTTCCTTTGTGCTGCTGGAAATGAAGCCCAGGGCCTGGTCCTTGGTAACTGTATCCTGAGCCGAACCCCAGCTCCTCCTGAGAGGTTTAATCTAGTCGGGTTCACTGATGACCTCTGCTTTATTTATCATTCTCCATCCTCCTTCTTCTCTCTTCCAGCTTGGTCTCCTCTAGTAAGGGACTCTGTGGTTCAATCCACATATGGATTCAGAAGCAGGAGAATCATTTATCTATCTTCCTTCTCTGCAGTCCTACATTTGGATATAATTTTTTAATGTTTGGAGGTCAAGGTTTATTTACTTCTCTCCATCTTCATTGTCAGTGTTTCTGTTTCAGAGCGACCTCTTTCATAGTCTGTTCATCATAAATAGCTCCAGTGAGAGAGTTAACTTTAGCTGTCAACTTGATAAGGGTGTGGTGCCCCTGTGCTTGGTCAGACACCAGTACAAAAGTACCTTCCATGCTACTTTTAAAGATATGCATGACATTTAGACTGGTAGTCATCAAATGCAAATTCCTCATACAGATGGTCCTTGTCTAATCAGCTAAAGACCTTAAATGAAAAAGCCTGTGGTCCTCTGAATAGGAAAGGTCCTGGTATCTAGACCTCTAAACTGCAGTATCACTCTTGCCAGTATTTCCAAAATGTTTGTCTATTTTACAGACTTTGTTCTTGGATGAGACAATTCCTTAATCTTGCTCTTCATATATATGCATATATATAGTGTGTGTATATACATATATTCATTTTAATTATACATATAAGTATGTTTTATAAATATACAATTTTCTAAAATTATACACATTGAAAACACACATATAAAATTTGTAATAAATATTGGATATCGAAATAAATATATGAACATTTTGAAAATATGCATATCTTGTGTTCATATGTGAATATCTATGAATTTTGTGCATATATACATAACCTGTTGTTCTGGGATAAGCTTAATAAATAGAATACCTAACAAATTTTCCTATCTCTCCATCTTCTAAACCATGTTACATATAACCACTAAAGCCATATATCCAAATAAATTAGTTTCTTCATCAAAACTTCAAAAGATTATAGCCTCTAACTAGAAAAGAGCCCATAAGACTTGGGGAAAATGAGGCTTTAAGGGAGTAAGGTGGAGAAGGACAAACTGGAAAGAAAAATATTGGGGTCCAAAGGACACAGTGGGGGAGGCAAGGAGATATAGGGGATGGAAAATCAACGAAAATGAAGTATGTATGGAAACCTGTTACCTTGTTAAGATGATTTTTAAAATAAGCACCAAATATTTTTAAAGGTCTTAGATGTGGCCTTTGCTCCCCTCCTCTCTCTCATGGTATTTCCTTTCCTTTCTAAGTTTTGATCATGTCCACACTCTGCTGCCTCAAGACTCTCTCACACAACCACTACTTGCAACCCTTTCTTCCCTTCACCGGGGAACATCTATTTATGCTGCAGATAGCAAAGCCATTTCTAAAGAACTCTACTGAATCTCTGAACCTAAGATCAACACTATACCAACACAGAACACTGTGTATTTGTTTTTTAGTCCCTGATAATTACATAGTTAGAGTTTGGTTTTCACCTGTGAATGCTGGAAGCTTCTTGTAGATAGCTACAGTGGTGTCCTTTTCTCCCAATGTCTAAGAACACAGTAAGATTAAATGCAATTTTGATATGAATGAAATAAAATAATTAATAAACTAATGGGTAACTGGGTGAAAGCTTTTTGTTTGAACTGTTGGTGCCACTGGGTTCTAAACCTTATTTGACAGAAGCTGTGATTGAAACACACACAGCAATTATCAGGATTGCAAACACCACTATGAAGCATTGGAAGTGTTTAATGTATGATGTTAAGGTAGTCAATTTTTAAGTTTTTAAAATTGGAATAGAGTGTACTAGATACCATTGTGACATTTTCAAACAAAATGTGGTTTTGAGATTCTTTTTGTCCTATATCTTCCACTCCCTGCTCCCCCTGCCCCACCCCTTGTAACCCCGGCCACTGATTTATTTCCTCTTTCATGCCCCATCTGTCTTTTTGCCCATCTCTGTCCTCCCTCATCACCTGATTTAAGATGCACACTCCCTGTAGAGAAATAGATGACCGGCAGAGCAGCTTGAGAACATCTCACCACTAGGGGGCTCTGTTACAAAATTCTTTCTAGCCATCCTTTCACTTCCAAGTATAGAGATGTCCACATGCCAATGTGTTCTATGTATAGACAAAGTACGTGGAACCTAAAATAGAGCTGACAGCTATGTCAAACAATCCATTGGAACTTCCTAATACTGAGAGAATTCATCATTTCTGACATCATACTACTGCTGTGAAAATGTAAGTGGAAAAACAAGGTATTTGGGGAAACCAAATTCTCTGGATACGAATAATGGTCCCTTATCTTCTAAGTCAGCAGTTCTCAATATGTGGGTCACGACCACTTCAGCAGTTGAACAATTGAAATGGTTGCCTAAGACCATCTGCAAATCAGATAGTTACATTCATAACAGAAGTAAAATTACAGTTATGAAGTAGCAACAAAAGTAATTTTAAGGTTGGGGGCTACCACAGCATGAGGACCTGTGTTAATGGGTCACATCATTCGGAAGGTTGAGAACCAATGTCTGAATGTGGGTTAGCTACTTATTTATTTCGAGCCTTAGGTTACTTATTTTTAAGTTAAAACTAATAGGGCCTCTTCATTGTTGTAAGGACATATAAGTTAATTAAAATAACATGCTTAGAAGGAGGTCTGACACATTGTAAGTACAGATTATTATTTGCTAAATAAGTAAAGGAGAAATGGCACTTGCAGAAGATCAATTAAGAGTAATGACTACTATCTCTTTCAGATAGTCAGATAGATGATAGATAGATAGATAGATACATGTATACATACATACATTGGTAATAGATTGATTGATGATAGATTAGAAGATAGAAAGATAGATTGATAGGTAGATACATAGGTAATAGAAAAATAGACTGATAGAGGAGAGATTGATAAACAAATAGAATGGTAGATGATAAGATTGATTGAAAGATAGATACAAAGACAGAGGATAAACAGATTGATCAGTGATAGAGATAAATAGATATAAAGATGATAGATAGATAGATAGATAGATAGATAGATAGATAGATAGATAGATAATAGATAGGAAGGAAGGATAGATGATACAAAAGGTCTCATTGCCTCCAAATTAGATAAATTACATGTGTTTAAAAGTGAGAATTACAATAAAGTATGTTCTTACTTTAAAGAGCCACATATACATAAATTGGCAAGTCCTAAGGATAATAACTAATACATAATAATACTTTAAAGTTTATCTTCAATTCAAAGAACATATCCTATGAGTATAACAGTTGCCTTCTTTAAAACCTCCTTTAGATCTCTGTTCCTCAGGCTGTAGATGAGGTGATTCAACATGTGTACCATCACTGTGTAGAATTCAACCACCTTGTTCTGATCCATGGAATAGTTAGGTTTGAGCAACATAAAAATTCCTGGTAGAAAATGACTGCAGTAAGGAGAGAGTTCCATATGGAGAAAGCCTTGGGTTGCTTTTCAGTGGGTCGTGTCTGCAAAGTGGTGATGAGGATGTAGGCTGAAGAGGGAGAAAAGACATACACTGTCCACAGTGATGGAACCAAAAGAGATGGAGGAGGTAAATTCAGTAATGAATACACTAGAACAGGAAAATTTCAATGAAGGAAAAAAGTCACAGAGGAAACTAGCTTTATGATTTAGTCCACAAGACAGATTCAATAAACCACTAGCAACTTTCCAAGTACTCACACAACACCCACGTGGAAACCACCACAGAATACACACACTGTACTGCATTCTGGTAGACTACAGGTGAGCAGACAGCCACTAGAACAATTGTAGGCCATGGTAGGAAGAAGGAAGCACTCGGATGGCAACTCAAACATCAACAAGGAACAGAGTTGGGTTTCACAAAAGCAATGAGCTCCAATATAGAGAGAATGTTAAAGTGATAGAATCAAGGTATTTGTATTAAAAGTAATAGTGTGAGGCCTTTCAGAAACTGTGACAAACTTTTTAAAAATAAAGAAAAGCATTATTACGGATGTAGAAGTTTCAAACATTTGCTTGATTTATTCCACTGAAGTGTACATAGTGTAAAGAGTCAAAAGTTCCAGATACATGGTGATCCTGGGCAGCAGATGCCAAGAGTTCCAGAGATGAGGATGAAAGCAATCAACCACAGACTGAAAAGGAACACATGATATTTGCCAAGGTGATGATTAACAACATTTTTAAAAATATAATACTTACTATATGGGAATGTAACCAGTAATCATGGACTAACTAAATTATAGACAGTGAAAGGATGATTCTATATCACCCAGGTATCACAACTATGGAATACGTATATTTGAGTCTAGATTTTAGTGCAAATGATCAATTTTATTGAATTCTTAAAAACTAAGTAAGTTACCATTAATCAACATACTATCCCCATACATTTAAGATATTTTTCATGTAAAATAAGGAAAACAAAATATAACTATTACATATGTTCCCCAAAAAATATTCCTTAGATTTTTATAGATACACAATGAATGTTGTTCAAAATGACGCATGTGTTCTCGCCATCAAATTCCTCATGGCCTCTTTGACCTCCTTGTTCTGCAGACTGTAGATCAAGGGGTTCAAATGGGGATCAACACTGTATAGAACACAGACACTACCTTAATTTGGTTGGGGGAATGGCTTGACTCTGGTATGACATAGACAAATGTAACTGTCCAATAAAACAAGGTGACTGCAGTCAGGTGGGAGGTGCAGGTGGAGAAGGCTTTGTGCCTTCCCTCAGTAGAGCGCATCCTGAGGATAGAGTGGAGGATGTAGAGGTATGACACAATGATGGTGAACAGGGTGATGACGATGATGGAGCCCGCTGAGATGGCAGGAGACATTTCAGAAATGTAAACATGGGTACAAGAAAGCTCCACCAGTGGAAGGAGGTCACAGAAGAAATGGTTGATTTCATTGGGCCCACAGAAAGTCAGACTCAATAAACAGCTAGTGAATGATGAAGAATTCACACCTCCACCCACATAGGAAATAACCAGTAAGATGAAGCAGACCCTAGGAGACATGAGAGTGGCGTAGAGCAACGGTGAGCAGATAGCCACATAGCGGTCATAGGCCATGGCAGCCGGCAGGAAGCACTCAGCAGTCCCAAAGACCACATCAGAGCCAAGCTGGACTATGCAGCCAGCCACAGGGATGGCAGTTCTCTGTCTCAGGAAACTCACAATCATGACAGGTGTGACTGAGCTGGAGTACCCGATGTCCACAAAGGCCAAGTGGCTGAGGAAGAGGTACATTGGGGTGTGGAGCTGAGGGCTTCTTCTGATTAACATGATTATGCTGATGTTGCCCAGCACAGTGGTGAGGTAGACCCCCAGGAACAATACAAAGAAGACAGAAGAAAGGGTGGGGTCCTCAGTTAGCCCCAAAATAATGAACTCTGTGACCATTGTGTGGTTTCTGGTCTCTATCATTTTTGAGATGATGCCTATTGAAGTAAAAGCCAGTGGCTATCAGAATACATTAAATGACTTCATGATTGATTTACTGCACCCAACATGCAGTCCCTTAAGAAGTAAACATGAATCTCAATTTAGTCTGATGTTTACAGTTTCCAATCAAGTTATACCATGCTTGATTTCAGAATATCGATCATGTTTTATCTTAATGCCACAGATATAACCTGAGCAGCCACTCATATCAGAACACAGGACTCACAAACAGTTGTGAAATTTTATCCACTCAGGAGGTTGAATGAATGTGTAGATTCCCTGAATTCTGAGATCCCAAATGGTTGAAGAGATGCATGTATTCTGGTGTTTACAATATCTAATTCAACTCTATTTCTCAATCCCACTGGAGCCCACCCTTCCCAGTCCTCTTGTGATTATGTATCACTGTGGGCAGTACATGCCATGCTGTTATGAAAGCAAATATGTGTGTGTTTTCAGGATTAAATTACAGAACCAGGGGCAACTTTCTTTTCCTTTCCACGTTGACACATTTCATATATTACATCTATATAATAATATAGTGGCACCTCTCACCAGCCTGGGCTTCGTGTTTGAAAACATTGGATATACTGGACATACTCTGGAAGTGAAACAGAGCTCTGCTGTATTGGACCATACTAAATTCCCAAGGTTAATTTATTGGGGCAGCTTAATACCACCTGGTTAATATAATTACAGACTAGCATAAATGGAAGTTTCACATAGAGATTAATCCTGATAAACTATGACAAATAAGATCTATTTGAGGCCATTATTTGTACATTAAGAGCTGTGTAGAATGAATAAAAATGTATTCTGTAATATTATGTTATGGCATGATGTGAAATATGTTAGCAAAGTATTAGATGCTTATGTTAGCCACAGGGGGGCATCAGATGGTTTCATATGAAAGGACTATCAAGAAGTCAGTTAGTTCAATAAAAAAATGAGTGAGTAGTTTAATCAGGAGAATCAACTGAACAAAAAAAATGAAGATAGTCTATTATTAAGGAAATACTGTTAAGAGGAAATATCCTAATATATTTTCTATTGATTGCCAACTTAGGTAATAAAAATATGAAAAACTTTCTATTTTATAATCATCAGGCAACTGCAAATTAAATCTTGAGGGTGATGTCAGTGCACAGTCCACTTTGGATTTTAAGTTAGCACAGTTATTTTTGAAAAACAGTCTAGAGATTCCCAGAACACTAAAAGAAGAATTTCTATATGATCCAGTAACCATATTTCTGGGTAGTGTTCACAGAAATTACTATGTTGGAGCTATATCTGTGCTTCTATGTTCTTCTTAACATTACTCACCGTGGCCAAGATCTGAAACCAATTTAAGTGTCCATTTGTAGATGAATGTACTTTTAGGAATCTGACTCCCTATCACCTGCATTTAAACAGTGTTTAGTGTGTTAGCCAAAAGGACAAACAATAAAATGGCTCCTAATGATTTATTGCTATACCAAGATCAGCACCTGACTCACCTACGTCAGAGAACCTTCTTGCAATAGATGGTAATTAGCACAGAGATCCCCAACAGGACAATGTACAGAGAATAAGAGACTTCCGAGTTTTCAGTCCTGAGTGGGACATCTAGATCACACCCCTTCTCTCAAAGCTCAGAGATCTATGCAGAACAGAGGACAGAAAGATTATAAGAGTCACAGGCATTGGATGATTTCAAGGAAACACTGCTTTGTTTTGCTTTGTTTTGTTTTTTCAGACCCAATAGGGCAGATGCACATATGAATTTACAACAATCGTGACAGCATGCATAAGATCTGTACAAGCTCAAGCCAGACAAGAACCACAGCACGAAGAAGGGCAGGCTGAGTGGCTATTGGCATTTTATTACATCTGGGAGAAGCAAAGTCAGTTTTCTGGAGTGACACCTACTATATTGATCACACTCCAAGACAAGTATCACATCCAGGAGTAGTTGGCCAACAAACTGGAATTGATAGGTTTAAAGGTGATGATAGATAGATAGATAGATAGATAGATAGATAGATAGATAGATAGATAGATAGAATGAATTGGTTAAGTAAGGAGGTAACTGAGGGTCTCAAAATAGTTGGAGTGGTATGAATATGATCAAAATACATTGAATGAAATTCTCAAAGAATAAATAAAACATTATTTAATAAAAGAAGTGTAGATGATGTTCTGGGTGCCTGAGACTGAGAATGTCAGAAGAAGCCTTGAGACCTCCACTTGGTACATCTATGTATCGATATAAAAAGATCAAAAGTTACCTGATGGTCAAATATTAGAATAGGATCCAGGAATCATCTTGCTATAGCCGGGTGTTCTTACTCAAGACTTGGGACCATTTGTGATGTTAGACCATAAGTGCCTCACTACTGGACAGGTTCATCTTTACTAGCGTTCTGTTGAAACTCCAGTGGGAGAAAAGTCCAATGAGACAAAGAAAAATTGGATGTGTCAGTGCTTTCATATACACCTTGCTGGCTGAGATATTCCTTAAAATCTCAAGGGCTGTTTACTCTTCATTATTAACAGACAGTGTTGCAACTGCAGAATATCTAATTGGTTTTGAACTTGGTTTGGATAATTGTAGTTAGCATGAGCTAGGCTGTGATCATCTGTGACATCTCTGAGAAACAGGTGCATGGAACTACTGTCCTGAGCATCACTATGTGGTTTGTAGTCGTGCCTTAGGGTGCTACAAGGGTAGATATTTGTTTATACACGAAAGTGCTGCATGCTTTCATCCAGTATTGATGTTTTCACATGTATGTGTTTTCACTCCAATATTGGACTCCTAAGTTAGACAACAGTGCAGTTACTAAAACACTTTTTTCCAAAGCCAGTATTATGTCTAAGCGAATGGTCTCTTTCAGGATCAATCAAGGATACTTCCTTGTTCCTAAATTCATGTGATGTTCAATATGCAATTTTTCATTATTCTGAACAATTTTAATTAAGAATGCTTTAGAGATAATTCCATGAACATGTTAATCTCCTTCAGGCTTTAATAAATAAAGTTCAAATAAAGGTTTTTTTATAGCTATACTATTCATTCATTAAACTGTTTATTCAACTATACTATTCTCAATACTTCATCGTAGTGCTGTTTCTTTTAAATGCTGACCAAGAAATGGAAATGTGAGTCTACATGTTTGCACAGCATAAACTCTAAATAAATCTCTTTAAACAAAACAAACATTATTTGATATAAAACTTATGTCATTAGAAACAACTTCTTGTTTTCACTGATCACCCCTTTATTATTATTATTATTATTATTATTATTATTATTATTATTATTATTTACTTTTTTATGGTTACTATACAAAGTAATGTGTTTTATTGTGCATTTCATAATATGCATCTGATTCATTTCCATCTCTACTGTCTGTCCCCACCTCCCTTTGACCTCTCTCCTTCTTTGGCATCTCTGCCCCAAATAATGCCTACTTCTGCTTTCCTATCATATGTATTCTATTGCCTTGCTCGTCTTTGTCTTAAGATACTTTCTTATCCTTCCATCCTCCATCAGAAACATGCACAGACATACACACACACACACACACACACACACACACACACACAGAGACGGGGGGGAGGGGGAGGGAGAGAGAGATAAAGAAAGAGAGAAAGAGAGAGAGAGATTTGAATTTAGATCTGCACATGACAGAAAATATGGAATATTTGTAGGAATCTGACTTTATTTTTCTTAATAAATTCAGCTCCATCTATTTCCTGTGGATGTCAAAACTTCTTAATGGCTGAATGAAGTTCCATTGTTTATATTTCAATTTTTCTTAAGCTGCAAATAAATGTCTAGGTTAGTTGTTTTGTTGTTATTGTGGTTAGTGAATCATTAACATGGATGTGCAAGTGTCTTTCTAATATGTTGATATAAAGGCCTTGGGTGTATACCCAAGGGGGTATAGCTAGGGCATATAATAGTTGTAGTTCATAGTAAAGTCTATATTCATTTACATGATTGCTGCACAAACCAATGTATAAATAAACAAATATGTAAATAAAACAGCAGCTTTATATTCATTTACATGGTGGCTGAACACCCCCATCCTCAACAGCAGTTTATGAGATCTTTTCCCTCACCCTTGCCAGCATTTGCTGCCTCTGGTTTCTTTAGTGATAGTCATCTGAATCAGATGAGGCTGAGTCTCAAAGCAGTTTCAATTTGCATTTCCTTAATAACTAAGGATGTTCAACAAATTTTCCAATACATATTGGCTATTGTCAATTCTTTCGAGATCAGTATATTTAGTTCGTTACTTGATTGAATCAATTTTATTTTTAGTGTAAAATTTTTACAGTTCTTTATATATCCTGGATAGTAATCAACTCTCTAATATGCAGTTATCAAACTTAATTCTTTTTGCATTATGTGTGCTGTCTCTTTGATCTGATGACTCCTCTGCTATGCAGAAGCTTTAGATTTCATTTAATTTTGTTGGTCAATTACTGAAATTCCTGAGGCTTTGTATTGAGGACTTTCTTTTGAAGGTTCTAGCAGGGGAGTGCAGCTACACGTGTCCTCTACTGAAGGATAGTCCTTCTCCATTGGGGAAGGTTATCCTGAATGTACAACTTTGGAGACATGAACATGGGTTGGTGAGGGAGAAAAGCAACACCTACTAGTCAGACAGATCAGCGCAATCAACCTTTGTGACCTAACGTTACATGCCGGGTGACAGATGTTACAGCCCACATCTCCCTCACATCTTATGTCTGCATCTTGAAATATTTTACTTGTGTTTTTCTCTTGTCCCTTTTGAAGTGTCAGATGACACAATAAGGTTTTTTTTTTTAATTCATTTTGAATTTATTTTGTCGGGTGTGAGAAATGGATATAACTTCATTCTTCAGTATGTGGAAATCCAGTTAGGCAAGCCCCATTTGTTAAAGAGCTTATCTTTTCGCTAATGCATTCTTCTGATATCTTTATCAAAAGGTAGTATAGATTTATTTCTGGATACTCTATTCTAATTCATGGCTCTGCATGTCTGTTTTTGTACCTGTTCCATTTCAGCTTTTATTTATTAATTTCCCTCTCTCTCTCTCTCTCTCTCTCTCTCTCTCTCTCTCTCTCTCTCTCTCTCTCTGTATGTGTGTGTGCATGCATATATGCAGACGTAGTTTGTATTGTGTGTGTATCTGTTTGTATTGCAGGAACATGAGTGTGTGCGTGCTCATGCTTGTACATGTTGGTGCAGAGGCCAGAGGAGGATGTTGGTTGTCTTCCTGAGACAGGGCCTCTCGTTGAACTGGAAGATTGTAGTTTGAAGAGGCTGGCAGCCCAGTGAGGTCATGAGATATACTGGATTCTCCTTCCAGTGCCAGGGTTACAGGCTTGTGCAGCCACAAAGCCTGATGCTCACTGTTTTAGCTGAGCTGTTGGTCAGTGAGCCCTTGGGATGCTCCTGTCTCAGCTCTTCCCACTCCAGGGTCAGTGATAGGGCTATAAATGTGCACAGCTATTTCTTACCTCTGAAAGGAAGCAAATGGGGTTAATCACTGTGAAAATCAATGTGGGACTTTCTTAAAAACCCAAGAGTAGAGCTCTAAGATGATCCAGCTATACAACTCCTAGTGTATACCAGAGCAATCTAAATCAACATTCTAAGAAGACACTCACGTATCCATTTTTACTCTGTCACTATTCACAATAGCTAACTATGTAACCAACCTAGGCGTTGATAAATGTAAGAATGGACATTAAAAAATGTGTTACACATGGACATACATATGTGCACACGGAGACATTCATTTTTTAAGTCGTGATGAATGAAATGATGCCATTTTCAGTATGAATGCAGTAGGAGATAACTATATTAAGAAAGTTTAGTCCGTCTCCTGAAACAAAAATATCACATTTTGTTTTATATGCTGAGTTTGTATTTAATTTTTATATAAGTATATGCATGTGTGCATGCATGTCTAGGATGTGAAAGTAGGATGCAGTACAATGAGAGACAGAAAGCAGTCTTAAGAGAAGGAGGATGTGGAAGGGGGGACAGAAGGTAACGAAATGCATAGGACATGATAGCAGAAAGAGGGGATGTTTGGAAAACAATTAGGAACCAGCAAGAGGGAACACTACGGATAGAATAAGTAGTTTTGTGATGAAGGCCACAGAAAAAGTACATATGATATATATCAAAGTATAATGACGTGTAAAATATGCCATAGTAGAACTGGTTGCTTTGTATCCTGGCTTAAATTTAATACTGAAAAGGGCTGGAGAGATACTTCATTGGTTAGGTACTTGTATTGCTCTTCCAGAGGACCCAAATTCAATTCCCAGTACCCAAATTAGATGGTTCATAATTGCCAGTAACTGCATCTCCAAGGTATCTGATGCCCTCTCCTGGACTCGTCAAACACCTGCATTCATGTACACATGCCAGCCATATTGTAATGATAAAATAATAAAAAATAAATCATAAGAAAATTAGCAAAATAATATAAAATGTAACTTCACGTAATAAATTTAACCATGTAGCCATTGCAATTATTATAAAATTGGGGAAATTCTGTAGACATTTTAAAGTTAATTCTGAAATACCAGTTGAAAAGTGGAAATAGTTGTAGGCAGGAAGAAAAAAATATGATTATTTACATCATATGATTTCAAAACATACAAACCCAGTGTAACCAAAAACACTTTCTGCTTTGCAATTCTTTATAGTTTATGGTTCTTGTGCTGTGCCTAATTTTTTGGTTCCAAACAAAGTATTTTCTTTTATATTTATCTTCAAAAATTTACTTTCTTTCATTTGGCTTTGTCTCAGTGACAATTTTTAAGCTAATTTTCTTTTGTAGTGTGATATAGGATTAGTGGGTCACCCTCCTTCCTTAGTGAATTTGTAGCTATTTCACTACCAATATCTGGATCCATAGTGAGGTTCATTTCAATGAGCTTGATACCAAAGTTCTAGTGTACTCTTTGTCTCCTAGATGACTGTCTAACTCCAGTAACAAGGTCTACATGACTGGTGTTCTGATGCATGCTCACTCCATATACATATGGTTTGAAGAGATGGTGTGTCTGTTACATTTCCTTAGGGTTCCTGAGATTGCTCCTAAGTAGAAGATTGAGAAGTCTCTGAGCAGTGTGAACTGTCAATGTGTCATTGTAAGATGCTGAAATTGTATCATGGTTTTATTGAATGGTTGTATGAGGCTAAGGTCTTTAGGTCTGCCTCTATGGTCAGAGGTGCCTTTATTCCTACAGGTTGCAAGTCTTAGAATGTACTTGACAGAAGAGGCGATGCCTTACAGGGGCATTTAAAGATCCACAGTGAGGTCGTATTTCACCTGCAGGAGAAGAAAAATGCTTTGATGGCTTTGTGTTGAAGAATGTACACGTGGGCAAATGATCCTCGAAGACGCATGAAATAAACGCATGGTGCAGAATAAGATGGCAGATGACGACAGTTGTGTACACCACAATAAATCTCTTTCAGGTGCTCTGCATTCTGGTACTTGTCAAAGGCTTGTAGAGATGTTGGGTGCCCGCATCAAACCTTTAAGACATAGAGAAGGAAGATGAAGTGTTTGAGTGAGCTGAGTCAGGTATTGAATGTACTTGGATTATTTCCTGCAATGCAATGTACATGCTCAAGTGCCTCAGAAGGCCTTTCTAAGTCGTGTTGAGGGGTGGAAAGAAATAGGTTCTAGAAACCTAGAAAGAGTGAACATTATATACAGAATTTATATACATCATCTTAATGTTTCTTCAGGAAAATGAAAAACAAGTTAAAGTAATATGTTTATTATTTAATGTTTATCTTTAATTTTGAACACAGATTTTCAAATTGATTTAATGTTTAACTGGGAAGTCCTCTTACGTCACCACATTAGCATCAATTAATAAAATATGTATTTTTATGACTGCCCTATATTCCTCTGGGAAACCCAAAGCCATTTCAATGACATTTTGTAAACAATGAAAACGAATCTCAAGAACAGCATCTCATGTCAAAGTCCCCTAGAGAGAGCTAGCCAGGCCTTAGTGAGTCACCTGGTTCCAGAAATCATGTCTGTACAAACAAAATCTAATGACCTTTCTCTCAAAGGGACAGGCAGCAATAGCCTCAAGGGGTTGCCATGTTTGCCAAGAGCCTCTTTTCTCTCCCATCGTGCTCAGAGTCATCCATCATCATCCCCACTGCACATGCATCCTTGACCAGCAAGAGTCTTCAATAGTTCATGTTGTTTTCAGCCTCCAACTACTTACAAAAGTAAATGGACTACAGCTTCATAAAGCTCCATTTGGAATGCAGTGTCACAGCTCTGTTTCTAAATGTAAGTGGAAGAGATGCGGGTTTTATTGAGGTGGATTTTTATTGGTTTAAGAATGTGAGCAAGAGAGGTCCTATGGTGTTTCTGATACAATTATACAGAATGGACCTAGGGCCCCATGAAAATATGGGTCTCTGGCAGCCACAACTGCTGCTAAACTTGAAAGCTGAGAATATAAGAAAATAAATCTAGAGAAAAATGTTGATGCTAAGGCTGGATTCTGTTCCTAGTCCTACGAGCCCTATTTTCCATCCCAAGTGACTGATGCAGTATGGAGAGAGGACATTAGAGTGCTCAGAGCCCTGACTCACGGTGATAAGCATAAATGTCAGTCTAGAGATCAGGAACTTACTTGGGAATTGGGAGGAAGGGAAGGGAAGGCAGTGTTCAGCATAGTACACATATAAATGCCTTAGTCCAGACATGGGCAGCATCAGAGACTGTGATCACTCAGAAATGTGTGGTAGAAAGCCAGGGCCGGTGGAAAGGAAAGTTACATTGTTCAAAAACATAGATCAGTTGAAACCACTAACATTTCATTCTTATGTAACTCCAAAGAACCCCTCCTGCCAGGGCTTAGGGAACCCTGCAGAAGAGGAGGCAGAACCAGTGTAAGAGGAGATGGAGGAAAACAGTAAAACAAGGTCATCTAAATCAACTGATCAAAGCTCATATGAACTCACAAAGACTGAGGCGGCACACACAGGGCCTGCACAGCTTGCACCAGGTCCTTTGTGTATAGACTATGGCTTCCAGTTTAGTGTTTATATGAGATTACTGAGTGTACGAATGAGTGCATTTCTGATTCTTGTGCTTCCTCTTGGGCTCTTTTTCTTATGTATGTTTTTGTCCAACTGCAAATGGCAGTTTTTGTTTTATATTATATTATATTGCATTATATTATACCCTTAGAAGCCTAATGAGAGGCGGAAAGGAGTACATCCAGATGGAAGAGAAGGTGGGAAGGAACTGGAAAGAGTAGAGAAGAGGAAGCCATACTCAGGGTATATTATGTGAGAAAAAAGTCTATTTTTAATAAAAGGAAAACAGAAGTTTCTTAGCACAGCTATGTGACAAAATACCTCTGTAGGTTCATGGATACCATTACTTTAAATCTCAAAACAAAGCTACAGAATATGAACAAATAACATCAAGGAACAAACAAAAAGCTTGGAGCCAAAGAGATGGCCATGTGCAGGTTAACCCAGATGGCCAGCTGCCTTGGCTGACTCCATTCCCTAGGTCTGTGCAGTCAGCAGAGGGTACCTCCTAATGCTGTCATGTGAACGTGGGATGGCCACCACTGAACTGAGATGAAGGCAGGAAACACAGAGCACAAATGCTGCTCTGTGTGTAGTCTTGTTCTTCAGACCAAAGTATTTTCAGAGTCTGAAGAGAAAGATTTCAAAGGATCCGGCAAGCTGGATAGAATGAATTTTCTAAGAAATGATAAGCATTTAATTTTAGAAAAGAGAAAACAGTTTAGGCATGACAGCTTTATTGAAATATTTTAATAATTTTATATGCAAAATATATAGTGTGTACACTGCAATATTGACAATCAATACGATGAAAAAACAGTCTTTTCATGGTAGAGCTCACATTGAAGCAGTAAGATATCTGTTTCTAGTATAGTTTGAATACAATTAAGATCCACTGGAGAAAATGCAGAAGACATTCTTGAATGGGCTATAGATGTTCTACTATCGATTCATTGCTCTTCACAGTTAACTTACTGAAAGAACCCAGACTCACCATCCTCACTAAATGCTTATTTTTACTAAAGGAAAAGCAGTTGAAAACATTAAGGAATAGATATATGTGAAAGATAATTAATGCTGATAATACTGATAATTGTGGTAAATGTTTAAATCTCCAAGAACCGCATAAACATCATTAGCAAAAAGAATTGTATACTATGCCTATTATATCTAGTAGGTACGCAGAGACAATCATAGCAGCCTCTAACACGAGTCTTGAAAGGGGTATAGTTGGAAAAGACTATATGCTATAGGGATATACAGTTAGAGAAATGATTTAATGCAGACTGCAAGGTCCTGAGTATCAAGACAAAGAGGATGACATAGGTTCTATGAAGTATTCCATATCTCTGAATGTCACTCATGGATATTCAGTTCCCTAAATTCTCCAATCAACAAAGAATGACACAAATCAATGAGCCATAAGGAGTGATTTGGCTTAGTGTTTTTCATTACTGAAAATTAAGTAGATAAACCTATCTTGGATCCCAAAAGTTAATTGTTTTGAAGTATCGCCTTAAGAAAACCAAACCACATAAGTAATAGATTATTCTGATAACTTATCATATCTTTCATGTTAATTTCATGGTGGCTGACCCATTTCGTGGATTCCTTGGTGTGACAGTTTAACAGTTGTAAAAGATGAGTATCTGAAAAGAATGATAATCAATTAAGTTATGTTCTACTCACTCAAGGCTTATTGTGCGTATGCCAAAAATGAGGTGGGCAAAGTTTCATAACATAAACCAATTCTTACATCCTTAGATTACAGCTTTAAATATAGCACTATTAAAATACATGTAAGTTGGCCATAGCGGCACGAACCTGTAATTTTATATATAGCTCTCATGAAGCTGAAGCAGGAGGATGGGAGGCGCGGGAGGATACTGTGCTTGTGCATGTGTGTGTACATGATATGCATTCTCCATATATAATACATTAAGAGGCAAATTAATATCTTTTAATGGAAAAGGATATATTTACAAATATACCAATTTTCTAACTGTTGATGTGTATCATGTATATTTTGCATTTTAAAGGTTTACCTCAATGTTGCTGCATATGTTTTTAAGAATAGGGAATCAAGAGCCATCCTTTGTAGATCTGTGGTAGCACTTTCCATGAAGTAAAGGTTCACTGGACTTTTTTCCTGAAGCCTGGATTCCTTGGCAGGAGACATAAATTATATTCATATCTTGATCCCCAGAGCCTATTCTGCTCACTGCTCATGCACGTATCCACCATTTTTAAGTTCAATTTTGTGCCCAAGCACAGGATATTTGTAAGAGAAGGATAAAACCCCTATTGAAGAGAATATATGGTGCTTGAGAAGAATGAAAGACCAACAAGCCTTCAGCAAAAGCCAAGTGTCCTCACTGGGTATCGAGACCTATGCCACACAGAGGAAGGAAATCGGATACATCCGTAGGGGTCAGAGAAGGCTTTGTAGAGAAAATATTGTTGAAAGTCAAGGATAAACCACCCCAAACTGATGGACAGCTGGTTTTGTTTGAGTAGTGGGCTAAAACACCATGAGAGACAAGATCATATTTAGGGACATGTGTGATGTGCATTCTTTTAATGCGTTTATATCATGAAGACTTGAGAAGATACTGAAAGAATTTAATGAATAAAAATGTTACCATTTTATATTTTTTTGAGATATGAAAGAAAAACAATGAAAGAAGGGAGGTACATATGTAAACAAAATGCAAAACAAAACTAAGGGGTTGGAGATATGGCTCAGCAGTTTAGAGCAATAGGCTGCTCTTCCAGAGGACCCGTGTTCAATTCCCAGCAACTTTATGGCACCTTACAACTGTCTGAAACTTCAATTCCAGGGGATCTTCCACCCTTACACAGATATACATGCAAGCAAAAACACTATAATAATAAATAAGTAGATAAATATTAAAGGCACATATAAATAAATATTTAAAAAAGGAAAATAACCAGAGCCACGACCCCATTTGTAACAAAAAAGAAATGAGGAATATGAACTGAAAAAAAAGCCAAAATTATGTTAAATATTCTTGGGCTATCATCTACTCCTAAACAGCCACTCATTGCCCATTCCCGTGTCTAACATAACATGCTTGTGACTACTATATGAAAGATTTGGCATGCATTCTTAGACCACCAGCTTCTACAACCCCAAAGTTAAGGGTGTAATCAGACAGCATCTGAGACGATACCAGAGATTTTCCCATTATCGCTGTAACCTACCTACCTGATGTGCCCACAAAGATATTTGTAACGTGACTTGAGTTATGGTTTTCTTTTGTTCTGTAACCACAGAAACCTTATAACACTATTATCATACAGGATAATGGTAGTTGGGGCGACCTGACTGCATGTTCCTGGGCCATGGTCACTCTTATTTGAGTACAGAATAAAGTAGTAGTATTCTATGACCTTTGGAGTGATAGCTATGTTTTCATGTTAATGAAGTGATAATTTGGGAAATAAATGGTATACAATTACAATGTATTATATGTGGAATAAGGAGAAGAAGAGGGTCTAGCCCACCTCCCAAGTTGCAGACAGGAGATGCTGGGTGGATGAAGTATCAGTACTCAGATATGAAATAAAGGTGGAGTGATGGAAGAAAAGATTAGCTCTGTATGGGAACACAGTGTGAGAGGTTTTGTGGGATTTCCAATAAATCATGAGTGTCATGAGAACAAATAGATTATTGAAATTATAGGGCTGGACCATTGGAGAGAACTCTCGATAGTGAAGTATTGCATGATAACCTTTAGGAAACAGTACACAGAAAAATAGCAGGTGACAGAGAGGCTCATCACTCTCACTTTATTCAAAGATAAAAGGCAAAACCCTAGTTTCAAGGGATGCTGTATTTACATGTTGAGCAGAGGAGATTACCATGAATAAGTGTGAGGACAATCAAAGAAATCCATCAATGTGCAAAATGAGAACATTATATAAACAAGTATTCTCATTTCCCTTAACAGGAACAAGTCACACGAGAGATGGAGGCTGCAAACCACAGCACTGTGACAGAGCTAATCATTTTGGGACTAACAGAGGATCCTACACTGTGTATAGTCTTTTTTGTGATATTTCTAGGTGTATACACTGTCACTTTACTAGGCAATATCAGCATCATCACTTTGATAAGAATTTCTTCCCAGCTGCACACGCCCATGTACCTGTTCCTCAGTCATCTGGCTTTTGTAGACATTGTATATTCAACCTCAGTCTCAGTTATAATGCTTATGGAACTCCTTGGACATGGACTGGCCTTACCTGTGGCTGCCTGTGAAGCCCAACTCTGTATTACAGTGTCATTTGGGTCAGCGGAGTGCTTCTTACTGGCTGCCATGGCCTATGATCGCTATATAGCAATCTGTTCACCCCTGCTCTACTCCACACTCATGTCCCCCAGTGTCTGCTTTCTACTGTTGGGAGCTTCATATGTGGGTGGCTGCATGAATGGTTGGACATTTACTGGTTGTTTGTTAAATCTTTCCTTCTGTGGACCAAATCAGATAGATCACTTCTTCTGTGACTTCTCCCCTATGCTGAAACTGTCCTGCTCAGATGTCTCCATTATTGGAATCATCCCTTCTATCTCTTCTGGCTCCATCATTGTGGTGACTCAGCTTGTCATAGCCGTCTCCTACATCTACATCCTCATCACCATCCTGAGGATGCGCTCCACTGAGGGCCGCCACAAGGCCTTCTCCACCTGTACCTCCCACCTCACTGCAGTCACTCTCTACTATGGAACCATTACCTTCATTTATGTGATGCCCAAGTCCAACTACTCTATTGAACAGAACAAGATAATGTCTGTATTCTACACGGTGGTGATCCCCATGCTGAACCCCCTCATCTATACTTTGAGGAACAGAGATGTAAAGGAGGCTCTGAGGAAGGCAACTGTCAGAGTATATTCATAGACCCTCTTTGAATTTCAGGAATGAGTAATGGTTTCCTTTACCCACATCACACTTAGTATCTATCACATTATGCTTAACTGATTGCTTGATATTAAATCCTGTTTCTTTGCACTAACTCTTACCTTGATATACTTGTATATCATTGGGGACCCCTTGAAGTAGATAAAATGATAGGAATAATTGCTACTATACTAACTTCTGCAAGAAGTCAAGATCTTTGCCTTAATGTTGTTTATGTAGCAAACAATAATTTGTGCCATCTATGTATCAGGTTAAATTTTAGTTCCATTATATATGAATTTACTTATTTATCACAACAACTTAAAGGTTAGTTTAACCGGAAGTGATACCATTACATTACCCACTACTAACCAGATAAGTTGTTGCTCTCAATGTCAAATATTCTTTTGAGAATCCCAGTATTGTAAACAAGTACAAAATAATTCCATTGGATTCTGTGGCATGTGGGTGTCACCTGGGAGAGCAAGCCAGGACTTTATTAATCGTCTGGTTCCATAAGCCATTCTGTGCAAGAAACCCATGGTCCTTTCTCTCAAGAGGCAAGCAGCAATATTCCCCAAAGGTTTGCCTTGTTTGATTACAGCCTTTTATATCCTCTCTTAGCATATATACACCATTTATTTTCTGCATGTGTGTGGCTATGCTCCTTGGCGAGTGAGGGGATTAATGGTTCACATTGCAGAGTTTCCAGGTCCTCACTCTATCTACTAAATAGATACATCAACTTCATCAAATCCTCTTCAGATTTGAGAGTCAGTATCAATTCTCCAAGGTAAATGAAAGACTGATGGACTTCATTAGGATGGATTCTTAAATAACTCAAGAAGAAGTTGAAAATTAGGATCTGAACAGTTTGAGCTCTTGACCCTGTAAACCATGCCCTCTGCAAGAGGCACTGTGCAGCAGTTTCCTGGCACTTGTAGACCAGTACTCGTAAGGTACGTGGGTACTGCATGGATGGTCTGTGGCAGCCATTATCACTGCTGGACTTCAGGAGCTGAGACAAAGAGAGGAAGTCAGAAGAAACAGCCTGATTTCAGCTAGGTAAGGCCCACCACACCATCTCCTTTGTTTCCTACCACAGTGCCTGACCCATTGAGGGAAAGGATATTTGAGTTGCCAGCATCCCCAATATGGGTTGATAATCAGGAAAGCCAGTGGAGAATTCTAGATATTAAGTGTCTAATGATGAGGATATGGAAACAAAAAATTAGCCTATATGCTATACATTTGAAGTGAAGAATTCAGAATTGACATGTTGAAAGAAAAACTATAGTCATCAGAACATTAGATAATTGTAAAGCTCCCCAAATTCATTTTATTTTTATTAAATAAAGAGATCTTGACTCTTATGTGTGATCAAAGACCTGTGGAGTTTCCCAGACATCATGTCTTTTACTCTCACACCAAAGCTGCACTATCGTGTCACTACCTTGAGTCAGAAGGCAGAAAGGTGTAGTGGTGCTTGGTCATGTTCTTTATCTCCAAGTGGCCAGCAAGTCTGAAGACTTCCAGAGAACCATGCTGCAGGTGGAATGGACTGAGGAAGTGTGGCTGCTTTCTTTAGAACCAGGAAAGCACTGGGTGCATGGTAACTTCAAGCATCTCTGTGATTTCATATAGAACTTCATGGCTTGTACCATTAAAGACACGGTGAATAAGAGAAAAACTTAAAAGACAAACCTCTAATGATGGAGCGAACATCCCAGGCTATCTATACACCACCTGGTACTTTTGTAACAGGAAGATCCGTTAGAGAAGAGACGGGACATTCTTGAAAGCGCTGTGGCTTCTCAGCTATTGATTCACTGAACCTCCCTGTTTACCAAGTGGGGGATCACCTCTACCAACAGATGATTATATGTTTATTTACTCTGAAGACATTAAAATCTTAAAAGAATCAATACGTGTACGGGACATTTAAGTTGATAGCATTGTATCTAGTAAATATTTAACGCCTTAAAAATGACTACTATATTAAGCAGACTATTACACTTATATGAATATTAAGCCATGTTTAGGGAGATGAAAAAGGTTACCACCTTCAACAAAATGCAAACAATAGCACAACTCATCCACCAGCGGTAGGGAACAATTTACTTCAGTATTTTCCACAAAGCACAGACACACTCTTTTCAAATTTTTACCTTTAAAATGTAACTAAGCATGGGATTATTTACACATATCTAAACCAGGCAGGGTGACACATGCCTGTAATCTCATATTGTAGCAGGAGTATCACGAGTCTTTCCTTAACTTTATTCTCTCTGAGGCTTAGTTTTCTGGACAGGGAACATAAATAACATTCACTCTTGTTTTGCTATAACCTAGTTACTAAGTCAATTATGCATATATTAAACCAAAATTTTTAGCACATTTTCTGCACAGACTGGTTATTTTTAAGGAAACAATAGAAGTTATATATGGGAGCATATAAAAATTGAGGAGACTCAAAGGTAAACAAATCATAAACCATAACCCAGTGTACAGAGACACAATTGGGATATCTATAGAAGCAGATGTCTATAACACAGAGAAAGAAAATCAGATCTTTCCTCATGAGTCAGAGAGGCTTTGTAAGAAAAAAGTAATATTACAGGCTAAGGCTAAGCTCATGGGGTAATGCAGATGTCTGGGTTAATGTGAGAACTGCATGGAAAGATGCTGAGGAACATGGTAAAATACAGGGAGAGGTCAGAAAGGATACTGTGTGTCATGCTAATTAGCTTACAGATCAATATGAAGGAAATGAAGGAAATGAAGGAAAAGTATCAAAAGAATTAGATTTTGGCATTGCTGCTTTTTATTATAATGAAATCATTATGTCATATTATTGTAAACTATAAGAGGAAAATGATGAGAGTTAGAGGTATATAAGAAGGGTAATACCAAATAAGATGACCAGTGACTTAAGTCACATTGGGACTCAGATAATTGAAAACGAAGATGAAGAAAAAAGCCTGGAAATACATTATTCACAGAAGCACTAGAATTTCCTTAGAGGAGGTACAATGTGAGGAAGATGGTCAGGTGGGCTGCCAAGTTGCAGACATGAGATTGTGAATGAATGAGCTGATTAAGTAGGAGTCTCGGCATTTTATAGCACTGGCTGCTCTTGAAGAAGATCTGGGTTTCATTCCCAGCACCATCATGGTGGGTCACAATTTTCCATAAGTCTACTTTAGGAAATGCAATGAACTCTTTTGATTTCTGTGGGCACCAGGCACGCGTCTGTTGTACAGATGTGCATGAAAACAAAACAATCATACACATAAAATAAACATGTTGTAAAATATAAAATATTAGTGGAGGGGTTGAAGAAGAGTATGGAATGACAAAATTTGAGGTGATTATAGGATTTTTAATTGATTGGAGCGTGAGGAGAATCTCAGGAGTTCACTGGAATTATGGAGTGCGACCTTGAGGGCAAGAACTGTGACTTCAAGGTTGAGGGTATTCTGTATAAGTGTAACATAAGGTAAGATAACTGAAATAGCAGGATAATGCTTATTTTATTTTAAAAAGTTATTCTCATTTTATTTAAAGAGTAAGGATCAAAATCTCCAATTCTACAAACCACAGATATTTATAATTTGTTGAGGGGAAGAGATCAATATTGACTCTGTAGAATAGTAAAAGAAAAACTTAGGAAGCATTGAACAAAGGAAACAAATGAATTTCTCATTTCCTTTAACAGGGGCATTTCATATTGGAGATGGAGGCTCAAAACCAAACCACTGTAACAGAGTTCATCCTTTTGGGTTTAACTGAGAATCTCAAACTTCGTGTCATCCTCTTTATGATATTTCTAGGAATATATGCTGTTACTTTAGTAGGCAATATCTCCATCATTACTTTAATAAGAATCTGTCCCCAGCTCCACACACCCATGTATCTGTTCCTTAGCCATCTGGCTTTTGTGGACATTGGGTTTTCCACAACAATCACACCTACCATGCTTATGGGATTCCGTGGACATGGAATGGCACTCTCTGTAGCTGCCTGTGAAGCCCAGTTCTCCATTGCAGTGACATTTGGAACAGTTGAGTGCTTCCTTCTGGCTGCCATGGCCTATGACCGTTATGTGGCCATCTGCTCACCCCTGCTCTACTCCACACATATGTCCCCCAGGATCTGCTTCTTCCTTGTTGGGACTTCCTATGTAGGTGGCTTTGTGAATTCGGGGGCATTTACTAGCTGTCTGTTGAGTCTGTCCTTCTGTGGACCGAATCAAGTAGATCACTTTTTCTGTGACTTTCCTGCTGTCATGAAGCTTTCTTGCTCACATATCTCTATTATTGGAATTATCCCTTCTATCTCTGCTGGGTTCATCATTGTGATCACAGTGTTTGTCATAGCCGTCTCCTACATCTACATCCTCATCACCATCCTGAGGATGCGCTCCACTGAGGGCCGCCACAAGGCCTTCTCCACCTGCACCTCCCACCTCACTGCAGTCACTCTCTACTACGGAACCATTACCTTCATTTATGTGATGCCCAAGTCCAACTACTCTATTGAACAGAACAAGATAATGTCTGTGTTCTACACAGTGGTGATCCCCATGCTGAACCCCCTCATCTATACTTTGAGGAACAGAGATGTAAAGCAGGCTCTGAGGAAGGCGACTGTCAGAGTATGTTCATAGACCCTCTTTGAATTTCAGGAATTAGTAATTTACTCCCATCACACTTAGTATCTATCACATTATGCTTAACTGATTGCTTGATATTAAATCCTGTTTCTTTGCAGTAAATCTTACCTTTATATACTTGTATCTCATTGGGGACCCCTTTAAGTAGATAAAATGATAGGAATAATTGCTACTATACTAACTTCTGCAAGAAGTCAAGATCTTTGCCTTTATGTTGTTTATGTAGCAAACAATAATTTGTGCCATCTATGTATCAGGTTAAATTTTAGTTCCATTATATATGAATTTACTTATTTATCACAACAACTTAAAGGTTATTTAAACTGGAAATGATATCATTACATTACCCACTACTAACCAGATACCTTATTACTCTCAATGTCAAATATTCTTTTGAGAATCCCAGTTTTGTAAACAAGTACAAAATAATTGCTCTGGATTCTGTGGCATGTGGGTGTCACCTGGGAGAGTAAGCCAGGACTTTATTAATCATCTGGTTCCATAAGCCATTCTGTGCAAGAAACCCATGGTCCTTTCTCTCAAGAGGAAAGCCGCACTATTCTCCGAAGGTTTGCCTTGTTTGATTACAGCCTTTTATATCCTCTCTTAGCATATATACAGAGACTCCCCACCTTTTATTTTCTGCATGTGTGTGGCTATGCTCCTTGCCCAGTGAGGGGATTAATGGTTCACATTGCAGAGGTTCCAGGTCCTCACTCTATCTACTAAATAGATACATCAACTTCATCAAATCCTCTTCAGATTTGAGAGTCAGTATCAATTCTCCAAGGTAAATGAAAGACTGATGGACTTCATTAGGATGGATTCTTAAATAACTCAAGAAGAAGTTGAAAATTAGGATTTGAACAGTTTGAGCTCTTGACCCTGTAAACCATGCCCTCTGCAAGAGGCACTGTGCAGCAGTTTCCTGGCACTTGTAGACCAGTACTCGTAAGGTATGTGGGTACTGCATGGATGGTCTGTAGCAGCCATTATCACTGCTGGACTTCAGGAGCTGAGACAAAGAGAGGAAGTCAGAAGACACAGCCTGATTTCAGCTAGGTAAGGTCCACTACACCACCTCCTCTGTTTCCTACCACAGTACCTGACCCATTGAGGGAAAGGATATTTGAGTGGCCAGCATCCCCAATATGGGTTGATAATCAGGAAAGCCAGTGGAGAATTCTAGATATTAAGTGTCTAATGGTGAGGATATGGAAACAAAAAATTAGCCTATATGCTATACATTTGAAGAGCAGAATTCAGAATTGACATGTTGAAAGAAAAACTATAGTCATCAGAACATTAGATAATTGTAAAGCTCCCCAAATTCATTTTATTTTTATTAAATAAAGAGATCTTGACTCTTATGTGTGGTCAAAGACCTGTGGAGTTTCCCAGACATCATGTCTTTTACTCTCACACCAAAGCTGCACTATCGTGTCACTACCTTGAGTCAGAAGGCAGAAAGGTGTAGTGGTGCTTGGTCATGTTCTTTATCTCCAAGTGGCCAGCAAGTCTGAAGACTTCCAGAGAACCATGCTGCAGGTGGAATGGACTGAGGAAGTGTGGCTGCTTTCTTTAGAACCAGGAAAGCACTGGGTGCATGGTAACTTCAAGCATCTCTGTGATTTCATATAGAACTTCATGGCTTGTACCATTAAAGACACGGTGAATAAGAGAAAAACTTAAAAGACAAACCTCTAATGATGGAGCGAACATCCCAGGCTATCTATACACCACCTGGTACTTTTGTAACAGGAAGATCCGTTAGAGAAGAGACGGGACATTCTTGAAAGCGCTGTGGCTTCTCAGCTATTGATTCACTGAACCTCCCTGTTTACCAAGTGGGGGATCACCTCTACCAACAGATGATTATATGTTTATTTACTCTGAAGACATTAAAATCTTAAAAGAATCAATACGTGTACGGGACATTTAAGTTGATAGCATTGTATCTAGTAAATATTTAACGCCTTAAAAATGACTACTATATTAAGCAGACTATTACACTTATATGAATATTAAGCCATGTTTAGGGAGATGAAAAAGGTTACCACCTTCAACAAAATGCAAACAATAGCACAACCCATTCACCAGCGGTAGGGAACAATTTACTTCAGTATTTTCCACAAAGCACAGACACACTCTTTTCAAATTTTTACCTTTAAAATGTAACTAAGCATGGGATTATTTGCACATATCTAAACCAGGCAGGGTGACACATGCCTGTAATCACATATTGTAGCAGGAGTATCACGAGTCTTTCCTTAACTTTATTCTCTCTGAGGCTTAGTTTTCTGGACAGGGAACATAAATTACATTCACTCTTGTTTTGCTATAACCTAGTTACTAAGTCAATTATGCATATATTAAACCAAAATTTTTAGCACATTTTCTGCACAGACTGGTTATTTTTAAGAAAACAATAGAAGTTATATATGGGAGCATATAAAAATTGAGGAGACTGAAAGGTAAACAAATCATAAACCATAACCCAGTGTACAGAGACACAATTGGGATATCTATAGAAGCAGATGTCTATAACACAGAGAAAGAAAATCAGATCTTTCCTCATGAGTCAGAGAGGCTTTGTAAGAAAAAAGTAATATTACAGGCTAAGGCTAAGCTCATGGGGTAATGCAGACGTCTGGGTTAATGTGAGAACTGCATGGAAAGATGCTGAGGAACATGATAAAATACAGGGAGAGGTCAGAAAGGATACTGAGTGTCATGCTAATTTGCTTACAGATCAATATGAAGACAGGAAAAATATCAAAAGAATTAGATTTTGGCATTGCTTCTTTTGACTAGAATGAAATCATTATGTCATATTATTGTAAACTATAAGAGGAAAGTGATGAGAGTTACAGGTATATAAGAAGGCTAATACCAAATAAGATGACCAGGGACTTAAGTCACATTGGGACTCAGATAATTGAAAAAGAAGAGAAGAAAAAAGCCTGAAATACATTATCCACAGAAGCACTAGAATTTCCTTAGAGGAGGTACAGTGTGAGGAAGATGGTCAGGTGGGCCGCCAAGTTGCAGACATGAGATTGTGAATGAATGAGCTGATTAAGTGGCAGTCTCGGCATTTTATAGCACTGGCTGCTCTTGAAGAAGATCTGGGTTCGATTCCCAGCATCATCATGGTGGGTCACAATTTTCCATAAGTCTACTTTAGGAAATGCAATGACCTCTTTTGATTTCTGTGGGCACCAGGCACGCGTCTGTTGTACAGATGTGCATGAAAACAAAACAATCATACACATAAAATAAACATGTTGTAAAATATAAAATACTAGTGGAGGGGTTGAAGAAGAGTATGGAATGACAAAATTTGAGGTGTTTATAGGATTTTTAATTGATTGGAGCGTGAGGAGAATCTCAGGAGTTCACTGGAATTATGGAGTGCGACCTTGAGGGCAAGAACTGTGACTTCAAGGTTGAGGGTGTTCTGTATAAGTGTAACATAAGGTAAGATAACTGAAATAGCAGGATAATGCTTATTTTATTTTAAAAAGTTATTCTCATTTTATTTAAAGAGTAAGGATCAAAATCTCCAATTCTACAAACCACAGATATTTATAATTTGTTGAGGGGAAGAGATCAATATTGACTCTGTAGAATAGTAAAAGAAAAACTTAGGAAGCATTGAACAAAGGAAACAAATGAATTTCTCATTTCCTTTAACAGGGGCATTTCATATTGGAGATGGAGGCTCAAAACCAAACCACTGTAACAGAGTTCATCCTTTTGGGTTTAACTGAGAATCTCAAACTTCGTGTCATCCTCTTTATGATATTTCTAGGAATATATGCTGTTACTTTAGTAGGCAATATCTCCATCATTACTTTAATAAGAATCTGTCCCCAGCTCCACACACCCATGTATCTGTTCCTTAGCCATCTGGCTTTTGTGGACATTGGGTTTTCCACAACAATCACACCTATCATGCTTATGGGATTCCGTGGACATGGAATGGTACTCTCTGTAGCTGCCTGTGAAGCCCAGTTCTCCATTGCAGTGACATTTGGAACAGTTGAGGGCTTCCTTCTGGCTGTCATGGCCTATGACCGTTACGTGGCCATCTGCTCACCCCTGCTCTACTCCACACATATGTCCCCCAGGATCTGCTTCTTCCTTGTTGGGGCTTCTTATGTAGGTGGCTTTGTGAATTCGGGGGCATTTACTAGCTGTCTATTGAGTCTGTCCTTCTGTGGACCGAATCAAGTAGATCACTTTTTCTGTGAGTTTCCTGCTGTCATGAAGCTTTCTTGCTCACATGTCTCTATTATTAGAATTATCCCTTATATCTCTTCTGGCTCCATGGTTGTGATCACAGTGTTTGTCATAGCCGTCTCCTACATCTACATCCTCATCACCATCCTGAGGATGCGCTCCACTGAGGGCCGCCACAAAGCCTCCTCCACCTGCACCTCCCACCTCACTGCTGTCAATGTCTACTACGGAACCATTACCTTCATTTACGTGATGCCCAAGTCCAACTACTCTAATGAACAGAACAAGATAATGTCTGTGTTCTACACAGTGGTGATCCCCATGCTGAACCCCCTCATCTATACTTTGAGGAACAGAGATGTAAAGGGTGCCCTGAGAAAGGTCACCATCAGAATATATCCATAAACTGCATGGATTTTACTTAGGCATGCCACTATTAGTACCTACCGTGTGCTGCTCAACTGATTGTGCAAGTTAAAATTCTATTCCTTTGCATCAACTCTCACCTTTTTACTCTTTGCATAGGGTAAGAGGACATTTTGAAATCAGTCAGGTTATAGTAAGATAGCAGTAATTATTGCTATTATAGAGCTCCTGCATATGTGAAATGTTTTCATTTATTTAGTTTATGTAGCAATCAATAATTTACCCTTGCCATTTTAAGCACCTGTTATAAGTCAATTATATGTATGAACCCATTTGTCCTGACAAAAACCTATTAAAATGTTATCATTATTTATATTTTTCAAAAAATGTGACTGCACAGAAAGAAATAAATGTTGATCATCCATATAATCTTGAAGGATCAGAGACACGAGATACATAGGAAAATTCACAGATTTAGTCACCAGTTTTCTTTGACTTCTACACTTCTTTTTTATAATAAATCTATTAGGCTGGTGTTTTAAATGGCACTCAATTTACAGATGAGAAAAACAAGCCTTGGAGATAACAAGCAGTCTCTCCAGAGAGGTGTGGAGTCATTTTCTCTGACATTAAGCTCCATGTAACTTAGGTGTGACTCAGTTACTCTCATTTTATTTTCTGCATACCTAACATATATTTTTCCATTATGAGTGCACTGTTACGATACACAAGATTTGAGTGAGGTAGTCAAGCCTCAGTAGTTCATTGCATCAATCTTTGGGGAATATTGGTTTTGTAAGGAGGGTCTAGTTTATGCAAACCTAACCAAGTTTGACATGGGAAAACTTATTTGATTCTCATTTTCAGGGAAGTAAATTCCTGATACCAAGGTTGTACAAATTGTCAGGCATTCTAGCACTGTTTAAATACACATGAAAATAGACTTCTGACATAATGATATTGTCAATGATTTAGAAGACCATTTTATGAACAAAATATTTTGATTAATGCCTCCACAACAATCGTGATTCTGTCTTAAAAAAACTAGAAATGTTGTTCAATATTTTTGTAAAAAGTACCTACTTTGACTAACTCAATTGTCATCACATCATCATGAGTCTAGAAAAGGTAAGGGGAAAATTGCCTTCCTACGGGAATTACAGAGTACATACTTAGGCTAGTGTTTATTACCTTTTAAAAGAAGATTTAGAGTCTTACATTTTTAGTACAATGGGGCTAGAGATATCAGAGTTTGGAGATACTATTTTTAAAAATTAATAGAATGGATAATATCTATGATTTACTAAGTGAACTTATATAGTACATTATTTGTCAGAGAATACAGAACAAATAAAAATTAACAGATATAAACAAAAATTATTCCAACACTATCCCAGTCTTTAAACTTCTCACATCTTAACTTTATTTTTTTTTACTTAAAGTGAATACTAAAAATTAAAACAATTAAGCAATATGTGGAAAGGTTTTGTCACACAGTGGAAATGAAATCCATGTAGCTGTCCTCTGAATATTAAGAGGGCTTTCCTTTTCTCATTCACAGAAAGAAGAGGTATAGAAACAAAAAAATCTCTTTGAGCCAGTCAGCATTCCTTCTCATCCCATTAAGCACCTTGCACAGAAGAGGAATAGCACAGAAGGGCTATTTTGCCACTGTTGTTGGAGACAAATCTATTCAAAATGTTCTCAACATTTATTAAATTCCAGGCATCATGCTGGTGTGGAAACAAGGAAGCTATTGTTTGACCTAAAATATTCAGTATAGTATATAGAAGTCGTGTGCTTCTTTACCAGAAGTGCTTGAACATTCACACAGATGATACAAATAAGAGCAATAGATCAGAAGAGGCGACACTTTTCTCAAATGTAATTGTAGAATAGCACTTTAGTTAAGATGAAGCACTATACACAGTCTGGCAGGATGGCTAGACGGAGGAAGTGTGGTGCAGGGGCAAGGTGCTCTGGGTGTAAGAAGAGACACTGCAAATAGTGCATCAGAATGGAGGAGCAGGATGAGGGGGAATTACAACCATGAAGGATTAAGAAATGGGATGAGAGGCAAGGGCACGACAGATGTTGTCACCTGGAAGCAGCTTACAGAAATCTATAAATTGTGTGTAAAGATACATGTTATGCACTGCAGACCTATTCAAGGAACTTTCGCAAGGATGAAAACTTGTAGCTATGTAGATCACATTAGCAACACATAGAAGCTTAACTTTGGTAGTGACGGTTAAGAGGCAGCTCTGACATTTCAGGACACAGATAAACCTTTCAACCAGAACTTATGAGGCTCAGATCTATTAAGATCAAGGAAGATTCTGAGTTGATATGAGACCTGCTTGCTTTCCTGGTCTCCAAGTTAGCTCTTTTGTTGTGTACTTCTCTGTGCTCTTCACCCTTGGACGCTGCTGTGATGGCTCAGCTAAAAAGACACGGAGGCATTTTTCTTTGGTGCCATTCCTGTCAGACCACAGCAGAGGGAACCACCATCATGGCAAGCACCATACAGGACAGTGGAACTCTGAGCATCTGAGCTCAGGTGTTTTTATTGATACAGAACACCTCAGGTGTTATACTGAGAGCACGTGCAGATCATGAGCCATCAAACATGCCTCCCCCACATAAAGACAACACCTGCAGGCAATACAAACCACCAAGGCCTAGGCAGCCTTTTCACAAGGCCTAGGCACAAACAATTATTTTATACGTAATTGAAAATTAACTTCCACAACACTTGAACTTGTCAGCTTCAGGGTTCCCAATTTCCAAAGCTACCTCCCGGGGCTTTTTCTAATCCCAGAGGTGTGGACAGTCATAATGAACTTCCCTGACCTGAGGCTGTTCCTTGTTGTCAGTGACCTATCGTAGCAGAGTTTTTAATATTTTCTCTTGAGATGGCATCCAACAGCTGCACTCTGAGTCACCCAGCATGACCAAATTTTTCCTCACTGCTGAGTCACCTGATGGAGAAATCATTCTTATTCATACTCAGGATTGGATTAGAGGCTTTTAAGGGCCATGAGCTTGCCCTAATGTTGTGACTGCCCAACTCTTGCCTGGCTTCCCATGTGGGTGAGTTTCTGCTTCCATTCCCACTGCCAAACAGCTGTGTCCTGGATCAAGCTTTGTTCTTACTTATGTATTACTTGCCTTTTTCTTTGTAAGTTTTAGGTATTGTTTTATTTTCTTTATAGAATTCCTGCTTTTAAAAAAGTTATTTTTTTATAAGACACTGTTTTTAATTCAATATTTTGTTCAAATTCTTACTCTTCCCTGAACTACTAAAGACTTTCTCCACCTCCCTACTCACCCGATTTACCCAACTTTATGTTCTTCCTCTCTCTCTATCTCCCAATTGAAAATCAAAACAGACAAACAAACCAACCAAACAAACAAAAAACCAATAAGGCAGAAATACCAAAGCAAAGCAAACAAAAAGCACACAGAAAGAACACGGAATATGTTGTCTGTTTTGTGTGGCCATACTCTTGTTCATGAGGTCCTCCTTGGAGTATCTGCTCCTCTCTCTGTCACTGTGAGTTAGCAGATACTCAAGTACAGTGGTTACCTTGTATCATTTCTCACAATACCCACCATCTCCAGCTCTTACAATCTTTCGGCTTTCTTTTCCATGTAGATGCCTGAGCTTCAATGGAGGGGTTTGATAAAGACATCCCATTTACAAATAAATGCCCCCAAATCTCTCACTCTCCACATGTTGTCAGCTGTGGGCCTCTACATTAATTCTCATCTACTTCTCATCAGAGAAGCTTCTCTTCAATGATGCTTTGATCCTGTATCATCTGTCATGAATTCTGAAGCTCTCCATCTCTTTCTCTTCTTGCAATAGAGCATTTTCTTTATTGTACCCATTAACCATTCTCATGACATTTAAGGCAAGTGAGATATAGGACAAATGACTCAAACATTTCAGATACTCAGCTTCTTGTTTACCACCTCAATGAAATACTGGTGCTTAGATGCTTCAGCAGAGATTCTTAAGTTGCTCTACTATAGAGTAGAAAGACTGAGGTTCAACACCTTCAAGAGGCTCAACCCTTTTTATGAACATAATGAATTCTGGAATCATTTTGTTCCTCTTAAGTAAAGGCGAGAACAGTTGAAAGTAATCATTTCATTACTTCCTGTTCTGTCCATTGAATCCAGTACTCCTTTTCAATTTGATTGAAAGTTTACTTTTTCAGGCAGTACTGTGCTTATGTACTAACTCTACTTAAAGATTTAATCTATTTGTTCTGTACATTGGATATTTGTTTGAGAAACCATAGTCTTCATTTCCAATATTCAAGGAAAGCATAACATAGTCTACATATGCCCCATGGGGAATGCAGTCAGACCTTAATAAGTCACTTGGTTCCATAAGACATTTCTGTACAACAAATTCAAGAACTTTTTTCTCAAAGGGACAAACATAAGTGGCTCCCAAGCTTCTGCCATGTTTGAAAAGAACCTTTATTCTCTCTTATAATGCACACAGACACCCAGCCCCATCCTTACCATGTGTAATAATTAAGTTTCTTGGTCAGTGGGCACATTCAATTATTCATTTTGTAAAATATTCAGCCTCTAGCTATTATAAAAGTAAATAGAATAAGTTTAATTGTAAAATCCTACCATAATTCCAGGTAAGCACTCTACACCTAGATGGCAAGTTGTTCAAGAAGAAAGTAAATTTAAAAAAGCAATTTTACCTATTATAGGACTTACCCTGTAGAAAGCATGCCATTCACTGGAGAGGCACTGCAATGGCCACTTGCCCTCCACACCAATCTGCCCATGTAACATAGGGGAGTGTAGATGTGGCAGCCAAAATCATTGCTGAGTTTGAGGATCTGAGAACATTAAAATGACATCAAAATAAAAGGCAGATGTTTGGGTGGGCTAGGCTTGCCCTTCTATTATTAATATTATTAAAAGGTGACCGATGCATTGAGAGAAAAGTATTTGAGTGGTTAGAGTTTCTGATTCAGATTAAGAACTCTGAAAACTAGGAGATAGCTCTAGACTTAAGTGTCCAGTGGAGATGAAAGGAAAATTGAAAACAGTCAGTACATTATACATATGGATGGCTTAGTCACGTATTGAGGAGCTATCAGAGACTATTCTTGCTTACTGTGGATTTGTGGTAAGGTCTCTTGACATGTTATAACATTATAATTATTTTCAAACCATGGAATTACTATTATTGAAAATACGCCAATATTTAATTTTAATTTAATTTAAAATGTTTAAGGGGGAGGAATGGTACTAGAATGTATTGTGTGAAAGAAGAAAAATTTCAAAAAATCTGAAAGTGTTTTCTCAGAATCATCACATAGAGGATGTCTTCCAGATACGGCCACGGTTGTATCTTGTATTGGCAGCCAAACTTGGTATTATAAGAGTCACCAGATGACACTGGTTTTGGAGGCATGAATGGGTCTTTGGAAAGCAGCTGAGGCTTGGCACTGAGAGAGTGCCTCTCCTGAGAGGCCAGGAGAGTCCATTGGTAAAAGTAGCAGTTGAAAACACAGATTGAAGGGGTCATGTAGAGAAGTTGAGGCATGGCACCACGAAGAGAGCCCAGGAGAGGCTATTGGATAAAGAGCAGTCCATATTTAGCCAGGGACCTCAGCAATTTTGGAAATGCCAGTGCCCTGGGATGACCACCAAGGACAGAGGCAACATGGAATGGAGCTAGCCAGAGCCTGGAGGAGACACTGTGTGTCCTGCAGAGGGCAGAGACAGAGAAGTGACTCAAGCCCTTTAGAGGAGCCCAGAAGATTTTGAGTGCATTCCAGATAATTGGACAATGATAATGTTTTTCCGCTGTCCAATAATGTTGTAAAAAGCTTGATAGGTGTTTGGTTTCATTTAAACCTTACATCCTAGCAGACCTCAAAATCGTTCCTCTTGTAAACAGTTTTGCTGGTGTAGGGTCAAATTGTGTTTTAGAGAAAAAGGAAGCTTTTTTTTGGTTGTCTTATACAGTAAGAGGGAAATTTTGTAGAGGTTTATTTCCATTTATGTTTAAAATGGCTACTTTGTGCACTGTTGGGAAAAGAGCAGCCCAGATCTTGGCATATGGTTTTCAGGTGTTGGCTTTGTGTAAATTCCTTATGATATGCACGTGCTATCAGTAGAATATCTGAGGAGTTCTGAATCAATAAAAACACCTGAGTTCAGATGCTCTGGATTCCATTGCCAAAAGAAAAATGTTTCCTAACCCTGATAAGTGCCCAAATACTTCTGTCATTTTACATACACTCCTTTTTTATTAATCTCACAACAAAGCTGCATTAGACACACAACCCCATCATGTAAGTACAGAAACAGAAAAACAAACAGATTAGTAGATATCATATGTGAGTGAACACAGCTGGAAAATGTGAAACAAAGCATTTTTTCAACTCCATTCTGCACCACTCTGCAACCAGCACAGACCAACTCTAAATGGCATCTTAATGAAAGGGGAGTTGCCCTCTCCCTGAACTTGATAGTGACAGAAGGCAATGAGCACAAGCAATGCTTAGCAGTTGGATTTATTCTTCAGACTTGACTATTTTCTGAGTCTCAAGCAGAATTTCAATATGTCCAAATAGTTCATTACAGTGCAAAGAACAAAGAATGAGGGTTCTGAATTTTAGAAAAAGGAAGCTATCAGAAGTGTGAAACCTCTGTTCATGTTTTCAGCTATTTTATGTATAAGATAGATGGTTTGTACCAATGAACTCATAGTGAGCAATTGCTAAAATTGAAAACAGATTCTTTAAAAATATTTTAAATCTTCACTTTTATTTTATGTGTGTGGGTGTTTTACCTGCATATATGTCTGCATAGCATAGTGCCAGCAAAGGCTGGAAGAGGGCATAAGATCTCTGAGGACTGGAGTTACAGACTGTGGTGAGTCAAGCATGCAGGTGCTAGGAATTTCACCTGGGTACTCTGGAAAAGTAGCTGCTGCTTTTAACCACTGAGCCATCCCAGTCCAAACACCAGTTTTAATGATGAAGCTAACATTGAAGGTAGTGAAATACTCATTCCCATTACTACAGGTACTATGTGCATAGATATAATATTATATACTATATACACTCACTGGTGAGCAACAAAAATAGTCAAAATGCATTCTTGACCAGTCTGCCAGTGTCCCACCACTGATTCTCTGCACTTCACTACTCGCTCCGTCAAAGAACTGTGTCCCACCAGTAGAGTAACTCAATGCTTCCTCTAAAGGAATAAATTTGAAAATATTTAATAAACTGGTCCACTGAAGAACATATAATATCGATATTACTGTTTGAGTGTGTGTTTGCAATTTCTTTAAGAAATTGCTATAGTATTGCTAGCAGAAATTTTGTGTTTTACAAACATTATAAGTAGTAACTATGAAAAAAAGTATAGAATCTTGTTAATGTGGTTCTTGAATCATATAAAATTGAAAAGAAGCATATGCTATAGGGAGATGAATTTGGAAAGCAACTGAAAGGGGTTTAAGAAGTTTTGTGAGAATCATGTTAACAGGTTAGAAGTATTACATCTTTTATTTTGATGATTTCTTGGGGACATGGGAAATAGTCCTCAATCAAAAGGAAATGAGAGATCACCAAAACCTCAGCAAGTCAGTAAGCATTAGGAAACAATTTGGCTTAGGTTTTCACTACTGCAAATCATGGAGATAATCATATTTTGAACACATAACATATTTCTTTCAATTTAAAACCTTAAGAAAAACAAACAAGAATGGGATCATTAATATTTATCATATTTTGTCATGCTGTTACCATGGTGCTTGATTCAAGTTCTAAGATTCCTGTTTCTGACAGCTAATAGTTGTGAAAGATGAGTGTACAAAGATGAGTGTACAAAATAATTGTTCTTAATTATTGCCTGTCTACTCAATGTATTATCAGACAAATCACAAAATTATGTTTTTAATTATGATGTAAACCAGTTCTTACAGTGCAAGCTAAACTAAAAACACCAGTTATCTGAATCAACCCGGTTGATCTTAGCCATTCTGACAGGTGTAAGATGGAATCTTGGAGTGGTTTTGATTTGCATTCCCGAATGGCTAAGATGTTGAACATTCCTTTAAGTGTTTCTCAGCCATTTGAGATTCCTCTTTTGAGAATTCTGTTTAGATCTGTACCCCATTATTAATTGGATTATTTGTTTTGTTGATGTCTAGGTCCAGTTCTTTGTATACATATATAAGAATCTATCTATCTACCTTCCTATCTATCTACCTATCTATCTATCATCTATCTATCTATCTATCTATCTATCTATCTATCTATCTATCTATCTATCTATCTCCTCTATGAGAAGTGGAGTTAGTGAAAATCTTTTCTCATTCTGTAGGCTGCTGTTTTGTCTTACTGACAATGTCCTTTGTTGTACAGAAGTCTTTCAGCTTTATGAGATCCCATTTATTAATGATTGATCTTAGAGCCCATTCTATTGATGTTCTATTCAGGAAGTTGTCTCCTGTGCCAATGCATTCAAGGATATTCCTCACTTTGTCTTCTATCAGATTCAGTGTATCTGGCTTTATGTTGCAGTCTTTGATTCACTTGAACATGAGTTTTGTGCAGAGTGATGAATATAGATCTATTTGCAATCTTCTGCTTGCAGACATCCAATTAGACATGCACCATTTGTTAAAGTTGTTTCTTTTTTACATCGTATATTTTGGGTTTTTTTATCAAAGATAAGGTGTCCATAACTGTGTGGTTTATGTCTGGATCTTTGATTCGGTTTCATTGATGAACATGTCTGTTTTTATGGAATAACTGGTGGTTTTTATTAGTATAGTTCTGTAGAACAGCTTGAGATCAGGGATGGTGATACTTGTGGAAGTTCTTTTATTTTTCAGGATTTGTTTTAGCTATCCTGGGCTTTTGTACTTTTTTTTCATATGAAGTGAGTATTGTATTTTCAAGGTCTGTAAAGAATTGTATTGTGTTTTGATAGGGAGTGTGTTGAACTTGTAGATTGATTTTGGTATGATGGCCATTTTTACTATGTTAAGCCTAGCAATCTAGGTGCATGGGGTATCTTTACATCTTCTGAGGTCTTTTTCAATTTCTTTGTTCAAAGACTTGAAGGTTTTGTTATAGAAGTCTTTCACTTGCTTAGTTAGAGTCACGACAAGATATTTTTTTGTTATTTGTGGCTATTATGAAGGATGTTGTTTCTCTGATTTCTTTCTCAGTCCATTTGTCATTTGTATGTAGGAGGGCTACTGATGTTTTTGAGTTGATTTTGTAGCCAGCCACTTCACTAAAGTTGTTTATCAGATGCAGGAGTTCCATGATCCAGTGTTTGGGGTCGCTCATATATACTACCATATAATTGGCAAATAAGGATAATTTGACCTCTTCCTTTACAATTTGTGTCCCCTTGAACTCCTTCTGTTGTCTTATTGCTAGGAATTCAAGTACTATATTAAACAGATATGGAGAGAGGGGACAACCTTGCCTTGTTCCAGATTTTGGTGGAATTTCTTTCAATTACTGCCCATTTAATTTGATATTGTCTGTGAGCTTGCTGTAAATTGCTTTATTATGTTTAGGTATATCCCTGTATCCGTCATCTCTCCAAGACTTTCATCATGAAGAGATGTTGGATTTTTTTCAAAAGCATTATTGGCATCTAATGAGATGATCATGTTTTCTTTTCTTTGAGTTTGTTTACATGGTGGATGATTTTAAGTGATTTTTGTATGTTGAACAATCACTGCGTCTCTGTGATGAATTCTACTTGATCATTGTGGATGATCTTCTTGACGTGTTCTTGGATCTTCTTGATGCATTCTGGATTCTGTTTGCAAGCATTTTATTGAGTATTTTGATTATTCATTTTTTGAGACGGGATTTCTTTGTAACTCTGGCTGCCCTGGAACTCACTCTGTAGATGAGGCAGGGCCCATACTCATAGAGATCTGCTTGCCTCTGCCTCCGGAGTGCTGAGATTACAGGTGTGTGACACCACTGCCAGACTTTTATTGAGTATTTTTGTTTTCATGTACACTTGCATGCCAGAAGAGGGCATCAGACCCTCACTTTAGATGGTTATGAGACACCCTGTGGTTTGCTGAGAACTGAACTCAGGACCTCCGGAAGAGCAACCAGTTCTCTTAACCACTTAGCCAACTCTCCAGCTCTTGAGTGTGTTTGCATCTGTGTTCATAATGGAATTGGTCTGTAATTCTCTTTCTTTGTTGAATCTTTGTATGGTTTGAGTATCATGGTGACTTTACCCTCATAGAATGAGTTTGGGAGTGTTCCTTCTTTGTATTTTGTGGAATAACTTGAAGAGTATTGACTTTAGCTCTTCTTTGTTTGTCTGATAGAATTCTGCACTAAAACCATCTGACACTGAATTTCTTTTGGTTGGGAGATTTTAATGACCTCTTCTATTTCCTTGGGGGTTATAGGTCTGTTTAAATTGTTGATCTGATGTTGATTTAACATTGGCAGATGGTAACTATAGAGAAAATGATCCACTTATTTTAGATTTTCCAATTTTGTGGAGTACAGGTTTTTAAAATACGATATATGATTCTTTAGATCTCCTGAGTGTTTGTGGTTGTATCCTCTTTTTTGTTTCTGATTTTGTTTATTTTGATCATCTATCTCCATCTTTTAATTGGTTTGGATAAGGCTTTGTCTATCTTGTAGTTTTCCTAAAGAACCAATTCTTTGTTTCATTGATCCTTTGAATTGTTCTTTGTTTCTATTTTATTGATTTCAGCCCTCGGTTTGATTATATCTTGCCATCTGCTCCTATTGGGTGTGAGTACTTCTTTTTGTTCTGTTGTTTTCCGATGTGCTGTTAGGTTGTTAGTATGTGATCTCTCCACTCTTGTTGGTAGGTACTTTTTGGTATGAATTTTCCTCTTTGCCCTGCTTTCATTGTGTCCCATAAGTTTAGATATGCTGTGAATTCAGGTTCATTGAATTCTAGAACATCATTAATTTCTTTCTTTATTTCTGTCTTGACGCAGGAGTCATTCTATAGATAGTTGTTCACTTTCCATGAATTTGTAAGCCTTCTGTTGTTGTTGAAAACCAGCTTTAATCTTTAATCTGTGGTGGACTGATAGGATGCAGGGGGTTATTTTAATTTTCTTTTATCTATTGAGACTTGCTTTGTGGTCAAGTATGTGGTCAATTTTGGAGAAAGTTCTGTGAGGTGGTAAGAAAAGCTATATTCTTTCGTCTGTGGATGAAGTGTTCTGTAGATATCTGTTAGGTCCATGTAGTTTATAATATCTGTTAGCTCCAGTATTTCTCTGCTTAGTTTTTGTCTTAATGACTTGTCAGATGATGAGAGTAGGTATTGAAGTCTCCCACTCTCAATGTGTATTTTAAGTTTTAGCAATGTTCCTTTTACAAACATGGGTGCCCTTTTGTTTTGGGCATAGATGTTAAGAACTGCAGTGTCGTCTTGGTGGATTTTTTCTTTGAGGAGTATGAAATGTCTTTCCTTGTCTGTTTTGATTAATTTTGGTTTGAAGTCTGTTTTGTTAGATATTAGAATGGCTACACTGGTTTGCTTCTTGCGTCCATTTTTGGAAATTATTTTCCCAACTCTTTACTCTGAGGTAATGTTCATCTTTTTGATGTTAAGGTTTGTTCTTGGATGCAGCAGAAGGATGGATCCTGTTTTCACATCTGTTCTGTTAGTCTGTGTCTTCTCATTGAGGAATTCTGTTCATTGATGTTGAGAGGTATCAAAGACCATTGATTTCTTGGTCCTGTTATGTTGTAGTTTTGTGTGTGTGTGTGTGTGTGTGTGTGTGTGTGTGTGTGTGTGTGTATTTAAGTGTATTATTTTTTTAGGTTTGGTCTTTTCTTAGTGTCCCAGATTTCCTGCATGTTTTGTGTTAGGAATTTTTTGGATTTTATATTTTCTTTTACTGATGCCATTTCTTCCATAGTATCCACAATTCCTGAGATTCTTTCTTCATCTCTTGCATTCTATTGCTATATCTTGCCTCTGTAGTCCCTGTTCTATTTTCTACGGTTTTCCTTTCAGAAATTCTCTCTGTTTGTGTTTTCTTTATGGCTTCTAATTCCATTTTTGGGTCTTGAACCGTTTTGTTCATTTCCTTTAGTAGTTTGCTTGTTTTTTCTTGACATTCTTTAAAGGATTTATTAATTTTTCTTATTGTTTGTTAGTGTTCTTCTAAGTTCCATTAATGAATTAATTCCTCCCATTTTTTGTTTGACTTTTAATTGATTTCTTTGAGGGATTTATTCATATTCTCTTTAAGGGCCTCTATTATCTTCATAAAGTTGGTTTTAAAGTCTTTTGTTGTGCTTCAGCTGTGTTAGAGTGTTCAGAGCTTATTGTAGTAGGGTAGTTGGACTCTGGAGATGACATATTGCCCTGATTATTGTTGGTTGTATTTTTACTCTGGTGTTTAGGCTTAGAAGAGTGGGCTTCTTTTTTTTTCTTTTTCATGGTTTCATTATCCTCTCTGGTCTTCTGTTCTTTTTGGCTTCTAGCCATGCAGGAGGTCTCCACACAAGTTGGGTTCTGGAGTTCTGGTTGCCAGCTTGGCCTTTAGTCCAGTGGGGAGTTGGGGACAGAGTCTTGGAGAATGTAATTCTTACTGGCTTGGGTGGCCTGCTCTGGAGTAGGGGCTGCCTGCTGGACTCCTGTGTGGCTTATGTGGCCTGCATAGGGGCAGGGGCTGTCTGACTGAGTTGTTCTCTGAGACTCAGAAAAGGTGGCCAAATGGATAGGAGGGAGGTGGTGAGATGGAGGTATTTTAGGGTTCAGGATGGGGTGCTTAGGTGTAGTGGGACAATCAGCAAGCAGTCTTCCTACCTATTCCCCTGGGGGTGGTTTGCTTGGCCTGTGCCAGGGGAGGGGCTCTCTGCCTGAGTTGGTCTCTGGGACTTAGAAACATGGGGTTGGGAGGAGGCAGGAAGGCAGGGCAGTAGGAAGATGGAGGTGTTTGGACAGCTCCAGGGAGGACAGGTGTAGTGAAAGAGATCCACAAGCAGACTTAAGTACCTGTTCCCAGGGTTTTTTGGGGGCTTGCATATCCTGTAATGAGGACAGATTTGTTTGAACTTGCTCTTTTTCAAATTTATGTTTTTTTCTCATTAATTTTTCTCTCTTTCCCTTTCTCTCTCTCTTTCCTTTTTCTCCTAAATACATAATCACAACCTACTCAGTCTGTATAATGCTACTTGTACATATGTTTTCAGGGCTGACTAATAACTCCCACACCTAAGGCTCAGGGAACATAGCAGAAAAAGGGGTGTAAAGACTATAAGAACTAGGGGAACAGGGAGTTTGCTGTGATATTCTGTCTCCTAGGAATGCCAGAAGCCACACCCATAAATTCTCAACACCATGACTGCCCAAACATGAGCTGAACAAGATGACACTATAGTCATGCTTAATGTGGTAGGGAAAAGCCCAGGAGGCCTTAATCCTACACAAAGAACTACAGGCAGCTAAGGAATGCTGAGAGCAGAAAAAGTAGTCTTCCCAAGGGAAAGAGCTCACCAATTGTTTAAAATAATCATTTCATCATCTTCCAATTTAAATAAAAAGAAGTCACTAGGGAATATTAATGTGAACCATATATGATGTAACAAAAAAGAAAAAGATGAAAATAAGACACAGAGGCAAAGTGACCGAGGGCTTTGAATAAAATGGGGTCATAGGGAATGCAAAGTAGAAGGTGAAAGATAAAATCAGGAGGATATGTTAGTGCTAACAGGGCTTTTCATACTCAGGATAATGATGTGCCTCCTGCCTCAGCCCCAACACACTGGAATTATAGGCACAAGTCATCAAACTCAACTCTGCAATTTTTCTTTTGACAAATATCTACAAAAGTCTGGGGAAAGTTTAAGATGCATCCTGTTTTGGTTCCATGACACCATGGAAATTTAATCATCTAAATTTTATATCTAGGGACATAAAGATTAGCCTCCCCAGGGACACTGATCCCAGATGTGAGAGGACCACGTATTGTGTCTTTTATTATGTAATATATGTTTGCTGAGCTTTGATAACTGATAATGCAAACCAATGACAAGTGACAAAGATTAATATCCAGACCAATTAGATTTATACTCCATTTGACATTTTTAGAAATAGTTTGGGGAGCTGGTATAAGATACACAACAATGATCGCGTTTCTTTGTGACTTCAAATTTTTTCCAGAGTGCTGTATCAGAGATTTGAAACTATTACAAGAAGATAAAGGGGAAATAGCCTTTCATAATTATTTGTTGATTCTTTATTCTATTCCAGAAACTAAGTTAGCACTGAATACATATTAATGATTCAAGGAATTCTCCTGAGACTGAGATGTTAGCAGTGAGGACAATAGAGAACAAGTTGACATTTTAAATTTAGGACATCGTAGGTAGTGTGGAAGAATGCATCAGTGAGATTGATATGATTGATCCAAGGTATCCACACTAGCAAGTGTGATCTTAGTATAAACAGAGTGAGAAGAAAATCCTCATATAGAAGGTGTTATTTGAGTAGAAATTTGAGAGGGACATGTTGATGTGGAAAGTGGAGAAAAAATTGCTAGATGGGAAATGGAACACTCTAGATCTTGGTTTTAAGAAATAACACAAGTGTATATATTGGAAAGACATTACAGGAGCATGAAGCAAGCATTTTCTTAATTACAATAATTAATGGAAACAATACTTCAATTAAAGGCGTTGGAAAAAGTGTTCCCATGTAGTCAGTACATAGTACAGCCATCCTAGATTACTGAACACCACATGATCACATGTGTATGTGGAATCTAAAAGAATCATTCTGCTAGGAACATAGAGTAGAAAATTAGGTAAGTGGGGCAAAGGGTGATGATGGATGCGAGACAGTTTCAGTTAGACTCGAGAGGTGAATTCTATTGGCTTATTGCACTGTTTAAAGACCACAGCTAATGTACAGTATATATTGCAATTGCCAAATAGCATTTAATATTTTCACCAGGAAAAATAAACTGGTGTTATATTTTAGTTTAACCTTCATATAAGGAATAATACTCAAAATATCGCACTGCAACCACGTTTTATACACGCACACACACACACACACACACACACGTATTTGTTAATTAAAATAAATTCATTAATAAATAATTTGACATGATGTTTTACGTTTGGGTTTGACTCTATATTAGAGACCCAATGCTAAAATTTACTCCGGCCATATGTAGAACCTCCAGAAAACTCTCAGTACTAATAGACATCAGTTGGTAGAAAAATAACAGCGTAGAAAATTAACATGCTGACATTATTAGCTTTTCTGTATTCACATGGCAACTAAACTGAGAATGAAATCAGAGAAACAATTCTGTCACAATAGCATTGAAAATTCTTTGGAATAAACATGATAAAGTAAAAGAAAGAATTCAAAATGGAAACTTTAACACACTGAACAAAGCAATTCAAGAAGACTCTCCAGCATGGAAATGTCTCCCATGCTCAGGGTTGAAAATAATCTGGTTAAAAAGCCATTCTATCTACAAATCCAATGAAATCCAAATAAAACTTTCATGATATTCTTCACAGGAATGGGAAAAACATTCTCAAAATTCATATGGAAACACAAAGACCTTGATAGAAAAGGCAATCCTGAGCAAAATGAATTATGTTGGAGGTGTTACTGGCACTAATTGATTTCAAACTATACTACAGGGACATCACATTAAAAACAGCATGGCACTGGCACAGAAACAGACACGTAGAGCAATGGAGTAGATTAGAAGCCCTATATACCCCGGGTGGTGGTGCACACCTTTAATCCCAGCACTTGGGAGGCAGAGGCAGGCAGATCTCTGTGAGTTTGAGGCCAGCCTGGTCTACAGAGTGAGTTCCAGGACAACAAGAGTTACAACAGAAAAATCATGCCTCAAAAAACAAACAGAAGAAGAAAACCTACATGCAAGCATGTACAACCATAGCTACCTGTTTTGTTTTTGTAACAGATGCCAATAATACACAGTATAGAAGGATAGCCTCCTCCACAAACTGTGCTGGGAAACGTGGTTCTCTGTGTTCAGAAAAATAATATTACATCCTTATTGCTTACTAAGAACTGAAATCAACTCCAAAGTCAGCAAGATGGCTTATCTGGTAAAAGCACTTACCACTGAGCTTAATGACATGAATTTAATCCCTGGCAGACACACTGTGAAAAGAGAGAATAGAATTCTGCAAGTTGACTTCTGACACCCACAAGTTTGGCATCATGTGTGTGTGTTTGAATGTGTGGTGACACCCACCATTCAATAAATAATATTAGAAAAAAACCTCTTAATTGGTCAAGTTTCACAATGCTGACTGTGACCTCACAATGCTCCTTGGTACCAACACAATGTTGCTTTGTGATATCGAGGCTCCAACATGTCATCATAATTTGACTGTGCCATCACAACACTCTAATATGACATCATAGTGCTCTAACATGACACCACAATGGCACATGGTGCCTTCATAGTATTTTTTTCATTTCATCAAAAATATTGACTTTATTGTTACTTCTATCTATGTTGGTGTCCTCATGTACATGTTTTCTGGTGCATACAGAGGTCAAAAGACACCATCAGATAATCCCTGGATCTGAAGTTACACGTAGTTGTGAGCTGCACAGCGTTAGTGCTGGGAACAGAACTACAGTCCTCTGCAAGATGGGAGCAGTGCATAAGTGCTATATCATTTCTCTAGCTCCAGCTTCCAAACTATGCATGTGACATCATGATCCTCCTTGCCTTATGATACCACAGCTCCACTGTGATATCACAATGTTCCACTGTGACAATAAAATACACAGTTGCATAACAGTGATCAATAGTGGTGCATTGTGGCCTCACAAGTCCATTGTGGAATTAAATGCTGCCCTGTGGCCTCACAGTGCTCCACCGTGCCGTTGTAATGTTCCATGAAACTTCATTATCCTTTACTGTGCTCGGCAATGCTTCATTTTCATAACAAATCCCTCAGTTCTGCCTCTGCAAAGATGCACTGTGGCTTTACCTCCCCTCTATGGAAGTACTCAATTTTTATATGGCAAATCTCTCAATTATGACATCACAGTGGTGCACTATGGCTTCTCAGGTACATTGTGACATCTCCTTGCTCCATAAATGACTAATAAACATTTAAAAAACAATTTAATATCTTTAGCCAAGAGAATGCAGATTCAATCCACTTTGAAAGTCTACTTATGCCAGTTTCTGTGGGTGCTATCTGGAAGACAATTGAAAACAAATACTGGCCACAGTATATAGAAAGGGGAACCTTATTTGCTATTGGTGGCAATACAACTGGGTAGTCACTATGGAAAGCAGCATAGAGATTTCTCAAAAAGCTAAAGTTATTACTGCCATACCTCCTAGCTGTACCACTCCTGGCGTATACCTCAGGACTCAGTGTCCTATGGCAGAATTACATATGCATCTATGTTCACTGATGCTTTCTTCACTATGCCTAGGAAATAGAATAGGCCTAGATATCCATCAACAGATGAATGGATAATGAAAATGTGATATATATATATATATATATATATATATATATATATATATCTCAACTTATGGGGGAACTGATAACAATATATGGCATTAAAAGAATTTAAATTAGAAAAAAATTAATAGGAAAAAGGGATTTGGAAAATAGACTGAGTTCATTAAACCAGAATAAAACATATGGAATATGATTTTAATATCTGACATATTTTTTGCCTTAACATGCAACACTCAATAATTAAAGCAATTATAAACAAGTGCTACTACAGTCAACAAAAATATTGCATAGAAATCAACAGAAAATGGAAAAGTAATGTACAGATTTGGGGAAAATATTTGGTCACTGATGCATGCTTAAATGTAACGCCTGAACAAATAAGGAAATAGCAAAATTCAATGGATAGAAAAGAAATCATTTTATTTGAAAGTTGGCAAAAAGCTGGATGGACGTTTCTCTACAGAAGATGTACAAATGGCAATAAGAATTTAGAAACTGATAGACAGTGTCCATACTCACCAGGCACTGTGAAGCCTATCAGAAGCTACTGTCAGACCTGGAGTGGAATCCCTAAGGGGACGGTGACTAGTGCACACTCTGAGGCTCTATGGGACTCATTATGACCACCCTACAGTGCCCCACTGAGGAGACTCTTCCTCACCCCAGGAGCTGCTCCAGACTGCAGCTCTCAGTGATACCAGCTCTTGTTGTTCACATTCACATACCTCCTCCTTCTGAATCAAACGACCTTTGGAAATGGGAGCTGGGATTCAATCAATGATGCTATTGCAGAGTTCTTTTATGTGTAAAGGTAGAAATTGATTTTGACACATCAATGAAAGGAAAAATAACAAGTGTTGACGAGAGTAGGTAGTGAAAACAAAGCCCTTGTACATTGTCCCCATGGAAAGAATTGGCATGGTCATTATGTGAACTGTATGGAAGCTTTCAAAAGTAAAAAGCAGAGCCTCCATGTGACCCAGCAATGTGACCTAGCAAGTCCTCCTACATGTATACACCTAAATGAAATTAAGTCAGCAACTACTGAGGTTACCCCTTCACCACATCAAACTCATTCAAGGAAGCCAAGATAATATCAGTAACTTCAGTGACTGTCAGGGATGAATGTATAAAGAAATTAGGCCACACACACAGACTCACACACACACACACACACACACACACACACACACACACACACACACACAAAACAAGCTTATTTAGCCTCAATAGAGTTTCCTTGCACCTGCAGCAATGTAAATGGAATTTGAGTTCATTATGCTGTTGAAAATATATCAGATGCAGAAAGGAAAAAAAATTCCAGAATCTCAAATACACATGAAACGTTTAAATATTCAAACTCATAGGAAAAGCACATTGTCGGCAGGAGTTGTGGGCAATGGGATACACAGCTGTAAGGAAAATGCTGTAATAATATAAACTGATTGTCCAGTGACCCACTGAATAGCAAGAAATAGTTAATCAAATTTTATTATGTGTTGTAAATTTGCTTGAAGTGCAGGTTGTAAATATTTCTAACAGAAAAAGAAGCAAGATTATGAATGTGTTTATTTCTGCTACTTGAAATTTTTCAGGAGAAGAGAAATATCAGCAGACAGAGATACTTAATATGAGGTAGTCTTAAGGCAATGAAGAATGTTAGCATACTCAAGGCTTCAAAGAATAAAGATTTTTCTAGAATTTGTTGTTCCTGATTACAATAATGCACTCCACAAAAACAGTTGTCTATAAGAAAATATTTTCCTACCAATCTTTCTCTTCAGAGCCTCCTTAATCTCATTACTCCTGAGGCTATAGATGAGGGGGTTCAGCATGGGGATCACTATCAAGTAGAATACAGACACCACCTTGTTCTGGTCAGTGGAGTAGCTGGATTTGGGCATCGTGTAAATGAATGTGATGGTTCCATAGAACAGAGTGACTGCAGTGAGGTGGGAGGTGCAGGTGGAGAAGGCCTTGTGGCGGCCCTCCATGGAGCGCATCTTCAGGACGGTGATGAGGATGTAGATGTAGGAGACAGTAATGACAAGCACTGTCACCACAATGATGGATCCAGCCATGAATGAGGGAAGAACTGCAGAGACACTGACATCAGAACAGGACAGTTCTATCAATGGAGCAAAATCACAGAAAAAGTGATTGACTTCATTGGGTCCACAGAAGACTAATGAACAGAAACATAGAGAAAAAGACCAAGTGTTAAGAAAACCGCCTATGTAAGCAACTAGGAGCAACTGGACACAGACTTGTGTGGACATTTTGGTTGAATAAAGCAGTGTGTTGCAGATGGCCATGAAGCGATCATAAGCCATGGCAGCCAGAATGAAACATTCAAGTCCCCCAAAGAAAGCAGCTGAGCCGAACTGAAGACCACATCCAAGGTAAGAGATTGTGCTTCTTTCCATGAGGAAGTTGACAAGCATATTGGGTGTGACAGAAGACGAATAGCCCATGTCAGTAAAAGCCAAGTGGCTGAGAAAAAAGTACATGGGGTGGTGGAGCTGGGAGGAGACTCTGATGAGAAGGATGGTGCTGAGATTCCCAGACACAGTCACCAGGTAGATGCACAGGATGATGGTGAAGAGGATGACTCTAAGGACAGGGTCATCTGTTAAGCCCAATAAAATGAACTCTGTCACTGCAGTGTGGTTCCCATCCTCCAGGAGAGCCATGGGACAGAGGAGCTGCTGCCAGATCAAGGCTATGATAGAGACATACCAGGAAAGGATTTATAAATGTATCATCTTCACTAATTCATACATGGAAGTTATTATAAACAGATGAAATATTCTAAAAGGGAACTAAGAATGTTTATTTTTTACTAAGAATTGTGTTCCAATGTTTATATACTTTAATTAATCTCAGTATTTATTAAAATTACTTCAGCTGAAACATTAGGAAACATGCTTGAGGAAATGTTCATAGGTAATTTTAAATTTATCAATATGCTTTTAGTACAAGATTTTAATAAACAAAGCTTCTAAGAATATTCAACATTGTCTTGACATGGCACAAACGATTTCTGTATGTCTTGGATGCCACACTGAAGACTCAGTAGCTACTAACATTTGTATTGTGCTTAGTAGTTGCAGGGTAAAGAATTAGCATGTTATATCTAATTGAACTCAAACATCCATAAAATAATTTAAATATTTTTATTATTACCAACTTATTGACGTGGAATTAAGTTTGAAAATGTCTAGTATCTAACCTAAGATGTTTATGAAGATTGAAATCAGAATGTGAATCTCAAAATTGAATCTGGCTTATTACTTTTGTTAACCAACCTCAAGTGAAATTAATCAGTAGTTTCAGTGGAGTTGAGTATCTTGTAAATGGAAAGAAAATAGGTTAGATTTTCAGTTCTCACTGCCAATGTAAAAAAAAAAGTTCCCTAGTTATTTACACAGATTGAAATGTCTGTCCATTAAAGAAGGCATTTTTAAAAAATCAACAAAGTTATACAATCTTATTGAAAAGACAAGGAAGAAGTAGAAAGGATTTGAAATTAAGTCTTTGCATTAAATACCTATTCGAAATAATACCAATTAATTCATTACTTTTTTCTCCAACTTGAAATGTCAATCAAATCATTATGAGATATTATAAGAATATTTAGAACACTATTGTTGATGCTATTTATTTAATTGTAGAAAATATTTTCCTAATCTAAGAATATTCTCTAACTAGCATGTTGGAATAAAAAAGTATGACTTTTGGCACAGTGTACTAATGAATACATTTTGATCCTAGACAGTTAAGAAGTGAACTTATGTTCACATATCTAGAGACCAGGTTGACTAACCTCCCAAGATTCTTGCCTTCACATCCTATTCATTATCCAAAATTTCTACTGTCTTTAATTCTGGGGAGATTCAACAATATACAAAGTGGGTCTTTCCAGAAGATATTTAGATACAGCACTGTCAAATCCTTTCAAAGGAGTAATTCTTTCAATTACGTAGAGTTTTAAGATTAGATACTGTTAAACTTTGTGTAGAATTCTTGTATTATAGTTGTTTGAATGACAAATATTGATAAACACAATTATGCTTGTCTAGTCACAACAATTTAACTTAATTCCAGGGCATTTAAAGAAAACTTGATTTAATTCAGTCAAAGATGCGGACTGACTCCGTGACTATGTCTACTCTATTTCAAAATGATAGCTTGTTGAACACAATTCTGAAGAATACATACACGTATTTTCAAACAGTAAAGGGTAAGCAATAAAACAGATTCATTCACAAAAGCCCAAATCTCACTTCATACAATCAGAATCAGTCCAGACCGCAGGTAGAAATCCAAAGTTGTTACAACTATACAGCCCTATGCGGTCTTTTATTATTTTCTCCTTAGAGGATCTCTCCAGTGAGTCCAGAATGTGACTTGGAACACACCAGGGATCATCGTCACACTCTCTAGTGACTGCTTAGCAGTTTGTTTCCCACAGATACAAGTGATCTTCAAGGATCCTTCAACCCTCATTGGTGTTTTTGTGCAAGAACAAGTGTACTTCCATTTGTTAATTATAAGACACATTACAGATTATCTGACAGACAAACCGTTCCATGGTTACATCACTATCTCAGATTAAAGGGGACTCAGTAGCACGTGTAAAAGTGTAACATTAGCTTTCTTTCATTCAGTGTCTCTGTTATTTAAATAATTATTTTCATTACTTCTTTGAGAATTTTATATATTTGATCATATTCACCCCAACTCCTCTCATATCAACACTTCCCTTCCTGCCCACCTCATTTTATGTTATCATTAAAAATTTTCAAACCAGTTTATGCTGCCCATATACTCATGGGTGTGTGAGCATCTACTGGTGTACAGTTGACTTACCAGGATCACACTCTTAAAGAAAACTGGCTCTCCATGTCTCAGCAGCTATCAATTTCCGGTAGACATCAGGTAAGGGTGGGGACTCTATACCCACTTCCTGTGTTCATACTGGGATTGTGTCTGGTTTGAACTTGTACACATTTTGTGTATGCTGTCACACTTACTATGGACTTATATGTACCACACTGGATCTGAACTACTACTGTCACCAGGATTTAAATGCCTCAGGGATGACTTGAAGTTTCCAACTTGCTTCTGCTCTCCCTACTCTCAAACCCTTCCCAAGAATCCAAAACTAGCCATGCCTACTCTCACCTGGCCATTGCTTAGAACGCTTACTGACTTTTTAGTTCTTTGCCAGACACAAGCCTTCTCAATCTTAGCCCCTAAATTCCTTTAAACTGTATACACTTAATTTCACTTCTCTTGTGATAGCTATTTCAATTGTTTTTCCTATGTTCAGGATGTCCTTATATATGGTACAGATAGTTAGCTAATAAGGTTCCTTATATTTACTCATTTTACTTCCATCAACTAATACCATGTAGTTGAATATCTCATTTATTAATTGATGCTAATGTGGTGATATTATAGGACTTCCCAGTTAAACATTAAATCAATTTGAAAATCTGTGTTCAAAATTAAAGATAAATATTAAGTAATGAACATATTACTTTAACTTGTTGTTCATTTTCCTAAAGAAGCATTAAGATGATGTATATAAATTCTGTATATAATGTTCACTCTTTCTAGAAAAAGAATCCCAAGAACAACATATCATGTCAAAGTCCCCTAGAGAGAGCTAACCAGGCCTTAGTGAGTCACCTGGTTCCAGATTTCAAATAGAAGATAAGTTTTCAAGGTTCTTGTTACTTATTTTTCTGAATTTGATTGATATCTATTGTAGTGTGTCTCTTTTCACCTCTAATTTTACTAACTTAAGTTTTCTCACCTCCTTTGGTTACTTTGGGGAAGTCTGTCCCTAGTTTATCCTTGAAGAACTAATTCTTTATTTAATTAGTTATTTATGTATCTTTTAAATTTCCATTTCATTAATTCTTTCCTTGCTCTTAATTGTATCTCTTCATCTACTGATTTTGGTTTTGCTTCTTCATTTTCCAAGGGCTTAACAAATGCCATCAAGTTATTTATTTGAGATATGTTTGTTATTTTTCTTAGTTCATACAGTAGAAATGAAGAAATCTTTTCCAATTCAATTTATGAAGCCAATAATGTCCTGGTACACAAATTCAACAAATTCAACAAAAAGAGGAAATTATTGGCCAATATTTCCAATGAACACAAACAGTAAATTCCTCAAAAAAAAAAACCACACTAGAAAACAAAATTAAAAAGAAACATTAGAAAGATTATCCACCATGAAAAATTCAACTTCATCCTTGAGATGTGGGGATGTTTCAATGCTTGTAAATCAGCAAATTTAGACTCCCACATAAATAGTCTAAAGGATAGAAACCACATAATTATTTCAATAGATGTAGAATAAGCCTATAATAAATTCCATCATCCCTTCATGATATAAGACCTAGAGCATCTAAGGATACAGAAAATACATTTTAACATAATAAAGGCATTTGAGTCTAGATTTTAATGCAAATGATCAATTTTATTGAATTCTTAAAAACTAAGTAAATTACCATTAATCAACATACTATCACCATACATTTAAGATATTTTTCATGTAAAATAAGGAGAACAAAATATAACTATTACATATGTTCCCAAAAATGTTCCTTAGATTTTTATAGATGCACAATGAATGTTGTTCAAAATGACGCATGTGTTCTCGCCATCAATTTCCTCATGGCCTCTTTGACCTCCTTGTTCCGCAGACTGTAGATCAAGGGGTTCAGCATGGGGATCACCACTGTGTAGAACACAGACACTACCTTAATTTGGTTGGGGGAATGGCTTGACTCTGGTATGACATAGACAAATGTAACTGTCCCATAAAACAAGGTGACTGCAGTGAGGTGGGAGGTGCAGGTGGAGAAGGCCTTGTGCCTTCCCTCAGTAGAGCGCATCCTGAGGATGGAGTGGAGGATGTGGAGGTATGACACAATGATGGTGAACAGGGTGAGGACGATGATGGAGCCCGCTGAGATGGCAGGAGACATTTCAGAAATGTAAACATGGGTACAAGAAAGCTCCACCAGTGGAGGGAGGTCACAGAAGAAATGGTTGATTTCATTGGGCCCACAGAAAGTCAGACTCAATAAACAGCTAGTGAATGATGAAGAATTCACACCTCCACCCACATAGGAAATAACCAGTAAGATGAAGCAGACCCTAGGAGACATGAGAGTGGAGTAGAGCAAGGGTGAGCAGATGGCCACATAGCGGTCATAGGCCATGGCAGCCAGCAGGAAGCACTCAGCAGTCCCAAAGACCACATCAGAGCCAAGCTGGACTATGCAGCCAGCTACAGGGATGGCAGTTCTCTGTCTCAGGAAACTCACAATCATGACAGGTGTGACTGAGCTGGAGTACCCGATGTCCACAAAGGCCAAGTGGCTGAGGAAGAGGTACATTGGGGTGTGGAGCTGAGGGCTTCTTCTGATTAACATGATTATGCTGAGGTTGCCCAGCACAGTGGTGAGGTAGACCCCCAGGAACAATACAAAGAAGACAGAAGAAAGGGTGGGGTCCTCAGTTAGCCCCAAAATAATGAACTCTGTGACCATTGTGTGGTTTCTGGTCTCCATCATTTTTGAGATGACGCCTATTGAAGTAAAAGCCAGTGGCTATCAGAATACATTAAATGACTTCATGATTGATTTATTGCACCCAACATTTAGCCCATTAAAAATAAACGTGAATCTCACTTTAGTCTGATGTTTACTCTTCCCAAAATGTTTCCAATCAAGGTATATCATGCATGATTTCAGATATTAATCATCATTTATCTGAAAGCCACAAACAAAAAAAAAATGATCAATGATTCAGATCATAACAAAGGACTCACTCACAGGTGTGACGTTTGATCCATTCAGGAGGCTGATAAATGCGTAGAATGTTCTGAGACCCCAAATGGTTGAAGTGACGGACATATAGTAGTATTTACAATACCTAATTCAACTCTATTTCTCAATCCCATTGGAGCCCACCCTTCCCAGTCCTCTTGTAGTTATGTGCCACTGTGGAAAGTGCATGCCAATCAGTTTTGAAAGTGAATGGTGTTTTTTCAGGATCAAACTACAGTGTCAATGGGCAATTCTCTTTTTCTTCCCACAGTGATACCTTTTATATGATACACTCTTCAATATAGTGGAACCTCTCACCAGCCAGCGCTTCAAGTCTGAGAACATGGAATATATTGTGCATACACTGGAAGTAAGAGTATGGCTGTTCTGAGTTAGCTCATACTAACTTTCCAAGGTTAATTTATTGGAGCAGCTTAATGCCACATAATCTGGTTAATATAATTACAGATTAGTATAAATGGAAGTTTCAAATAGAGATTAATCTAGAAAAATCATGACAAATAAATCTATTTGAAGTCATTGTTTGTGTTTTAAGAGCTGTGTAAAATGAGCAAAATATGCATTCCATAATATTACATTTTAGTAGGTTATGAAATATGTTAGCAAATTATCAGATGCTTATGTTAGCCACATGGGGGCATCAGATGGTTTTATATGAAAGGTATATCAAGAAGTGAGTTAATTCATTGAAACAATACTGTCAAGAGGAAATATCCTAAAATATTTTCAATACTGATGCTGTTAACTTAGGTATTAAAAGTGTGAAAAAGTGTTCAATGTCTATAATCATGACAGTGATACAAATGAAATTGACAGTGAGATAGTACCTCCTCCATATTACAGTGCTTATTGCTGAAAAGGTAACTGCAGAGGACAGTACGTTGCCTTTGAAAGGAAGGAAATCTCATCGTTGCACTAATATAGAAGTCCTGCAAGACACTGTGTTAAGAAAATTAAGGAGAAAAAAAAACAAATATGGAAATCTCATTCATATTTTGAAACTAAAAAGTCCACTACATTGAACAAAGTGTAGAATGGTGGTTACCAGTGAGTGTAGGCAGTACATGACGGGAGTAGTGAATGGGGGAGGGATGGAGCAAACTGGCACAAAGTTTAAATTAAATAGCAATAATATAGTTAGCAATTGTTTATACAATGTTGTAACCATAATTAATAATGTATTATACCTCAAACCTGTTAAGGGTTAGATCTGAAGTTCTTGAAATGCAATATAAAAATGACAGAGAGTTGATAGATATGGTGATTTATCTTTTCTACAATGAATATGTACATCAAAACATCCTGTTGTGCACCATAAATATACATAACTTCTATTTGCTCATTTAATATTTTTAATTCAGAATGTAGAAATAGGATTCCCTGGAATACATGATATTTTCACCGGAAGTTGATAACCAGCATTAAACTGGCTATAACAGAACCACACTATCTGGAGATGTGAGCCCTACTCCCTGGCTGAGGATTTCTGCTCTGATGGCTGGGCAGGCACTGAAGGCAGGGACATGAGACAGCGAGGGATGGAGAGCAGAGGCTCCCATGCCTCCCCCAACTCCCTATCTCCTCAAAATGCAAGAACTCCCTCCTTCAACCTCAATTAAATGGCATCCTGAAAATATTCTTTTACTAAATAAGGAGGATGAAAAGGAAAGTTTTCTATCTCAACCTAGTCCCTGGATCAAAAACAAACCCCAAACAGAAAACAATGAAATGCTATGTATGCACCCCTCTACTAAGAATTTTTATACTGGTTTATCCTGATGTAGGTTTCAAATTTGAATTTACATTTTTATTTAGTCTAAGTCCCCAAGCTTTGAAGTATTATAAGTAATATTACTTGGGCAATAATGTAGGGCTGATTACTGCGATGCTCTAAAGGCATTATAGATTATAGAATTATTTGTGATAGATTGAGGTCAGTGCAAATTTTGTTCCTGGGACATGTATGCATCGATAACAAAGACTGAATATTACCTGCTTGTTACACATTATAAGAAAAAGCTCTGGAAGTCATCCCCACACAGCAGGACTCAGGACCACTTGTAATGTAAGACCATAAGTACCTTACCAGTAGACATGCTCCTCTCCGCTTGCATCTTATTGAAAATCCAGTGGGAGAAAATCTAAGGAGATTGAGAAAATTGAGTGTGTTTGTAGTTTCAAATCCTGGGGGCTTAACTTATTATCTTTGTTATTAGTAGACAGTATCACAACTGTAATGATCTAATTAATTTTGAAACTTGATTTGTATAAACATAATTAGCCTGGGCTAGGCTGTGATCATCTGTGACATCGCTGAGAAACACTCATCACCAGGTGCCTGGAGCAGAAGAGGACTATGAGATGCAATAACATTAAAAAGGAAATAGACCAGGAATATAGGCCAAGAAGTTCAACATGCAAGAGTCTCTTGAGAGTAGGAGTGGTGAAGTCACACTAAGAAAGATACTTACAGGGGAAGAGAGCCATTGGAAGGAAAGGCTCCCCTAAGTAGCACCTCAGCAAGTTAAGCAGATCTTGGGAAACTAACTCAATATATTTCAGATTAGCAAAGTTAAAAAGGTCGTAAATAAGATATGACATTGGGGTTCTTGACGTGATGAAGGGAAATTTTAGTTTAACCAATGCTGTCTACTTTTTCATGCCCTCTCATCTTGAAGAGACTCATTCTGAATTATAGATGAAATAATTTAATACCAAAGGTTTGTTTCTAAAAAACAAATTCATGGAGTGGACTGCTGGGAGCATCATAAAAGAAATGAGATGGGCCGGATGAGAGTAACTGTTGAGGCCAGATGATGAATACATGGCAGTCCCACATTCTACTCTATTTTTGTGTTCCATAAGGGATTTAAGTTGGTCACATGGTTCATAATATCTTATGTTCTCTAGTCTGTGTGTAATTGACTGTTGTCATTCCTCCTAGGCATTTGCTGGATGCGTTTCTCTTTCTTTTCTGAGCATTTAGGATTTCTTTTTCATTTTCTACCCCTCTCCATCTCCACCCTCAGCACAGTAATTTCTAAGATCCCACCTTCCAGCTCATTGGTTCCCTCTGCAGTTGTGTTTAACCTACTACTGATCATGTCTTTCCAGGGTATATATTTTGTTATTAGAGAGTCTCTGCTGGGTTTGTTTTTCCTTTTTTTAAATACTTATGGAATGCTTTGTTGCCATTGTGGATGTGGTGATTTGCTTTGTCTCTGTTCTTTTCTTGGCATGTTTGTCTTTCATTTCCTCAAAAATATTAACAAAATATTGCATCATGTCTATTAGATAGTCTGTTATTTAGCCTCCTTAATGATCTAAGTCTTCTCTCTGGCACATTGGCTAACATTTTCTCAGTTTAGTTTTCCAACACCTGCTTTCTATCATTGGCTCAGACTGATGCTAATTCCTCTAGGAGATTTACAGATGTGACTCTGGCTTTAGAGTCAAAGATACAGGAAAAGGGTTATAGAATCTCCCTCCATGGCTAAGGAAAGCTTTTGTGGCCAGGTATATGACAGGGGTTTCTCTGTGTGGAGGCCCAGAGAAGTCTTTTGGACACATCAGAGCAGCTGTACATATGAACTCACAGAAGTCATGGCAGCATGCACAAGATTTGTGCAAGCTCAAGACAGTCCAAACCCCATCATGTAGAGCAGCAGTTCTCAACCTTCCTAATGCTGTGACCTCATTTTATGGTGACCCACAAACATAAAATTATTTTTGTTGCTACTTCATAACTGTAATTTTTCTACCCTTATATAAATATGTAAATATCTGATACACAAATGGTTTTAGGTGACCCCCCAAAGGGGGTGTCAACCCACTGTTTGAGAATGCTGATGTAGTAGGAAGATGGGCATGAAGTCCCTCCTCTAGCTCTTCCTAGCAGAGGAGCCATTGGCAACTGAAAGCTGTTAGAAGAGGGAAAGTCAGTCTTCTCTGAAAACATAGCACCTGGTTCCATGCTCCAGAGGAAGACCACACATCCAAGAACATTTGGGCAACTCAAATTAACCTTGATAGGTTTAGAAGAACAAAGAACACAGTTGGGTGGGTAGGAAGTGGGAGTGGGTCTGGGAAGAATTTTGGGGGAGGGCGAAGAATATTATCAAATTGTTAAATAACTAATAAAATATTTAAACATTTTAAAATACAATGGCATTGCTTTAAAGAGAGAAAAATAAAAATAATAAGATTAAATTGCTTTGAAGAGAGAAATAATTATTTTGCATTTACGTGTGTGTGTGTATGTATGTATGTGTGTTGGTTAATAGATTTATTTTGTACAACTGGAAGTTTTGTCATAAAGGGATAGAAGGTTTTTAGTTTGTCATTTGCAATTTTTGAATACATAATTTCTAGGAATCTTACAGAAGTATTTCATATTCCTACATGGCTATGACACTGTCAATCCATATGCATTTCTTACACATGATGTGTGTCTTAGTTGGGGTTTCTATTGCTATGATAAAACACCATAACCAAAAGCAACTTGGGAAGGAAAGGGTTTATTTCATCTTATACTTTGTAGTCAGTCTCCCAGGAAAATCAGGGCAGGAACTCAAGCAGAAACCTGGACACAGGAACTGATGCAGAGGTTGTGAAAAAGTGCTGCTTACTGTTTTGTTCCTCGTGGCCTGCTCACCCTTTCTTATACAATCTTGGGCCACCTGCCCAGGTATGACACTGGCCCCAGTGAGCTGGGCCCTCCCACATCAATTGTTCTTCAAGAAAATGCACTACAGACTTGCCTCTAAGCAAAATTTAAGAGCCATTTTCTCAATTGGGAGTCCCTCTTTTTAAATAACTTAGCTTGTTTCAAGTTGTAAAACCAGCCAACACAATGTGTCAACAATTCAGCCAGGAAAAAGGAAAATATGGAAGCAATTATAGCCACTTTTCTGTGTCTAGACATCTACCAGGTGTAGGAGTGAAAATTGTTTGCTCTCTGGGGTATTTTTTAAGTGGTGGGAAGTGAAGCTTTGCAGACACTACAGCAGACAGCATCCTAAAATCCTAAATGAGTGTCCAGCAGCATGCCTTACAGTGTTCTACCCAGTTAGTTTTCTTCTCCTCTTCTTCACTAACACGTGGTAATAATACCATGTGTTAACACTTAGAAAATAAGAGGAGTAAAATGTTTTAGTATATCCTGGTGGGCTGTTTGCAAACAGCTAAGAATATCTACCCTTGCCAAGGGACAATGTTGATATTTTTTGTGAAACAAATTCTTCTGAGATAAAATATGGAGGGAAGCTCCTTAAGATTTAGGAAGTTCTAAAGGAGGATTGATTAAGGCTCAAGAAATGTATAAGTCAAGGCTTTAGAAAGTTTCTAAAACTGACCAGATTCACTAGGCTCCTCCCTTCCAAGCATATTTCAGCAGTAAAGACTGTTGAAAGACACGTTCAGAACAGCTGAGCTTCCTAGAAGAGGCTCAAATCAATAGAGCTACCTACAAAACACTCTCTGACTTGTCCAACTGTCTGCAGGCTTTGCAGTGTGCTCTGCATTTCTAGCTTTTCTGAGCTTTCACTCATGCTTGGGCGTGCTTTTGGTGACATGGCACTCTATGAGTCATTTCTTCTTTTGTGAGTAAACTCTTACCCATATTTCTGTAAGTAATTCCTATAGAACCCATTGGTCCATCAAGTTGGACATTGGTGGTATCCTTACTTTGGCCTGTCATTGGTTTCCTTTCGGGGGGGAGTAGAAAGTCTTTTCATCTCCCCAAGAATAGTGTCACATACCAATGTTCAAGTCTCTTACAGAAAAAGGAGCAAGTAGCAATCACAAACGAAAACCTCAGACACAAACCACTTTGCTAAACCAGAAACACTGGGGGAAGCAACTTACTGCTGTAGGTGGAATAGAATATGTTATGCTGCTCAACCAAGACTTTGTTTCTGCCGTTGATTCCCCACATCTTACAAAAGACATTTCTAAGAAACCACATTCAGAAACATCTTATGGACAAGGTTGAATGCCTCAAGTCTCAGTTAATAAATAAGCTTGTTTTAAGTTGGATTATTGCTATTCTTCCAAAGCTTGCTACTCTTGTTTCTTTTAGTCTCTCTACATTTCAGAGTGGAAACTTTGAATCTTAAAATGCCTATAAGCAAGGACAAGCTGATTTTAATACTAGGAATGGTCTGTTTGGAACAAAGCAATTCTTCAACCCTTTCTCCCATCAGAGGTAAGTTTCAAATTAACTCCATAACTACCTTTGTTCTTTGTCTGACGGAATCACTCTTGCTGAGAATCAGAGTAACAATTCCACTTCTTGCTCATTTGGAAATATAAGAGAAGCAAATTGTTTCTGAAATTTAATTGGTTTTTAAAAATATTTGTTTGGATTTTGCTTTTGTGATCAGCATATGAAATTGAAGTGAAACATTTGTGTGGGGATGGGGGGGGGTCAACTAAGAATTTTCTCTTAGTTTTACCAAATGACCTGGCATTGTCCATTTATTTGGATGCATTACACAATCCTGTAATCTTGCATGGAGCAAATTCTGGAGATCAGCACAGGTTGGAAAGCATTTGAAACCCTCGGAAAATTGTTCTGCTAGCCATATGAAATACGCTCACTGACATATAGTATAAATGATTTTTTTGCCTTGATTATAAGCTGAAAACAGTTGTTGGCAGGTTTCTCTACAGTCAAATTTATGCCAACCTGGAGAATCAACATGTTTTCTGTCTCTGCTTCAGTGACTTCAGGGAATAATAAATTTTATGTTTAGCAGATTTGTGACTCATTCAGCTGAAGCAGTTGGAAAGCTTTTAATCATACCTGCCCTGGATTCAGAATGAAAACGTGATTGGCTATTTCATGCTCTCCTGTTATTAGCTATGTGTCCCTTTGATTTTTAGTTTTCACATCTGCCACATGAAGATGAAAGTGCTTTTTTGCAGGCAAAGGGTGGGGATTAAGCAATAAGTTATATGAAGAGCTTTGAACACTTTAACGTTGATCCAAGTATCTGTCTTCTTAAGGGTATGTTCCCAAAAGAAGTCATTTTCTCATTCATTCACGCTTTTCAAGTGCAACCTGTAGGCCAGGAATTGTACTAGACCTCAGATGTGCAGATACAAAAGACCCACATCTGAAAGTTTCTCACTCAAGAAATCCATAGTCCAGTGAGGGAAATAAACAATTTACTCTCATAATGTAGCTTGGAAAGAACTGTTAAAGGGTAGTGGAGAGCAGGGAGAAAGAGTGCTACACTGTGGGAGAGATCCAGAACCCAGTTTGAGGAAATCAAGGAAGGTTTCTCAGAGAAGTGGAAGCAAGCATTCTGAGAAACCGAGTGATGGTGAGACGGAGTTTTATATTCACTCCTGACAACCTCACAGGGAAAATGATCTCAAGAGGAACAAACTCATTACTGAATTACACAATTCAAGTAAACAAATTTAATCCAGCCTCTTACCCAAGAAGTCAAAGCCCATGTAAATACACACGTACTGCAATGTTTTCAGGGATGAGGTCTTTTTTGAAAAGTTCTCTCTTCCCTTTATCTGGCAGGCACTTATCTTAACACTGATATGTGAATCAAGGCTATCTTCATGCCACTGTCCCGCATAACCTGTCTCCTGTCCTACATGTAATCTAATTAGATTTGTTCGTATCGGACTGTGTGGCAGGCACCACAGACCATGGTCGCAGACTCAGTTTCATGGGCAGAGCAGATGGAAAGATATGAACACAATTACGAACTAAGGTAGACTAAACTAAAGCATCATCACCAAGTTAACTGAGCAATTAACCTCTACATTAGGATTCATAATACACATTGTGCATGTGCCAGATGTGCTGCTTCACACCTATAATCCCAGTATCCCAAAGGTAGAGGCAAGAGAATCATGCATTTAAGGTCAGCCTGACATGCATGGTAAAAAGAATTTGTCTCAAAAATGAGAAAAAGGAAGGGAGGAAGTAGGGAGGAAGGATTGGAGAGAGGAAGGAAGAAAAGATTAAATTCCCATCTTTGAGGACTCTGCAGTCTGGCTGGGTTAAAAGCCAGAAACATCCATCCTGGTCTATGGTAAGTGTCCCAGGGCACTACAGAGTGCTGTGAAGTACCTCTTCTTTTCAGAGACCAGAGAGTTCAGAAAGAAAAGAGGCTGCATTCCTGACAACCCAGTACTGATCCATCTTGGGGAACCCTTAACCTTCACATTAGAAGTCATTCCTTGGTCTTGGGAGATGGTTCAGTCAGTAAAGTCCCAGCTGTGAAAGCACGAAGGACTAGGATCAGTCCCCAGAAACCACTTTTTAAAAGTTGATGTGGTATTGCACATTTCTAAATGCAGTTCTGGAGAGGCAGTGGCAGGCAGATCCCAAGGGCTAGGCTGGCTAGCCTATTGAGGAGAGTTCTAGGCACATGAGAGATCTTGTCTTTGAAAAGTGGAGAGAGACTGAGGAAGACAGTCAAAATTAATCTCTGGCCTTCATATGTATACACTTGTATGTCACCCACACACAAATGAATGTATACACACACACACACACACATACACACTAGAAACTGTCTCTTGATGGCACACATCTTATGTGTGACAAAACCTGAGTAATCTCTTGTTTTGCAAAACACAGCTAATCCCAACTATTAACTTGAAGCCATGTTGTAACTTTTCCACATATTCTATATACTGCATTTTCTTGCTCAGATTTTTCTGTATAACTTAGTCCTAGAAATTAATCATTCCATGCCTGTCTTGTCTTTTCCCCAGCTCCTAACTGTGGGCAGATCCTGGTTACGCCCCTGAATGACTTCAGCCTTTTCAGTCGCATTGTTGGAGGAAGCCAAGCAGAAAAGGGTTCCTATCCTTGGCAGGTGAGTCTCTCCAACCCTTCTCTGGTGGATGAACTAGGATATCTCAAGCTTCATCTCCCCGGGTCACATGCTACCCCCCACCCTCTCTGAGGGATAGAAACCTCACAATACCCTCAGAGTTGTGGTTTCCTAATCTTACAGGAAGACACTTCTCAACTCAATCAAGATTAATAGTCACGGTTGAATTGGCTTTGAGTGGGTTGGCTGAGTGTCATTGATAAACTTAACAATTACTTGTTTGAGTAGATGATTGGTCATTTAATCAGCTGGTCATTTTTTTCAATTCAGAAGTTCATATTCAAATCAGAATGGTTACCCATTGGCTTTTCTTTCACAGTTTTTAGTGGTTGTTGTTGCTGTTGTTGTTCTATGTCTTTTATCCTTAGCCTCTTCTCAGTGTTCCTCCATTTTGCTTGTTCATTGTTTGTTTTGGTTCAAAAGATCAAATCTAGAGCCTAAGAAGCTCTCAGCTAGTAGTTTTCAACCTTCCTAATGCTGCAATAGCTCCTCTTGGTGTGGTGAACTCCAATCATAGTTTTGTTGCTACTTCATAACTGTAATTTTGCTGCTGTTATGAATCGTAGTGTAAACATCTGACATGCGGATGGTCTGAGGTGACCCTGTGGAAGGGTCATTTGACCCTGAAGAGGACGCAACCCACAGGCTGAAAACTGCTTCCCTAAGCATTCACTATACCACTGAGCTGTATAGCCTTAGCAGCTTTTCCTGTGTCTACTTACGTTTCATTTTATTCTTTTTGGTTGTTCAAAAATAATTTTTGCTTATAAAGTAAAAAATTCTAATAAACTGCCTTTTCCTCATCCTAAAACTGTGAAGCTATTCCTTAAAGGCATTTAATTGTCTATTATAAGTCACTTTAAGATCAAATTAAATACCATGGATGGATTGAGGTGAAGACAGAAAGAATGTTAGAAAGAACCAGAGAGAGAGTTCAGTGAGCAAACGTGCTTTCTACCAAGCCTGAAAACATGAGTTTGACCCCAGGGATCTACATGGTGGAAAGAGAGAACTACTGATGCCCAAGATTTGTTCTCTAATTGCTATATGCACACACCACACACACACATGGGGAGGGGCACACTCAAAGAAGTAGGGGATAAATAAATAAATAAAATCACTTCATTTTAAGTGTGTTAAAGAGGCACACTAAAGAACAAACTTGAAGTTTTGGGAGTGAAATAGTTCATTAAGAGTATGAGAAAATAGTAGGCCCAAACTACTGTCACCTACACTGTCATAGACCCTGAGTCATGATCACTGTGGTTAAGCTGTCTGTGTCTTTAAGAATACGCTCAGTCCTAAGGTTTGGAGTACCCCACAGAATTAACTTTTCCCAACTTAAATCTCTGCCATCTAGGTGTCTCTGAAGCAAAGGCAGAAGCACATCTGTGGAGGAACCATCATCTCTCCACAGTGGGTCATCACAGCCGCTCACTGCATGGCAAACAGGTAGGGAAGCTTGGCTCATGGAGGAAGACCAGGAGTCTTCCTAATTGGGTGACATGGACGAGTCTTGGTGATACTGTAAGCTGATCCTCAAGTTAGTAGGAAAAGGATTCTTTGCAGAAGTAAAATACAGTATTTATGTAAATAAAGTCACTAAAGTCAACAAAGAGTAATATCAAAAGATTGTCTATTGAAAGCTTTCTACTAGCTTTGATAAAATATTTCAGTGAAAAAGCACTACCTGACTCATTATACTACTTACAAGTAGATAAAAGAAAACAAAGACAGACCAGTGAAATATAGAGTCTCATTTCTTCTCTCCTTTTGGTCTTGTTTCTCTGAACTTCAATCTAAGGCCTCTTTTTTTTATCAGTGATCCAAATACTCGACTGTCAGTGTTCTAGGCATACACCAGGCTGTAACCAAGATCATGTTCTCATGGCTGTCCTTTCATTTAAAGCCTGAAACATTCTTGAGATGCTCACTTACTGCCAATAACTAGGGAATAGCAGAGACACAAAAATATCTTGGGGGCAGGATGCCCCCCCCAGAGGGACCATAGTTTAAAAGAGAAGTTGGCCTGGGGTGGCGACGCTTATCTGTAGACACAGCTACTTGAGCGGCTGAAGCAGGAAGATTGCTTGAGTCCAGGAATTTGGAACCAGCCTGAGTTACATAGAAAGATCCTGTATGTTGAATAAAAATTAAAAAAAAAAGAGCAATCAAACAAGCAAATAAATAGCTGGCAAATATCCCTACAATACAGGCAGTGGTAAGCTATAGAGATGCTATGTACTAAATGAAGTAGCTGACATATCCAAGATTCAGGAAAACATTCCAAGAGAAACGATGCACTTTCCAATGTTATATAAAATATCACCGTTGGAAATAAAGAGTCCCAATGAATGACAAGCTCAAAATGCTTAATCCAATCTATTTCATCTTACCAACTTCCTTCTGGATAACGCCGACTTGGAAAAATAGCATCTTTCTCATTTCATGGGGAAACTCTAAATTGTAAATATAAAGAAGATAAAGAGACAATCCCCACTTTTCATTGTTGAATGGGTCCCAAATCCTTAAGTGTATCTACTCCCTGAAATACCAGGATTAGGGTACTGCCGTCATCATGCACACACCACTTAAGATTTTTAACACTGAAGCAACATCCTTACCTGGAAATCACAAATAATTTGCAAAGTAGCCTTATAAGATAGTTGAATAAAGTCTCATATATCTTTTAGCTGAATGACAAAGCATGTGTATCTTTCTAGCTGATTACAAACAACAAAGACAAATACTAAATATATCATGTCACTATCCCTACATGTTACGAGCCCTCTGCAGGAACTGAAAGCCTCTGTATTTCCTTTTTCTAATAGTCATGGACTCATTCTCTTTTGCTTTGCTCAGAACTCTCAAGTTCCATGTTATCCACTCATGTCAATTTAAAGAGGCCAGTTTTCCAGCATTTACAACCACACTCGGAGTCTCATTAAAACTCTGTCTCTTTCCTTCTCCTTTTTCATAGAAACGTTGTGTTAACTTTGAACATTACTGCTGGAGAATATGACTTGAGCCAACCCGAGCCTGGAGAGCAAACGCTTGCCATTGAAACCATCATCATACATCCGCAGTTCTCCACAAGAAAACCTATGAACTATGATATTGCTCTTCTAAAGACAGCTGGAACCTTCCAATTTGGTAAACATTTTTGTTGCGCCCTGAATTGTCTATCCCATTTCCCCATAATCTCTGACCCATAGTCTATCCCCTACAGATTATGGCATGGAGCATGAGACCAGCTCTTCTGGATCATACACTCCAAGACAGAGATTTGTCTGCAGGGTCCCCTACCTAAAATGCCCTTCGCTTATGGTTCTGGCTGTAGGATTATGTGGAGTCGGGAGAAGGGAGCTGACAAGTGACCCTTGAAGGTCTGAATAGCCAGGCTGATCTATCACAGTCTTTCAGGAGTCTTTGGGGGGCAAATAAAAGTAGGTGGGTAACTATCATAACCTCTACTGCATGAATAAGCCAAATCGTGCCTTGATCTTTTTCTTCAGGCCAATTTGTGAGGCCTGTGTGTCTGCCAGAGCCAGAAGACCACTTTAAGGCGGGATTTATTTGTACAACTGCAGGCTGGGGTCGCTTGACTGAAGGTAAGAACCTCTGTGCCACTCCTCTTAATCCAAACTCAAAACTTTCTGGTGGGTAATCAGAAATGCGAGTTTTTAATTAGCTATTTAAACAATCGGGCAAGCATTTCAGAAGGCAGAGTTTCCCAATGTGCTTACGAGGTTGAGATCCTTCCATAAAGACACAAACCTGCATCTAGCTGCTGCTGATGGAAGAACGGGGTCTCGTCCCCCAGAGCAGTGAATGGCTTACCTTGCTGGGCCCATCCCTTCTTTCCAGGTGGCCGCCTCCCACAAGTCTTGCAGCAGGTGCACCTGCCAATTTTGACTCAGGAAGAATGTGAAGCAGCTCTGTTAACCTTAAGGAACCCTATTACAGGGGAGACCTTTCTTTGTACAGGCTCCCCTGATGGAGGGAGGGACGCTTGTCAGGTAAGTGTGCCCACTTACCAGTTATGCCTCAGGCCCAGGAAAGTTTGTTAGCAGGTGAGGAGCATAAGAATGCTCATTCCAGATAGCACTAGAATCTGCTTTTCCCAAAAAAAATAACAGAGATGGTGCCAAAGATGAGGAGCTCAGGGTTCTCCCACCCCTTAAAAGTGTCTCTTCTTATTATGAGGTTTCTAGGTTAGGGGTGATGGGAGTGTCGCTTCCCAGTTCTCAGCATTTATGAAGACTGCAGTCAGCTGTCTCACTATGCAAGACATGGGAGTCTGCAGTGTGAACAGGAAAGAGAAGGAATTCTGCCGCACTGATGAGAGCCAGGGATGGGCAGAAGCAGCAGCAGTTAATCGTCTCTGATGCTTGAGGGTCAAATGTAGATTGTTCCCAGATGTCCTCCCAGAGCCCTGAGTCTAAATTATTAGAGGTGAGGACACGTTGGAGATTGTCGTCCACATCCCTGTGGGGGAAGGATGAGTACTCCGAGGCACCTGCACCAACAATCGTGGTAACAGAGGCTTCCTTCTTTCTTTCTCAGGGAGATTCAGGAGGGTCACTCGTGTGCCAGAATAGGAGAGGGGCCTGGACTCTGGCTGGCGTGACTTCCTGGGGTTTGGGCTGCGGTCGAGGCTGGAAAAACAATGGGAGGAGAAAAGAACAAGGGTCTCCTGGGATCTTCACAGACCTTAGGAGAGTGCTTCCCTGGATCCACAAACACATCCAGCCTGGTAATGAAGCCATCCTGCAAGCGTAGGAAGCTACAGTTGTACCAGGGTAAAGAGCATCAGCAAGCTAGACAAGTGGGGAGCAGAGCGGGGAACACTTCTGTTCTCAGTGTAACACATGAGGATTTTTAAATGTATGATCTAATACAAGAGCAAAACACCATTTATATCTAAGAATTAAAATATTCAATGAAGAATGAATGCATCCCTGATAAATTACTTAAACTTCACTTGTGATTGAAACTATGATATCTGGTGATACACACACACACACACACACACACACACACACACACACACACACATTTAAACCACCTACTTTTTAACTGTTCAAGCAAGATTCAGCAAGCTAAAAAATAGCTCAGTAATAATCAACCACTGATAATCCGGCCATGCAGAGAATGATATTAGGAAAGTTGTCACAACTAAAGAGGGGACACCAGCACCCAGCTGATAAGGATCCCATAAGGATCATGGAAGCTGCTAAGCTACGTACAATACAGCAGATAGTCCCCACCATAATGACTAATCTCACCTCAAAATAATAAGGCAAAAACTTAGAGCCCCTGGTATAGATGCAAATGTGGTACATCTGAAGGGTAGAGTGTGTATACAGCCTTCTAGAAGAACAGCCAGGAGAAAATTGCAGCTTCGTTTCTACCGCCAAACTCAACTGTTTCCTTAACTGACGTCTTCCAGTCTCAAAGAGGTTTCTATCATTTTCCGAAGGGATTAATTTAAATTGACTCAAAATTTGAGGGATTTTTTTTTTCAAGAGGATGGCACAATGGCAGGTAGCTGAGCCTCGGTGTGGGACTGTTTGAAACGCTCCTGGTTGGAGGAAGGTTTTTTCCATCTCTGGCCTCCATTCTCATGCATCGACGCCTCTTTTTGCTCTGTGTAATCTCCAAGTCAATCACTGTGTCTTTATTAGTAAGAATAAAGTAACTGACGTCATCTCCAAACACCTGGACCCCTGTCCTGCATTATCGTTTTATCCATCCTGTTCTTTTCACAGATTAAAATTTCAGTATTTGCATATTGACTTAAAACACTCTGTTTTTTTAGTCATTATTTTTGTCCAAGGTACCACAAGCTTTGAATTGCATCTTTCTTCTTCTTTCTCAGGCCATCGGAGAAAGAGCAGCAGAGGTGGGTACTCCTTGCAGCCTGCACTCGTAGGAGCATGAATTGACATCCTAACATTGCTAAGTGTCAGTTCCCTTTATTGTGAAAATTTTTCCTCTGGTAGTGTTTCTGTGACCACTCACTTGGTATAAGACTCTGTAGAGTGCCAACAGCTATCCCTGCCAGTCTGGCAAGCCCATGTCCCCTTCCATGTATCTTCTCGTCAAGCCATAAATTCATTTAATTCAACAAACACTAAATAGCAAACACAAACTTTCAATTAGATAATGCGAGACGAGAAAAGATAATACAAAAGTAGTCAAGTTATTCACCCTCCCCCTTAAAGTGCCCCTATTTACAAAGGGAGCTGATCCCTGGTCACTGTGACTATGATTAATTCACTCTGAGATTTTGGGCAAGTTCTTTCCTCAGTTATAACATCAATAAAGAAAAGAGACTGGATCTTAGATCAACTCTTCACTGAATCTTTGCGCCCTTAAGACTCTTTCTCGAAAAGTAATATGGAAAAGTAGAGTCCCAGAGCTAGGCTGCTCATGGATATAAATGACCAGTGTTGTAGGCTTTGGAGCAGAGACATCCTTATCCAGAGCAGACCACAAAGGATGAAGAAGGAAAATCACGGGGTGCAACAGCAAATCAGCTAAAGCAGCTGGTGGGCAGGATGTGTAATGAGTCTCACAAGAGAAAAGAATAGGTGGATAATTTGAAATCGAATTCTGGACCCCACACATTTCAGGCAAAAATTGGGCTTCATTTAAATGGAAAGCTGATTATTTAGATAAATGCATAATATTATAAGAATATAAGAATAGTGTGAAGGAATTATTAGAGGAAGAATAAGTTAAGAGGAATGCACGACAAATGAGAAATGAGAAATTAAAACAGGAGAAGAGCCAGAGAATGAAAAGAAGAAAATAGAAAGGGGAAAAATTTAGAACCAGTTTAGTGAGGACTAAAAGTGAAGAGGAGAGGATCCAACTCGACTCTTGATTTGAGCATAGGACACTGCAAGCACATACGTAATCATACATGATCAAATCAAAAGTAGCTGCAGTTTTGCTGGTGAAGGGGAATTCCACCTGTACCATGTTGAGTTTCGGGGGAGGTAGCTGGACTCTAGTGTAAATCTGACCTAAGGTCCAGAAGAGTAGAGGTAAGACTCAAAACTGCTGGTGTGACTCAGCCTGTGCTAAGGGACCTGATAGAAAGAGAAAGGGAAGACTGGGGTAGAACCTGGGAAGTGTCTGCACCCACAGAATGAAGCCACAGGGTCAGAGTGGAAGAGGAAAAAAGGTCACAGCATCTCAAGGGTATGCAGGCCCTCAGAGGACAAAAATGCAGAACAATGAGGCATTGTGGAAGCCAAGACAGGAAAAGAAGAGTGCACAGAGAACAATGGCATACAGAAGGAGAAGCAGTGGCTCCCGTGCCCTCAGCTTCTGGAAGGACATTATGGTGGCTAGCATTGGCTGCCAGCCCTGATACTATGGCTTTCCCTCTCAGCCTCATGCAGTGAAAATGATGGTCTAATCACTGGGTCTGAGGGGGAGCTGCACTTCCCAGAAAGCCCCCATCTATACTATGAGAGCAAGCAGTGAGTATTCCTTCCGCCATATTCCTTTTATGGCATTCTCTCTGTCATCCTTCCCCAGTCTCAATCCCTAGCCTGCCTGTGCCTATTAACAGGATCATGACTGTCACTTTCTGTCTAGAAGTAACAGTCTCTGTGTGCATCTGCCTGCAGACTGTGTGTCTGGACCCTGCTGGTTCCAGAGGACATGCATATGTTGCTCAATTTTTCCCACTTGGATGTAGAGTCTTGTCACCACAATTACCTGGCAATGTATTCCTTAGAAGACAGGCTCGTTGGTGAGTGGATCTTCACCCTGTCATATGGAAAGCTGTGCTAAGTGGACTTAACAAGGTCTGGTTACAATATGTCTAACATTGAGCCACCTGTGAATGACACATTTATCCAGTTTTGAGAGTCTGCTCTAAACTGGGGAAAAACTGAGTCTGAGCCTGCTGGACACTTCAGCAGCTGCATCTGGTTCTTGTAAACCAGGCTGCCTGGGTCGTAACTCCATTAGAAGTAAAAATTTGCATGTATTATTGGATCCTTCAGTCATCCTAAGCAGGTCATGGTTTAACTATGCATGCAAGTGTCTTTGACCTGCCTCAGTAGAAAAGAAAGAATAACTCCAAGAGATAGCCATGGGGAGGCAAAGCTTGTTTATATAAGAAATAGAAACGAAGCCAGGCATGGTGGCACGTATCTGTAATCCCAGAATTTGGGAAACCCTGAGACAGGAGGATTGCAAGTCCATGGCCAGCCTGGTATATATAGTGATATCTTGTCTCAAAGAAACAAACACTTCCGAAATGGAGTAGTGTTTCTCATCCTGAAGTAACTCTTCCCACCCCATTAGGAGATATTTCCCAATATTTTAGAGGTATTCTTGGTTGTTATAACTGAAAGGGATATATATATATATATATATATATATATATATATATATATATATATATATATGATAATATGGAATATAGGAGAGACTATAGTAGAAGATAGGATGTCAAAAAAATTCTGCAAAAATCAAAATCGTCGTGAACACTGAGCATTTTCTGGTTCAAAATCCCAGTAGTGGGGAAGTTGCAAAGTCTAATTCAGACAATCCTGAAATTCCAGGTCAAGACCACATCTCCTTAAGTCATTGGTTTGGTTCCATTTTCCAGACTCTGAACAGAGACTCTTCTCACGTTGCAGGGAAATTGTGTGGCGAAAGCCTCCCTTCGTCCATTCTCGTTGGCTCCAGTTCTATCCGGCTGAGATTCATCTCTGATCCCACAGATTACGCCACTGGGTTTAATCTCACCTATAAAGCTCTGAAGCCAAATTACCTTCCTGGTAAAAACCATTTACTTCCATCACTTACTATCTAGGCCCTTTTCAGATGCTTTTGGCATCATGAGAGTTGGGTGAGGGGCATGGAGACCCCACCTGAGATCTGCGGGCTCCATAGTAGAGATAGCATCTTGGCCAGCTGAAGGGTGCGGTCTCTCCTCCCCCAGCCCTGAAAGTTCATGGTGATCACTGATCCAGGTGAGGGCCTTAAGAGTTCTGTGAGCTAATGCACAAAATTCTCCCTTCATGCTGGCTCTTCTGAAAGATGTAGTTTATCACTTGGTAGAATCAGGAGGGAAAACACAAGAAGTCTATCTTGGCTGCTTGCACTTGTTCCTTTGTTTTAGATTCTGGCTGCAGGTCTCTAACTGTCCTCTTTGAAGAAGGCACCATACAGAGTCTTCATTATCCTGAAGACTACAGTGACATGGCTAGCTGTACCTGGATTTTCCAAGCCCCCAACCATTGCCTAATTAAGGTACTGATTTTGTTTTTCCTAAATTAGATATGATATGCTCATGAGACAGCTGACAGAGGTACTGTGGAGGCAGAGATTGTATCTGATTTGTTAATAGTCACACTTTCAGTTCTCAGTACCTGACAGACTACACCCTCTGAATAAATACTCAGATAAAGGACCAGCCTTGTTTCCCCTGCAGCCACCGCATCTACCACTAGATGGCTCCTGTATTCTTCAGCTCTTGTTAAAAACAACTTGAAATTCCCCTGCATTACCTTCATCATTAGACCTGGTGCCTTTCAGGATTCTATTGCTCCTTTTAGAAATAAACATCCTTCCTTATAAACTCAGATTCTGAAAAAAAATTGTGACTAATTAAGAGGTTGATAATAACCATGTCAGTGGCGTTAAGAGCTCCAAGAAGAGAAGACACAGCGCAGTCCAGGGCCAGGGAGTATCTGATTCCACAGAGTTGTAAAGCATACTGAGAAAGAATAAGGGAATGTGAGGCTGAGGCCAAAGTATGAGCCTTTGTGTATCATGGTAAAAAGCTCCTTGCACATTTGACCTCAGTAGTGTGAGGGCCATTTGTCAGCCATTAAACACTAGTGGACCCTCTGTCATTGGGTAGGTGAAGATAGGCCAACAGTCAGGATAAGGATGGGTATAGCCATTTATTTGTAAGTCTTTCTCTTAAAATAGTAAGTGAACAAAAACATATGAAGAAAAGAAAGGAATAGAGGAGGAAGGAATAAGAGTCAACAGAACCTCAAAACTCTCGCCCCGTCAATTGCACCTGGGATAGTCATGGTTTGCATTGCTGTGACTAAATCTCTGACAAGAAACAACTTAAGACAAGAGGGTATACTTCGCTTTATAGCTTAAGAAGATACAGACCATTGTGTCAGGGAAGGCACACTAGCAGTAGCATAAGGTAGAAGTCATATCATGTTAGCGCTCAGGAGCAGAGTGTAGACAAAAAGTAGACACAAACTCCCAAGACCTGCCCCTCATTGATCCACTTCCTCCAGCGAGGCTCCACCTCCTCAAGGTTTCACAACTTTTCAACTCGTCGCCATTGTCCGGGGATCAAGTATGCGAATATGTAAGCCTATTGGGGACATTTCGTATTCAAACCATGATATTACCAAGTGTGTTTACCTTAAGACAAGTACATCATTAGGCAGTACAATCAAGGAGATCGAGATCTTATACACAGGCCCTAGTTAACCACAACATTGTTATTGGTGTCTGAGTGTGTCTACAGAAGAAAGGGGTCTGAGATACAGGAAGAAAACCTAACTGATATGTCCTTATGACAGATGAGAAAACTGAGCCTTTAAAATACAAAGCAAACCAAACAAACAGATATGGCCCGTAGTTCGGGTTTACCACAAAAGTTAGAATTTATAGAGAATGAGGATTAAGAATTAAGTATCCAGTCCCCACTCAACCCCTCAAAAGCAAGGCAGAATAATAGGACTGAACCACTGGACATTTGAGAGAATGTTTGAGAACATGTATCTGAAATGTCAAATACAGTCAGAAAGTAGGAGCCTAAATGAGATCACATTGGTTTAAGAATGAATGAGACTGCAGGACCGAGAGAGCATCTTCAGTGATTTCCAGAAATGATTCAGTGATTTGACTTTATGATCATCAGTGCTGAGACTTAGCTTTATAAATATACAAAATAGTAGAAGTACGTTTAGGTCCTTTTCAGAAACTGTTGGAAAATTTGTCTTAATCCAAAGCCAAAATTAATTTTTTTTAAAATTCAAGTCAGCAGCTCAAACAGAAGTTCTTAAAAATCAAATCTCCTAACATAATCTGATCCAGTGATCTGGTGATTTGATTCACACTGAGGAAGACTGTAGGAAAAGATTCAAAGTCTTTGTTTTCTGTAATGACACTGTTATGTTTCCATGAAAGCAGGAAACTCCATATGTGCAGCAAAAACACCTGAGTTCTTAGCAAACACTGGGCGTGCATCTGAACCACTGTGCAGAATTCGCTGGCATCACATTATGCAACTGCATGCTTAGTGCAAAGTGTACATGTTATGTGTTCAGAACCAAGGCTGTAATAAAGTCACATGATGCAACACAGGCGGGAAGACCAGCAACAGTGTGAATTAATACTATGCTTGACTTTGAGTTTCATTTTGGTCAATGCTCCTTAAGAAAACCTGTTTCTTAATTGTTCATAATTCTTTCATCTCCTCCGTGTGAAGTCACAACTCACAGTTTCCTTGCTCCCCTTTCAAGCCCTTCCCTTTGTCTGTACTTCCCCTTCCTCTGCCTAAGGCAAAACCAGGTCCCCATGTAGGGACCAATGCAGAGGGAGAAAGGCGTCAGCAGAAAGACTGCTTCTGACACAAAGTACTTGATAGCACGAAGTACCACGCGCAAGGAGAGAAATGAATGGAATGTGCTTCCGTTTAACATTGGGATCACAGAAACTGTGGGACTAGAACAGTCATGATTTGTTCTTAGTAAACTGCTGGGGTTTGCACTTCAGCTCAGGGCTCAAAAGCGACTCTCTCCACCCTCCACTATGATTTCTGCTTAGAGCTGTAAATTCTCCAGATTCACTGCTCTGACTCTACATTCCTTTTGCTGGTGCTCCCTGTAGCTTCCAGGCAACACTATGTTTGATGGCAGATCTTACATCCATTTGGAACTGTCTCGAGGCACTGGTTTACATTGGTAGTGACAGAAAGCGAGTGTGATGAGGAATTAGATACATCCTCTCGAGTAGAAAGACATCCCTTGTGAGAGATTCAGCCACCTTCAGCTCTGAGTCAAATGAACTAGAAATTCAAGATTAAATACCAGGATCAAGGTGTATGGTGTAAGATCCCTAGGAAAGCGGGATGTGTCCAGACCAGCACTTACACACCCAAGTTAACACAGCCCAGAGCAGCTTCTCGGGTGGTTCTTTCCTCCCCTACCACTGCTAGGGAACTCAGACATTTGCACAGATCCCCATACCTACATGCAGGCTTCATTTGCTGGCTTTTGTGTTTCTGGATTTTTGAGAGCCTACTGTTATTTCCTAAGCAATTTAATCATTCATGAATATTTCTAGAACCTTCTCAACTAAGATCTAACTCTACAACAAGGTGAGTAACCTAGAGTTCTCTGCGCACTCCCTGAGCTTCTCTAGAAGTAACCAAGAGTCTTCTTAGCTCTCATTTCAGAGCCTAGAAATAGAAGAAAATGGAGACTGCACTTCTGACTATGTGACTGTACACAGTGATGTTGAGAGAGAGAGAGAAATAGGTTTGTATTCCCCTGGAGCCCCAGCTTCCCCTGGTTTGCATGTGGACCTGGTCTTGAGATGAGGGGGATAAGGATATGTCTTAACTACCCTTTGTTCCCTGCACCAACTCCATCCCTCCATAAGGTCTCACCACCACTCCTGCTTTTGTGTAGGGGAGAGAAGAGCAAGGGCCAAAAGACTGTCTGAACCGAAATGTGAAAGTCCCAAATGAAGGAGAATCAGATAGACACAAGCTTCATGGGCTGGAGGCAGTGGCAGCTCAGTGGTAGAATGTTTGCCTAGCAGGCGCAAGGTCCTTGATTTCATCCCTAGCCCTGCCACCTCAGAAAACTGCTCAGCTGTCTTGAGGATAGAGGCAATTCCTTTAGCAGCATGTGAGGAGCATTTGGCAGATGAGACAAACCTGAAATGCTGGTGGGGTCAAATACACATTTCAAAGAGGCAAATCTCTTTCTGTTTTGAAGATGAGTTGTGTCATCTGTCAGAAAAGCTCATCAAGACTACCTAAATCACACTGTTTATTCTTTATTTAACCCCCATGTCTGTTCCCTTGGCACCACTCTCCTTCCTGGGGCCTCCCAGCTCGGCTGTGTGGCTATGTGATACCCAGCCCTGTGCTGAGCTCGTCCAGTGTGATGCTCATCAGCTTCCAATCAGATGAAAATGGCACCTCCAGGGGCTTCCAGGCTGACGTCTCCTTCATTTCTAGAGCAGGTAAGAAGTGAGAGGTGTCAGCTCTCTGGTTCCCAGCTCTAATCCTTACAGCGTGGTAAGAAAGGGCAGTCTGAGCAGGGCAACATGGCCACCACTGATGTTTCCTGTGTCACCAGGAACATTAAATGGGGACAGTAAACCATGTGATGTTCCTAGGAACAGATGTGGTTAGGTTTTACAAACCTCCAGTGTGAGTCAATCAGTAAGCTTTAGACAAGCTTTCATTAGATCCACCTTAGTTAGTGTATATTTTTCTCAACATTAAATTCACAGGGAACAGCACTATAATGCATGTCTAAATTATCTGACACATGTATTTTGTTTTGTTTTTGCTTTGAGACTGGCATGGAACACCATGTGACCTCATACTCACTACCGTGTGCCTCCATATCCTAAATGGTAGACTTACAGGCTTGAACTGCCATGCCTACATCACGCATATATATATATATATATATATATGAAAATACACGTATATACACACATGCACATGCACCGCAGGCATGTAGAGATGAGAGGACAGCTCGCAGGATTCTATTCTCTTCTTCTGTCATATGGGTCCCAAGAATCGAATTCAGGTCATCAGACCTGGAAGTCAATAAATATCTTTGCTAGCTGAGCCATCTTGCCAGCCTCATGTTAATGTATTTTCCATGTGAGATACACCATGGCCTTCTTGCACAGGCGGCACTTCTGCACTATGCTTAGAAGCCATATTAAACAGCTAACTCACTAACAAAAAACACAAAAGCACAAGCACGCACACACAAGCAACAACAAAACGACAGGGTACTAAATAGACTGTGGAAAGAACTTGTGTTCATAGTATGGAAGCAGGAACATGAAGGTAGAATGTGGGCTGGAGAGATGTTTAAGAACATTTCCTGTTCTTGCACAGGGCCCAGGTTCAATTCCCAGATCTCTTGACAGCTTACAATCATCTGTAAAACTCTGGTTCCAGGGAACCTAGCACCCTCTTCTAGCCTCCACAGGCATCAGGTACACACACAGAGGACATACATGCCTACAGATGAAACACCTGTACACACAAAATAAAAATAAGTAAATCTAAAAATAGGTGAGGAGGCACCAGCAAAATGTTCCTTGTTCCACCTCAGCTGGTAACATGGGCATCGCCTGTTTCAGGAAAGCACCATGACTGTTGCTTATGGGGTTCTGTCTTAGTTACTATTCTGTTGCTGTGAAGAGACACCATGACCAAGGTAACTTATAAAAAGAGGCATTTAATTGCGTGCTTACTTCAGTTTTAGAGGGTTAGTCCATGATCATCATGGTGGGAAGCATGGTGTCAGGCAAACTGACATGGCACTAGAGCAATGGCTGAGAGCTTACTCCTGACCCATAAGCATGCGGTAGAAAGAGAGCATGGCTGGGCCTGGGGGGGATGTCTTAGTTAACGTTTTACTGCTGTGAAGAGACACCATGACCAAGGCAACTCTTACAAAAGAAAGCACTTAATTGGAGGCTTGCTTACAGTTTCAGAGGGTTAGTGCATTATCTCATGGTGGGGAGCAGACAGGCATGGTGCTGGAGCAGTAGCTGAGAGCTTTACATTCTGAACTGAAGACAGCAGGTAGAAAGAGAGACTGGGCCTGGAGTGGGCTTTTGAAATCTCCTCCACCCAGGCCACACCTCTTAATCCTCCCCAACAGTTCTACTCCCCGGTAACCAAACATTTAAATATAAGAGCTTACGGGGACCATTTTCATGGTCTTTTGAAATATCAAAGTCCACCCTAGTGACACAACTCCTCCAACAAAGTCACACCTCCTAGTCCTTCCTAACAGTCCCCCTGCCGGGAACCAAGCGTTCAAATATAGGAGCCGTTCTCATTTAAACTACCAGTGATTACAAATAAATTTTAGTGATTAGATGGGTTCACATATGGAACCCACAAACAATGAAGATAGGCTGCATGTCTGAGTCTTGGCTAGTCCTTACTAAATGTGTGATCTTACGAATGTCATCTAAGACTCAGTGTTTCCAACCTGACAATGGGAGAATAGTTCATGTCTGGTAAGAGTGGGAATGGGGAGCAGTGATGAGTAGTGGTAGGGTACCTTCCTAACGTACACGAGCCCCCAGGTCCAACCCCTAGCACAGCTAAGAAAAAAAGAAAAAGAAACAGTTTATTTTAAATCAGATGGGTGTTAAATCAGAGAAGATACGATTGGCCATGAGCACGTGTATAATGCATACCCAAGAAACAGGTCACGAAGCACCTTCATCCATCCTGAGGCCCTGGACACTGGTGCTACCCAACCTCCACAGCTTCACATTCGTGCTTCTTCTTCTATATGGGAAATCCAAAGAGCCAGTTCGTTATTTCCCAGGCTTTCCATTTTAGTTAGACCTTAAACAGCTACAGAGGGGAAATCAGGTTAAAGTTAAAATATTCCGCCTATCTGTTAAAAGGCCCTTGTAGCCTGCTTACTGAGGTGTCCCCACAATCCTAACAAGGTTGCCATAAATCATTTTCTGTTATCCCAAATTTGACTGTCTTTGTGCAAGCCATACGAGAGCATTATGTTTATACTCAGATTTCAATATCTCCGTGTCAGAGGACGAACCAGTACTTCTGGAGACATGGGATGTGCCACCTGGAGCAATGAAGGTTTCTGGTAAGCTGCTTTGAGGAGTGTGACTAAGCAATCCATTCGGGGCTCATCAAGAGCTGGGATAAATTAATGTCTTCTGAAGTGTGCTAAAGTCCTAAACTGTAGTACTGCCAGAAAGTGACCCTTCTATTTGGAGATGCGGTTTTTATAGAAGTGATTGACTTAAAAGAAGTCATTAGAGCATGCCAATCCTATGTAACCTATGTCCTTGTAAAATGGGGAAATTTGGATACAGAGGGAGACACACACGGGGGAACACCATATGAAGATGAAGACAGACATCAGGAGGACACCAGTAATGGACAGAGACCTACCGAAGCAAGGGGAGAGGCGTGAGAGGCAATGAAACCCTCAGCATCAATCGACCTGCTGAAACCTTGACCTTGGATCTCTATTCTCTGGCCAATAAATCTCTGCTATTCTAGCCACTGGTGCAGTTTGTGGTATTCTTCTTACCATAGCTTTAGCAAATGAATTCATCAGAAATGGTTAACACGTTTGTCAGGGCTGACTGAACACCACAGCACTGGCAATCAGGAAAGAAAACCCAAGGGAACACCAGAGTCCAGGGCTGAAGTTGTTCCCCACAGGAAACCTCTCTCTGTGTCTCTCTGTACCGCTCTTTCTCCCGCTCTCCCCCTGAGACAAGGTCTGATATTACTCAGGCTGACATCAATGAGGTAATCAATGATGACATGAGTGTGTGATCTTCCACCTCCATCTCCAGAGTGCTGGGGTTACAGGTGGGCACCACAGGCCTGTTTTGTGCAGTGCTGGGGATCGAACCTAGAGCTTCAAGCATGTCGAGCAAATATTCTCAGCAACTGAGCTTCATACCTATTTCTCTCCTCTTTTTTTTTTTTTTTTTTTGGCAGAGACTGGGGTGGGGGGGACAGGGAAGGGCTTCAGCCTTGTCTTTAAAGACTTTCAGTGAATCAAGCCAGGACAACTCAGATTGTCCAGGACGATCTGTCCTGAAAAGAGTAAGTTAGAGATTTCAGTTGCATTCATGAGGTTCTTTCTCAGCAACTCCTACATGAGTGTCTGGTTGAAAAACTGCAGGTGATAGCCTAGTCAAGTCGGCATATCAAAAAAGCTTTCACAGAAGTGTGTGCGGTCTAGTCGCTGTCCTTTCTGCTCCGAACAGCACAAAAATATTTCTAGACACAAGAAGAAAAGAATCCTTTCCCACGTGATTCATTTAAGGAATGTGGGGGTCCCTGTGCGTCAAGTAGTGGCCTGACTCAAGACCCCTGCTCTGAATTCTATTAACTGCTCTGCTATGTTTTGTGCCTGTGAGCATTGAGAAGGACTGATCTTTTCTTTTTTGTGGTTTTCTGGTGATAGCCATTAACACACATGTACTATCATATTATATATGGAAGGTACAGTAGTAAGGGACAAGGCAGAAGGTGGAGGTAGGGAAGCTTTTATAGTTTACCATTCTGATAGATTATATTAGAAAGGAAAGAAAGAAAGAAAGAAAGAAAGAAAGAAAGAAAGAAAGAAAGAAAGAAAGAAAGAAGAAAGAAAGAAGGGAGGGAGGAAGGGAGGGATAAAGAAAGAAGGAAAGGAAGGAAGGAAGGAAGGAAGGAAGGAAGGAAGGAAGGAAGGAAGGAAGGAAGGAAGAAGAAGGAATGAGGGAGAGAGGGAGGGAGGGAAAAGGAAAATAAAGCACTTTATTTTTATTTTACTATTTGTTTTTATTTCTCCACATTCTTTGACACTTAAAGCCACAGGTAATATAGTGTGGACAGCGGAGGCTGCTTTTAATGAGAAGAGATATGAGTAACCTGAACCTTTCTGTTCTAGTTTCTTTGACATTGACCTCATGAAGTGCAGAAAATATCCTAGGTATAAAGCCTGACTGCAGTGTCTTCTTTTATTGGCCACCAGGGGGCACATTTAGCAAAGCTATTTTAGCATCCTAAGGCAAGCACAATATTGTCTAAGGAGCTGCATTAAAACAATGAGCAAGACAATCAGCAGTCTATTCCAGCCAACTATTGGGATGCCCATAGCAAGGTGGGTATCAAATAAACACTTGGTAAATAAAATTAAATAATCCACAGATAGACCCTGAAGTCAAACTTGATGTCAAATCAGTGAGAGATTTTCTTGACTTTCCTCTCACTGAACTCAAACCTTCTTCACAAATTTCTTGCTTTACACAAACATCATAGAAACTGAAAAAGAATGAGAAAAAAAATGTTTACATGTGTCCTATTTAATCCTCACACATGATACAGTTAAGGATCACAGCAACGGGACAGAGGGAAACTCTGGAACTTTCATCTGTTACCCTTTGGAGGCATGTTTATGACAGATTTGCCATAAAACTCCAGGTGAGGCTACAGCGTCAGAGCACTGACAGAGCAGGCAATCCTTACAGCCAGGCTGAGAGAAACAACACACAAAAGAGCAGAGGGGGAAGTTGTGACTGAGAGGCAAAATTCCCATAATATGTCCTCAACAGGCTCTCAGAATCAACTCAGAGCAGTCCCTTCATAATGACTATTTCTTAGTGTTATCAGAAACTCTTGAGCTTCATATAGTCTTAGGTAACAAAATCACTAGGTGTGAAGGTTGTCGAGCTGAGCAGTACATCAGCTTCCCACCAGCTTAGCTGCAGTGAACACCTTTGACATGAGGATCTGGTACCAGTTACCCAGGTTACTTTGCAGGTGTTTGAAGGCTGCCTTTGTTCATAACAGTACCACTTCACTGGAACCTAAGATACCTAATAAATGACTAAATTGGGATAAAAGGCTCAGCATCCATGTCTTCATATTTTGCCAGCCCCATTGCTGTCTTAACCCTGGGGTTACATTCTTCTCAGCTCTGCATATGGACATATTGAGTATTTAAATTGGTTTTACTGAGACTACAATAATTCAGGATTAACTTGGCCTACTATTTGTTGAAGCTGGGGTCCATTTTTCCTACACTGCCCCTGTGCCTTCTTCTCAGCTCAAGCACCTAATGTGCCTCAATCTTACAAACTCTGGACCCTTACCCAGAGCAATCCATGGGGTCAAGTTATTTATAGAAAATAACAGATCATTCAGCAGTTATTGAATTAAATCACCACCTGTTAGCAGGAAAACCCAAGGCCAGAATACTAACTCATAAAGCACACACACACTCAAAAACATCTTTTGAAACTATGTTAATGACCAGAGGATAACTACCAACCTTTAGTCCACCTAGAGAGAATTAACAAAAGCTTGATGCTTCCGTTGTTTAGCATGCAGTTGTCTGACATCCTGTCCATCACGGCACCTCCCCACATCATCCCACACCCTAACATGCCATCCCACGGTAAGTTTACATGGAAAGAACTAGGGATTGTCCCGATGCTTTGCACATAATTTACAGCACAAGAAAAATTAAATAAATCACTATGTCATCTACATATATAAGAAATATATATATATATATATATATATAGTATCTAAGTGTATATATCTAAGTGTATATATCTAATATATATATTTTATCTAAGTGTATATAACTTAGATACAATAGGACATAGGACAAATCCTTTGTCCTCTCACTTTCTTGGGGCAGACTGCAGCTACCTAGGATCTGACGAAAGTTATCCAAGGTCAGAGGACTCAAAGCCTTCTACCTCTTCAGCTGCCTAGGCCACTAGCTTTACCCTGTGACTGCTGAAGTTTCACTAGCTTCCAGGCTACTAGTGTTCACCAAGCTTGAGTCTTAGATGTTTCTAGAGTGACATGCAGGACTTTGAGTTTTCTTTTCTTTTGTATAGGTAGAATTTGAGTTCCAAATCTAAGTTTCTCAAATGCACTGCGCTGAAATACGGGGGCCCTCTTCCTTCCGTTAGAGCCTCTCTCTGTTTCCTTGCAAGTCCATAGAACCAGCAAGACGCATTTCGGAAGCCCTCTCTGAGCCTCACCTTCTGCCGAGAGCTAGGTGGGGCATTTGAACCTTAAGGAAGAGGCAGGCACCATCCCACAGGGTGGTAACAGGAACAGATACTGCAAGTTGGTTCCTCATCAGAAGAATTCAAAAAACCCAAGCCGTACATGCCTCTGCCCATCAGTGGGTATAGTTAACACTTCTTCATTTTTACCATGAGAGATCTATCAAGCATGTACTTATCCACCCTGCCTCAGATAGCATCACCATGGACTATGGCTTAGTCCCAGGAATCTAGCTGATTTGTTTCAGTGCAATCAGCACACTCATCTGGCCTGTCTGCCTAGGAGGGGCCCTGAGCTGCCTGCATTCCATGTATGTAGGGTAACAGGATGGCTGTCCTCCAGGCTTGAGATAAGCCTTTCCAGCGTGTCCTTGGTATCTGATTTCGCAGCTTTTCACAAATTCCCAATGTTTTAGCATAACTTTTCTCTGGTTCTTTCTAAAGTTTCTTTCACTGGTGTGAAAGGTGAAAATAATTGTCTCTATGTCTAAGAAAAGTGGATGGACTGGTAAGACGGTTGAGTAGGTAAAGGCTACTATCCATCAAGAATGACTTGATGGATTGAACTTGAATCCCTGAAACTCACATGACAGAAGAAGAAAAATAACTCCCAAAAGTTGTTTTCTAACACACACCACACACACAATGAATAAATGAAATATAAACATTTAAAACTGAAAAAAGAGCCAAAGATTGTGTTATGGTTCAGATATAAAGCCCCTCACAAACTCCAGTTTTGAGGCTGGAGAGATATCCCAGGGGTTAGAGCACTTGCTGCTCTTGCAGAGGGCCTGGGTCTGGTTCCCAGTGTTTACATGGTAGCTCGCAACAGCCTGTAGTTCCAGTTCCTGAGGATCCAAAGCCCTCTTCCGGCCTCCAAGGATACTGAACACATACAGTGTACAGACATATATGCAGGCAAAACACTCATATATAAAAAATAAAAATAATTTTTTAAAGAATTCACTTACTGAAGGCTAGGGTCCCTGCTGGTGGTTAATGAATCAAAACAATTCTTCCTCCCTTACGCTGTTTTTTAGTTTTGCCATATTGGTGAGAAGTGACTAGCGTAGGCGTGTACACTTATAGAGCAACACAGTTACACAACTGCCAAAAGTCAGCTGGCACTGGCTAATTCAACGGAACTTCAGTGTTCTTTCCTCTGTCCCCAAGCCGCCTGCCTCCACCTCGTTTTACACGGCTCACTTGGTTCATTCGTTCCTTCACTCACTGCTGTGAAAATCTTCTTCACTGAGTGCTATATTCTTGACAGGGATCTCTCTTGGTCCTAAAGACACAAACATTTACAAAGCCCAACCTGTGGTTTAGAACATCTGATTTGAGAACTGAGTACAACTGCCCCTCTAGTTCAAGATGATGAACCCATAGTCTGAGAGTGTTAGAAAAGGCTTCATCTGTCCTTGCTGTGTCTGAGAAGATCTTCGGGTTAGCAAAAAAGGAAATATATGCAGGAGAATTGGCATGAGCTAAAAATGCAAAAGCTTTTTCATTTAATTTTATTTTTTAAATAAAACAGGCTCTTTCTATATAGCTCTGCTGACCTGAAACTCACTATATAGACCAGGTTGGCCTAAAACTTTTTTTAAAAAAAAGTATTTTTTACTTAACAATAGGGATTCCTTGCTTTTAAGTAGATAAGAAGTTGAAAGAGCTATAGTGACTTAAAATCCCCATATTTGCCTCTAACATGCACTGGGGATGTTGAGTTTCTGTCGTCATAGGGATGCTGTGGATAGCAGCAAGTCCTAGTTTCACTGCTGAAGAAAGCAAGTATCCAGGCTAGATAATCTGGTCATTGACAGTCTTTCTTCTCTCCCACAATGCTTCTGGGGGCAAGGAAAAGTCACCTAGTGACTTGAAAAGGCACCCTCTAGGGTGACTGTTAAGAATCTTTTCTTCATGTGTGATGATCCTTTAATCTCAGCATTTGGAAAGTATAGAGAGGTGTTCCAAGCTAGCCAGGACTATACAGGAGACTGCTCTCTCAGAAAAAAAAAAATCTTCAAATGAATGTTGAAGAGTAAAAAGCTTTGTGTTGATATTTAGATACTCTACTTCCAGTGTGAGATAAGGGGGCAAGTCCTCCACTTCCAATATCAGGGGTTTGGTTTCCTTCTTCCTTCTGGATCCGCTTTAGCCATGTATAGAACAAGGAGCAAGGCAGGCAACCCAATGGCCTCTGAGGATCTCAGCCTACTTAGGAAAGTGGGGTATGATCAACAAACTCCACATTATTTAATCCTTCCTCAGTCTTCACCACAGTGATTATTAACACGCAGATTGAGAGTTAAGTTAGCAGATAAAATCTATCACAATGTCATTTTTCTGTCGCGCTGTGCTTGTCCCGCCGCGGCAGTCTGGCATCCGTCCCACTGGCCGGGCGGGTGGACCCAGACCCAAGCGGCGGGCAGCGTGGGGGCGCCGGGATCCATGGTTTGGTGACCTTTCACGGAGCTGTCCACCCGCGGGCCTGAGAAATGTGTGACGAGCCGCGAAGAAGGCCCGGGAGTCCGGAATGAAGGAGACATCTGGTGGACCCGAACTCGTTTATTCAAAAGGCTCACCCCCGATAAATAACCTCTCCCCATAAGGGCGTGGCTTCTCCCCTCGAGCCTTAATTAGCGTGGCCTTTTGCAGAGACAAAGGTGTATGATTACCACAGGGCAGGCAGACATTTTGCCAATCTGTTTGCTGAGTAGCAGCTTCCAGAGCTTCAAGAGTAAAGGAGTCAGCAGGCTATCCTACAAGCCCGAGGGGCAAGGACCACCCACCGCTTCAACTTCACTCTTTAGCTTGGAGCACCACAAGGACAGAACACCAAGGATGAGGACCCACAAATCCCTGACTCATTAGAAAAACTCGCCTGTTCCTGTTTGCGTTCAAGGAAGCTCTTTCACAATCATTTCTGTCAAGTGCCCAAGTCTCCTCAATAGATCTTATTGTGTCATCTAAGGCTTTGATTTCCACTTTGTTTTGTTTTAGTATTTTTGATACGTCCATTTACTTGTTTTGTGGTGTGTGTGTGTGTGTGTGTGTGTGTGTGCATGTGTGTGTCCCATGCCCACTCATGAATGTGCACGTGTGTGTCATGGCACATATCACAGAGGACAACTTATAGGATTCAGTTGTCTTCTTCTGCCATGTGGATCCTGGGGCATCACACTCAGGTCATCAGGCTCAGTAGCAAATACCATTAGCCAATGAGCAATCTCACCTGTGCTTGTTTTGGTTTCCTCAAAGCAGGGCCTCATTACATAGCATAGGCTAGCCTAAAACTCACTATGTGCTCCAACCTGGCCTTGTCTTGGAATCCTCCTGCCTCTGCCTAGTTAGTGCTGGTATTACAGGCATGTGCCACCATGCCAGGCTTACTGTGCCATTTGAGAGATAATCAGCTGGAGCCCAGGCTGGGGTCAGATTCACCACTAGGTGCTTTCATGAGTATCCATGTCTTTGCTGACTATTTTGGTCTGCATCTCCGTGGTAACAAGACTTTAAAAGAATATGTTTGCTGAATTGATAAACTTCCTTCCAATAATGTCTACCAAAGCATCCCTAACCTTTCTCCTGACAGGTCTCAAAGGAAACCTTGGAGACTTCTATACTAAAGGGAGAACTCACCTCTGGTACAGTATAAGTAAGTACATGTGATACTCTGAAGAGTCATGTTCAGAATAGAAGAGCTCATTAGTGGGGGTAAAAGTGATGCTTTTTATCTGCTGCATTAATAACCTAAAAATGTTTTGAGTGCGCATTTGGCTAGAAAGGAACAGAGCAGATGATCCAATAGCAGGAAGAAAAGCAGAGGAAAGGGGATACACTTTGTTTCTAATTGTTTCTGAATTCTCTCCCACCATGGCAAAAAATCAATTTGCTTTTAACTTTGTTAAAACAAATTGACAAAGCTGCAGTCTCAACTCAAATGGCCCAATTATGATCCTTTTCACAAAAGTATCATTTAGCATCTGACTCTGGGTCCCATCGTGTAACCATCCTTACAGGAACAAAGATCGGGAAAGCAATTTCCCCACATTTCTGACAACTTGTCAGACCACCTTGCAGGAAAGACTGGAACTGAGACAATGACATGTTTGTGCCATACCTTGACCAGGACTGCTTAGTTATACATAACTCTTGCCTTCTTTTTAAATGTCAACCTCATGTCAGGAGCCCAAACCAAAGACAGACCTCTTTGTTTCTCCTCCAGGTGTGGCTACATTCATTACTATTTTTTTTTAATTGGTCTGTTGAGGATGGGTGGTTGAGCCAAGGTTTATTTTAGGAAGTTTCTACTGTATTAGGTTTCCATGCTACTTCTCAAGTGCCCCTTAATTTTAGCTATCTCTCCCCATATTTCTGCCCACTACCCTCCCCACTTACCATCCCACTTAATCATCTCATCCCAGGCTCCTCTATCTAGTCATAAATATCTATATTATTTCCCTTTCCTAGTGAGATCTGTTCCTCTTGTTCCTTATTCTATACCTACCCTCTGTGGTTCCACAGATTGTAGTTTATCATTGACTTAAAGGCTAATATCCACATATAAATGACTGCATACCACATTTGTCTTTCTGCGTCTGACATACCTTACTAGGAATTTTTTTCTAGTTCCATCCATTTGCCTGCAAATTTCATAATGTCTTTTATTTTAAATGGCTGATTAATATTCCATTGTGTAGATGTACCATATTTTCTTTACCCATTATTATGCTGAGAGACATTCAGGTTATTTAAAATTTCTGGCCATTATGAAGAAACACGGTTGAACAAGTGTCTCTGTGGCAGGATGAGGCATTCTTGTTGTACCTGGATCTTGAGGTAGATCGATTCCCATCTTTCTGAGAAACCACCACACTAATTTCCATAGTGGCTGTACATGTTTGCACTCCCACCAGCAATGGATGAGTGTTCCTCTCACACCACATCCTCCCCAGCATGAGCTGTCACAATTTGTTACCAGAGTTAGGATCAGAGCCTGGATCCAGGCTCTGTAATGAAATCATGAACTAATGGGGAGACAGAGACCCAACTGGCTATCTCCTGTCTCTAACAAAGCTCCCAGTAGCATGCTTGGTTTACATCTAATTGATCGATTGGCCAAAGGGGCTCCAAAGGAATCCCCAAATTGTGCCCAGACTATAGGTTTCTTTCCACAAACTGACAACAAGGCCCCACTGCTGAAGACAACATCTACACAACTTACTGAACATGGAAAAACCAAGCTGGTGCCTACATAGAGCTTTCACCCCTACATTCCAGCATCTTTGTTCCAGAAAGCTACTCTGCATAATATCAAAAGAGAAACATAAACCCAAGCCAGCCACAAACCCTTTATCTACAATGGTGTACTAACTGCAAGATATGCCATGGCAATGGTAGCAAAAAGTTTGTGGGAGTAACCAACTGTGTTGGCTAGATTTACGTCACCTTGACACAAACTATTCATTTGAGTGGTGGGAAACTCAATTGAGAAAATGTCTCCATAAGATCAGACTGTAAGTCAACCTGTAAGGCATTTTCTTAATTAGTGATTGATGGGAGAGGGCCCAATCCATTGTGAGTGACCATCCCTGTGCTGGTGGTCTTGGGTTCTATAAGAAAGCAGGTTGAGCAAGCCATATGGAGCAAGCCAGTAAGCAGCACCCCTCCATGGCCTCTGCATCGCCTCTTGCCTCCAGATTCATGCTGTTTAAATTCCTGTCCTGGCTTCCTTGAGTGATGGACTACAATATGGAAATATAAGCCCAATAAACCCTTTCCTCCTCAACTTGCTTTTTGGTCATGGTGTTTAATCACAGCAATATAAACCTTAAGACCAACCAATAGCTGATTTGAATTAAGGCCCACTCCATGAGCTGGAACCCATACCTGGTACTGCTTGGATGACCAAGAACCTGAGACTAATTAGCCCAGGGATGCAGGGCAAAGCCAAATAATGACGGTCTAAAAACAAAAGAAAGAAAAAGGAAAAATATATTGATAAATGTCTCCTAATGTTATTCTGCTGTACTTATAGATCAATGCCTTGTTCAACCATCATCAGAGAAACTTCCTCTTGCAGAAGATGGGAAAAATATGGAGATCCACAGCCAGGTGTTACTTAGAGAGTTCAAGACCTTGGAACACTCAGCCCTAAATGGGATGTCTCCATCAAAAACCTTCCCTCAGAGCTCAGGGAACCCCATAAAGGAGGAGGCAGAAAGAATATAAGAACTAGGGGGAATAGAGGACACCAAAAAAAAAAAAGACCCTGTAAATCAACATAAGCTAAGTTCATATGAACTCACAGAGACTGAAGCAGCATTTATAGGGCCTGTATGGTCTGCACCAGGTCCTCTGTGTATATATTATGGCTTCAAGTTTAATGTTTTTTTATGGGATTCCCAAGTGTGTGAACAGTGGGTCTCTGACTTTTTTGCCCTCTCCTGGGCTCTCTTCCTTTTGTTGGTCTTGTCTAACTTTGATGTGATAGTTTTTGTTTTATCTTATTTAATTTTATTTGGTTATATTTAAAATATGAATGAGTGGATGAACGAATGAATGAAAACCTAGTCACTAGGGTAAAGGTAACAATGGAACTGTCATTTACACCTGCTAGGAGATGAAAAGTCAGTTTTCTCCAATGGGGTGACACTGGGTATATCAACCACTCCAGGGCAAATCTCATCTTCAGGAGTAGTTGACCAACAAATACGAACTCCGTTTTTCTTTTGGTTTTTGTTTTTGATTTTTTGGGTGTGTGTGTGTGTGTGTGTGTGTGTGTGTGTGTGTGTGTGTATTTGGTTACAGTTTAATGTGGTTTCTTATGGGGGGTTTTATTTTATTTTCTAGATGTTGGGTATTTTGTTGTATTGGGTTTTTTTTTGAGACATAACTTAAAGTTATTTGTAGAGAGGAGGAAAGGATATGGAACAGCTTGGGTGAGGGGAAGAATACAATCAAAAAATATATAAATGAAAAATTGTTGTAAATAATAAAAATGCAAAAATTAAATAAATTTTTAAAATAAAAATGAGGAAGTCTTTTTAAGTTAGAAATCAAGAATCTAGATTCTAACTGCACCAGAAACAAGTTTTTTGTATATTTACTGCTTGATAGGATGATGTGGTGCAGAGGCGGTGTGATATACGGATGCTGTGATAACGGGATGTTGTTATGTAAGTTTGCTATTGTATAGGGGTGGTATGATATCAGGGTGCTATAGTAGGAGGATGTTGTCATATGGGGATGCTGTTGTATAGAGCTGCTATGGTATAAGGACGCTATGGTATAAGGATGCTGTGGTACAGGGATGCCATTACAAAGGGATGTTATGACATAGGGATGCTGTGATACAGGGATGCTGTGGTACAGGGCTGCCGTTACATAGGGATGTTATGACGTAGGGATGATACAGGGATGCTGTGGTACAGGGCTGCCGTTACATAGGGATGTTATGACGTAGGGATGCTGTGATACAGGGATGCTGTGGTATAGGGAAGTGATGCAGGGATGATGTGATTTAGGGATGCTGTGGTGTAATGATGTTGTGGAATAGGGATGCTGTGGAATGGGGATGCTGTAGTTTAGGAAGACACAAGACTGGATTCATAAACATGGGCATGCATCCTAGCTTTGCTATCTGATCTGGGAGAAATCATAGAATCTCTCTGAAAATTATCTTTTAAGCTGAAGCGGTAGCAGGAAGGTTACAGCTTCCAAGTGAGGCTTCCCTGTGAAGCCCGCAACTCTAAGGAAGTAAAGGCTTGAGAATCCCTCTTAGAATTGTCTGCAGTCTAGTTTGCTCTGTCTTCACTTGCTCTTGCTTTTAAACTCACTTTTGAGACAGATATCATCCTCACTACAAAACTCTTTTCTGAAAAGCTCCTGTTTCTGTGCTTTTTAAGAGATGAAATAAACACTGAGCCAAAGCTGTGAACATCTCAAGTGAAGGGAGTAAAATATCATACTCTAAACATATTTCCTTGGCATATGAAAACTGCAGATGGAAATAGCTATGAAAAATATGTCCTTTTATGAAAGCAATTTACATCTGTTCACATTAGTAAAGTAAGTGGAGGATGATAACAAAGGCGTGTCCTCTGAGATGCACATGCCTACCTGCTGGGGAAGTTTATCTTTAGTTATGTTTAAATTTGTTTTTGAGCACTGTTGGGAAAAGGGAGGCATAGGCCTTGGCATTTTGTATTGTTTGCAGGTGTTGGATTTCTGTGGGGGTTGATTGCTAATGATCTGCACGTGCTATCAGTAAAATACCTGAGGTGTTCTGAAAGAATAAAAACACCTGAGCTGAGATGGGGGAGGGTGGGAGGGGGAGTTCCTCTGTGATTATAGCACTGGCTGTGATGGTGGTTCCCTCTGCTGAAGTCTGGCAGAGTTTGGACTTATGAATATACCTTTGTGCCTTCCTTGTTGAGTTCACACAGTAGTGTACAACTATACCTGTCTGTCCTAGAAAGATCTTTTCACAGGAAGAACAGATGTGGAGAGGGTCCTAACACCTACCATCAGCATCACCACAGGTTTTCATTTGCTATGTGGGGAAGTATGTGTTTATAAGAAAACCATTGGTAGCTTGTATTACTAGAGTTTTTAGGGAGAGGCCTAAGAAGTCCAACAAGCTAGACTTGGATACTGATCCTGAACATGTAGATAAAAAGATACATGATGGCAAAAAGCAAAGAAAGCATGCCTGGTATCCAAAGAGGCCAAAAGAGGGCATCGGATCCCCTGGGCCTGGAGTTACAGATGTGTATTAGGAATCAAACCTAGGTCCTACGGAAGTGCAAACAGTGCTCTTAACCACTGAACCATCTCTTCAGCCCCACACTTCCTCCCATGACCGTCCATGGCTTGTATTGTCACTTCACCACCTCAAATCCTCAAGACCCTCCTCCTTTGTGTAACATACAGGTGATAACTGGCTGGCACTTTCCATGAGACTCATAGTTTGCCGATAGCTTCTGTGTATCTGTACGCTGTCTGTTAAAGTGGCCTGTGTCTGTTTACTTCACAGCGTAAAATGTTCAAAATTGGAGAGGGAGAAGAGGAAAACGTTAAGCTTTTCTACACCAGTCCCAACTCTATTGTGAGAGTCAGGGACATTCCCCCTCATTTCTCTTTATGTACCTCTCTTCCCACTCCTGCAGCCCCTCCTTTCTCTGACTGGAGGCCTGAGGCTCTCAGCCCCAGATGGTACAACCCTGTGCAGGTGGCAGGTTCCCCTAGGAACAGCACTTGCTTCCCATCGACTCCCTGCTGCTCCAAGCTGTGAACTCACAGTCACTCCCTTCTGGAGGCTCCAGCTCAGCCTCTGCCACAACAGACGCTGTTTGGAGACAGTTGGAGCAACTGCTGTAAATATTGGTGGAGAGCTTCACCAGCATCGCCTGCATAGCTCAGCAGACGTAGCTGTTCGGAAGGAGATCCCTGGGAGTGGGAAGGCCAACAGGAATAGGATTCTGCAAGCTGTTCTTTTCACTCTTTGCAAGCTCAGTCTCCAGGCAACTTTGATCATCTAGGCATCTCAATCCCTTTTCCTTTCTACAGTCTTGCCCAAGCAGATCCCTAAGTTCCCACAGAAATGTGCGAAGTTTTCCACAGGCACCTTCTTTTTGTTTTGAGATAGGGTTTCCTGTAGCCCAGGCCAGCCTCAAAGTTGTTATATAACGTAAGATGACCTTGAACTTCTGATTCTTCTGCCTCCATTTGCTGGCACCACAGGTGTACACATCACTGTACGTGGTTTATGTGGTGCTGGGCAACCCAGGGCTTCATGAGTGCTAGGCCATCACTCTACCAACTAACTACATCCCCAGTCTACCACAGTCCTATTGCTGTTATGAGTGTCTAGGTTGAAGACATTTCAAGATTTTAAGCAACGCCATGGCTCTGTCTCAATCTGCAGTGCTCAATGGGGAACTCTAGCCAGGTAGTACCAGTATACTTTAGTCTCAAATCCTTAAAGAGGAAACAAGGGAAAATCTAATTCTGCATTGGTCAGTATGGTACCTGGAGTAGTCTAGGCTCTCCATTATCCCATAAAGCTCACTCCAGTCAAATAAATGTTGCTGCTGGGATTCTTTGTCCTGGGTGACACTTTAGCAAAATACACAAAGGATGGGCCAGCACCAGAGTGAAGAGGAAGGGACAGAGTGGGTGAGCTGCTCACATGGCCCAGCAGAGACAATGCCCTGGAGTTGTGACCATGTGACCAGGCAGGAGGCAACTTTCTTGTTTTGTTTTGTTTTGTTTTTTGAAACAGGGTTTCTCTGTTGTAACTCTAGCTGTCCTGGAACTCACTCTGCAGATCAGGCTGGCCTGGAACTCACAGAGACATCTGCATGCCTTTGCCTCCAGAGTGCTGGGATTAAAGGCGTGCAGCACTACCACCCAGCCAGAGGCAGCTTTTGAGAAAAGAGATGGACAATAAAAGCAATTAGGGCATCAGGGGAAGGGGGAAGAAATTTCTGAGCCAAAACACAGAAAAAATACTTTCTAAATATTTTAAAGGCTGCAAACAAAGTCCACATAGATTACAGTCCATCATAACAGATTATTATAAACTTAATGGCTTTAAGCAACATAAATTTATTCTCTTACAGTTCTGGAAGCTAGAAGCATAACAGTTGCTCAGGCCAAAAGTCCAGGTGCCATCAGGGCTCAATCTTTTACCAAAGGTTCTAGGAGAAAATTGCATTTCTTTGAATTTCAGTTTCCAGTGACTTGGTGGACATCTTGGCCTGCGGCCGGGTCCTCTACCTCCAGGGTCATCACTCCACGCTGCTGCTGATTCTCACCGTCTTCACGTATGACCCACCTCAGGCTCCCCAGACAGCAGAGGCAAATCTCCCAGTCCCAGGATTCCTAACTTAATCACAGTCTGAGACACAGGGGAAGAAAGTCAAAGTATTTTCACTATCTCCCACTCAATAACATTTTATGCTGTTATAGAAACATTGTGTTTAATTATGAAAAACAAAGACCGCCATCATTCTTGAGCACACAAGTATCAAATTAGTATCTTTTTTGGGGGTTGGACTGTCTGTTTTTAAAACAAATGGTTTGTTTTTTAAAATTGCTGTTTGAGTTACCAACTTGAGCTTTGTAATATAAATGAATCCTAAGCAAAAAATTTACAACTGGGACAGATTTCAAACATATTCTGACAGGACCTAAACATACCTCTGTCTTTTGTCCTATGTATTTATGAAAAGTTGAGTCTTAGCATTGACAATTATAAAATAAAATTGATAAACCCTGAAAAATATTGAAAATGCTTCAATTATCTCACATGGAATCAGCCAAGATTTAATTCTTCTTGTAAAAATCAAGGAGCACATCCATCTCATTAGTATGTGATTTTGCTTTCATCTCTAATAATGGTAAAATTACTCATATACCAAAAATTATTTTAGGGGCCAGAGAGGTGGCTCAATAGTTACGAGGAACCCCTCTTATAGAGGACTGGAGTTTGGCTCCCAGCATCCAGACTGGGTAGCTCACAACTGCCTGTAACTCTACTCTGGGGTGGGGGAAGGGGGAGGTGTGTGAAGCTTCTAGTCACCTGCAGGGGCAGATACCCACTTGTAGGTACATGTATACACTTAATTTAAAACTGGTAAAAATGTTTTAAAATACATTTCTGAATGATTTATTATCGGTAAGCATTTGACCTGTTCTGAGATTGAGTAGAAAGAAGAAATCATAGAAAGCATCAACACACTGAAGCCAAGTCTGGTGCCTCGGACACCTGACTACATCGCACTGAGAAATGTCTGTTCATCAGACACACACAGAAGATAGTTACAGGTTGGGAGAAACCCTTCTGACCAAGGAAATCCGTCTGATACACATATTAAGCCTCTTAGAAATCAGTGTGATGCAGTCAACTCGATGGAAAAATGGGTGAGAGTCCTAAGCTGTCACAGCTTTGTAAAAAGGTAAGGACACTGGACATTAAAACAGGAACGACGTCCCTCATGGGAGCTTATTATGTGATACAGATACCTTCATGACATATCATTTTACACTTTGGGCTCCGACCTTCCTACCCCTCTCCCCGTCCCCCTCCCCACTCCCCATACTAGAGGCTAAACTCAGGGCCTCCATTATGCTAAGCTAATTGTGTCCTAAATCCTCAGCCCTTCCTTTTATGTTGTAGTTGGTTTGTTGGTTTTTGTTTGTGTTAGTGTTTAAATTTTGAGATAGAGTCTTACTAAGTTGCCAAGGCTGACCTTAAACTCACTCTGTAGTCCAGACAGGTCTTAATCTTTTGTTCATCCTGCCTCAACCTCCCAAATAGCTGGAATTTCAGGTGGGCACCACCAACACTTAACCTGTCAAAAAATCAAGTTATCCGGCAATAGCACGAGAGCCCATGTAGGATGGAGGGAGGGGGGTGTCACTAGGTGTGCCTGCTGCTGCATGTTACTCAGAGCGGAGGGTGGTGTGAATGTGAGCTGTTTTCCCTAAGGTTCCTACCTTACATCCAACTCCCAATACCCGCAAATGTGTCCTCGTTGGAGATAACTGAGGTAATGAAGATAATTCAGTCTTTATTACAAGGGGAAATTTGAATAAAGAGACATGCATAGAGAAGGCAGATTATTTAAAGAGAAAAGCTAAGAAGGGCACAAGCTCTTCCTTCCCCCAACAGTCCTTGGAAGGACCACACCTGGCCTCTTCCTTGATTTTGGATTCTCAGCCTCCTTTGCCTAGAGAGTCTGCAACCCTCCATTATCACGATCATAGCTGAGAGCAGCTCTCTGGCTCTCAGATTCAAATAAGAGTTTACTTTTGCATTAGCAAGAGTGGAAGAGTGGAAGAGGAAACCAAGGTTCTAAATGCATTGTGAATCTAGATTTCTCATCCTGCCTCCCATCGTGTCTTATCCTGTCTCGAACTAGCATGAGACACTGTACTTAGCCCCACCCTGCAAGCACTTGATCCAGGGAGGCTCGGGGTAGCAGCTCAGGAGGCATGTTAAATAAGATATGCAGTCACTCTACTGCTCTTCCTCTAGACTGTAACTCCCATTTCTTAAGTTTGCATTGTAAACGAGTTTACAACTCCTTCTTCAATCTTGCTACGGCGTTAAAAAGCTTGGGAGGCTGAATTTTCCTCAAGGCTGCAGGAGAGTCAAGATGCAAAGGGCCCTGTCATGAATGGGACAGCTGAAGGCAAGGATGCGCTCCATCCTCACAGGGCCAGCCGCGGAGGCTTAGGGCTGGACCTGCGCCAGAGTCACGCGACACAGAAGCCCGAATATGTCGCTATCCGGGCAGGAGTCAGCGTGTCCCGGGCCGTTGCCCAGTGTCCGCCGTCCCCCACCACCAAGAGACAGGGCTCAACTCCAGAAGTTGGGCATCTCGCTGGGGGTGGGTTCCGCCGGAAGGGGGCGGGGCAGGAAGGAACCCGGGGCGGGGAACAGCTGCAGGCGATGGCCTGGGCTGGACTGGCAGGCGGTTTTCCAGCTGGTGGGGACGCTGGGCCTCTGGGCCAGAGAACTGAGCAGCAGGCGACTGTTCCAGAACAGGTCCTGATGTGAGCAAACTGGCCTGGTGAGGGAGCGAGCGGGGCGGAGTTGAAGGGAGGCTGGCCACACCTCTGGCAGGTGGGTGTTTGCCTCCTTTGCCTCCCAGGAAGGTGCTGGTGAGTCCCCAAGTCACTCACTGCTTCGCTGCACCAGCCTGATCTGAAGAGTGTGGGAAGTCTCCGCAGAGGTGAACCCTGTTCCTAACCTTGTTGTGAGCCACAAGCACCTGGTGAGAATACTACAGTCATCTCCCAGGTAGCCTAAATAAATTCAGTGCCATCACTCCTGATGGCTGCAGATGGATAAGGAGGGCCTGGAGACACTGGCACTCTGGGGCAAGTGTCAGGCCTGGTCGGGGGGGGGGGGCCCGGTTGGACCTGCAGTTTACCTCTCTGCCCTCTGGTCCCCACAGGAGCCTCCTGTGTTAGTACCTCTCTCTCTGCTAGTCCTTTGAGACATAAGATGGGCCATGCTCGGAGCTGCCTAGCCCAGGATGGGTGAGATCTGAGGTCTATACTCACACTGTTTGCTAGGCTCAGTCCCTGCTCTTGGCCCTCGGTGTCGTTGGGGGTCACTGTGAGGGGGGCCCTGAAGAGAATGAGCATCAAGAACGAAAATCTTATCACCTTAAAGGACCCTGAAGCCAAGTACCCTCTGCCCTTGATTGAGAAGGAGGTAGCACCCAAACCTTCCCCTGGTTAAGTGAAAGAGGAGAGGGGGAGGGCAGGAGGGGAGGGGGGTGATGAGAATGCTAGCCAGGAAGGTGGGGTGAGCCATTGCTTCAGGATCAAATGGAGCACCTTTCTAAGGATATGGGCCACCCATCAAAACTCCTAGAGAGCCAACAGAGCCTGCCTTTTTTTTTTTCAACTAGCACATCAACCACAACACCCGGAGGTTCCGCTTTGGACTGCCATCGCAGGATCACGTCTTAGGGCTCCCTGTAGGTGAGTAGTGCTTGGTGACAATTGCCAGGTCTGGGCCTTTGGGTTACTTCGCTCCTATTAGCAATGGATTCCCATTCTTCAGGGATATGGAGGGTGCACTGATACACTCCTGGACCACATAAGTGGAGGGAGATAGGCAGATGAACGTGAGGATAGTCTCTTCATTGTCCCACTTGGACTGTCACAAATGTGGTACCTTGAAGAGCACCGAGAAGAAGTAAGCCTAGAGTCAGAAGGTCTAAGATCTCATTAGAGGATTTTGCCTATGCAGTTTAAGGCCAATCTTTCGATCTCTCTGACCTTCCGTCTATAAGATAGTATTTCCCAGGCCTGTCTGCCTACTTCAGTCATAGTGAGGGTAAAATGATTGATGGATGTGAAAATTCAGAGACTGCAGAGTGTTGTGCAGGGATGAGAAGAACAGATGTTCCCTTACAGTCAAAGGCCAAAATGTGTGGGAAGTCACTAGTGATGCAGGTGACTAAATGGTTGGATTGTCTGAGAGGGCCTGAGACCCACATAAAGAGGAACCCATTGTGGAAACCAGCCGTAGATGTCCTCAGAGTCTGAGCTGTCCCTTCCCAGATTCATTGGTAACACCTCCAGACAGTGAGCCCAATGTCTGGAGGCAGAAAACCTAAGGGAGGTAGTGGGGCAGAGAAGCCTTGCTGCTTGCCTCCTAGAGGACAGTCTGACTGTGGTTTTCAAAGAAAACCCCGATGAAATTATAATACAAGAAAGCCTGCTGGATCCCCGAGCCTGCTTCCTGTCCCTCACTCCTCTGTACATGAGAGTGTATGTCACTGGGCCTTCCATGCCTCTCATTCCTCTACTCAGCCTGTCACCTTCCTATTGGCAGGCAGCATAAGCCACTTGAGAAATAGAATTTGCAAGGCTTCTCTGACCTACTCTCCCTTCAGCCCCAGTGGAAGCACTGTGGTCGGTGGGACAAGGCAAGGGAGTGGCCTCTAAGAGTCTGATAGGAAACTGCTGCTGCTTCACAGCTCAGCTGAACTGAAGATGGTTAGAGGTGGGGCCCTGGGCCCCGGACACGCCTCCATTCTGTGTGGTGGATACAGTAACTGACTTTCTAGGTCCCCAGTTTCAGGTGAGCTCCCAGGAGAAAGCCGTGGCTCCAGGCCTGTGTTCTCAAGTGTCCCAGGTGCCCAATCAGGCTATGGCTGTTAAATTTACACCTCATCCTCTAAGGACTCCTCCAAGATCCAGACTTAGGCTGCTTAACATCAAGGACTAGCCCCTCCATCCCCTCCTCCTTTTTCCCTCCTTTTCATCTCTGTCTCTCTGTGTTCCCATCTCTATCTGTATTTCTAATTTCCTGAGCATACTTAGAATCTACTCCACCTGAACTTGGCCTGGAGCCACGTTTGGCCTCTAGCTTCTAACATCCCTTGATGCAGCTCCTTCCCTTAGTACTAATCACCTGAGTCTCTGAAGTCTGCATTTCAGTCTGGCCCATTATCTGACACTGGGCTATGGTCTCAACTCATAGGTCTTCGACCCTCCAGGCCTATAGAATTCTACTCTGGACTGGAAAAGACAGTGTCAGAGTCCCTGTTGCGTCTCAGCAGAGCCAATGCCAAGGATGGCACACATTGTTGCTTTAGTTGAAACAGGACTGTCCAGGTCCTGGAATCTGCAGCACCTGTGAGGCTAAGCCCTGCTCTGTGCTGGGACACAGATCGGGTACAGTGACCCCCTTCTCAGACTCCAGGTTAGGAAGAAAAAAACTTCGCTAAGACAATAGTTTTCTTTAAATGGAAAATAATTCTTTTCTGATTTCTTTTTTGAGACAAGGTCTCACTTAGTCCAGACTGGACTGCAACTTACAGCCCAGGTTAGCTTTTAACTCAAGTCAATCTTGGCTCTGATGCCCAAGTGCTAGGATTACAGGTATGAACCACCACACTTAGCTCTTTTCTGGTATTTTTAATATCCATTCCCACCTTTAATTAAGTCTTACTCCAAGAGTTACAGTGTGTTTATGGCAGGGCAGGCGTTAGCAAAATGAATCTTTGGGGGATTCCTGGGTCCTATTTGACTATCCTCAGACTTAACATTTGATATATTTTTTGTAGGTAACTATGTCCATCTCTTGGCGCAAATTAAAAATGAATTGGTTATCAGGGCTTACACGCCTGTCTCCAGTGATGATGATCATGGTTTTGTGGACTTAATTATAAAGGTAAACAATGCCCACCTTACCCAGCTGTATCCTAAATGTGGTAGAATGGAGAGCAGTACTTTTTCTCTGAAAGGGCTTATGGCTGTACATAAAGCACTGTACAGTGCTTTCCAATAATCTCATTTATCAGCAATGCTACACTTAACCCTGTAGTGTCTTGAAGGATTGCTGTGGTTAGTTTGTCAATTGAACACAATTTAGAAATCACCTGAGAAGAGTCTCAATAAGGGACTGTTTGTACCAGGTTGGCCTGAGGGAATGTCTGTGGTAGATTGTCTTGATTAATTGATGCAGAAAGAGCCAGCCCACTGTGGATGACACCATTCCCTAGTCAGAGGATGTTGGACTGTGTAAGTACAGAGAAGGAGCTGAGCACTACTAGGCATACATACATCTCTCTCTCTCTCTCTCTCTCTCTCTCTCTCTCTCTCTCTCTCTTTCTCTCTCTCTCTCTCCCTCTCTCTCTCTGTTGGATGCAATGTGGTAAGCTGCTTCAAGTTCCTGCCCTGACCTCCCTGCAATGATGGTCTTTTGCCTAGAATTGTAAGCTAAAATAAACCTTTCTCCCCTAAGTTGTTTTATTGTAGAAACATAAACTAAAACAGTTGTTCACAGTGAATGCGGCAGTGTTTCCTTGCACGGTTTCTGACGGCAAATGCACTGTCCAGCTGTGTGCAACCATAGCCAAAGGTTTGAAAGTGTAAAGACCTGTGCTTGCTTTTCAGATCTACTTCAAAAATGTGCACCCCAAGTACCCTGAAGGGGGAAAGATGACTCAGTACTTAGAGAACATGAAAATTGGGGACACCATCCTTTTTCGAGGGCCAGTGGGACGCCTGTTCTACTGTGAGCCAGGTACCAGGTGCTGTTCAGAGGGACCCCTGCAGTGGTCTTACTGTCATCTTCCACAGCCCTGGGGTACATTCATTCATGTGAATGTGTTTATAATAACTTCTGTCACTGCTTAGACCTACTCCACAAGCTCATACGCTTCATCTGGAATGTCCTCATCACTGTCTTGAGCACAGATACATGAAATGTGCCCACAGATGTGCATGCTTGAGAGAGTCCACACTGATTGGTTCGCCCAGATTCTCCATTTACTCACTCATTTGCCATTGTCAGGGAGAGGGCTCTAGGTGTTTCCAAGTTAATTTCAGCTTACCTAAGAAAAGGCCCAGCGATCCCTTGGGATGCCTAGTCTCTATTTCCACTCTGTGTACCAGAGGTGGACAGTAAAGCTACTGTGTCCGATTCTCTGGCTTGGAATGCTACAACCTGTCCCTTAGCTGGGCTTGCGTCCTAAGAGTCAGAAACCTTTTGTAGGCTGCCAGACAAGGGCTGCAGAAGTCAGAGACACTCTCTATGTTTCTAGGGACCCTTTTAGTCAAAAAAGACAAGACGAGTGAGCCCGAAAAAAAACTAGTTCATCACCTGGGGATGATTGCTGGGGGTACAGGTAAGACGTTTCTAGGGTTCTTCTAAGACCATTCTAACTTTGGAGTCATGTGAGCCTATAAGAAGTGATGTGAGCGATTCCCCCCCAAACCCCCAGTTGTGATAATGTGGAGTCGGTACAGATACCGAAGCTGACCCTGTTCCTCTACAACCAACATAGTGGCTCCCTAGAAGCCGTGCAGAGCCTCTCAAGTCAGGGCTGTGGGCCCAGGCTGGGCAGGCTTCCAGCCTGACTCTCCAAGTCCTTTGGGAATGAATGCTCAGGGAGACACACAGGGTGTTAGGCACCATTACAGGCAGTTTCAATACTATCATACTTACTGGCCATTAATGCTGTTAGGCAAATGAGATCATGGACTAGCTCACAGAATGTTTTTTCCCTCTTGCCATAGGAAAAATGAAAAAGAAAGGCTGGAAATGTGGCTCAGTTGGTAGAGTATTTGCCTAGCACACACAAGGCCCTAGGTTCAATCCCTACCACAGGTTATCCTTGGCTACATAGTGAGTTTGAGGCTAGCCTAAGATATATGAAATCCTTCCTCAAAAAGGAGCCTTTGACTTTTTTGTTGCATTAGAGAGAAATGCCAAGCCAGGCAGTGGTGACACACAACTTTAATCCCAGCACTCGGGAGGCAGAGGCAGATGGATCTCTGGGAGTTCGAGGCCAGCCTGGTCTTCAGAGTGAGTTCCAGGACAGCCAGAGTTACAGCAGAGAAACTCTGCCTTGGAAAACCAAAAAGAGAAAAGAAAAAGAAAAGTCGAAATAAAGGGTTCTTTCCCACTCTTCGTTTTAGGGACAGAGGGAAAATATAAATAAGGATAAAATGAAACTGTTATTCCACTGAAGGCTGGAGACGGGGGCATGGGAGACGAGAACAAGCTGGCCTGCCCACTGTTTTCCAGGCATTACACCCATGCTACAGCTCATTCGCCACATCACCAAGAGCACCAGCGATGGGACCAGGATGTCCCTTCTCTTTGCCAACCAGGTCAGTTCTACAGTCAGCCTGAGCTTGCCACAGAGGCATGGTTGTTCCCTGAGATGGTGCTCTGTATGAATTCATTCCCCTCCCACTGACTGGGAACACTCTGCTAGGGTGCCCACAGCTGGGGCGAGGGGCAGGGTTAGTCAGCTATGCCAAGGCTGCTGGCAACGGAAGAAGCCGAGACCGGGCTTGTTCTGTCTCTGCTTAACCTTTCTATCTTCCCTGCAAACCATTCCACACACCGAGTTTTTTTTCCTCAATGCCCAGTTCTGTTTTTCTGAGTATTAAATAATGGATGTTCCTGCTGGAATTTTTGAGGAATTCCGAAGAATATAAATTTGTCTTTTGTCTTTTTCCATATACGTACCATATATTTATATATGATACATACTCATACACACGTGCACACATTTTTTCACCTTGCGGTATCACATAGGCATCTTCCTCCCTTAACTTTAAATATCCACCAGAGTCAAAGTAATATTTTACTAAAATTTCATTCAGGTTCTTTCCAGACTTTGGTTATAAACAGTAATTATGAATAATGAGTAACTGGGCCTGACCTGCTAACTTTCATTTTCTGAAACAACACCAGAAACAGAATTACTGGGACAGAGCTGTGAAAGGATTGGTGACCCAGGCTTGGGCATTCTCTTGGAGCCTTGGTCCCCCTTTTCCCAGATGCAAACATAGACCACCCTCCTCTTCTATACATCCCCGGCACTACCTTTCCCTGACTCCTTAGAGAAAGCCAACTTGCACTAAGCCTAAGTCCACTGGGCCTGCTAGGCTTGATCCTTGAATGCTGGGAAACAAGGGGGACTTTTGTGTGCAGACAATGGTCTGGGCAGCCAATCCTTCCAGCTAGACTGCAGCCGAACTGTTGGTACTTGCCGCCGCTCCCCCCCCCCGCCCGCTTCAGCCCCAGCTGCTCTTTGTATGAGAAAGGTGTGGTGTACAGGAGTAGCAGGACCTTATCTGCCCCAGAGTCTAACAAGCTCAGCAGTGGATATGCAGAGCCATATGTTCAAGCTGGCTGTTCCTGGAGAGGCCCTTTGTAATATTGCTTCTTCTCTAGACAGAAGAGGATATCTTGCTGAGAAAGGAGCTGGAAGAAATCGCCATGACTCACCTCGACAAATTCAATCTGTGGTACACCCTGGACAGGCCTCCTGATGGTATGACCCCTGTTGCTCTCCCTTACTCTGAGTCAGCCCTTTGATCTGTGAACTAGTCTCTAGGTTTTGGTTTGTTTGCTTGTTTGCCTTAAAGGTTTACTCCAGAGGAGATCAGGCCTGGGGGTTCTTGGTCTGTACAGGGAATGCAAGAATCTAATGGGAGAGGATGAGGAACAGCAGATTGTAAAGGGGAGTTAAGGGCATGCACTGAATACCTCCCCCTGGTCACTGCACGCACTGCACTGAGTAGGGACTCGGAGCCACCAGGTTATGTGAACACCTGTTCTCCACAGTCAGCACATTGCATCTAATATGATCACTGGCCCCTTAACCTCTCGTAGTCTGCTCATTATTACTCTGCCCCTTGACATCAACCTCTTCTGGACAGCAATCTTCAAATACTGAGCTTCAACCAGCTCCTGCAGCCTCAGCTAGCACCCCGGAAACCAACATAACCTTGTATCATGCAGGGCACATGCACTGCTTCCCTGATCTGTATCTGTCTTACCATATACCAATCTGCCCAGCAGAGGGCACTGCCCAACTGCACAAACACCACACCACAACAGTGTGACCGCTCTACTTGATGCTTAGAGCAAAGAGACATCAAACTGAGCCTCCAAGTCCAAGGCCTGGAATCTGAGAAAAATGCTGAAGATGGCTAGGAACCCTACGTCTGTTTCTTGAGTCTCTCGTGGGGACCAGCAGTGCAGATTTCTCAGCTTTTGTAGAGCAGCGTGGTCACTGACATCAGAGACAAATGCAGAACCACACTTCTTCTCTGTTCTGTTTCACTTCAGGCTGGAAGTACAGCTCGGGCTTTGTTACTGCTGGCATGATCAAGGAGCACCTCCCTCCCCCTAGGGAGGACACACTCATCCTGGTATGTGGCCCACCACCTATGATCCAGGAGGCAGTTCACCCCAGCCTGGAGCAGCTTGGCTATACCAAGGACATGATTTTTACCTACTAACACCTCCCACGCTCCTTGGCGGGTTCCTCTCTTCTGCTTCAGAGTGAGCTTGGCTTCACCCTGTTCAAACAGGGTATTTACAGAGTGCCTCTCCATGTACCCTTGGGCATGGTGCTGTTCTCTTAGGTATAGGCCTAAGAAGAGTTCAAGGGTCTGAAGACAAAGTGGTTTCTGAGCTTCCAGGCTTGGGAGCTGGGAAGAACTCCACATTGTCTCCAGGGCTTAGTGTAATAAACTGGACTAATCTGCATCTAGCTCACAACGCGTGAGTGTGTGGGGAATAAACTGGGCAGCCAGGACTTGCCAATGTCGGGTGGGGGTAAAAGAGGATTGGGTGTTATCAGAACTGGCAACAGAGCAATGGTTCTGGGATAGAATTCCAGCAGGATGAAACGGGGTTCCATCAGCTCCCACTAACCACTCATTAACCTTTTTCACATGTCTCTGATTTGAAGGCCAGGCTCACCGAGGGCATCCCTTGCAGGTTCTTCCTTCCCATATAGGACACTTTGGAGACAGGAATGGGATTAAAAACCTGTGTGGCAGGACAGTAAATTCACAGTAGGTATGCTCCAAGAACGCCTTCCACACTCCCGTGTATTTTGTAGAGCAGATGGAGATGGGGGCACATTTGTATTTTAGCATCCTCTAGGTGACCGGTTCCATCTTGGCACTGGGCCAGGGTAGATATGGTTAGACAGAAGTTTCTCAACTTACCATTTCCAAAAGCTGTGCCTCAAGTCCCATCATTCATCCTAGATGGTACAGGGACCACTATTGCCACCTGCTGTTCAGAGTGAGAATAGCACACTGCTGCTCTGCCACCTCCGTGGGTAAGCCTGCTCCAACTCCGGTTCATATAACCTTCCCAGCAGGCAAGGGATTCTGTGGAGCTTTTGTTCTCTAGTTACACATGAGGAAACAGACACAGTCACATATTCCCAAGTCATTCAGCCAGTGGTTGGCAGAGGTGGCTTTAAACCTGGGTCTGTTTAATTCTAAGTCCATTCTTTTTTCATAAAAACTGGCATAGTAGTAGTAGTATTTGAACTCACTGCTGGGATTGTTGCTCAATGTACACATGTGGAGGGCTGTAAAAAAGAGAGGAATGTGGATCCAGGGAGCTCTCCTATACCACTGATCTCACCCACAGGGGGCTGTAGTCTGAAAAGAGGCCTGCGTGGGACACCCCCACTTCAACTCACCCATTTGTGCTCAGCATATCCTTGGGGAATGCCCTGTTCAGGCAAAGGCATGCCTACCAACTCCTGCTACATTGCCCAGCTTGGCCTTGAACTCATCCAGTAGCCCAAGTTGTCTGTGAACCCATAATCCCCCTGCATCAGCTTCCCAACCATTAATAGCTAGGATTACAAGCCATGTGCCACCAGGCCCATCTGCAAAGCCTTTGCCCATTAGACTCATCGCATCAGATTTTTTCCTTCCCTGGACCTTCCACTGACCTCATTTTCCAGCCTAATGGTTCCTTTTTGTTTGGTTTTTTGAGACAGTGTTTCTCTGTTGTAACTCTGGATGTCTTGGAACTCACAGGCTGGCCTCAAACTCACAGAGATCCACCTACCTCTGCCTCCCAAGTGCTAGGATTGAAGGTGCACACCACCACCACCTGCCTAGCCTAATGGTTCTTAATTGGGAGGGCTGTTTTCATCATCCAGGAGACATCTGACAAAGCCTGAAGACATTTTGGATTTCCTAACTAGGGGAAGACACTAATAACATTTGCAGGGGAGATCAAGGGTTCTACTTGTCATTGGGAGCCTAGTCAAAAAAGCAATGCAACAACTGGGAGACACTCAGCCACACAGACTACAGTGGCTCAGTGGGCTTATGCAGAGGGTATGGTGCACGGTAGGATGGCACACAACCTCAGCGTGGGCTGTGAACCTCGGAGGCAGAAGCAGACAGCACCGAGGGCAGAAGTGATTTGGCACCAGATTAAAGAATAAAGGGAATAAATCAGTGGACTCACAAAGGCTGGTGATACGATGGGAAAGGGCACACCCATCTGTGAGCGTCCTGTGACTAAGGAATTCAAAGTAGAACAGTGACAGGTGACAAGTATGGAGAATGTCCAGCAGGGACCAACTAGGAAGGTGAGGCACCAAGGAGCAAATCATGAGCAGCAATCAGAGAACAAGGAGGCTGGAACTGGATGAGGGTTTGGTTGGTGCCTCCTGGAGATAGTGAGGTAACAGACTAGCTTGTATGAGGTAGGACAGGATGAAAAACGTTTGAGTTTGAAGACTGTCCACTAGGGGGAGGTGTTTGATCACACACTACTTGAGGATCCTGTGGGGTGTCTTGGGGACTCTTCTGCTCAGACCCACCACTGCAGATGGAGATAGAAGGTAGCTGCTGGAGATGAGAGAGGAGCCCTGATTCTCAGGGCCAGGCTCCTGGAAGTGGAAATCCATACGTCTGTGAAGCGGCCCCAGAGGATCACCTGCTCCACAACCGCTTCATCCAGCCATTGCAGAACACTCAGAACAGTCTGCACATTTTTTTTTTTCCTAAGCAGAGGCTTTTATGAACTAACAGTTCATTGCCTTTGCATTTAACACCTCACTTCCCTCTGCACAAGAACGGTCTGCCGTTTGTATATAAAAGTGCAAAAGGAAGAAAAAGCTGTAGTGAAAAGCAAGCACTGACGACACAGAGGGACACGGGGACACCTCTGGACACCTGTCCCATCCCTCTGCTTTTGCTCCTGTCAGCACCTACATCCAGGGTACCCAACCAGCCCCATTTGGGTTCTGTAGATGGCTCTGTACCAACTTCCCACTGAGGCAAGCACTCAGGCCCCACACGTGCCTCTCTGGGCTCTCAGCCATGAAGAATCTCATCTGTGGTTATCAGCATCAGGGACAGCCAGGCGAGTCATTCAGTAGTTGGTCCTGGCTCAGTAGAGTCTGTAAGAACACAGCCAAAGGGACAGTTTAATAGTCCATGGGCCAAGGCTACCCTGCAGCATCTCCACGAGAAAGAGGAGACTGGGAGTAGCCCATATCCAACGTCACTGGCCTGCAAGGTTATGCTGTCCCAGGGAGCCTGAGCATTGAGGTTGAAGAGACAGTAATGTTAAGATTAAAATGGGCTGAGAGTGGAGCTCTGTGGTACACAAGCACTGGTCTTGCTTGTACAATATCCCAGGATCAATTACCACCACTCATTCATACATACATACATACATACATACATATAAGACAAAACTAAGCCTTTCATCTTTGAGGTAAAGTTCCTATTTTGATATCACCAGAGGTTTGGTAGAGATCACAGCCAAGATTATACAGAGACAATTCCCTGCATGAGTCAAGAGAAAAAGCCTATTGCATTGATGTGGTCTTGCTTAGATATAGGAGTCCTCTATTCTGTCTTCAGTGTTCTAACTGTGGCTAGCCATTTCTTGCTACCTCTGGTCTTCCCATATGACTTATAAGAGGGCTATCATTAGTCCTGCTTTACAGGTAACTAAAGCCAGTCTCAAAGGGACAATGGCAAGCCTAATCTCCTAGAGCTAGTAAAAGGCTAGTAAAAGCAAGGACTTGAACCACGCTTACCTCCCCACAAAACCGTTCTTCTCTTGGGACCAAGCTGCCTCCCTGTGCACTAATTTGTATCCTTTGGCATGGCAGGCTCTCCTAGCTTGCAGATAAAGCCATGATGTCAGAGAAGTGGTGGGAACACATGTGTCTCCGGTGCCAGTGGGGGCAGGACAGTATCCACTGGACAGAAGTGAGCCTGGGCTTTGGTCTGGCTGGATGGGTGACCCAGAACTGCTTGAGCACTGCCATATCATTATCAGTCTGAGACCAGGGAAAGGATCTAGCATTCTGTATGTTCAGGGCAACTCTACCGAAAGGCCCACAAGCCTCCAATGCCCTGTGGTGGCTCAGAGCCCAGCAATAGGCCACCTGGAGGAGAGGTCCTTGGGCTGCTGTGTACCTCAGGGCTGGCTCAGGCTCTGACCCACAATCAAGCACCATCCTTTCCTCTCCCCTGGCCGTGAACACCATCACAGCAAGCTCACTGGGCTTCCTTGGCACTAGCCATGCCACAAGGATTAGAGGAGGTTTTGGGGGAAGAGTCCAAATCATACCGTGAGGCGATGGATGTCTTGGGAGAGGAGCCCTATCTGTGTCACGGTGCCTTCGGAAGGTGTCATCTGTAAAATGGGCAGCAGCCTGATCAGCACACAGGGATGAAGCCTACGCTTTGCAGAGACAGTGGCATGCAAAGGCTCCTCTGCTTGGGGGGCCATCCTCTCCAGGACATGCTTCCCTGGAGGGATGGGCGTGGTGTGCTCTAGGTCCCAGGAGTGACAGCTGGTGAGACACATGCAGCTTTCAGTTCCTGCACTGCATACACACGCTATGCTGAAGCCACACTCAGTGTGGAAAAGCAGGGCACAGGCAGAGTCTGTTAGAAGCAGCCTCCTGTGCATGCCCAGTTGCCCAGCTATTTCCTGGACCAAAGAGCAACAGGGATGGAAGCCTCCAGATTGCTGTGCAGAAGAATGGTCTCCAGACACACAATGCCAGACAGCAATGCTGTGGTGTAAGAGGGTATCTTCAAGAGGCTGCTGCCTCTTCATGGCACGGGAGCCTCCTCCTCCTGCCTTCCTCCTCAGGTACTGCTGGCCTAGTCCGTCTTCCTTATCTGAATGCTGCATACTTGGAGGCGTCAAGGGCAACCCCTTGTAGCAGGAAAAAGTCAAGTCCACTGAGGGAATAGTGGGACCACTCAAGAGATCCAGCAGCAATACAATTCCATGCAAGTCTGAAAACAGGTGCATGCGGTCCCTCGCTGGGACATAACCAACAGGGCTCAAAACCTGACCTAACCCTCTTTACAACAGCATTGGCCATTCAGTGGCCCTGGGTACCAGAACCAAACACTAGTATTGCCACTTGGCAAGCTTGAGCCCACTTCTCTCACTAGCTGGACTTCAGGGGAGGTAGCAGTAGCCTTGGGTAACAGACCATGGCTGAGTCTTCTGTGTGTTCACAAGCCAGATGTTAAGCATCACCTGCATCTGAGGCAGAATCAGAACGCCATAAGGGGGCCATCGGTCCTGCCCTCACTGCCAGATGGTTATAACACGGCTGTTATTCCTCTGTAGATGAAGCCCACTGGATCCAAGAGGAGTTAAATGCTGGCCAGTCCCAAACTGGAATTTCCTGAGCAGGAGCTCAGACTGGCACAGCACATGTCTCTCCTGGTCAGTCTCCGGCCAGACACAGACCATCTGGTGGGCCCATTATCAGGTAGTCAGGGTCTCAAACAAGAGACCAGCTCTGTTTCTGCTCTTTGCAGAGACAGAAGTGGGCAAGATGTAAAAAGCAGAGACGTGCCAGAAAGGCTGCCTGTTTATCTCCCCACCCTTCGCTTAGAGGCTCATGCTGCTGGAATGGAAAACAACCTAGGGTCTGTGTGACAGATGTGACCTCCAGCCAGGTTGTGCGTGATACCCAGGCCGCTTCTGTGCTTCACAGAGGGAGATGGGGCCCAAGGCAACAGAAGGACCACAGACCTCCACTAATGGATGCTCCATCTCCTTGGTTGAACCCTAAGCTATAGGCCCTTACTTAAGTAGTGTAGTCAGTATCACCCTACCTCAAGCCATGCCTGGCTTTCTTCCCTCAACAAAATTAAAGATGTTTCATACTTCCTACATAAATACTGTTTTTATTATCAGAAAGAAGTGGCCACCCCATAGTAAGGTACAATCAAATTACATTGTCACCAATGGCCTAAATACCCGCTATTGTCCCTTTGATCTCAGCCAAGACTCTGTGGCCCACAGGCCTAAGGCACTTAAACTCTTCCCTCAACTGGAGCATAGGGGTGGTATCTGAGAGCTGAGCCTCTTGGGATTGCCCAGGATCCCTGTGCTCAAATTTTTCCAACTGAAAGATGGATATTAGGAATTATTAAACATGTACAAATGTCTTCAGGTGACTTCCCCTGAGTCCACATTTGGCTATAGTCCCCAAAGTCTGTCCCCTTTGTAGCTGTGTAGCCGTGTTGCTGTTTTCTGTAGGTCATGCACAGGGATGGGGTGAAGTGCAGTTATATGGTGGCACGCAGTGTTAACTGTGAGCTCTCCGTGCACACAGAAGGCAGATGACAGGGGTGTCAGCTTATCTGTCCCACCTGGTCCAGCCCATCTAGTTCATGGTTATCAAGGGGACTGAGGCCCCGGTAGACACCGTAGACCCTGTGGCTGTCACTGACAGCATCGCTGGGCTCCATGGGGCAAATGTAATCCGTAGATTCATCAAACTTCTTTTTTCTCATGTTTCCGAAATGTGAAAATCCGAGTTTCCTAGGCTGAAACAGCAAATACAAGATGATGAGAAGGAGCTCCTGGGCCAGTGTGCAGATGTGACTGACAATATATTTGGGAGCTGGCCCAGGAGGAAAGAAATGAAAGTGCTTGTAGGAAACAGGGCTCCTGGTGACAATTTCTATGCTGAAGCAGGGCGGACAGACGAGTAACCTTGAGCACAGAGAGCGGCTCCTCCACAGCTCTGCCCGAAACTGAGACCCTCTGCCTGCCCCTACCACAGTGACTTCCTGTTTCCAAAGATGGGCTGAGGGGTCCCCTGGAATGCTACTATCTGCACTAAATGCCAAGCACAGGGGACCTGTCTCAGTACAGCTGCTGGCATGTGAGTCAAGAGTACCCAGAGCCACGAGGACCTCTGGACTGTGGAGAGCCCTGGGTTGGCCTTCTTCCTTGCCTTAGTTTAACCTTGCTGCTTCTGCTGGACTTCCCAGACATACTTCCTGTCCTTCGCCCTCGGGGAAGGGAGTGTGAGCAGGAGGTGCATCTGGACCTTAGGCACCATTGCTTGCGTGGGGAGAGTTCAGCTAGGCCTCTGGAGGTTATCTGTGGGCCTGCAGTTAGATTCAGACTGAGGATGATGTGACTCAGGCTGGACTTTGTGGGATTCAGAGAGGTCAGGGGAAGGAGGCAGGTGTGTGGATGATACTGCGGCCAGCTGTGTGTTGGCTACATCACAGAACACAACAGGCAGGACCAGCTGCTATGGGAGAACTCCCAGTGCTAGCAAGATGGCTTAGACCCAGGGCACCAGGGAACACAGATGGGCCTGAATTAAGGAAACGCAGAGCTCATCTGCTTGGCAGAACTGGAGTACTTAACAGCTTCCCATGAAGAGCCACTTCCTGTACATGTTTCCAGTGTGCAGAAACCTGCACTGTCTTCCGGGGACTCAGGCCAAGCAGGAAACGGATTTAATATAGATGAACAGACCTCAGGAGCAGATGCCTGCAGCAAAGGCCAAGCCTGCCTCCCACCCAGGGCTGCACTCCTGGGGTGAGCCCAAGCACTAAACTAACAGATGCCTTGCAGAGGTTCAGAAGGCAGACCCCCCCACCCTGGACCCACTCACAAAGGCTCTGACAGCTCACCCGGACTTTGGCTGTTGTGGTCAGGGGGGTGTAAGCTGGCGAGGCCATTTTATCTCGCTTTTCCTGTTCCGCCTCAGGACCAATTAGGGCGTTGAACTTGGTGGTCAGATGGCGCCTGAGGAGCGTCTTCTGTGGGGGGATATTAAGAAGCATAGCCAGGGTATCTCCAGTGAAGCGTGGCTCCAGGATCTGAGAAGAAAGCGTAGACAAACATGGCCAGTGGTAACTGTAAGGATGTGTTCCTCTGGGCCTTGGGTGGCTCCAGAGCACGGGCTGTGTTGTGTCCCACCCACTCAGTCTCCCCAGCACGTGGCCTGGTTTTGTGCAGACCAGCACATTTGCTGACTGACCACAGACTAGCATGTCATGTCACAGACTAGCAGAGAACTGGGGCCTCTCTGATAGGATGTTTTCCAGTCTTCTCTGATGGCATCTAGGCCACCGCCTCCATACTTCCCTTCTGGCTTTGACACTTGACAGAGCTAAGTGGTGATAAAGATCATATCATGGCAATCAGGAAATTACATATGGCGACTTCCTCCTCCTCACTTCCCCAGCCCCCACGTTCCTCTGGGAACAGGTGGAGCCAACTTGTTTGGGGTTGATCTCATGCAACCACCAGACTGACTGGAGTCCTCTGGGTTGAAGCTGAGAAAGTCCTTTCAGAAGTCCCCTTAGTTTTCTATGTAAGGTACAGCGGTGCTCAACCAGAAATCACAGAAAAACTTTAGATCTCAAATTCTGTAAAATGGTTCAGATCAAGTGTCTCATTTTTTCCACTAGAATGCCTGGCCCTAAGAAAACATGAATCTTAGCTTTCATCATCATCTCGACACAGTAGAATCACCTGAGAAGAGTCCCAAGGAGGGGTTGCCTGGATCAGACTGGCCTGCAGGCAGGACTGTGAGGGATTTTCCTTAATTAGGTGAACTGAGGTGGGAAGACCTGTTGTGGGTGGTACCATTTCATGGGCAGGCTTCTGGACGGTGTAAGAGTTAAGAAAGAAACTGACCAGAAGAATGCATGTATTCATCCTCTCCTCTCAACTGTAGACGTCATGTGACCGTATCTCAAGCTCCTGCTACCCTGACTGCCCTGCAGTGATAAATGAAGCCTGTAATTGAGCTAAAATAAACCCCTCCTCCCCATGTTGCTTTTTGTCAGGGTACTTTGGTCACAGCAGGATAGGAAGGTGGTTTGGTAATACCCCAGTTTGCACCAAGGCATGTGGGCTAGCCCAGAGAGCCACTCACAATGAGGCCGCCATGGACGCCACTCCCTCGAAGGTTGGGTGCATACTCGGCCAGGTCCACAGATCGCAGCCACTCCATTACCCTGTGGTTGGACCACTGCACAACTTCTGAAGGAGAAAGGTTACTCTGTGACAGAGGAGAGTGAAGAAATTAGGCGCCATGTGATCCTCTGTTGGGTCAGCATCTCTGAACAGTCTTGTTCCAGACACTTCACCAGAATAGCAGACTCTGGAGGCTTTGCAACCCAGACCAACCTAAGAAGTCAGTGTCTTACTGAATTTTGCTGCAATGTGTATACTTAAATATCTGAACCCACAATCCTGTTATGCCCTAACTTTCAGGCCATTCATTCAGTGATCCAACAGAATTTTAAAGATTCAATTATGAGCCAAGTATTTTCTAGGTAAAAATACTTCCTGGCGTGGGCAAATGTTTTAAAGGAACCAACATTTAGACACTGAAGCTGGGACTTGAGAGATGGCTCAGCAGTGTAAAGAGCTTACTGCTCTTCTAGAGGACCCAGGTTCAGTTCCCAGCATCCATGTCAGGTGGCTCATAACCATCTGTAATTCCAGCCCCGAGAGATCTGATGGCCTCTTCTGGCCTCTGCAGGTATCCACATATGTGTGACATATACACACACAAAAGTAAAAAGAAAAGTATATCTTTTTATTAGGTATGGTAATGTCTACATACTTTCATTTGGCCTTCTGGGCGTCAAAAGGCTCAGTGCTCACACATAGAAAATGTGCAAGATGTATTTGTTGAATAGCAAGTAAGTAGAGGATAAAAGGCAAAAGTGGCCATTTTAAATCCCCAAAGGACCAGAATTAGGTCAGTTCTCCATAACAGAGAAGGCGGGATGTGACCCACAGGCCTTCAGCCTGGGGTCTAGCGGGAAGTCCTGAAGTGTATAGAACGCCATTACGTATATCACCCATATGTGGTGCTTTGCATCTATCCACACTAGTTCCCCGCTAGTAAGAGCCTATGCATCTAGGCTAGTTAATGCATAAGGCTAGTTAATTTTATACCGGCAGGTAGAGTAGCCCACTCTGAACTGTCCAGTCCTTTTGGAACCCTGTCTCATCTGATGCCCTGTACCTTGCCTCCTCTGCCTACTTTAACACCCATGTTTCCATACTGTTTTTCCTTTCCCCTCTCTTTTATGCCATACCAAATCCTTGGCTCATTATGGTGACTTAGAAAAACAATGCTGAGTGAGGGTGGGAGATCAGAGGTTTAGTGACTATCATTAGACCCAAAATATAGGCAACAGGGAGTTATGGGTACCAGAATCTTAAGCACCATGGTCCATTTCTCACACATGATATTCAGGTGTCCTGACTCGGGGACACCTACACAGCAGGTACGCTCCCTCACCTCATCAGCAGGCCTCCTGTGCAGGCAGTGGGGGTTGAACTTGTTGACATGTAGCACATGAATAGCACATTTAATGCTGAGATGATGTAGTTGGCTGGTGACTTTTAAGAAGAGTAGATCATTCTAGAAGAAGAAAATTCTGGTTGATGAGACAGTTTCTAAGGTGACAAAAGACCCCAGCAGTTCTTTCCTGACCAAACAGACGCCTCTTCTACATCTCAGAAAGGCACTCGGACATCTCGACTGCGTAACTTACCACCAAGTTTGTACTTTGGCACTTGACACGCCTTGTGTAATAGTGGCACTATTTTAGAGCCTTAAGGATGTGAGGGAGGGAGGGGATCAAGTTTAAAATAGCTAGCCTGGGGACACCTGGGCTGAGTGCTCACTGGGACAACAGAAATACTTAAGGGAAAATCCTCACCACAGTTAGGTACTGCAGCATTCGCCCGTCAACTCTCGACTCGTGAAATTGGTCTTTATATTGGGGTAAGCCAATATCATCAAGCCACCCTGAAAAAAAAAAATTGTTAGGATTCGTGCAAACAGACGATGTGCTGCCAAAGGGAAAGGTAATGAACAGTCATTTTGCGGCTCCCATTTTATTCTCCCCAAACATCAGTAATCTGTCTGCCTTTCACAAGTAAGCGGTTGTCTTTGAGGCACACATTTAATGGGGAATTCCCTTGCCCGTTGGAGCTACCAGAAACATTCTTAATGAATGAATGCCTATCCTTACGTGTCACCCAAATGTGGTCAAGCAGCGCAGATTTCTCCTCTTGCTTGGCATTGATAGCTTTCACTGCTAAAACCAGCTTCTTCCTGTGGAGGGGGTGTTTAATCCCTAGTTCCTGAAAGCAAAAGATGAAGACCACATGTGAACTTCTGGCAGGCAACTTGGTCCTCAGAGGATGTCATGTCAGGATGGAAATACTCTCAGAGGGTGGCGGTATGTCTTTGCACAGTGCCCTGGGATGTCAACCTACAGCAAGAGGGAATCTCAGCCTTCCCTGTCCACCCTCTATGTGCATGAGGTAGATGAAGCCATCACCCACCCATGCACCCATGCACTGGGGAAATGGGGGCTTCTTCTCCTCATGCTCAGTCCTTACCTTTTCCATGTCCTGAGGGGTAGCTGTCAGTAGTGTGTGGCCAGATGTCACCCACTGTCTGGCAAAGATCACATACTGAGCCAGGCCGAAATCCTCCAGCCATGCACATACACGTTCTGTGCTCCACTGGGCAAAGGGGGCATTGGCATCACTGGGAAGAAGAGGAAGAGCATGCTTCTGTTATAAGGAGCCTGAGGTTTTACCTATGTAAAAACATCCATAGTCTTTTTTACAAACACTCAAAAAAATAATAATAAAACTACCTTTTAAAAGAACAAGGTGAGTGGAAGTCTAGTACAATCCACCCATTTGTGGGGCTCTAGAGCCACCTTAATAACAGGTTTTATGCTTCAGGTGCAGCTTTTCTGAGCATGGGGCAGCCTCAATATCCTCGGGGGACTGTTTAGTGCACATAGGAATAGAAGCTTAGTATGAACACCCTTGATCAAATCATTTTGTTCATAAGACTCAACACTGTGGGAAATGATTGGGAAACTAGGAAAAGACAGTCCATTGTCTGACACGAAAAGAGGGAAAACCCAAGCCAAAGCTCTTCTAACTTATAACAGTGAATTCTTTATTTATTAAGGAAATACTAGAGGTAGTTCCAGATAATCAACAGAAAGGCATGTGTGTGTACGTGTGTGTGTGCACGCACATGTGTGCACGTGCCTGGCTGTGTATGAGGCTGGGGTGGAGTGACATAGCCACAACACTCAACAACATAAAGACATGAATAAATGAAGAGCTAGGTCATGTTCCTAGACAGCCTGACTAGGTATTAAAAACATCCATTCTTAAGGACATCAATTTTTCATTTAAGGCATGAATGTACTGGCACATTCGAAATCCCAACCAAGTCGTGAAGGACAGACAAAACAACTTCATATCCAGTTTAAATATAAACAGGGATTTATAGATGTAGAAGACTAGCTATTCAAAGAGATTCTCTTCTAGCAAAGCACAGTTCTCCCAAGGCACCCAATGGAGGATGGATTCCAGGGGGCTGCTCTGGCCCCAAATATAAAATGTAATGTTTACATATAACTTACACACATCCTCCCCAATGTTTCAAATAATAATACCCTATTACTTAGCACACCTAGTGCAACACAAATGGTGTGGTCATGTGTTACATTCTATTGCTAGGGAACACTGACAAGGACAATGTCCATGCAGATTCAGTACAGTCTGTGTCACCACTGCAGGACTAACCCACGTTGTCCAGCCTCCTTTGGTTGAAGCTATAGATACAGAAGTCCTGGATACCTAGGACCAACTGCACCCCTAGCATGTAAGAACAGTTTTAAGAACTTCCTGAATCCCTGGCTAACTGTCCGTAACGGGGATTAAACAGGGAATTCCTTAAAGGGCCAGAAAGAAGCCATCATTCTAGAATAAATACTGGAATAGGTACTGAACACTCCTCGCCTAGAGCTTGGGTTTCAGTAGGACTCAAATAGGTGCAGATTCAGGTTTTATAAGATCAGAATTTGCAAATTAGGGTACCATCTGTATAGAAAATATAAAATTTTAATACAGAATTAGGGAATATTTGGAATGAGAAAACAATGCAAAAATTATAAATTAAACACAATGAAAACCCCTACAAAATTCAAAAATTTTAAATTGATTCCTATATAAAGCTCTGTAGTACTTTTTCAACCTCACATTTTAAATGTGAACTGTGACCACCTCCTCATATGCCCATAGCTCTGTAATGCTTTCTATGAGAACAGAACTTCAGTCTGTTTTCTAGATTGACTGCGAATATTTATCTATTTTTGTTTTTAATTTCGAGGCAGGGTCGATTACTGCTTAGACTGACCTCAGACTCAACATGTAGCTAAGGGTAACGTTGAACTTCTGATCCTTCTGCCCCCACCAATTCGGGAATGCTGCGATTACTGGTGTGCATCACCATTCCCATTATGTGTAGTGCTGGGGACGAAGCTCGGGGCTTTATGCACGCTAGCAAGTGCTCTACAATGCAGCTTTATCGCCTGCCAACATTTTTACTATAAGAACTCAGAAAACAGCGTCAGCTCCACAATTTACAACTGGCACCGTTATATGGGTTTTCGGACTCATTGGTGATGTTTCAGAAAACTTCTATTAAGTAGTTACATGTTGCTTCTATTAAGTAGTTCCATGTTACACTACACAGTAGCTACACTACACAGCTCAGGTTGTCCAGTGTGGTGGCCAATCTTAGGGGCGTCAGTCTCATGTTGTCTCTGCTGATGTCAGTAAAGTACATAAAATAAGAGATGACAGTATCTCTACAGTGAGCTCATGTTACTCACTTTACATGAATATCGACTGTCTCCTCACCACATCTATATGAAGTTCATCTCTTGCCTTTACTGCCTTTGATGTGATCTGGCATCTTGGCTTATAATTTGTTTTATTTTATTTTAGTGTTTCGTGTTTTGAGATAATGCCTGATCCTGTGGTTCGTGCTGGCCTTGACTTCTTGGCAATCCTCATACCGTAGTCTTTCAAATGCTGGCATTATAAATATGAGCCACCATACCTAGCTCTTTAACTTGTTTCTTGTGTGTGTGTGTGGGGGGGGGTGCACACACACGTTTTACACAGATGTGCAGGCATATGCATATGTATGCATTGTATATTTAGAAGCCAAAAGTCGATACCAGGTGTCTTTCATCATTCTCCATCTTACACTTTGAGTCAGGGCCTCTCACTGAAGACGAAGCTCACCCATTTGCTAGGCTGACTGGCCACCAAGCTCCAAGGATCTGCACCTCTCTAGTCCCTCCCTCCAGAGCTAGGGTTACAGACAGACGTGAGCCACCGCACTCAGCTTTCACCAGGGTGTTGGGGACCTGAGCTGAGTTCTCATCTTTGCAGAGCAGGCACGTTTCTGGCTGAGCCACAGCCTCAGCTCTATACTTAGTTTCATAACATGAGCATTTCTCTTGACATCAATGTTCATTTTATCACTGTGTTTCACATGCCCGTGTGTTTTCGTTTCATTCGCTTTTTCATTTTTGGAAACTGGAGGAAACATTCTTTAATCAGAGGGACATTTCCATTCTGAAGAGGAGCTTCTGAGATTATAATTTGAAAAATCTTGTCCTGTTGCCCTTTCAAGGAAAACCAGATGCAGCCATGTCTTTATCTTTAGGATCTTCCTACACACCCTTTCTGTTCCTACAGTCCACAGCCCCTCCACATCTTCTCTCAGAGGCAGGATCTCTGTCCTCTCTGCCAGGGCTGTGGCTGAACACACTAGAAAATCATTCTAAGAATAGAAAAGACACCAAACCACTTTGTCATGCTCAAAATACCTTTCCAAGTAGCAGTAAAGCAATGTAGCCAAGGTGATCAAACATGTGATGCCCAGGGCAGAGTTGGAGCACAAGACACATTTGCAATTGCATATGCTTCATTACCAAATACATTCCTGACAGGAGGGGATTTCTGTTTTGACTAAACATTCAAAAAAACAAAATCCCCTGCTTAGGATTGTGCATGTCTGATGATGTAGGAAGTTTCCAAGATTCGATTTCGGCTTTGTATGTTTTCACCTGGGTTCTGTTTCCACTACCACACACACTACCGGTACAGAGGCTACAGCCACGTTCCACCGGGGTGTGACCTCTGATTTGCATCTATGTATTACAATGCTGGGCAACTATCTCAAAGGAGAGTAAGAAGATAGGGAAGACATTTGTACACTAGGATAGGTGATTAACTAAGCCAAACTAAACAAAATATGAGCTGCCTTGAATCACATTCACTTAACCATTTAAGTGCAAACTATGTGGATCTCCAACTCAGTGTTCCCCAACCAATTGCCCAATTGAGAGGCCGAGGCAGGGACATCTTAAATTTGAGGCCAGCCTGGCTATCTGACTGAATTCAGTTCTCCCAAATAAAAACAAAGAAGTTGATGAGCCCCGTAATATATAAATATAAATATTCCATTTATCAAGGTATCACTAACAAAAGTGAAATTCTGCTCTGATATAGCTATCTCTTCTATTATCATCTAATGCAAGGGATAATTCAGAGTTAGAATAAGAGAAAGTTGGAGTAAAAACAGTCGGCAGTGTTTAAGGAGTGTCAAAGCATCTGGCTCAACACTTTGATCAGATCCTCTTTGGAATTTGGAAGGAACCGTGTTAGTTCTTTACTTCTTTACATTTTGGACAGATCAGACTCTCACAGTAAGTATGGGAGGAAAAAGACAAAGTCTGAGGTAGGGGAGCACCTGCTTAGAGATGCCTCATAATGACGGGCAAGTCCTCAGAACATCAACTTGGAAAACCCGCAAGGAAATGTGGTCCTTGAATGAGAATGTCCCGTATAGGATCCAGTATTTGAATACGTGGTCCCCAGTTGGTGGTGCTGTTTGGGTAGGTTTAGGAGGTGTGTGCTTGCTAAAGGAAGCATGTCACTGGGGATAGACTCTGAGCTTTCTCTGCTTCTTGCTTGTGCTTCAAGATGGGAGGTATTTCCTACCGCGATGGACTCAGCCTCTGGAACTGTAAGCTAAATAAACCCCTCCTTCTCTAAGTTGCCTCGGTCACAGTGTTTATCGCAGCAACAGAAAAGTGATCAATACAGATGGGACCCAGCATATGGCTCCAGAAACTGTCTGCTTTAAACACAACACTTCACTGCCCTTTTCTTGAGGAGAAAACAAAACAAAAATTCACACTAAACCCACATGCTAAAGTGAATTCCTGAGTAAAGTATTTAAATACAGCCTTTAAATACTGTGGGGAAAAATTCAAACAAAACGATGAAAGCAATTACAAAGGGAAAGTTGCTGGCATGCTCACACAGACCTGTGATCCTAGCACTTGGGAGGCCGAGGCAGGGCGTCTTAAATTTGAGACCAGTCTGGCTATCTGACTAAACTCTGTTTCCCCAAATAAAAGCAAACAAGTCAATGACCCTCATTGTACAGAGATATAAAAATTCCATTTGCCAAAGTATCACTAACAAAAGTAAAAATCTGGTTCAAGCCCCACACTATCGTACCTCAATTACCAAACATGGCTTCACCTTAATACACAGAGAGCACACAGAAATCTGTATACAAAGACATTCATTAAAACTGACCCACAATACAGAAAATTCACAAACTAAAGCAACAACTGTGAAAATTAACCTGACAAAAACTATAAGCTTCTGGAGGTTTGTAAGAGTAGAGAAAATTAAACAGGGAAAAAAACTTGAATGTATAATTTTAGTAAGGCTGTGGTAGACAACAGATTCTCTCTGTACAGTGTGCTATGGGATATAAATATCACTAAGACCTCTACCTAGAGAAATACAGTAAAAAAATAAAATAGAATATGTTTCCATTATCTGAAATTTTCTAAAAGACATTATCAAAATGCAAAATACACAATTTTCACTGGAAAAAGATTTGGGGCTAGGAGCTCTCAGGAACATACGGCTTCCCCCACAGGAATATTAGTGGCAACATTTTATAAAAGATTATGCGTTAAATATCTATGAATTAGATGCCAGGGCATTGGCATGTGAATATACTCTCCTTAAGGGTAATAGCAGCCTTTTCATTCCCAGAGACAATTCACTTTTGTTGCTGCAGGCATTGTTAAGATAAACAAAGCAAGCTCATCAGGATAGCTCATTCCTCCCTTCACCAGCCACTGCCATGGTCCACAAAGCACAGAGACATTCAAGCAAAGCAGCCTCTGGCTGTGCGGCTCCTTCCTTAAGCAAAGGGAGTTTCCGACATTTTTCCCCCAGGACCTTGGAGCCACAGGAACAAGGCAAACTGGATAGGAAAATGCCTGCTGGTCTTACGTTCTTCCACCCTGGTGCAAGGATTCCCCTGCTACACTCAGTCCCTAAAGACACAGGCAGAATTGGACCAAAGGTGCGTCACTGAAGCTTGCTGCACCTGTACTTTCTCATATCAGGGAACCCAGAAACAAAATATCCAAATTAGAAATTTTTGCTAGGCAAATGTCAATGCCTAATTATGGAATTTATAGATAAGGTTTTCTTTGGCTTCAAATTGATTGATGGCTTTTTGGATTGTGCCCTTAGATTCCCCAACCCCCGCACCCCCATCCCACCTCCACACCCCTACCCCTGCACACAAATTTACATTCAAGATTAGAAGGATCAACAGCATGTTCCCATTTGATCATGGATTATAATACAGGTGTGGGGAGACCCATCCGTGCAGAGGTAGCAATGGGAAGGTCCTGTTTCTCAAACACTATGGGGAAGTTTGAAGATGGCAATTAGTTAAGGATCAGCTTCCTGTAGGGGGTGGGGCCCCACAGCAAGTCTGTGAACCTGACTTGTTTTGAGGGAAATGCTCTTTTCTCTTAGTTGGAAAGCTGTGCTATTTCTGAGAACTAGTATTTGCACTGTGAGCATCTCCTAGACCTCTCTCTCTCCCTGGTGTATGTAATCCTGACAGCAAACAATAGAGTTCATTTCACTTTGTTCACTTTGGTTAAGATTTTAAGCAGCACATTCCAATCCTGCAGAAGCCCTAAAAGTACCAAAACTGGCTCTGCAGACTGGGCTTCCAGAGAGTCTGCTAGAGGCACCCGTGTCACCGGGGCTGCTGAGATAGACAGGGGTCTCACCAAGCATGAGCAAGGAACTGCAAGTGCAGGTTTGTAGGGAACGATCTCTCAGAACAGGGAAAGCTGAAGAAAGGGGGTAAGAAGAGTAACAGGAGAGTGTCCCAAATAGATATGCTGGTTTTGTGTATTTTTATTAGGGCGTGACAGGACAGTCACAGGAAACTCAGCATTTTGATGTGCGTGCCACTCATATTTTAGCAGCTCCCTTCCGTGCAGTTTGCTACAGTGTAGTTATGAGGGAGACTGGCAGATGCAGCCTGCCCCAAGACCCTCCACAGAGCCTGTGGGAGGAGGGCACTGCCCAGAGACAGTAAAAGACCATGCTCTCTTTCCCAAAAAGACAAGAGGATGTTGACCCTTGAGGGGCAGGTAGCTGATGCCTGGCTCAGATGCGCAGTAGCTCATATAATTCTCGTAAAAACTTTAAAATACTTGTTTTTCTATCCCCATTTCATGAGTGGGAGTGGAGGGCAGAGGCTTTATAGCAGCACACAGCTTGCAGTTAGGAAGTGGTTGAGAAAGGATGGCAACCCAGCTTTGGGATTTTAGAATCTGCTCAGAATGGCTGCATGAGAGCTTCACTGTCCGATGTGAAAGGCACCGTTGAGAATGGGTGACAACGGAGCAGAGCCATTCACAGCCTTTCTGACGGTTAACATTGTCAACTCAACAGGATCTAAAATTACCAACAAAACTCTGGGAACTTCCATGAGAGTTTCTAGATTGAATTAATCAAGGTAGTAAGACCCACCCTATATTTGGGCAGCATCATTCCATCAGCCAAGGTCCCAGGCTGGATAAAAGGAGGAAGTGGGCTGAGCACCAGCATTTACTTCAGCTCTTTCTGCTTTCTGACTGAAGATTGAGCAGCACCATGCCTTCCCTGCATTGATGGGCTGGATGTAAGCCAGAGCAATCTCTTTCATTCTTAAGCCGCTTTTATCAGGTTTGGTGTTTTTTTTTGGTTTATTTGTTTGCAAGAATTAGAAAGGTAACTAATACAGCCATCCTATCCCAGCCATATCTAGCTGCAGGGAGTCTCATGCCTTACCTCAGCACCTGGTGAGTGTGGGCAATATCCACTCATGTCAAGCAGACAAATTCTGCATGAAAAACAGCTGCTTTTAGCCTCTGAGGCTGGGGGGACATCCAGCCCTGCTCCCACTGCATCCTGGTCAGGATTTCACAGAGCTCTTTGCAGTTGGGCTGGGTGGAGCCTTACCATTTCTGTCCCTTGGGGTCCCTGGTCCTAGAAAGTCTTGGCCCTGCAGTTGCCCGAAGCCCACCTCGTCGAAACTCTGCCATCCCTGGTGCATCGGTGTTGAAGTTTCCTGACTGAGTTCTTCGGATTCTGCATGGAGAGGAAAGTACAGACTGTGAGGGGCTAGACCAGGCTCAGAGCTCTGGCCAACAGCCTTCCCAGTCCCTATCCTGAAGCCAGGGAAGATGACCTATGACATTGCCTTTGCCAGATGCCAAGATTCAGTATTAAGCTTAACCCTGGGATCTGGGCCATTTGTCACAGGATCAAAGTAAAGGCTGTGCCTTTGAGGAGACTCCAGTGTCTGCCTCTGCCAGAATGAATCAGCTGGACTAACAAGTACAAGTACCCAGCTCTTGGTCTTTAAAGATTTTATGAGACACAGTCTGGCTCCCAAGAAAAAAGAACCCGGTCTTGTCTGTGCCTTTCCAGAAGCTAGGTAGTGTAATCTGCTGGGAATGGGAGCAGGGTATGTGAGATGGACGGATATCTAGAATGAAAGACACATGGCAACTAGCTATATTAAATGAATGCCATTTCTTCTTTGGGTCACATTTCTTCTCTGGGTCCTGAACAATAGCTCACATACTTCATTCTTCTCTCTGAATGTGACTATTCTGCTGTTGCAGCTATGCAAACATGTGATGGAGCAGAGACTTCTACAGCATCCGCCTGGTCTAAGCACATGATTACAACCATTACCACAAACTTACTTTCCCCAAAATTTCTTGATGCCTTTGGGGCTTCGTTTGCCATCTGGTGTCAAGGGAGACTGGGGGCTTGACTCAGTACCAGATGAAGTAGATGACAGTTCATTGGTCACAATTGTATCTTCCCAACCACCTTCTGTGTCTCCTAAGGTAGACGGGATGAAAAGGTATGTCAATGAGAGTGAGGGGGTACCTTTAGAACCACCCCCCCATCCTGAGCTATCCTTCTGCAGGAGTCCAGAATACTCTTCCCAGGGTTACCTTTAGGACAGAGCTACATATCAAGATTCCAGAAGCCAAAAGAGCTTGGACACACCCCCAAGCTCTCTCCCCAAGAACTACTGAGGCTGGTGCAAATCTGGGTGATTTAATGTCTTAAAACCCTAAGGCTTTGGGGCCCAAGTAACAGTAGATTATTCCAACAAGGAGCTTGCTATTTAATCACTGGGAGACTTGGGAATGTGGGCAGGGCATCAGAGGTGGAAAACAAAGGCATTCTCACACTCTACCTCACCTGGGACAGTCACAGTACCTAATACGGGAGCACTGACACTCCAGCCGCGATCTCCAGCAACCCAGAAGCAGAGAAGCCACATGAAGAAGCAAGAGAGGCCCAGTCCAGCCCAACAGTAACGGGGAAGCAAAGAAATAAAAAGAGTATCATCGAGCAGGAGAGAAAAACTCAAACAGAAAGGAAAACAATCCCATGAAGGACAGGGGAGAGGGCAACCAGCTCGGCCCACAGGGTCAGCATACTGAGAGGAGGCAGGCAGCCAGCCAAAGGATCCTGGTGCCACTTCCTCACAGGCTGAGGTGTCCACAGGAGGAAGGGTCAGTAGAGAGGTGGGGGGGGGGCGGTGTACAACACTCTAAATCATAGGCAGCCCCTGCAAAGGTGCCAGGACTCATACTACAATGACCCAGAGCAGTATGCATATCATTAAACACGGTCATTTAAGTGATTATCTGAACTATTGAAACCCAGGGCAAAACTGGCTTTTGTGAACTAAAGCATGAGGTGTCCCAGGGAACAACCAGGTGGAGGAGTTATAGATGGGCAGGGAGAATTCTTGAACACCAAAGCATTCCTTCCTGGACTCCATCAAATCCTCTGCTGCTGACCACATTTTCCTAAAGAAAGACTCTGACTTGAGAGTATGTAGAAGGGCAGCCTATTTGTAACAGGGGCTGCATCAAAGGCAGATGAGGGAGAGAGAAGCCATGGTGACAGATGAAGGAAGCAGGGACTGGAAGAGTAAATGGAGATGTCTAAGAGGGAAGGAAAAGAGAAGTGGAAGGGAGGACAGGCAGGGATTCGAGGAAGCACAGATAGAAGGGAGAACAGAGTTACGGTAACTTGGGAAGCAGCATATCCAGACAGGGAATCTTTAAAATTGGGGCCACTTTGGGACACAACTTGACCAGGAACAATCCCCAACATCCTTGATTGTGGGCTGCAGTTATAGCTACGGTGACTGTTAGTGCTAAGGACACTGTTCCTGAGGCCATCAACCCAGGGGCTGGACACTCACTCAGCTTCAGCAGGCTGCTCCCTGAAGAGTCAGGCTGGGAGGAGGCAGTGGGAGGAGTCTTGGCAGCTTCTCCATTGGGTGTGGCTCCTGAGAGCTTCCCAGGTAATGTAGGGTATTTCTGCTCCACCAGGAAAGAGCTGTCCTATTGGAAGGAGGAAGAGATGCCAAATTAACCCTTGGACTTCAGCTCAAACCAGCTAAGAAATCCTTAGGTACATAAATAGCACCCTTCATGCAAGAGTCACTTTTCACTTAGCTTAACTCATCATTTCTCCTAGTCCAGGAAAGGGGACCAGAGTTCTGTGAAAGGTAAAGATCTACCCATAGCAAGGCAGAGACCGTGTCAAGCCCAAATCCAGAGATTATCTTTAACTGCTCTCAAAAAAGAAGCCCTGTGCCATTTGCCCCCATGTTAGAGGCTCAGTAAATTTCATAGCCATGAATTCTCCCTGGGCCCTTCAAGAAAACAAGCCACTGTTTGCTGGCTAGTACTCTATTGATCTTGAGGGAGAGGAGGGCAAGAAAAGCCTGGTCTGGGTTTCCCTGCTCTTTCCACACTTGCTTTCTTGTGGTCAGAAAAGAGGCTTTTGACCTTTTGAAAGAGGCTATAAAACCCTTATAGTCAGGCAAAACCAAGACAGATCTCTTCAAGGGCTTAGGCATGAGTACAGATTACACTGACTGTGGCTGAAGGAAAGCCATGCTACAGCAGTGATGTTAGAGTTAAATCTGAAGCAACAGCAGGAAAAGTCTGTGTTGTGATGATGATTCTTTTGCCCAGCATCATGAGAAGACAAAGCAAGTACCTAGGCATACACTGGGAGAGATAGTAACAGAAAACAGGCTGGAGGGCTACAACCCAACACAGCTACATCAGGAACTCAAAATCATCCTCTTTAAGGTACCACTTTGATGCAACAAGTCCTGTGGTTGGATTCTGGCTAAAAAAAAAAGTGCCAATGAAGCAGGGTGATTTATTTTGCCAAAAAGTATATAAAGGTCGCTGACTCTACAAACCTGAGAAAAACATATAGGATATGTTGCAAGAGTAAGAATAAAGAGAAAATGACATGATATCACCGAGAAACTCAAACATGGATCACTTGATTGGACCCAGAAGAAGAGTAATAATATAAGAAGCAGAGCCACTTTTCAAACTGGCAAGTCAGAATGGAACTGGATGACCGCCAAGCCCGAGATACTTTTTGAAGCTTTATTCAGCTGAGATTCAAGTTTGCAGTACATTATTTCTGAAATCAGCATCCTTCCATGTCCAGAAACTGTTTGAAATTCTGTTCATTCACTGCAGATTGACAAGATTGCCTCCACAGGTGAGCTCAGAAATGAGAAATATGGAAAGAGGAGACTAAATTATTAAAGAAATCTGGTCCAGGAGTAGACATGTCAGAACCTCCAGAGATGAAGACCACGACATCTTCAAGCTTGTGGTGACCTGCAAGGCCGAGAGGTCAGGCGTGATCAGACATGTGGACTGCCCCAGCAGCTTCCCAGTGCTAGCTCATTCGCTGGCAGCTGCCTCACACTCACCTGAGGCACTATCAAAAAGAACACCAACTCCCAGGCTCCTCCCTGGCCCTGTGAATCAGACCCTCTGAAAATGCACCCACTTCAGGAGTCTGTATTTTTAACAAGCGTCTTGTGTTATTCTGATGCTCTGGTCAGACTCAGACCATAGGAAAGGAGTAGTCAAAACATTTAGAGAACTGTGGGCTGGAAAGATGGCTCTGCAGCTAAAGGCACCAGCCACACAAGCCCAGTGACCAGAAAAAGCCATATGAGGTGGCGAACATCTACAACCCCAGCACTTCTGTGATGAGATGTGGAGACAGGAGAATCTTAAAGGCCAGCTGGCTAGCAGTTAGGAGGGCAGCAGAGGAGCAAAAAGAGAGGTCCTGCTTCAATGATGGATAGGGTGAGAACCAACTCCCCTAAGTTGACCTCTGATGCATGTGCATGCATAGACATAGTAAGATAGTTGTTTCTGTTTTGTTTTTAAGTTTAGAGAATCAAAGAGCCTGACACCAGCTTCCATCTTCCATCAGAAATACAAAATGAGAAGGACTCTCAGTACGGGCTTTTGGTTGTGTCCCACATAAGATCCTCCAACATAGGGCCAGGACAGCGGAAAGACCCTGACCATGGCCACCCAGAGAGTTCTCTGAAGAGCTGCGGTCCAAAGAGAATATTCCCTAACTCAAGGACAAGTGAGGCCCCAGACCTGTAAGGAACAGGGAGCAATAGGGCCAGTTCTCTGAGCTCTGCTTCAGCCAAGAAGCAAAGCTGAGGGAATGACTCACTGATGGATAAAGAAGTGCCACTTCAAGGCAGGACAGGCAGAAGACAGGAATACTTGCCCCGAGTCCTGTTTCCTGTCTAAAAGTGTAACTCCAGCTCTAGGGAGCCAAACAGCAGGCAGGACCACCCAACTGCTTTAAATCCGAATGAAAGGGTGGCTCACCAACACAGAGAGGGCTAAGCTTCGGGTCAGAATGACTCAGGGAAAACCTTTTCTTTTTAATCTCTCAAACCTTGTTTGGTCATTTTAAACAGAATAACAACTCCTGTCTTGAGCTAGTTGAAAAATATGTGCACAGAGCCCAGCAGACAGCTTTCAGCAGACATACAAAAACACAGGAAATACCCCAAGCCAGGTCCTAGTGTATCATGACCATCTGCCCCAGGGCATAATTAAAGAATCCACTGAGAAATGAGCGCTTTGTAGGCTGCTAATCCACATACAGGGGACCACAGCGTATACAGCTCTGAGAAGAAAACACTTAGAGAGGGCTGGAGGGACTTGATTCTAGAGTATTGGGAACGGAAGAGACTGCTTCATTATGCATATAAACCACACAATAATGACATTTCCCCTTTCCTCATTCCTTCATAACTATTACAGCTAACCTATTTTAAGGCTACAAATTCTGTACCTTACTAAAATACTCTAGCAAACATTACAACCAAGGATAGGTGATTAGGACAAAAAATAATGTACCTTAGGCTCTCCCGCCAGGGACAGCTGGTTCCCATTGACACACTATAGAGTGATAAGAAGCATTCAAACATGAGGAGAGAAAGAGAGCTGAGTTAGTCACAGTAAGAATGCTTACATCCGAAGTGCCAAGAAGTAAACACTCTGTCCCAGTGCTTCCTGTCAGATGATCGCTGCCCACAGCAGGAAACAGGACACTGTCTAGCCAGTGAACAGATATCCTGAGGAGTTGCCATCAATATGACCAATGGAGCAAGAGGCACATGGCTGGGGATTGGCTCTGGTCAACCCCAAGGTCTGTGGATCTCCACCATGTCACTCTGATGGAGATCAGGGGACAGTAAGAAGCATGGCTCACCAGACACTGTACCAGGGCAGGACTCTGAGCCTAGTCATTGCTCAGCTCAAAGCCTTCCATTGTCCCCTCCAACACTGGGCCCAGTCATACGGTCAAGTCCATTCTCACAACGGGTCCAGAAAGCCCTCAGGTCTTTTCAGACTTTTTTTTTTATTTTTATAAAGCTAGCTCTCTAATCTTCTAGATTATCCCAGGCTGACTCACTTGTCACCTGATGTCACTACTCCAGACACCACCCCCTTTAGCTACGTTACTCTTTCATTCAGATTCCCTGTAGAGATTCCAGGTACACTGTGGAGACGAGGCCAGAATCTACGATCTTCTCTGGCTTGATGTGGCATATGGCTCTGACCTTGCTGTTCCTGCTCCTATGATTTCCCAAAACCTGCTTGTGTACACCTGCACATCCCAGCACTGTGCTCGGCCTAAAGGAGTAACTCAGTAATTGGCACAGCCGATTGATGAGCTCACCTTATCCCCAGATTCACGTCTCAAGTCTTCCAGACTACAGGAGAGTTTCTTCTGAGCCCTGGGCAAACACAGAAGAAAGGATTCATAGTGACCGTGGAATGAGTCACTTGGTGTCATTCATGCACAGGGCATGTTAACCAGCAGTCTGCCTTAGGGTTGGAGTAACTGTCAGAGAGAAATCACCCTTACAGTAGGTAACCCACGTATAGTATAAGACCTTGCAGGAAAGCCTGGCCCGATAGTGTGTGTATTGATAGGAAATGACTACAAGGCAGCCCAATGTCTGCAGATTCAAGGTAGAAGAAAAGTGCTTATACTGGTTTGTCTTTAAATCCCAAAGTAACCTGGGTAAGAAGCTGCAGGCATCACCTTTGAGAGGAGGTGAGCACACCAGCCAGCCACAGCATCGCCTAGGATTCGCCAACCCTCCATTCTTGTTCTACCTGCCTTGAGCAGTTAGCTCAGATGACCATGTCTTCATAGAGGCTATTCTGTCAAGGACATCAAATGCATAGATATGGGGCAATGCTACCAGGGGCCACAGAAGAAGTGGAAGGATTATAGCCAATGAGTCCCCTGGCTAAGTCTTTCCTAAAAGTCATTGACTTCAGCCTAATGGGAGAGGAAACCCCTCAGAAGCCAGGAAAGGTTGGCTTAACACTATGTCCAGAACCCTGTTTCTATGCTCAGCACCCAGTCACTGTCTACCTTGTGAGCCCCAAGAAGAGAGAGATGCTCGATTCTCCTACCTGGTCTCCAGTGATTTCTGTGGCAAAGGAGGTGGCCCTGGGGTGGGAGAACTGCATCGTGGTGATATCTGCTTCACAAACAGAAGAGCAGCCATGAAGGGTGGTTACCATTTGGGAACCAATCTTTGCCCTTGATGGCTCCTCTGAGAACAACATCCCTGGTTATGGCCATGGTGGACGCATCCATATTTCTTGCTCTTTCAAGAAATTCTCATCAGGGATCAAGTAATACACCAAGCTCTTTCTGAGAGACAGTAGGCCTATCAAGCCACCAGGATCAAAACACACGTTATCCCTAAGCCCTAGATCTTAAACATGAGTCCAGGTCCCAGCAAGCAGACTCCAAAGACTTTGGGGGCTGTCGCTGCCTTTCATAGCTTGTCTCTTATCTTCTTTTATTCAGTGGGTCACTACCCTATACTACCTGAAACATTCCCTTTTAGCTTAAGTGAGCCAGAGTCAAATTCCATGACTCTCACTGAGAGGATCCTAAGTGATACAGTCACTCAGCATGGGTCCTCGCCAGATATCTACTGCTGGCAAACTCTGTATGAGGAATGAAGCACAGCCCACAGCCGGAAGCAGATTAGTCTGCTGTGGCATGGACGCCAATAAAAACTTGGGAAGAGGAAGAGAGGAAGTTCGCTCCCCCTGGGTAGATTGTGACATGGCTTCGGAGAAGAGGACACTGGGACTGAACCTTGAGAAGTGAGAAGGGGTTCATCAGGAAGGTAAGAAAGAAAACATCATCTCAGGGTGAGACTGAGACAGTGAGGGCCTCAGGGCAGGGTTCTGTCTCACTACTGCAATGACCTCAGAGCCCCTCTTTTCCCTCAAGGTCTGGGCCTCTCTGGCTTGCTCTAGGAAGCTCTCTAACATCATAGCACAGGTATTAAAAACCTGAGCTTGCTTTGCTGGTCAGACAGGCCTGGATTCAAGTCCTGTTCTGCTATCTGCCTGCAGTGTGACTTAGGGTGTATCAGTCACCCTTTCTGAACCTCAGCCTTATCGTAGCAGTGAGTCCATATAGGGTGTCATGAGAAGTGAGCCACGTGCACTGCTCGTGTCAGTGACCACCAGACAAACTGAGGGAGCCCTGATTGTTGCTCAAATGTAACTACCAGCAACATAATGTACTTCCATTGAGTCAGTAATGAGAGGGGGGAGGTGTCACTGGATGACATCTGGTCCTTCCTTAAGGAGATCGTTAAGCTGGACTGCTAAGCAATCATTTTCAGTTTGATCTTTCTAGCTCTCATGAATCTTTTGGCCCTGGTACAGCCACCACCCCTTCAAGGCCTCTGTCTATAATACTTATTCATATGTGTTTAAGTTTCAGGGAGTCCATACAGTAGGGCCAGATTTGAAAGTAAAGAGCAGAAAATCCATGTGCCGGTTAGAGGGGCTGATGCAGGCATGCGTGTGGCAGCAACGCATTGCTGTGGAAGATGCCTGTGTCTCTCTACTTGGCCAGGATGGATTCACTCTTTCATCAAATATGTTGAAGCCCACTGGGTATCAGTCATGACTTCAGACCCTGGAGAAGCCTTGGCAAATGAAACAAATACCACCCTTGTTCTGTGTTACACACCAGAAAGAAAAGATGAACAGAAAGCCAATTTAAGAGGAAAATTACTGCTCTCCAGAGTTTCAGTGGCCACATGCTGTCAGGGGCCCCTTGCTCCCCGAAACCTTCTTTCCAAAGCTTGAGGAGCTATTCATCAGTTAAGATGCATAATGGCCAGGTGCCTGCCAGTCAAGGTCAAGGCAAGCTCTAAGGGTAACTGACTCAGTTGGGGTGGGGGTGCAATACCTCTTGTTTTAATACTTCCTCGGGGCTTTTATTTGAAGGGGTCCATTTTCTGAAGTTCCCCTCTGTTTCATCTTCATTGATTGAGAGGGTTCTCTCTGAAGGCCCTGGAAATATTAAAGCAATGACGGTAAATCACTGCTGTGAGACTTGCTCAAACACTCATACCACAAACCCCTAAGGGTGTTTGTTCTTCATTAACAAACACTGAGAAGGATTGCTTCAGCTTGGGTGTTTGTCTCCACCCTGTCTGAAAAAAGAAAATAAAAAGACTAAAACAAACACAGAGTGTTACGGTTTGAATATGGAATGTCCCTCACAGGCTCGTGTGTTTGGTTCTCAGCTGGCACTACTGTTTTGGGAAGCTGTGAGACTTTCAGAGATGGAGCCTCATTGGAGGAACTGGGTTGCTGGGCTAAGTGGTGATCCTTAGGGATTACTATTCAGTCTGTTTCTGTTCAGTCTTCCTACTTCCTGGCCAACCAGACTACAGGGAATCCCTGCCACACACTCCTGCTGCTATGGCACACTGTGCCTTCAAACTGTGAGCCAAAATAAATTCTTCCTCTATTACCTTGCTTCTTGTCAGATATTTTATCAGAGCAACAAGAAAAGTAATTACTACATAAAAAGACATTGATAATGTGATTGGGAAAATTCTTCAGGGCATCCAGTCAAGGGCCGCTGTGAAGGTCACTTTAGGTTTGTCAAAGTTTATCCTTGGAACAGAAGTAAGCCACTTCTTGTTTCCAACCTTATTTCTTGGCCAAGGCAATCAGGTCCCATGATGGATTTGGCCCAAGATACCAAAGAATTCGAGAAAAGAGGCTACAACATTTGTGTGGGGCCCAGAAGATGCTTTGGGTAGGAACCAGTCAGTTCCTACCATGGAAGAAACAAGGTCTGTTTCCAAACAGAGTCAGAAGCTCAGCCAGAATCAGATAACCCTTCAAACAACCCTCCTGTGTGAAATAACTGCTCCTGCAGATCAGCAATGGGAGCCAGGTCCATTGCATGACCCGCTTGTACACCACTGTGCTCATATGAACATACAAGCTGCTTGTGTGCTACACTGGTCTGGGTGGTAAAGATAAAACACGTGACTTTCTATGGCTACCTTGGAACCTGCAAACTCATGGAAGTTCCCTAGGTATCTTCTGCATCTGCAGGGAACTACAGATCCTGTAAGAAGCTGACAAGCTCTGAGGCCCTATAGTGCTCTGACTGACCCAGTTTGACTCCTATCACTGCCTCTAAGGGGGATCCTAAGAAAGAAACTAGAGGCAATGGGAAGGATTCCCAAGAGCTAAAACTGTACTCTCTATTTTCTTGGGCAGTCCCTAGAAGTTCTGACCTGACTACCATTTTGATGATATTTCCAGAAATCACCATTTGCACCATCCAGGAGTCTACACACAAATTCACTCTCCCATACATCTCCAAACAGAGGACAAAGGACCTGATGGCAAAATTGCTCCTGCCTCTGACACAGTAAATAAAATGTCTTTCAGGAGAAATGGGGTTCCTCCTTCTCTTACCCTGAGTTGCCAACACAATCTCCTTTACCCTTAGGTACTGGTTCAACAGCCCTGTGAGCTCCTCTATCCGACGGTCCTGCAGTTGGTATAAGAGCAGATCAAGATTAACACCGTCATTGGTCCCTAGTTAATTTCATTTGGAGTAGAATGAAGAAATGAAACTCCCATAGAAGACCTCTAAGGACCCCAAAGAGAGAGAGTCACGGTCCAGCTGGGCTCACAGGCAGCTATACACACACATGGCCCTATTTGAAGGTTTGGGTCAACAGCCACTGATACCCTTGAAGAGGCCTATGTGTCGGCAGAACAGAACTCTCTGCCTCCTACTCTCCTCAAACAGCCTTAATGAAATGCACCTCTCATTCCTGTGTCACCGTCCGGAGCTACACACACAAGACACACCCAAATCTCCTCACCCATCCCTCTGAGTCTGTGGACTTGGAAGTCCACAACAGAGGAAATTCCTAGAAAGGATCCTTTTCTTTCAAGGCTGCAGTCCGGAGACTTGGGTCACACAGACCCTGGAATACGTGGGTTTGAACTCTTAGCTCTGTCATCCACTAGTCACCTGGCCCCGGGCAATTTATCCAAGCACTTTTAGTCTCTTTCTTCAGCTAAAAATGTGGGGCTGTGATCCTCAGTATGAATGTGGTCATTTTATGATTATACAAGAATCAGACATGAAGAATATAAGGTAATGGGGTAAACTGAGGCACTGCATGCCAGGATAGTTCTACCATGAGAAGTAAAGTTGCACACATGAGAGCTCTTGCTGAGTTTTGCCAAGAGTTATGACGTTAGTGAGCACGGGAGTATTTTTCAACCACCACCATGAACAGGCAGGGCTCTAAGCTGCCTTTGGGAGGTTCCGTTTAGGTAAAGTTCTCACGTGTCATAAACAAGTACTGAGGTTGAATCTCCAGTGGCAAAAGCTGTTATCTTAACACATCTTGTCCACGACAGCATGGCACTGTCCAGTGGAGCAGAGACCAGAAGGGACCAAACAGAGCTAGAAGCGCCTGCAAGGAAAGGGCAGGGTGGCGCAGTTACTATCTCACCTTGTCCTCGTTGGCGACCAGCAGTGTTTCCATCCCCATTTTCAGACGGTGGATTTCTTGGTCTAAAAGCATTGAGATACAGAGGAGTTATTTATACAAATGCTGACGGCTATTCACATCTGCGGATGGCCCTTAAGTTCAAACTTAAAGACCTGACGTGTGGTTCTTTTTGATTTGTTGAAAGAGCCCAGGATAGTGTCCGGCACAGTGATTTTATTAGACATTTGCTGGGAACATTTATGAATAATCTAGTGTTTTGTCTTCTCTTCCTAGATAGGCATCTAGGGGCAAAATAAAAATATCATTTAAAACAAAGAGGAATAAAAAATCTTTTATAAACAGTATCTCTTAAGGACATAAATATTCTTATTCTATGTAGGCTTCCCACTAGTTTGTGAGGAGACCATGCAGTCAGACAAATTAGAGGGAGAGGAAAATTTTTTAAAAAAGAAAACCAAAACCAATTTCTGAATGATAAATGGAGACTCGGCATTATACCAAGATTTTGTAGCTGGTTAAATTTAAAACTGTATACCCTGACTGTTTATATATAGATGTGAAGTTACGGGTGTGTAATCACAGCTATTCATGGGCTGAGGTAGAATATACAAGGTCCAAGACCTACCCAGGCAACTTAGTAAGACCCTGTCTCAAAATAAAAACTTTTTTTTTCCCTTAAAAAAATGGCTAGAGATAGAGTTTACTGGCAGAGGAGTATTTACTGGCAGAGTCTTCTATGCACAAGATCTTGGCTCAATACAAAACCAAAGACAAAAAAATTAAGAGGAAGAGGGACAGCAAGATGGCTCCATAAAGGCAGTTGCCACTAAGCTCAGTTTGACCCTCAAAATCCACAAGGTGGAAGGAGATTACTGACTCACAGGTTATGCGTGCACTTGCTCGCAGTGCACACACACACACACACACACCCACTAAATAAATGTAATAAAAAATTAAAAAGCAAAAGAACCATTTAGATTCACTGATAAATCATGAGAGTAAATGCTATTTCATCAGAAATATGCAGGGGTTTTTGTTGGTCCATGGTAGAGAAACAATGGCCTTCTTCAAGCTTAGACTCAATGGGGACATATCTGACTTCTTCCCAAACAGGTGTGAAAAGTCAGGGCAAAGGCCAATGCCTGGAGGAGGAGGAGGTCATTTGTGAGATTCTTAGAGGCTTTGGAATTGGCATGGACCTGGATATTCTAGAAAAAACTTAGGCTTAATCCTAAAATGAGATAAACAACAGGAGGAGACATGTAAGAACAGCACAAGGGATCTCAAGTTTCCTTTGTTATGGTTAATGAGAAATAGTATTAGAATATGTGTGGACTTTGTGCGAACAGTTACAGGAGCTCTCTCTCAAAGTGAGTAGAGTCTTAGGCTGTTGGTGCCAACAGCAGCACTCTGCTACTCAGTTTGCCGGGGAGGGGGGGGTGTGCTGAGAGTGGATGGGTAATTTCAGATAAAGACTTGCAAAGCTGGATGCATTGGTCAGAACGCAACCTGACTGAGCATAAATGACAGCCTAAGCATGGGAAAGTCACCTGTGTAGTGACAGGGAGGGATGAGCCTGATGGTCACCAATTTCTCTTTCAAGCTCAGTTACTGCTACAAGGCTGCAGAATGTCCTCACCCCAGGTGGAGATCCAAGCTAGGTAGTACAGAGTCCAAGATAAGGCTAGGCAGTGGCATCAACCCACAGAACCGACTAACATCACTCAGCATCCAGGTGCCAAGTAGGGGAACTGGGAGGTGTGTGATCTTTCCATATCCTGTATCTGAGGGTTGTTTCTGCTTTTAATCGGCAAGACTTCAACTCCCCAGGGAACATCTGGTACCATTTCACTTAATCAGTGACTCAATTTTAGGGTGGGCCAGATATTGTGCTAGGCTCTCCGAGGGTGCTCTTAAACAAAGATAAAATCCTTTTCTCAGAGTAAGGTGACCTCAAGATCTCACAAAATACAGCACTGCTAAGTTGTAATATGAGCTACACTGGGGACAATGGGCTGCTGGATTCGAGAATGTCAGGACCAGAGTTACCTACTTGAGGTTGCGCGGCCAGGAAGAGTGTCCTGAGAAAGGACACTTAAGTGGAGCTCTAAGGGTGATAAGGAATTGACTTGCTTCTGTAACCTCAGGGTCTTGTACAAGTGTCAGGCGGGATGAACTGCTAAGCCTCTTCTTTGGTGTTAACACGGAAGCAAGGCCTTTCAATCCAATAAAGTCAAGTAGATTTTAGGAAAAAAAAAAAAGCCCAGAGTGGGCTGCACAGAGCTTCAATTAACATTGTGAGAAACGTGTTCTGCCACAGTCAATCTAGTTACCTCGCTCGGCATGGTCACTGTGGAGTGCTGTGGTCCGGGAGAGTTGGCTGTGAAGACGCTCAATTTCTGCATCCTTTAGGGCCACCTGTTCTTGCAGCTGGGCTACCTCAGCCTGAAGAAGCAACAGAGAATCCCTTCCAGGTCAGAGAGACTTCCAGTTCCAATGAAAGCATCTCATATCATAGCCCAGAGTCCACTGGGGCCCAAGAAACAGGAGTGAAGGACATAGGTCAGGAGTGAGAGTGCTAACTGCCCTCCTGGGGCCCAGCAGAAAGAACTCACTCACCTGCCAGCACCTTGCTCTGTCCCCTGCAACATCCCCTCCTTCTGACCAAGCTCTTTCTCTTCCCTGCTCTGTAAATCCTGGGTAAAACTGAGGCCAGAGGAGCTGGGATTATCTACAGTGGGAGGGCCCTGCCTCTGTTGATTTTGCATGTGGTCTTTCCTCTCCAAGATACACATATTCATTTAGATATGCCGTTGTAACAATTATATGCAACTCCATCTTTCCACACTTAGAGATAGAGCAGAAATCAAATCACTACTGCTGATTTAGAGGTGAGTGAAGGGCTTCCTCCTTAGAAACCTTCCTTCTGTGTAGTCAATAGTTTTTCCCAACCTCCAGGCAGAGTTGCATGCTTACCCATGTGTATACATACAAGCTTAGAGTGTGTTTAGCATGTGTACTTTATTGAAGGGAAAACACATAAGCACACTGCATACATATGCCCACACGCACACACACTGGCATTGGCGCTGGGTGGTTCCCACGTATCTACTACACATGGCTGGTTACATTTCACACACAGCACTACACATGGTTATCCATACTTTCCATACTCATTCGAAAATCAGAGCTATTTCTGTCTCACTCCAAGAGGCCCTTTGTAACTAAACAAATCTAGAATCTCTCACATCCTAGTTGGATGACCTTGGACAGGAAATCACACCTTTCTGAGTCTTGGCTCAATAGCTCCCACTTCATGGCCCATGGGAAGACTACATAATATGACTGTTACGCGCGACTAGGTCTCCTACTCGTCACATCTTAGAGGCCCAGCAAATGCAATGCTGCAATCATAGTAATAGTTCTGTGCATCCTGTTCCTTCCTAAGGAAAAAGATCCATTCTGAACATCAAACCAAGAAAGGGGTTAGAACTTAGGTCTGGGCAGTAGAACACACAGCAAAGGCATCTACCCTTCCCACTGCTTGTCATGTAGGAACACAATCGTATTCCAACTCTGGTCGTCAGAGTATGATGTGGGGCCCTAGTCGATCGTTGAACAGCAGCAAGGAACCAAATGAGTACTGGCCCTATTCTGCCTGCCAGGTCTGAGCACCCACCCTGAAGCCACTGTACTCACTACTTTCAAATCTCATGAAGCCCCATGGGAACCCGTGGGAGAAAGCAATATTCGTGAAAATACTGGGAGACAGCAGAAGCAGTACATGACTCCGTGTGAAATCAGACAGCCAAAAGCGACGAGGCAAGGAAGCTTAGTTACTGTTTTACTGTTGTGATGAGACACCGTGACAAAGGCAATTCTTATAGAAGAAAAAGTTGGTGGCTTAGAGTTTCAAAAGCTGAGTCTATGGCCGTGACAGCAGAAAGCAAGGTAGCGGACAGGCAGGCATGGCGCTGAAGCAGTAGCTGAGAGCTTATATCGTATCCATAAGAATGAGGCAAAGAGGGCTAACTAGGAATACCATGGGCTTTGGAAACCTCAAAGCCCACCTCCAGTGACACATCTCTTCCACCAAGGCCACACCTCCTAATCTTTTCCAAACAGTTCTACCAACTGGGGACCAAGTATCCAAAAGTAAGCCTATGCCTCAGACCCCACAGACCAAGTGACTTGACTCAATCTTAACTCTGGAATGGCCACAGAACAGGGGAAAACTATAGGTCCTCTGTCATTCTTAGGCAGTTACCTGACCTACAGGTAGATGGGAAGCCCTATCCAGGACCAGCAATTGCTATCTCAGCCATAAAAGCCAACACTCTGTTGCCAGAGGTCCGAGACAATCAAGGGCCTGGCAGTGAGGTGGTCTGGGTCTCTGCTGGGCAGGAAAGGATATTCTGCATCCCTACAGAGCTATCTTGTTAAGCTCAGGGGACAAACCCTCCTGCTGCATGCACTGAAGATGAGCCACCTTTAGGGACTGAGAAGGCTAACACAGAAAACTGAACAGCTTACAAAGGCAAGGAGATTTCAGATGGAGAATCTCCCACTTCGGGAAGGGGCAGGAGAGCACAGAAAGGCGAGACTGAAGCCTGAACCTCACCTTGGTCGCTTGGAGCCTCGAGCTCCTTACCGCAAAATCAGAATCCGATGTACCTACTGCGTTATTTTCTGATTTAGAAGAGGAAAGGGCTGATTTTCTGATTTAGAAGAGAAGAGTTCTGGCAGGAGGTGTTCCACACCTGGTAATCATTAATGACTCCTCAGCCAGCATCTCACAGGTCCACATGCCAAGGCAGAGAGCTTGGGTGAATCAAAAGGAAAAGAGTTCCTTGGTTTTATAACAAAGGGCGGTGTGTGCAACTTCAAAGGTTTCACAGGGGCTGGACTTGCAGGAGTGTGGTGCCGTAGTGGAAAGTTTTGAGCTGCTGGAAAAACAAGGCCCTTAGAATTGGTGACAACAAAGCCCAGCACACACAAGGCTGTCTGTGTTCAGACAATAGGCTGCAGCCAGGCTAGGCCTGACTGGCCGTGAGAGACAAGGAGGGTAACTCAATTTCTCTAGGCCTCCATTTTATCATCTGTAAAATGGCTAAGCATGTTATTTTAAATGTACATGAAAATATGATTATATAAATACTATGTCCAGCATTTTTCTTTTATTAACTTAAGAAACCATAAATTTTTAACGGAAAAAAAGCACAATATACATTTTTATATAGATCATCAACACCAGAAACTGAGGAAGAAATGGAAAGAGAAAGGGAGAGAAATGAAAAGGGATGGAAAAGAGGGAGGGAGAACCATAAAGAAAAATACCTGGAAAGAGTAAATTACTAACCATGGCAGTAGTGGCTGGGTGATCTGGGTGAGTTTCATTATTTATTTTCTTTAAAAAAAATTTTAAATTATTTTATGTGTATGGGTGTTCTGCCTGCATGTGTATTTGTGTACTACCATGAGGGCAGTGCTGGCAGAAGCCAGGAGAGGGTGTCGGGTTCCCTAGAACTAAAGTTGCAGACGGTAAGACCACATGGCTTTTGGTAACTGAACCTGAGCATTCTGGAAGAGCAGCCGGAGCTCTTAATTGTTGAGCCATCTCTCCAGCCTCTTTATTTAGTTTTGAGACAGGGTCTCACTATGTAGTTGTAGCTGGCCTGCAACTTGCTATGTAGACCAGGCTGCTCTCAAATTCACAAAGATCTGCCTGCCACCGACTCCTCAATGATGGGATTAAAGGTGTGCGCTTCCATATATGGCTCTCCTTTAAGGCCTATTCTATGGTTTGAAATTTTTGATGAGCATTATTTTTTTATAATTAACAATTAACGTTAGGAAAAATAAAGATACGAATGAATACACAATTAATTCTAACCAAAAATATTTGTGTGTGTGCACGTGCATGTGTCTGTGTGTAGAGTAGAGGACAGGCTTGGCTGTTCCTCAGGAGATGGCCACCTTCTCCTTTGCGCCTGCCTCCACTTCCCCAGTACTGGGGTCACAGTTATGAGAGTCACCTCATCTGATTTTACATGGTACTGGAGACTAAATTATAACACGCATCTTATTGACCAAATTCAACCATCTTCCCAGCCCCTCAGAAGTGTTATTTTTAAAGCTCGAACACAAATTGAACACTAAAATGCTCACACGCATCACCAGGTGTCACCTGTGGATGGCTCTACAGGACCTTAGGGAAAGGCAGACATGGTTTCTCTTAAGGATTCGCGGCCCAGGCTTCCTCCGGCAGAAGCTGGATCTAGGGATGTTAAATATTTTCCTCCCTCCTCCTTTTTTTATTGAACCATACTATCTGTCCCTCCCCAGAGGTCACAGCAGAGTAATATGATACGGGCACACAACAGGTAGTGGGCAGATCAGGGTGATCAGAACTTTCGTCAGTCACTTCTGTGTGTTGGGAGTTTCTGCATTCTTTTACCCATTCTGAAATTTATTATATGTTTTCCAAACAACAGATTACTGGGATGGCAAGATGGCTCAGTAGATAAAAGCTGCTGCCACCCAAACTTGACAACCTGAGAGAACCACTCCTTAAGTCTTCCTGACCTCTACACATAAGCCAGAGCATATGCACGTGAGTACCCAAACATGCTCCATCCCTCTCTCCTACACACACACACACACACACACAGAGGCGTGCGCTAAAAATAGCATAATTATGTTTTATCATTTTAGGAATGCATTCACTTCTAAAAATAAAGCATGATGATGATGATGATAATGATTTACTTTTTAGGAAACTGGCTATAAAAGGGACTGCTGAGTTTAAGATGTTGTCCCCAACAAAACACTCCATCCTAGGAGTGCTAGGATCATCACCCCTTGCTGTCACTCATCTGCCAGCCCACTCCTGCTCACTCACTCACACTTCATTGGCAGGGAACCCGAGAGTGAGCGAAGCCCCCTCCTAGCAGAACTTCCACCCCTCCGGTCCTCGGGTGCTACGTCTCCTTTTACCTTAGTGGCTTTCAGCTCCCACTCGTACTGGTTCCGCTCATTCTCCAGCTCCTCCACTTTGATTTTGAGGTGCTTAAGTTCTTGCAGTAACTCCTGGAGAGAAGAGGGAGAAAGACGGAGTTGTGACAGAAAAAGGGCTTGCACTGAGTCTCCAAACTGAAGCTCATGCAGAGTGAGCAGGGGGCAGCGGCAACTGCAGCAGGCAACAGTTAAACACGGTCCATGATCCAGAAAAGGTCATGTGGCCAGTTAAAAACGAAGGCCAGGGAGTTCCAGATGTAAGTAATTTAGAAGAAACTGTCCCCCTCCCGGTGTGTGTGCGTGCGTGTGTGTATTCATTTGTGTGCAGCTACATTTGTGTGTCGATACATATGTAGGCCAGAGGACAACCTTGGGTATATTCCTCAGCCACTTTCTTCGTTTGTTTTTTATTTTTAGAACAGGTCTCTTTCTGGCTGGCCAAGCAGGGGATCCACCTGCCTCTATCTCCCCAGAGCTTGGACTGAATCTGAAAGTGTTTGTTTTTGTTTTTAAATATGGATTACAGGGATCAAATTCATATTCCCATGTGCATCACTTCACCAACCAGGCTACTTCTTTCTCTGACATCCGAGCCCCCATGAGATGTGCCCAGCCCATGCACAGGTGCCACAAGCAGACAGGTCAAGCTTGTGAGTGGGAAGTACAGAGATGCTAAATGGAGGTGATGTTGCCGGTGGTGCTGAGAGAGGAGCAGGAAGCAAGGAGCCTCTCCCTGCACTGAAGGTGGGGAACCCAGAGGACGGAAGTGGCTTCCTCCAAGGCTTCACCAAAGTCACAGCCAGCGAGATACAGAGAACAAATGCTAAGTGCCAAGCACAGGTGCCAGTGGGAGAGTCATATCCAGAGGAGGTTAAGCAAGAAGAAACAGGGAAGGCATGGGGGAGAGACATCAAGGTAGGAGGCAGAGCCAGGCTGTGGTGATACATGCCTTTAATCCCATCACTCGGGAGGCAGAGGCAGGTGGCAGGTGAACTCTGTGAGTTCAAGGCCAGCCTGGTCTACAGAGTGAGTTCCAGGACAGCCAGAGTTACAACAGAGAAACCCTGTCTCCAAAACAATAACAACAAAAAGATAGGAGGCAGGAAGGAGAGCAGGTTAGATGGCGGTATGTACTGGAGATGAGACTGGGGAGCCAAGGGGGTATTGGGCTCTACAGATGAGAGTATTTGTAGTGACACTGTCCAGATAGAAAGTTGATGGAGCTTTCTAAGTGGAGAGGGGATGTTTCAACAACTAAACATACATATCTGTGTAGATAGTAAGTGGTATAGGAATTCGAGCTCATGTCTTCTGACTCTAGGACTGAAGGAAAAATCCTGGCTGAAAACTTCCTCAGTAAAGGGAGCAACACTCAGCAATGTTATCTTTGTTGGTTTGTTCTGTTCTTTTCAGATAGTGTCTCATAGCTCAGGCTGACCTGTAACTCATTAGAGATTGCCCTCAAACTTGCAATCCTGCTTTTATCTTCCAAACACTGAGGATTACAACATGTACTACCAATGTGTTCTGCCAACATGGCTGTCTTGAAACAAAATTCCTTTAATGAACAATTGATTCTGGAAACAACTACTTCTTATCCAAAGAACTGGCATTAAGGTCACTAATTCTGTTTGGGTCCAAGCTTTACCCATGTCATGTCCAAGAATATTATTGGAATGTCTCATTTCCGTCCCAACAAACCACCACGACTCTGGTCTAGCAATGAGTGCTAGTAGCCTGAGTCTCTTCAGACGGTTTATCCTCTGTGACCTTAGCCATGTGGAAAACACTGACTGCCAAACATCCAGAGGAACAATGGCATCAGTGCACTGATCTGATCATGGCACTCCCCTGCTTCTCAAAGCTTCTAAACTTTAACTC